>CANXME010001697.1:4286509-4886509 GCA_948144175.1 Closterium sp. NIES-65 | reverse complement strand
GCAGCCGCGCCGCCCTGCACCCGAGCCGCCCGGGAGCCGAGCCGCCCAGTAGCCGAGTCGCTGAGTCGCCGAGCCGCCCTTCTGCAGAGCAGCCCGACCTCCCCTGCCCGGTGAGCACAGTACCGCTGTCACTGCGTGCGCTTCCCCTACTGCTTACACTGCTTCGCTGTCGTCGTCATGGCTACCCCTGGTGTCCTAGCTTTTGACGCTGAGGGTCGCGCCATTGACTTTGAGGTTTGGGTCGACGACCTGCAGCTGTTCTTACAGTGCGATAGATTAGACGGCCTTTCTCTCTTTGACCTCACTTCTGGCGCCTCTCCTGCCCCTGCTGCTGATGCTGACCCCACTGTTCGCTCTCAGTGGGCCACCCGCGATGCTGCTGCACGTCTTGCTGTGCGTCGCCACCTCCCTACCTCTGAGCGCGCGCACTTTAGTCAGTACAAGAGTGCTCAGACCTTGTACGACGTTGTAGTTGCGCGCTACTCTTCCCCTGCCACTGCAGCACTGAGCCGTCTCATGCTTCCCTACCTCTTTCCTGACCTCTCTGCCTTTCCCACTGTCGCTGACCTCATTACGCACCTCCGCACTAGTGACACTCGCTACCGCGCTGCGCTTCCTGCTGATTTCTGCGCCAAGAACCCCCCCCCCCCCCCCATGTACATCACTCTCTACTACGTAGTCGCACGCCTCCCTGACTCTCTTCGCGTAGTCAGGGACCACTTTCTCTCAGTCTGTCCCACCACCCTCACTGTCGACCTCCTCGAGAAGGCCCTCCTAGCGGCGGAGAAGAGCATCGTCGCTGTAGGAGCTTCTCGTGGTGACCCTCGCACCCCCATCTTTGAGGGGTGCTCTCCTTCCCCCTTGCTACCCTCTGTTGCCTCTGCTGCTGCTGCCGACCTGCTTGGTCTTGAGTCAGTCGGCGCGGCGTCTGCCCCTAGTGGGAGACGCCGCTCTGGCAAGGGCAAGGGGGGCAAGGGCGCGGGTGGAGCTGGAGGGGGCGGTGGAGGTGGCGGTGGAGGCGGCGCAGGGAGTGGGGGTGGCGGCGGGAGTGGTGGCGGGGGTGGTGGTGGTGGTGGCAGCGGCGGCGGAGGCGGCGGTGGTGGCGGCAGCGGCGGTGGTGGCAGCAGCGGTGGTGGTGGTGGCAGCGGTGGAGGTGGAGGCGGCGGAGGAGGCGGAGGAGGAGGCGGTGGTGGCGGAGGGGGTGGAGCTGGTCGGGGTGGTACCCCGCAGCGGAGCGGCGCTGGTAGTGGCCAGCGCCAGCAGCAGCAGCAGCAGCAGCAGCGTTCGCGGGACATCCCTCCACCCTAGCAGCTCCGTGAGTGGTACACTCGGCGTCAGAGGGGTGGGGGTACTGGTCCGTGTACCTATGTCCTTCGCTCCGGCGACCACGCCGGTGAGCAGTGTGGGGATGCCCACCCCACCCAGCGCTGCTTTGGCCGCCTGACGGACGCTTGGCGTCAGCAGTTCCCCGGGGCTAGTGAGATTCCCCGCTGGGATGAGCTTCTTAGGGCTGGTGTAGCGATCTTTGATCTTGACTTTGATGCTATCCTTCCTACTATGTATGCTGTGACTATTAGTGAGGAGGGTGACTGTTACCGGTGTTTCCCGCCCGACCCGGGCATTGCTCCTGCTGCGCTAGGTGCTTGTGAGGCTGTTGCTCTAGGTGCCAGTGAGTCTGCGCTCTCAGGTACTGGTGAGACTGCGCTCTCAAGTACTGCGTCGCCTTCATCCTCCCTCACTTTCACACTTGACTCCGGGGCTTCTCGCTCCTTCTTTCGAGACCGCACCACCCTCACGCCGCTTGGTCGGCCGGTTGCGGTCTCCCTGGCTGACCCCTCTGGGGGTCCTGTCCTCTCTCACTTTTCCACTTTCCTCCCGTGTCCGGCTGCCCCCTCGGGCACCCTGTCTGGTCTGTACCTTCCCTCGTTCTCGATGAACTTGGTGAGTGGTGCGGACCTACAGGATGCGGGGGTTCACCAGTTCACTCCTGCGAGTCAGCGGGTGACCCACTGCACGGACGCACGCACCGACCGACACCTGGCCACGTTCTCGCGTTGGCCGGGGTCGAGCCTCTACACCCTGACCACTGCATCTCCTCCTGTCCCTACGTCTGGTCAGGTAGCTGCGTCAGGTCAGGTGTTTGCTGCTGCGTCCCGTACTGGCCCTGAGTCTGCCCCCTGTTCGTGTCGCCTCTTGTCTCACGAGACCCTCCTGTGGCACCACCGTCTTGGCCACCCCTCGTTGCCCCGTCTTCGGGGCATGGCTTCCCGTGTCCTTGTCTCTGGTCTTCCCCAGTCTCTCCCTCCCCTTCCTTCGGGACCAGGACCTTCCTGTGTCCCCTGTGTCGAGGGGCGCCTCCGGGCTGCTCCTCACTCCTCCCAGTTTCCCCCGACAGAGGCTCCTCTGCAGACACTTCACATGGACGTGTGGGGCCCAGCCCTCGTCCGTGGGCAGGGTCACGAGCGCTACTTCCTGTTGGTGGTTGACGACTACTCGCGTTACACCACAGTCTTCCCCTTGCGCAGCAAGGGTGCTGTCACTGAGGTGCTGATCGACTGGATCCGCGAGGCTCGTCTCTAGCTCAGGAGGAGCTTCGGCTCGGACTTTCCTGTTCTGCGTCTGCACTCTGACCGAGGCGGGGAGTTCTCCACTCGCCTTCTGCGAGACTACTGTCGTGCACGGGGGATCCGCCAGACCTTCACGCTTCCGGACTCTCCACTGCAAAATGGGATTGCTGAGCGCCGCATTGGCATGGTCATGGATGTCGCTCGTACGTCCATGATGCATGCGGCTGCCCCCCATTTTCTGTGGCCGTTTGCGGTTCGGTACGCGGCGCATCAGCTCAACCTTCACCCCAGGGTCTCTCGGCCTGCGATGTCCCAAGTCTTGCTGTGGACGGGGAAGGTCGGCGATGCGTCTGCGTTCCGTGTCTGGGGACCTCGGGCGTTTGTCCGCGACTTGTCTGCGGACAAGCTGTCCCCTCGTGCTGCTCCCTGTGTCTTCCTTGGCTTCCCCCCTGACGCTCCAGGGTGGCAGTTCTACCACCCCTCCTCTCGTCGTGTTATATCTTCCCAGGACGTCACGTTCGACGAGTCAGTCCCCTTCTACCGCCTCTTCCCCTACCGCACTCCTTCCCTCCCCCCGCCGCCGGACTTCCTTGTGCCGGTTCCCCCCCGGTAGACCCCCTCCCCCCTCAGGTTCCTGCCCCCTCAGGTGTGTCCCAGGTAGACGCAGTTGACCCGGTCGAGGTTACTGGTGACTCTGGTACTACTGCGGGTGCTGAGCCTAGGGGTGCTGACTCTGGGGGTGCTGTCCGCGGGGGTGCTGAGCCTGGAGGTGCTGCTACTGGGGGTGCTGAGCCTGGGGGTGCTACTGCTGGGGGTGCTGAGCCTGGGGGTGCTGAGCCAGGGGGTGCTGTGCCTGGAGCTGCTGAGCTAGGGGGTGCTGAGTCTGGGGGTGCTGAGTCTGGCGCTGGTGAGCCTAGGGGTGCTGAGTCTGGAGCTGCTGAGCCTGGGGGTGCTGCGTCTGGAGCTGCTGAGCCTGGGGTTTCTCCTGGTGCTGCGTCTCGGTGGGAGCCCCTCTCTCCACAGGAGCTGCGCGAGTGGTTTGCTCGCCGCTGGAGGCGTACTGCTGGAGCTGGAGCTTCTTCGACCGTCGAGGGTGCTGGTGCCGCCGGTCCCGGAGCTGCTGGGCCTGCGGGTCCAACTGGAGCTGGAGCTGCTGAGGGTGTTGGTGCTGAGACTACTGCTGTCTGTTCTGGCGGTGGTTCTGCTGCTGGTGCTGCTGGAGGTCCTGCCGCTGGAGGTGTTGGTGGCGCTGGTGCTGCCGCTGAGGGTGCTGGTGCTGTCCCTGCTGAGTTTGGAGCTGCCGCGCGGCCTCGGCCGTACTTCGTTCCGCTCCTGCAGCAGGTTCTTGGTCTTTCTCCTCCGGTAGAGTGTCCACAGCCTGTCCAGTCGCAGTCATTGCTGGAGCCTACCTCCCCACTGCCTGCTCTCTCTCCTTACACTGGTCCTACTGGAGGTCTTGCTGAGCGTCGTGAGCCTGCGTCTCGTCCCGCGTCGCCTGTTTGTGCTGCTCGCGCTAGTGGTCGTGGTTTGCGTCAGCGTCCTCCTCCTGTCCCTGGCACGCACCGGATGTCTCTGCGTCCGTCCACTGCTCCTCTGCGTCCCCCTTTGCCTTCTCCTCCTGAGTCCTCCCTTCCTATGCTTACCGACCCAGAGTCGGACTCCCTTCGTGCTGCCAGTCCTACTGTCACGCGTCTGCTTGCTACTGTCGTCACTGACCCCTCTTGTGAGTCCGCTGCTGCGTCTGCTCTGGTCGCTGAGCTCGTCGACTTTGCTGCTCGCTGTCGTCTAGACTACGCTGCTAGTCTTGTTGCTGAGTCTGCGCCTGTCTGTCCTCCGTCCGTCGGGGGTGAGTGTGCTCTTGGCACGGACGTCCTAGAGGACAGGCAGGAGGAGTTCCAGTGTCTGGCTGCTGCTTCACCTCATCTCGCGTCTGTACTGCTTGCTCCTGAGGGAAACCCGGATGCACTAGACATCCCGACTCCGCGCTCTTACGCGGAGGCCGTAGAGGGTCCCTACTCCTCTCAGTGGCAGGCAGCTATGGATGCAGAGATGGCTTCCTAGAAGTCCACAGGCACCTACGTTGACGCGGTTCCCCCTCTTGGGGCGAACATCGTCAGTGGCATATGGATCTTCAGGGTGAAGCGGCCGCCGGGCTCTCCACCTGTCTTCAAGGCGCGGTACGTCGCTCGTGGCTTCAGTCAGCGGCAGGGAGTTGACTACTTTCAGAACTTCTCTCCCACCCCGAAGATGACCACTCTTCGGGTGCTGCTGCACATAGCCGCTCAGCGCGACTACGAGCTTCAGTCTCTCGAAGGGGGTATTGCGCTACTTGTGCAGTACGTCGGGCATGGGGCTAGTGCTTGGAGGGCGGAGTCCAGTGGTCCTTACAGGTCACGCGGCCGCTTCTTGGGCTGACGACCAGGCTACGCAGCGGTCGTCACAGGGTTACACCTTCAGCCTTGGTTCCGGCTCTGTCTCGTGGCGGGCTACTCGCTCGTCTTCGGTTCTCAGCTCCAGTTGTGAGGCTGAGATCTAAGCAGGGGCCATGGCTGCACAGGAGCTTCGCTGGCTCACCTACCTGCTGACTGACCTTGGAGAGCCGCCTCGTTCTCCTCCAGTGCTGTACGTAGACAACAAGGCCATGCTGGCCTTGTGTTGAGAGCAGCGTGTGGAGCACAGAACGAAGCACATTGCTCTTCGCTACTTCCTTGCTCGTGAGCTACAGCAGCGTGGACAATTGCGGCTTGCGTACGTGGCCTCTGAGGCCAACACTGCTGATGTGTTCACCAAGGCACTCGCGCCTTGTGACCATCAGCGCTTCTGCACCCAGCTGGGTCTTGTACCTGTTTTACCTCACTTGCTCTCCTCTTGACCTTACTTGTACTGTCACATATATATACCTGCTCTTGCTTGTCTAGCTTTATATATATATGTGTGTACTCCTGTATGTGAACTGGCCTTTGGCCTTGCTCTTGTGCTCGGACTGTGTGGTGACTTTGTGATCCACCCTGAGCTTTGCTTTGCTGTGCTTGACTAGTCTTGTGACCCCCTGTTCTCCCCCACTTTGTCTATGGGGGTGTGTCAGAACATATATATAGCTTATGCTATTGTGTAGGCTGTAGTGGGGTATCCCATAGGGGGTACAACCCAACTAGGGTTTCCTATATGTACTCACTTCATTCATAGTTCATTCATTCTCGTTCAGTTCTTCTCACCTTCCCAATACTACCATCACAAGTGCGCACAAGCACGCAAGGCTATTGACACTTGGGATTACGCCCAGATTACACTGTATACACCACTGTCAGCGCTGTCGGTGCCGTATAATAGATATGTCGGTGGGACAAGTAGGAAATAAGTGAAATAAAGAGAAGGCTCTAGAAAATAGAATAGCAGGCCGATTGAGATGAAATAAAGACCAAAATAAAGAGGAGAAAAAGGAGAATAAGATAAAGGAAAAATATAATAATGACAAATATTATAACGGGGACGTCCTCTCACACTTCCCCCCCTCAAAGCTGGGTGGTAGAAGCAACACCCTGCTTGGCAAGGTAGTCCTAGAGGGGACGACGGGTGTTATCCATGTCGTGTTCAGGTATCGAGCTTTCCAACGAATCAAGAGCTCCAAGGTGTCGGTCGGTGCGCTAGAACGACTTCGACTTCGTACTCAGGTTCCCCATTAACGATCACTGGCGGTGGCGGCGGCGGCTGGCAACCTTTGAAGACCGTGTTTGGGTCCCTATAGGGCTTGAGAAGTTGATCATGGAAGGCGTTGTGAATTCTCCAGGTAGTTGGTAAACGCAAGCGGAAGGTTATTGGAGTGACTTGCGCCTTGACGAGAAAGGGTCCGCAGAAGCGAGGTCGAAGCTTAGACGAAGGATGGCTAATGTCGAGACTGCGTGTATCCAGAAGCACTTGATCGCCAATTTTGATTGAATGATCGTTGCGACTCCGACCAGCGAGCTTCTTTTGTTGCTACTGGATAGTCAGAAGACGTTTATGCGTGCACTCCCACAATTGGTGCATAGTGGTAATGAAGTTATGTGCGGGTTGCACCGTGG
The DNA here is from genome assembly GCA_948144175.1 of Closterium sp. NIES-65. Classification (NCBI taxonomy): domain Eukaryota; kingdom Viridiplantae; phylum Streptophyta; class Zygnematophyceae; order Desmidiales; family Closteriaceae; genus Closterium; species Closterium sp. NIES-65. Next base: position 4,879,881 of record CANXME010001697.1, on the reverse strand, counting down.
CGGGTGGTGTCGATTTCTGAGGCATGAGTGGGTTGCGACCGTAACAGAGGAAAAAAGGATTTTACCCTGTTGCGGCGTGCGTGGCGTTGTTACACGCAAACTCGAGAACCGGCAGGTGTGCATCCCATTTAGAGTTATCGTCCTTAAACGCTGCTTGCAGAAGCTGTTCGACAATCTGGTTGAGGCGCTCTGTCTGACCATCCGTTTGGGAATGATAGGCTGATGACATGGCGATTTTGGTCCCCATGAGCGAAATGAGCTCCTTCCGGAATTTACTCGTGAATTTCGGGTCTCTATCAGAGATCAGCGTGGTTGGAATGCAATGTTGCGAGATGACGTAGCGGAAGAATAATTGCGCTGTCTCCTTGGTGCGGCCGTTGTGTGTGTCGGGATGAAGTGTCCCATTTTGGAAAATTTGTCGATGACGACTAGAATGGTGTCGTAACCAGCTTTGGTAGGTGATAACCCGGTGATGAAGTCCAGGCTAACCACTTGCCAAGGCTGTTTGCTGGGACGGGAAGAGGCTGGAGGAACCCGACTTTCTTCTGTTTGCTGCTCTTCATCCGTTGGCATGTGTCGCACGAGGTGACAAATTTTGTATGTCATCCGCCATGTGGGGAAAATAATAATGCTTCGCAATACCGGCAAGCGTGTTGTTACTACCGACATGGCTCGCGTAGAGAACATCATGATATTCTTCGAGTAATAACTGGCGTAAAGGGGGATAGTTAGGTACCCATATTTTTGTGGATCCCTTGCGGTATTTGATGTCGTGATCCCAATGCAGAAGATGGCGCTTTTTTGCTACAGAGACTTCGGGGTTGATGGTGTATCCATGCATGAAGTTTCTTACTAAGGTATGCAATGGGTTGCAGCCCTTTCCCTTGATCTTGCATAAGTACTGCGCTCACTCCTTGATCGCTAGCATCGGCCTCGATGACATAGTAAAGTTCGGGGTCTGCCAAAATAAGGACAAGTGCGGACGTGAGTGCTGTTTTCAGCTGTTCCACGGATTCTTGGTGCTTCGCCTTCCACTGATATGGTGTATTCTTCTTCAACAGGTTCGTTAATGGTGCGGCCATCTTAGTGAAGTTCGGTACGAACCGGTTGTAGTAGTTGGCGAATCCAAGGAACTGCTGTAACTCCTTCACGTTCTCAGGGGTCTTCCACGTTCGCACTGCTTCGATCTTCTTAGGATCTACGTGAACTCCTTGAGCGCTCACCATGTGTCCAAGGAACTGGACTTTCTTCAACACAAACTCGCTCTTGGATAGTTTCACGTAGAAGCGTTCTCGTCGAAGAATTTCAAACACGCGTCGCGGATGCTCAATGCGTTGCTTCATGTCTTTCGAGTGGATCAAGATGTCATCCAAATATACCACCACACACTCGTCCAGAAGGGCCAAAGGATGTGGTTCATTTCAGCCTGAAATGTGGCTGGTGCGTTACTGAGCCCGAACGACATCAAGAGGTACTCGTACGACCCATACCGAGTTCGAAAGGTAGTTTTTTGTGGATAGAGTTGTCTGCCATACGAATTTGCTAGTATCCCGATCCGAGGTCGAGCTTGGAGAATACCGTAGCACCACGAAGCTCATCGAGTAAGTCATCGATCCGTGGTATCGGGAATTTATTGTGAAGAATGAGGAATGAATGAACTAACAAGCAGGTGGGTACAAGTAGGAAAACCTAAAAGAGTTGTACCCCATATTATCTACCCCACTACAGCCTATACAGACTATAGCATATGAGTTTCACACACCCCCATAGGCAAAGTGGGGGAGAACAAGAGGTCACAAGACCAGTCAAGCAAAGCAAAACAAGCTCACGGTGGATCACAACATCACCACACAGTCCGAGCACAAGAGCAAGGCCACAAGGCCAGTTCACATGCAAGATCATATATACAAGCAAACAAGCAGGTGCAGGTATAGAAAGATCACAGTACAAGCAAGGTCAAGAAGTGAGCAAGTGAGGCCAAGTAGGCACAAGACCTAGCATCCTCCAGAAGCGCTGATGATCACAAAGCGGAAGTGCATTGGTAGAGATATCAGCAGTGATGGCCTCAGAGGCCACGTAAGCAAGGCGCAGCTGACCATGCTGCTGCAGCTCACGAGTAAGGAAGTAGCCAAGAGCAATGTGCTTCGTTCTGTGCTCCAGTCTATGCTCCCGACACAAGGCCAGCACGGCCTTGTTGTCTACGTACAGAACCGGAGGAGAACAAGGCGGCTCTCCTAGGTCAGTCAGCAGGTAGGTGAGCCAGCGAAGCTCCTATGCAGCCATGTCCCCGGCGTAGATCTCAGCCTCACAACTGGAGCCGAGAACAGAAGACGAGCGAGTAGCCCGCCACGAGACAAAGCCAGAACCAAGACTGAAGGTGTACCCCTGCGACGACCGCTGCGTAGCCTGGTCGTCAGCCCAAGAAGCGTCCGCGTGGCCAGTGAGGACCACTGGACTCCGCCCTCCAAGCACTAGCCCCATGCCCAACGTACTGCACAAGTAGCGCAACACCCTCTTCGCTGCAGCCATGTGCTCTGGTCGGTGTCTCCCAGGAGCAACATAGCGTGCGAAGATGCTAAGAGGGTATGCAAGGTCAGGTCGTGTGCAGGTCATCAGGTACATGAGGCAGCCAACAAGCTCTGGGTACGGGCCACTCGGCTCTACGGACTCATCCGAAGGCAGAGCTGAGAGCGAGTGGCGAGTAGACAGAGGAGTGGCCTGAGGCGAGGAGTACGTGAAGTCGAAGCACTGAAGGACCTGCTGCACCATGTATGACTGAGTCAGGGTAATGGTGTGCTGTGCTCTGTCCCGGGTGATCTGCAAGCCAAGGTAGCTGCGCAGTTCACCCAGGTCTGTGCACGTGTGTCTCTTCTGCAGCTCGGACTTCACGTGGGCAAGTCCAGCAGTGTCAGTAGTGGCAAAGACCGAGTCGTCGACGTACACGGGGATGTAGAACAGCGGCAAAGAGGTGTCGGTACGCAGAAACAGCGACGGGTCGGCAGTAGAAGGAGCAAACCCAAGAGCCGCAAGTGTAGTCCTCAGTGTGTCGTGCCATTCACGGGGCGCTTCGCGGAGACCGTAGACTTGTCGTCGGAGGCTCAACTAGGTACTAGGAGGAAACGACCCAGTGAAGCCAGGTGGGCGGCGCAGCCAGATCTCCTCGTGCAGACTGCCCTGAAGGAAAGATGTGTTGAAGTCAAGAGAGTGAAGCTCGTAGTCGCGCTGAGCGACTATGTGCAGCAGCACCCGAAGAGTGGTTATCTTCGGGGTGGGAGAGAAGGTCTGAAAGTAGTCAACTCCCTGCCGCTGACTAAAGCCTCGAGCCACGTAACGCGCCTTGAAGACAGGCGAAGAACCTGGCGGCCGCTTCACCCGGAAAATCCACATGTCACTGACGATGTTCGCCCCAGGTGGGGGAACCTCGTCAACGTAGGTGCCTGTGGACTTCCAGGAAGCCATCTCTGCGTCCATGGCTGACTGCCACTGTGAGGAGTAGGGACCCTCGATTGCCTCAGCGTACGATCGAGGAGTCGGGATGTCTGGTGCATCCGGTTCTCCCTCAGGGGCAATCATTGTGGACACGAGATGAGGCAAAGCAGCAGCAAAACACTGGAACTCCTCATGCGTGTCCTTAAAAACGTCCATGCTAAGAGCACACTCACCCCCGACGGACGGAGGAGAGACAGACTCAGACTCAGCAACTAGAGTAGCGGCGTAGTCTAGACGACAGCGAGCAGCAAATTCGACAAGCTCAGCAACTAAGGCAGACGCATCAGTGGACTCAAAGGAAGGGTCAATGACAACAGTGGCCAGGAGACGCGTGACAGTAGGACTGGTAGCACGAAGAGAGTCAGACTCGGGTCAGTAAGAACATGAAGAGAGGACTTTGGAGGAGACGGCGACGGGACACGCAGAGGAGCAGTGGAAGGACGCAGTGCCATCTGGTGTGTGGGTGGGACCACAGGAGGACGTGGACACAGAGCACGACCACTAGTGCGAGCAGCACAAACAGGCGAGGTAGGATGAGACGCAGGCTCACGACGCTCAGGAAGACCTCCAGTAGGGAGAAGGAGCAGGTAGGGGGGAGGCGGGCTATAGCTGTGACCGCGACAGGACAGGCTGTGGACACTCTAAGGGAGGAGCAGGACCAGTACAAGGCGGGAGACCAAGAACCTTCCCAAGGAGCGGAACGAAGTACGGCCTCGGCCGTGCAGCGCTTCCAGAACAGCAACACCAGCGCTAGCAGCACCTCCAGCTCCAACAACGCCAACTCCAGCACCCTAAGAAGCACCAGCGCTAGTAGAAACACCAGCGCCAACACCCCCAGCAGCTCCAGCTCCAACAGTTCCGGCAGCTCCAGCTGCACCAACTCCAGCAGGACCGTTAGCTCAAGTACCGCAAGCAGCTCCAGCAGTACGTCCAGAAGGACTAACTCCAGCAGCCCCAGCAACACCCCCAGTCCCAGCAGTTCCAATACTGCCAGTATGAGCACCTCTAGGACCAGCAGCAATAGTTGTACCTCTAGCTCCAGCAGCACGGCTCCAGCGCCGAGCAAACCACTCGCGCAGCTCCTGCGGAGAGAGTAGCTCTCGCCTTGACAAAGCACCGCCAGAGGCCACACGAGCAGACCCAGCACCCCCAGGCTCCGCACCCCCACGCTCCGCGCCCCCAGGCTAAGCACCACGAGGCCCCGCACCACCAGGCTCAGCACCCCCAGACCCGGCACCCGCAGGCTTAGCGCCCCTAGCAGCACCAGAGTTCACAGCTACCTCGACAGGCTCGACTGCGTCTACCAGGGACACACCTGATGTTGCAGGACCCTGAGGGGGGAGAGGGTCTACCGGGGGAGGACTTGGCGCAAGGAAGAGCGGCGGTGAGGGGAGGGGCGCAGTGCGGTAGGGGAAGAGACGGTAGTAAGGCACCGACTCGTCAAAGGTGACGTCCTGGGAGGACAGAATACGTCACGAGGTGGGGTGGTAATACTGCCGATCAGGCGTGTCAGGCGGGAAGCCAAGGAAGACGCAGGGAACAGCACGGGGGGACAGCTTGTCCGCAGACAATTCGCGGACAAACGCCCGAGATCCCCAGACCGGAAATGCAGACGCATCACCAACCTTCCCCGTCCACCGCAAGGTGTGGGAGGTCTCTGGCAAGGAGACTGACGAGAAGTGAGAATGGATGAATGAACTATGGAACATTTGGGTACAAGTACTAACCCTAATTGGGTTGTACCCCTTATGGGCTACCCCACTACAGCCTATACAAATGTATAAGCTATAATGTTCTGACACACCCCCATGCAAGATCATATATATAAAGGTAAAAAAGCAAGTGCAGGTATAGAAAGAGTAAAGTACAAACAAGATCAAGAAGCGAGCAAGTGAGGCCAAGTAGGCACAAGACCTAGCAAAGTACAGAAGCACTGATGATCACAAGGTGGAAGGGCCTTGGTGAAGACATCACTAGTGTTGGCCTCAGAGGCCACGTAGGTGAGGTGGAGCTGACCACGCTGTTGCAACTCACGAGCTAGGAAGTAGCGAAGAGCAATGTGCTTCGTTCAGTGCTCCAGTCTATGCTCCCGACACAAGGCCAGCATGGCCTTGTTGTCTACGTATAGAACAGGAGGAGAACGAGGCGGCTCTCCTAGGTCAGTCAGTAGGTAGGTGAGCCAGCGTAGCTCCTGTGCAACCATGGCCCCTGCGTAGATCTCAGCCTCACAGCTGGAGCTGAGAAGAGAAGACGAGCGGGTAGACCGCCACGAAACAGAGCCGGAGCCAAGGCTGAAGGTGTAACCCTGTGACGACTGCTGTAGAGCCTGGTCGTCAGCCCAAGAAGCATCAGCGTGACCTGTGAGGACTACTCGACGTCGCCCTCCAAGCACTAGCTCCATGCCCGACGTACTGAACACTTAGCGCAACACCCTCTCTGCAGCCATGTGCTCTGGTCTGTGTCTCCCAGGAGCAACATAGCGTGCCAAGATGCTAAGAGGGTATGCAAGGTCAGGTCGTGTGCAGGTCATCAGCTACATGAGGCAGCCAACAAGCTCTGGGTATGGGCCACTCGACTCTACGGACTCATCCAAAGGCAGAGCTGAGAGCTACTGGCGAGTAGACAGAGGAGTGGCATGAGGCGAGGAGTACGTGAAGCCGAAGCGCTGAAGGACCTGCTGTACCATGTGTGACTGAGTCAGGGTACTGGTGCGCTGTGCTCTGTCCCGGGTGATCTGCAAGCCAAGGTAGCTGCGCAGTTCACCCAGGTTTGTGTACGTGTGTCTCTTCTGCAGCTCGGACTTCACGTAGGCGAGTCTAGCAGTCTCAACAGTGGCAAAGACGAAGTCGTCGACGTACATGAGGATGTAGAACGGTGGCAAAGAGGTGTCGGTGCGGAGAAACAGCGAAGGGTTGGCTGTAGAAGGAGCAAACCCAAGAGCCGCAAGTGTAGTCCTCAGTGTGTCGTGCCACTCACGGGGCGCCTGGCGGAGACCGTAGACTGGCCGCCGGAGGCTCCACTGGGTACTAGGAGGAAACGACCCAGTGAAGCCAGGTGGGCGGCGCAGCCAGATCTCCTCATGCAGGCTACCCTGGAAGAAAGCTGTGCCGAAGTCAAGGTCAAGCTCGTAGTCGGGCTGAGCGGCTATGTGCAGCAGCACCCGAAGAGTGGTCATCTTTGGGGTGGGAGAGAAAGTCTGAAAGTAGTCAACTCCTTGCCGCTGACTGAAGCCTCGAGCCACGTAACGCGCCTTGAAGACAGGCGGAGAACCCGGCGGCCTCTTCACCCTGAAAATCCACATTCCATTGATAATGTTTGCCTCAGATGGTGGAACCTCGTCGACGTAGGTGCCTGTAGACTTCCACAAAGCCATCTCTGCGTCCATGGCTGACTACCACTGAGAGGACGAGATGCAGGCTCACGATGCTCAGCAAGACCTCCAGTGAACCAGTGTAGGGAGAAGGAGCAGGTAGCGGGGAGGCAGGGTGTAACTGTGACTGCGACTGGACAGGCTGTGGACACTCTAAGGGAGGAGCAGGACCAGGAGAGGGCGGGAGACCAAGAACCTGCTCCAGGAGCGGAACGAAGTACGGCCTCGGCCGCTCAGCGCCTCCATAACCAGCAAGGACGGCACCAGTGCCTCGAGCGGTAGCACCAGCGCCAGCAACACCTCCAGCTCCAACAACGCCAACTCCAGCACCCTCAGAAGCACCCGCGCCAGCAGCACCGCCAGCGCCAACACCCTCAGCAGCTCCAGCTCTAGCAGGACCAACTCTAGTAGGACCGTCAGCACCAGCAACCTCAGCAGCACCCCCAAACGCACCAGCACCAGTAGAAACACCAGCGCCAACACCCCCAGCAGCTCCACCTCCAGCAGCACCAGCACCGACAGCAGCTCCAGCGACACCAACTCAAGTAGCTCCAGCTGCACACCCCGACTCAGCAACACGTCTCTAGCGGCGGGCGAACCACTCGCGCAGCTCCTGTGGAGAGAGTGGTTCCTGCCTCCACAAAGCACCGCCGGCGGCCACACGAGCAGACCCAGCACCCCCAGGCTCCTCACCCCCAGGCTACGCACCCCCAAGCTCACCACCCCAAGGCTCAGCACCCCCAGACTCAGCACCCCCAGTCTCAGCACCCCTAGTCTCACCACCCCCAGACCTAACACCCCCAGACCCGGCACGTGCAGGCTCAGCACCTCTAGCAGCACCAGAGTCAACAGCTACCTCGACAGGCTCGACTGCATCTACCTGGGACACACCTAACGGGGCAGGACCCTGAGGAGGGAGGGGGTCTACCTGGGGAGGACCTGGCGCAAGGAAGAGCGGCGGCGGGGGGGGGGGGGGGGGGGGGGGGGGGGGGGGGGGGGGGCGCAGTGCGGTAGGGGAAGAGACGGTAGTAAGGCACCGACTCGTCAAAGGTGACGTCTTGGGAGGACAAAACACGGCGAGAGGTGGGGTGGTAAAACTGCCACCCAGGCGCGTCAGGGGGGAATCCAAGGAAGACGCAAGGAACAGCACGGGGGGACAGCTTGTCTGCAGACAAGTCGCAGACAAACGCCTGAGATCCCCAGACCCAAAACGCAGACGCATCGCCAACCTTCCGTGTCCACCGCAAGGCGGATGAGGTCTCTGGCAAGGAGACTCGGGGCTGAAGGTTGAGCTGATGCGCGGCGTACTGAACCGAAAACGGCCATAGAAATGGGGGGCAGCCGCATGCATCATGGACGTACGAGCGACGTCCATGACCATGCCAATGCGGCGCTCAGCAATCCCATTTTGCTGTGGAGAGGCCGGAAGCGTGAAGGTCTGGCGGATGCCCTGTGCACGACACAAGGCTCCTAGACGGGCAGAGGAAAACTCCCCGCCTCTATCCGAGTGCAGAGGCAGAATAGGAAAGTCCGAGTCGAAACTCTCTCTGAGCTGGAGACGAGCTGCGCGGATCCAGTCGATCAACACCTCAGTGACGTCACCCTTGCTGCGTAAGGGGAAGACTGTGGTGTAACGCGAGTAGTCGTCAACGACCAGCACAAAGTACCGCTCCTGCCCCTTCCCACAGACGCGGGCTGGGCCCCACACATCCATGTGTAGAGTCTGCAGCGGAGCCTCTGTCGGAGGAAACTCGGTGGAGTGAGGGGCGACGTGCTGTCGCCCCTCGACGCAGGGGACGAAGGTAGGGCCAGGCCCCAGAGGAAGGGGAGGGAGAGACCGAGGAAGACCAGAGACAGGGACACGGGAGGCCATGCCTTGGAGACGAGGCAAGCAGGGGTGACCAAGGCGGCAGTGCCAAAGGAGAGTCTGGTGGGACAGCAGACGACACGAGCAGGGGGCAGACTCAGGACCAGACCTGGACGCCGCAGCAAACACCTGACTCGACGCAGCTACCTGGGCAGACTCAGCAGCAGGAGGAGACTCAGTAGTAAGGGTGTACAGGCTCGACCCTAGCCGACGGGTGAATGTGGCCAAGTGTCGGCCTGTCCGAGCACATGTGCAGTGGGTCACTCGCTGACTCGCAGGAGTGAACTGGTCAACCCCTCGATCCTGCAGGTTCGCTCCACTCACCAAGTTCGTAGAGAACGAGGGGAGGTAGAGACCAGACAGGGTGCTAGAGGGGGCTGCAGGGCACGGAAGGACAGTGGAGAAGCTAGCAAGGACAGGACCCCCACAGGGGTCTGCCTGGAAGACTGCAATCGGCTGACTAATCGGCGTAAGAGTGGTGCAGTCTTGAAAGAAGGAGCAGGACGCACCCGAGTCCAGTGTGAAGGTATGGAAGGCCTGAGCCGACGTAGTACCTGAGAGAGCAGACTCACCAGCACCTGGGGCGGCAGACGCACTGGCACCTGGGGCAGCAGACGCACTAGTACCTAGAGGAGCAGCCTCACCAGCACCTAGATCAGCAGCCTCAATGCCTGGGTCATGCGGTACACACAGGTAACAGTTACCAGCAACACTAGTATCAACAACATACATGGCAGCAAGGATAGCATCAAAGTCAAGATCAAAGATAGCAACCCTGGCCTTAGCCAGATCTCCCCAGCGAGGGATCTCTGACGCCTCAGGGAACTGGCGACGCCATGCGTCCGTCAGGCGACCAAAGCAGCGCTGGGTGGAGTGCGGACCTCCGCACTGCTCACCAGCGCGGTCGCCGGTATGGAGGACATAAGAGCAGGGACCAAAACCCCCACCGCGCTGGCGCGCAGTGTACCACTCACGAAGCTGCTAAGGGGACAGGGTCATACCATTCCGCTGCTGCTGCTGGCGCTGACCACCACTGGCGCCACTCCTCTCCGCAGCGTCGCGACTTGCTCCTCCACCGCCGCCTCTGCCACCGCCGCCGCCTCCGCTGCCTCCGCCGCCTCCTCCACCACCGCCTCCTCCACTACCTCTGCTGCCTCCGCTCCCTCCACGACCTCCACCGCCTCCGCCGCCTCCACTGCTGCTCCCGTCGCCGCCACCCCCGGCACCACTCCCACCATCACCCCCACTTCCTCCACCGCCTCCACCACCACCTCCACCGCCCCCTCCAGTCCCTCCAATGCCCTTCCCCCCTTGCCCTCGCCGGTGCGGCGTCTCCTGGTCGGGGTAGACGCAGCGCCGAACGACTCGAAACCAACAAGGTCGGCCGCAGCAGCAGAGGCAATAGAGGGCAAGAGGGGGGAGGGAGAACACCCCTCAAAGACGGGGGTGCAAGGGTCACCACGAGAGGCTCCTACAGCGACTATGCTCGTCTCTATCGCTAGGAGGGCCTTCTCGAGGAGGTCAACGGTGAGAGTGGTTGGGCAAACAGAGAGGAAGTGGTCCCTGAGGACCTGAAGAGAGTCAGGGAGCCGGGTGACTATGTAGTAGAGGGTGATGTACTTGGGGGGGGGGGGGTTCTTGGCGCAGAACTCAGCAGGAAGCGCAGCACGGTAGCGAGTCTCACTAGTGCGGAGGTGCGTAATGAGGTCAGCGACAGTGGGAAAGGCAGCAAGGTCAGGGAAGAGGTACGGTAGCATGAGGCGGCTCAGTGCAGCAGTGGCAGGGGAAGAGTAGCGTGCAACTACAGCGTCGTATAAGGTCTGAGCCCTCTTATACTGGCTAAAGTGTGCACGCTCAGTGGTCGGTAAGTGGCGGCGCACAGCAAGGCGAGCAGCAGCATCACGTGTGGCCCACTGTGAGCGAACAGAGGCGTCAGCATCAGCAGTAGGGGTAGGGGAGGCACCAGAAGTGAGGTCAAACAAGGAGAGGCGGTCTGCCCTATCGCAATGCAGGAAAAGCTGCAGATCATCTACCCAGACCACAAAGTCCACTGCCCGACCCTCAGCATCAAAGGTGAGAACGCTAGGAGAGGCCATAACAGCAGTAGGCAGGCAGTGAGTACAGTGGGGCAGGGCAGTGCACTGGCAGAGACTATGCTCTTACCAGGTAAGTGGGGCGATCGGGCTGCTCGGCGGCTCCGCTGTCGGGAGGCTCGGCTGCACGGTGCTGGGCGACTCGGCTGTCGGGCGGCTCGGCTGCTGGGCGGCTCGGCTGCTAGGCGCCTCGGCTGCACTGTGCTGGGTGGCTCGGCTGTCGGGCTGCTCGGCTGCTGGGCGGCTCGGCTGCTGGGCGGCTCGGTTGCTGGGCGGCTCGGCGGTCGGGCGGCTCGGTTGCTGGGCGGCATGGCGGTCGGGCGGTCGGGCGGCTCAGGTGGCCGGCGGTTTGGCTGCTCGGCGTGGCGGGCGCTGGGCGGCGGGGCCGCAGGTGGCGGCGGGGCCTTAGGTGGCGGCAGGCCGCAAGGGTGGGCGGGGCCACAGGTGGCGACAGGGCCGCAGTGGGAGACAGGGCCGCAAGGGTGGGCGGGGCCGCACGTGGCGATGGGGCCGTGGTGGGCGACGGGGCCGCAGGTGGCGACGGGGCCGTAAAGGGGCCGTTGAGGGGCCGTAAAGGAGCCGTAGTGGGGCCGTAGCGGGGCCGTAAAGGGGCTGTAGCGGGGCCATTGAGGGGCTTGGGCAGGGCCGCGGAGAGGCCTAGGCGGGGCCGCAAAGGGGCCTTAAGGGGCCAGACGGGGCCGCGAAGGGAGCCTCGGCGGGGCCGCGAAGAGGCTGGAAGGGGCCGTAAGAGGCCTGATGGGGCCTAAGCGGGGCAGCGGAGGGGCCGCAAGGGGCCTAGGCAAGGCCGTAAAGGGCACGACGGGGCCGCGGAGGGGCCTAAGCGGGGCCGCGACGAGGCCGTTAGGGGCCTAAGCGGGGCCGCTACGGGGCCGTAAGTGGCCTAAGCAGGGCCGCGACAGGGCTGTGAGGAGCCAAAGTGGGGCCGCGACTGGGTCGTAAGGGGCCTAAGCGGGGCCGCGACGGGGTCATAAGGGGCCAGACGGGGCCGTAGAAGGCGGCGCGAGGGGCCGTAAGGGCGGCCAACGGGGGCCACTAAGGCGGCTCGAGGCGCTATTCGGGTTAGGAGCAAAGCGCACTACGGGCAGGGAAGAAAAAAAAGTTCTTGGTGGGCCCTAGGCAGTATTCCCACTCGGGAACCTGCTCGATACCATGACGAGAAGTGAGAATGGATAAATGAACTATGAAACAGTTGGGTACAAGTACTAACCCTAATTGGGTTGTACCCCTTATGGGCTACCCCACTACAGCCTACACGAATATATAAGCTATAATGTTCTGATAGAGACCTGTGGCTGAAGGTTGAGATGATGCGCTGCGTACTGAACCGCAAACGACCACAGAAAATGGGGAGAAGCCGAAACGGATCATGGACCTATGAGCGACGTCCATGACCATGCCAATGCGGCGCTCAGCAATCCCATATTGCTGTGGAGAGGCGGATGCCCTGTGCACGACAGAAAGCTCCCAGACGGGCAGAGGAAAACTCCTTGCCTCTGTCAGATTGCAGATGCAGAACAGGAAAGTCCGAGCCGAAACTCTCTCTGAGCTGGAGACGAGCTGCGCGGATCCAGTCGATCAACACCTCAGTGACGTCACCCTTGCTGCGCAAGGGGAACAACATGGTGTAACGCGAGTAGTCCTCAACCACCAACAGGAAGTAACGCTCGTGACCCTGGCCACGGACGTGGGCGTGGCCCCACACGTCCATGTGAAGAGTCTGCAGCGGAGCCTCTGTCGAAGGAAACTCGGAGGAGTGAGGGGCGGCGCGCTGCCGCCCCTCGACGCAGGGAACGCAGGTAGGGGCAGGCCCCGGAGGTAGGGGAGGGAGGGACCGGGGGAGACCAGAGACAAGGACACGGGAGGCCATGCCTCGGAGACGAGGCAGGGAGGGGTGACCAAGGCGATGGTGCCAAAGGAGAGTCTAGTGGGACAGGAGACGGCACGAGCAGGGAGCAGACTCAGGACCAGACCTGGACGCTGCAGCAAACACCTGACTGGACGCAGCTACCTGACCAGACTCAACAACCGGAGGAGACCCATTAGTCAGTGTGTACAGGCTCGACCCCGGCCGACGGGTAAACGTGGCCAAGTGTCGGCTCTTCCGGGCACACGTACAGTGGGTCACCCGCTGACTCGCAGGAGTGACCTGGTCAACCCCCCGATCCTCTAGATCAACACCACTTACCAAGTTCGTAGAGAACGAGGGGAGGTAGAGACCTGACAGGGTGCTAGAGGGGGCTGCCGGACACGGTAAGTCAGTGGAGAAGCTAGCAAGGACAGGACCCCCAGAGGGGTCCGCCAGGGAGACCGCAACCGGCCGACTAAGCGGCGTAAGCGTGGTGCGGTCTCGAAAGAAGGAGCGGGAAGAACCCGAGTCAAGGGTGAAGGTGTGTAAGGCCTGAGCGGACGTGGTACCTGAGAGAGCAGACTCACCAGCACCTGGGGAAGCAGACGCACTAGCACCTAGAGCAGCAGTCTCACAAGCACCTAGATCAGCAGCCTCAATGCCCGGGTCAGGCGGAACACACAGGTAACAGTCACCATCATCACTAGTAGACATAGCATACATAGCAGCAAGAATAGCATCATAGTCAAGATCAAAGATAGCAACCCCCGCCCTAGACAGCTCTCCCCAGCGAGGGATCTCAGTGGCGACAGGGAGCTGGTGACGCCAAGCGTCCGCCAGGCGGCCGAAGCAGCGTTGGGTGGAGTGCAAGCCCCCGCACTGCTCACCAGCGCGTTCGCCGGTACGGAGGACGTAGGGATAGGGACCAGTACCCCCACCTCGCTGACGCCCAACGTACCACTTACGAAGCTGCTGGGGGGACGGGATCTTACGAGTGTGCTGCTGATGCTGGCGTTGACCACCACCTAAGCAGCCCCACTGCGCAGAGCCACCCCGACTAGCTCCACCTCCTCTGCCACCACCTCCGCCACCGCCGCCACTGCCTCCTCCTCCGCTTCCACCGCCACCGCCGCCGCCGCCTCCGCCGCCACCGCCGCCACCGAAGCCCCCACCCCAGCCATCACTCCCACCACCACCCCCACTCCCTCTGCCTCCTCCACCTCCACCTCCACCGCCCCCGCCAGCACCTCTTGCGCCCTTGCCCCCCTTGCCCTTGCCGGTGCGGTGTCGCCCACTAGGGGCAGACGCAGCGGCGACCGACTCGGTGCCAACAAAGTCGACGGCAGCAGCAGAGGCAATAGAAGGCAAAAGGGGGGAGGGGGAGCACCCCTCAAAGACAAGGGCACGCGGGTCACCTCTAGAGGCTCCTACAACGACTATACTCTTCTCAGCTGGAAGGAGGTGCTCCTCGAGGAGGTCAACGGTGAGTGTGGTGGGGCAAAGTGAGAGGAAGTGGTCCTCGACCGAGCGAAGGGAGTCAGGGAGCCGGATGACTATGTAGTAGAGGGTGATGTATATGGGGGGGGGGGGGGGTTCTTGGCGCAGAAATTAGCAGGAAGCGCAGCGCGGTAGTGGGTGTCACTAGTGCGAAAGTGTGTAACGAGGTCAGCGACTGTGGGAAAGGCGGCGAGGTCAAGAAACAGGTACGGCAGTATGAGGCGGCTAAGAGCAGCTATGGCAGGGGAAGAGTAGCGTGCAACTATAGCGTCGTACAAGGTCTTAACACTCTTGTACTAACTGAAGTGCGCACGCTCAGCGGTCGGTAAGTGGCGACGCACAGCAAGACGGGCAGCAGCATCGCGCATAGCCCACTGTGAGCGAACAGTGCTGTCAGCATTAGCAGGCGGGGCAGGAGAGGCATTAGAGGTGAGATCAAACAGGGAGAGTCCGTCTGCCCTATCGCAGTGTAGGAAAAGCTGCAGGTTATCGACGCAGACCTCAAAGTCAACAGCACGACCCTCAGCATCAAAGGTAAGGACACTGGGGGTAGCCATGACAGCAGTGGTCTAGCAAGGAGGGCTCTCACCAGTCCGGGTGGATAGGGCCGGGGCGCGCTGGGAGGAGTAGGGCTACAACAGCGGTGGCAGCGGCTCGGTAGTGGCAGCTGCGGCTTGACGGCAGCTGCTCGGCAGCTCGGCTGCTGGGCAGCTTGGCGGCTTGGGTGCTGGGCGGCTCGGCGGCTCTGCTGCTGGGCGGCTCGGCGGCTCGGCTGCTCGGCTGCTAGGCGGCTCGGCGGTGAAGGGGCCGTGAAGGTCGGCGACGGGGCCGGTAGAGGCGGTGACGGGGCCGCGAAGGGCGGCGACGGGGCCGCTAGAGACGGCGACATGGCCGTGAAGAGCGGCGACGGGGCCGCTAGGGGCGGCGACTGGGTCGCGAAGGGCGGCGACGGGGCCACTAGGGGCGGCGTCGGGGCCGCGAAGAGCGGCGACGGGGCTGCTAGGGGCGGCGATGGGGCCGCGGAGGGCGGCGACGTGGCCGCGAAGGTCGGCGACGGGGCCGCTAGGGGTAGCGACGGGGCCGATAGGGTTGGCGACGGGGCCGATAGGGGCGGCGACGGGGCCGATAAGGGCGGCGACGGGGCCGTGAAGGGGCCGCGAGGGGCCTAGAGGGGCGGCGACGGGGTCTAGAGGGGCGGCGATGGGGCCGCGAAGGGGCCGCGAGGGGCTGAGAGGGGTGGCAACGGGGCCTAGAGGGGCGGGGACGGGGCCGCAAAGGGGCCGCGAGGGGCCTAGAGGGGTGGCGACGGGGCCTAGAGGGGCGGCGACGGGGCCGCTAAGGGGCCGTGAGGGGCCTAGAGGGGCGGCGACGTGGCCGCAAAGGACGGCGTCGGGGCCGCTAAGGGTGGCGCGAGGGGCCGGGAGAGATGCCTCTGGGAGGGCGCGACGTGAGGGCGGCCTACGGGGCGCGCCTCGGGTAGAAAAAAAAGGTCAAGTTCAGTGGTGGGCCCTGAGAAGCGTTCCCACGAGGGAACCTGCTCTATACCATGTGAAGTATGAGGAATGAATGAACTAGTAAGCAGGAAAACCTAAAAGTGTTGTACCCCATATTGTGTACCCCACTACAGCCTACACAGACTATAGCATATGAGTTTGAATTTATTTTTAATAGTCTGCTTGTTCAAGGCTCGGTAGTCGATGCACATTCGCAAACTTCCGTCCGGCTTCGGAGTGAAGAGAACTGGAGCTCCGTATGGCGAAGTCGAAGGTCGAATCAGCCCTTTCTCCATGAGATAATCTATTTGTTTTTTCATATCGGCAAGCTTTGTTGGGCTCGGCCGGTATGGTGCTCGGAACGTCGGCTTGGACCCCGGCTCTTCTACGACCTCGTGTTGGTGTGTTTGGTATGGCGGTAGTTGATCAGGTAACTCGTCAGGGAGAACGTCCTGGAACTTTTCAAGAACTTTCTTGACTACTGGAGGAAGTTCCTGGGTCTGCTTCTCTCCGTTGTCTGCTTTGTTGACTATCGCCATGAATCGTAAAGTCGTCAGTTTGACGTCCTTTTCAAAGCATGCGAGTGTCTCGAGTGGAATATTTCCCGTGTCGTTCCATTTGGGAAGGCTGATTTTCCTCCCGTTGTTGTTGATGTTGGCCGTCTGGTTAACCTAGTTGATCTCGGGGTTGTTTCTTAAGAAAGTCTCTCTCGAAGATTACGTTGAGTCCTTTAATATCTGTGACGGGGAGAGCAGACTTCCATTGCAGGGGTCCAATCTGTAGTAGTAACCGTGTTTCCCCATAGATTGGTAGCTTACTGCCATCCACCATCGTTGCAGAGAAGCTTGAGGACTTGATTTCACCTCCGAGTCGATCGATTGCCTTTTTGTCATAGACGCTGTGCGACGCCCCGCTGTCCACGAGTGCTTGAAGACGCTGTCCGTTGCAGATCACCTCGAGCAGGAGTGGTGAGCGTTGCTCAGAGTACCCAAAAGTAGTCTCATTAATAGGATCATAGGGTACATCCCAATATTCAATACACATCGTGGTTCCACTGCTTGCTCCTAGACTAACAGCTGGCCTGGGCTGCGTGGAGAAAGGCTCCTCTCCAACGCCAGGAGTAGAGGTAGTAACCGTACAAGTTGACCCTGAGGGGGTGGATCCGGTTGACGCCTGCGATCCACTGGATGCATCCTCGAGGGGTTTTCGGAGTTTCCGCAGCTTCAGTTCAACTCCCAGTTGCCTCCTTAGCTGCTTCACCTCCATAGACTTCTTCCATGGGGAGTGGAGAGTCGTCTTGGGCTGGTTTCGGGAGAGGAAGTTGACGTCGTGAAAGGTGTGCTCTTTTCTACACTCCTTAATTTTTTCCCCAGCTCCGTAGGCACCGATACCACTTCTTTAATTGTCTACTTCCTCTCGAGTTCTTCCCGGAATTTTTTAATGGCTCCGAACTCGCGAAAATCATCAGTCTTCATTAAAGCATCTTTGAAAGATAACTCTAACGAATTTTGTTTCTTTCCGGGGTTGAATTGGAGAGTTCCCGTCTTGGTCGAGTCTGTTTTCGCGGAGGTTTTCTTTTCCTTGGCGAATCCCTCTGACAAATTTAGGTCAAGGGGCTTGGGATTTCGCCCTTGATTCTCCACATCTCGCGCCACATGATGTCATTCAGTTTCGATTCGGTCAAGATTGTGCTGACGCTTTCGGATCTGCTTTTCCTCGCCAGCACGATCCGCAATCAATGGCGAGATCCGTTTTTTGACCTTTTGTCTTCAGTTTCGCCACTCCCTCGAGTTTGGAATGCCGCACTTGTGAAATGAAAGAACACGAATGAATCAACTATGAAATGAGTGAGTACAAGTACCAACCCTGATTGGGTTGTACCCCCTATGGGATACCCCACTACAGCCTACACAAAAGCATAAGCTATAATGTTCTAACACACCCCCATAGGCAAAGTGGGGGAGAACAAGGGGTCACAAGACCAGTCAAGCAAAGCAAAGCAAAGCTCAGGGTGGATCACAACGTCACCACACAGTCCGAGCACAAGGTCAAGGCCACAAGGCCAGTTCACATGCAAGAGGAGACATATATATATATATAAGGCTAAACAAGCAAGAGCAGGTATATATATATGCAAGAGTACAAGCAAAGTCAAGAGGTGAGCAAGTGAGGTAAGACAGGTACAAGTCCCAGCTGAGTGCAGAAGCGCTGATGATCACAAGGCGGAAGTGCCTTGGTGAAAACATCAGCAGTGTTGGCCTCAGAGGCCACGTACGCAAGTCGCAACTGACCACTCTGCTGCAGCTCACGAGCAAGGAAGTAGCGGAGAGCAATGTGCTTCGTTTTGTGCTCCAGGCGCTGCTCTCGACACAACGCCAGCATGGCCTTGTTGTCTACGTACAGCACTGGAGGAGAACGAGGCGGCTCTCCAAGGTCAATCAGCAGGTAGGTGAGCCAGCGAAGCTCCTGTGCAGCCATGGCCCCAGCGTAGATCTCAGCCTCACAATTGGAGCCGAGAACAGAAGACGAGCAAGTAGCCCGCCACGAGACACAGCCAGAACCAAGACTGAAGGTGTACCCCTGCGACGACCGCTGCGTAGCCTGGTCGTCACCCCAAGAAGCGTCCGCGTGGCCAGTGAGGATCACTGGACTCCGCCCTCCAAGCACTAGCCCCATGCCCAACGTACTGCACAAGTAGCGCAATACCCTCTTCGCTGCAGCCATGTGCTCTGGTCGGTGTCTCCCACGAGCAACATAGCGTGCAAGAATGCTAAGAGGGTATGCAAGGTCAGGTCGTGTGCAGGTCATCAGGTACATGAGGCAGCCAACAAGCTCTGGGTACGGGCCACTCGACTCTACGGACTCATCCGAAGGCAGAGCTGAGAGCGAGTGGCGAGTAGCCAGAGGAGTGGCCTGAGGCGAGGAGTACGTGAAGCCGAACCGCTGAAGGACCTGCTGCACCATGTGTGACTGAGTCAAGGTAATGGTGCGGCGTGCTCTGTTCCGGGTGATCTGCAAGCCAAGGTAGCTGCGCCGTTCACCCAGGTCTGTGCACATGTGTCTCTTCAGCAGCTCGGACTTCACGTAGGCGAGTCCAGCAGTGTCGGCAGTGGCAAAGACCAAGTCGTCGACGTATACGAGGATGTAGAACGGCGGCAAAGAGGTGTCGGTGCGCAGAAACAATGACGGGTCAGCAGTAGAGGGAGCAAACCCAAGAGCCACAAGCGTAGTCCTCAGTGTGTCGTGCCACTCACGCGGTGCCTGGCGGAGACCGTAGACTGGCCGTCGGAGGCTCCACTGAGTGCCAGGAGGGAAATTCCCAGTGAAGCCAGGTGGACGGCGCAGCCAGATCTCCTCGTGCAGGCTGCCTTGCAAGAAAGCAGTGCTGAAGTCAAGAGAGTGAAGCTTGTAGTCGCGCTGAGCGGCTATGTGGAGCAGCACCCGAAGAGTGGTCATCTTCGGGGTGGGAGAGAAGGTCTGAAAGTAGTCAACTCCCTGCCGCTGACTGAAGCCACGAGCGACGTACCGCGCCTTGAAGACAGGTGGAGAGCCAGGTGGCCGCTTCACCCTGAAGATCCACATGCCACTGACGATGTTCGCCCCAGGAGGGGGAACCGCGTCAACATATGTGCCTGTGGACTTCCAGGAAGCCATCTTTGCATCCATAGCTGCCTGCCACTGAGACGAGTAGGGACCCTCTACGGCCTCCGCGTAACAACGCGGAGTCGGGATGTCTAGTGCATCCAGGTCTCCCTCACGGGCAAGTAGTACAGACGCGAGATGAGGTGAAGCAGCAGCCAGACACTGGAACTCCTCCTGCCTGTCCTCAAGGACGTCCGTGCCAAGAGCACACTCACCCCCGACGGACGGAGGACAGACAGACGCAGACTCAACAACAAGACTAGCAGCGTAGTCTAGACGACAGCGAGCAGCAAAATCGACGAGCTTAGCAACAAGAGCAGACGTAGCAGTGGACTCAAAAGAGGGGTCAGTGACAACAGTAGCAAGAAGACGCGTGACAGTAGGACTGGCAGCACGAAGAGAGTCCGACTTAGGGTCGGCAAGCGTGGGAAGAGAGGACTGAGGAGGAGAAGGCAAAGGGGCACGCAGAGGAGCAGTAGACGGACGTAAAGACATCCGGTGCGTGCCAGGGATAGGAGGAGGACGCTGACGCGAACCGCGACCACTAGCGCGAGCAGCACAAACAGGCGACGCGGGATGAGACGCAGGCTTACGACGCTCAGCAAGACCTCCAGTAGGACCAGTGCAAGGAGAGGGAGCAGGCAGTGGGGAGGCTGGCTCTAACAGTGACTGCGACTGGACAGGCGGTGGACACTCTACAGAAGGAGGAAGACCAAGAACCTGCTGCAGGAGCGGAACGATGTACGGCGGAGGCCGCGCAGGGAATCTAGCCACAGCAGGGACAGCACCAGCACCCTCAGCGGCAGCACCAGCGCCAATAGCACCTCCAGCGGCAGGACCTCCAGCCGCACCAGCAGCAGGACCACCGCCAGGACAGACAGCAGCAGTCTGAGCACCAACACCCACAGCAGCTCCAGCTCCAATAGGACCCGCAGGCCCAGCAGCTCCAGGACCGGCGGCACCAGCACCCTCGGCGGCCGAAGAAGCTCCAGCTCTAGCAGTACGCCTCCAGCGGCGAGCAAACCACTCGCGCAGCTCCTGTGGAGAGAGGGGCTCCCGCCAAGACGGAGCACCCGGAGAACCTCCAGGCCCAGCACCGCCAGACGCCATAAGGGGAGGTCCAGCGACCGCAGGCTCTGCATCACCAGGCTCAGCAGCTCCAGACGCAGCACCTCGAGTCTCAACACCCTCTGTCGCAACACCCCCAGACTCAGCAACCCCAGGCTCAGCACCCCAGGTGGCAGCACCCCCAGGCTTGGCACCCCCAGGCTCAGCACCCTCAATCGCAGGACCCCCAGACTCAGCACCCCCAGGCTCAGCACCCAGGCGCACAGCACCCCCAGAGTCAGCACCCCCAGGCTCAGCACCCGCAGCAGTACCAGAGTCACCAGCAACCTCGACCGGCTCGACTGCATCTACCTGGGACACACCTGAAGGGGCAGGACCCTGAAGGGGAAGGGGGTCTACCGGGGGGGGACCTGGCACAAGGAAGTCCGGTGGCGGGGGGAGGGAAGGAGTGCGGTAGGGGAAGAGGCGGTAGAAGGGGACCGACTCGTCGAACGTGACGTCCTGGGACGACAGAACACGACGAGAGGAGGGGTGGTAGAACTGCCACCCTGGAGCGTCAGGGGGGAAGCCAAGGAAGACACAGGGAGCAGCACGAGGAGACAGTTTGTCCGCAGACAAGTCGCGGACAAACGCCCGAGATCCCCAGACACGTCGCCGACCTTCCCAGTCCACAAGAGGGCCGGGGAGGTACGGACCTTCCTCGGCCGGGAAACCCCGGGGTGAAGGTTGATCTGCTGCGCCGCGTACCGAACCGCAAACGGCTACAGAAAATGGGGAGCAGCCGCATGCATCATGGACGTACGAGCGACGTCCATGACCATGCCAATGCGGCGCTCAGCAATCCCATTTTGCTGCGGAGAGTCCGGGAGTGTAAAGGTCAGGCGGATGCCTCGTGCACGACAGAAGGCTCGCAGGAGGCCAGAGGAGAACTCTCCGCCTCGGTCAGAGTGCAGACGCAGAACAGGAAAGTCCGAGCCGAAGCTCCTCCTGAGTTGGAGACGAGCTGCGCGGATCCAGACGATCAACACCTCAGTGACATCACCCTTGCTGCGCAAGGGGAAGACTGTGGTGAAACGCGAGTAGTCATCAACCATCAGCAGGAAGTAGCGCTCGTGACCCTGTCCACGGACGCGGGCCGGGCCCCACACGTCCATGTAAAGCGTCTGCAGAGGAGCCTCTGTCGGAGGAAACTGGGAGGAGTGGGGGGCAGCCCGGAGGCGCCCCTCGACACAAGGGACACAGGAAGGTCCTGGCCCCGAAGGAAGGGGAGGGAGAGACCGAGGAAGACCAGAGACAAGGACACGGGAGGCCATGTCCCTGAGACGAGGCAAGGAGGGGTGGCCAAGACGGTGGTGCCACAGGAGAGTCTCGTGAGACAAGAGGCGACACGAGCAGGGCGCAGACTCAGGACCAGACCTAAACGCAGCAGCAAACACCTGACCCGATGCAGCTACCTGGCCAGACACACGGACAGGAGGAGACTCAGTGGTCAGGATGTAGAGGCTCGACCCCGGCCGACGGGAGAACGTGGCCAGTTGCCGTCCTGTGCGCGCGTCCGTGCTGACTCGCAGGAGTGAATTGGTGAACCCCTGCATCTTGTAGGGCAGCACCACTCACCAAGTTCGTCAAGAACGAGGGGAGGTACAGACCAGACAGGGTGCCCGAAGGGGCAGCTGGACACGGGAGGACTGTAGAGAAGTGAGAGAGGACAGGACCCCCAGAGGGGTCAGCCAAGGAGACCGCAACCGGCCGGCCAAGCGGCGTGAGTGTGGTGCGGTCCCGAAAGAAGGAGCGAGAAGCTCCAGAGTCAAGTGTAAAGGTGAGGGAGGCCGAAGCCGACGCGGTACCTGAGAGCGCAGCCTCACCAGTACCTGAGAGCGCAGCCTCACCTGTACCTGAGAGCGCAGTCTCACCAGCACCTGAGAGCGCAGCCTCACCAGTACCTGAGAGCGCAAACACGCTGGCACCTAGAGCAGCAGTCTCACAAGCATCTAGCGCAGTAGTACCAATGCCCGGGTCGGGCGGGAAACACCGGTAAAAGTCACCCTCATCACTAATAGACACAGCATACATGGCAGCAAGGATAGCATCAAAGTCAAGATCAAAGATCGCTACTCCAGCCCTAGACAGCTCTCCCCAGCGGGGGATCTCAGTAGCGTCGGGGAACTGCTGACGCCACGCGTCCGACAGGCGGCCAAAGCAGCGCTGGGTGGAGTGGGCACCCCCACACTCCTCACCCGCGCGGTCGCCGCCCCGAAGAACGTAGGTGCACGGGCCAAAACCTCCACCACGCTGACGCTGCGTGTACCACTCACGAAGGTGCTGAGGTGGGGGGACGTCCCGAGAACGCTGCTGCTCCTGCTACTGCTGCTGCTGCGGACCACCACCAGAGCCGCTCCTTTGCGGGGCACTACCCTGACCAGCTCCACCTCCTCCGCCACCACCGCCTCCACCTCCGCCACCACCGCCACCTCCGCTCCCACCGCCTCCGCCGCCACCGCCTCCGCCTCCGCTGCCGCCACCACCGCCACCACCCCCGCCACCACTCCCACCGCCACCCCCACTCCCTCCGCCGCCTCCACCGCCACCTCCACCGCCCCCGCCAGCTCCAGCGCCCTTGCCCCTCTTGCCTCTGCCAGTGCGGCGTCTCCCGCTAGGGGCAGACGCCGCGCCGACCGTCTCAAGACCAAGAAGATCGGCGGCAGCAGCAGAGGCAACAGAAGGCAGCAGGGGGGAAGGAGAACACCCCTCAGAGATGGGGGTGAGAGGGTCACCACGAGAGGCTCCTACAGCGACTATGCTCTTCTCCGCCGCTAGGAGGGCCTTCTCTAGGAGGTCAACAGTGAGAGTGGTGGGACAGACTGAGTGGAAGTGGTCCCTGACTACGCGAAGGGAGTCAGGGAGGCGAGTGACTATATAGTAGAGAGCGATGTACATGGGGGGGGGGTTCTTGGCGCAGAACTCAGCAGGAAGGGCAGCGCGGTAGCGGGTGTCACTAGTGCAGAGGTGCGTAATGAGGTCAGCGACTGTGGGAAAGGCAGCAAGGTCAGGAAAGAGGTACGGTAGCTTGAGGCGGCTCAGTGCAGCAGTGGCAGGGGAAGAGTAGCGCGCAACTACAGCGTCGTACAAGGTCTGAGCACTCTTGTACTGACTAAAGTGCGCGCGCTCAGTGGTAGGGAGGTGGCGACGCACAGCAAGACGTACAGCAGCATCGCGGGTGGCCCACTGAGAGCGAACAGTGGGGTCAGCATCAGCAGCAGGAGCAGGAGAGGCGCCAGAGGTGAGGTCAAAGAGAGAAAGACCGTCCGCCCTATCGCACTGTAAAAACAACTGCAGGTCGTCGACCCAGACCTCAAAGTGAATGGCTCGACCCTCAGCGTCAAAAGCGAGGACACTGGGGGTAGCCATGACGACTGACTAGCAGTGCAAGCAGTGGGGAGGGGGGGGGGGCAGGGCACGCAGTAGCAGTGGGGCGTGCTCACCAGACGGGGCAGGACAGGCGGCTCGGCAGAAGGGCGGCTCGGCTGCTGGGCGGCTCGGCGGCTCGGCTGCTGGGCGGCTCGGCGGCTCGGCGGCTCGGCGGCTCGGCTGCTGGGCGGCTCGGCGGCTCGGCTGCTGGGCGGCTCGGCGGCTCGGCTGCTGGGCGGCTTGGCTACTCAGTTGTAGGGCGGCTTGGCCCTCCCTGTACTCGGCGGCGCGGCGGTCAGCTGCTCGGGTGCACAATGCGGTGGGCGAGGAGCTGAGGGCAGCGGGGCCGCTAAGTGCAGGGCGGCAAGGCCGCGAAGTGCAGGGCGGCGGGGCCGCGACGTGCAAGGCGGCGGGGCCGGGACGTGCAGGGCGGCGGGGCCGCGTAGTGCAGGGGGCGAGGCCGCGAAGGAAAGGCGGCGGGGCCGCGAATGAAGGGGGGGGCGGGGCCGCGAAGTGCAGTGGGCGGCAGGGCCGCGACGTGCAGGGCGGCGGGGCCGCTAAGGAAGAGCGGCGGGGCCGCGACGTGCAGGGCGGCGGGGCCGCGACGTGCAGGGCGGCGGGGCCGCGACGTGCAGGGCGGCGAGGCCGAGACGTGCAGGGCGGCGGGGCCGCATAGTGCAGGGGGCGGCAGGGCCGCGACGTGCAGGGCGGCAGGGCCGCGAAGGAAGGGCGGCTGGGCCGCGAATGAAGGGCGGCGGGGCCGCGAAGTGCAGGGGGCGGCAGGGCCGCGACGTGCAGGGCGGCGGGGCCGCGACGTGCAGGGCGGCGGGGCCGCGACGTGCAGGGCGGCAGGGGCCGCGACGTGCAGGGCGGCGGGGCCGCTAAGGAAGGGCGGCGGGGCCGCTAAGTGCAGGGCGGGGCGGGGCCGCAACGTAAGGGCGGCGGGGCCGCTTAGGTAAGGGCGGCTCGACGGGCCGCTAGGGGCGACACGGAGGGTCGCTAAAAAAAAGGGAAGGCGCGCCTCGAGGCGCGCTTCGGTGGGCCCTAGAAGCAGTCCCTA
Source organism: Closterium sp. NIES-65 (assembly GCA_948144175.1). Taxonomy (NCBI): domain Eukaryota; kingdom Viridiplantae; phylum Streptophyta; class Zygnematophyceae; order Desmidiales; family Closteriaceae; genus Closterium; species Closterium sp. NIES-65. Next base: position 4,855,027 of record CANXME010001697.1, on the reverse strand, counting down.
GGAGGGAACCTGCTCTGATTCCATGTGAAATGAAAGAACACGAATGAATCTACTATGAAATGAGTGAGAACAAGTACCAACCCTAATTGGGTTGTACCCCCTATGGGATACCCCACTATAGCCTACACAAAAGCATAAGCTATAATGTTCTGACAGCACTTGCAGATTTCATGTGAAAACAGTCGGAAATTCAAAGTCCGTTTCCGCCGCAAAAATCGCAAATTGTTTTGTTTTTTGCAGGACGTGACTTCGCGTCAAATTTGTCCACTTCAATGGGGTCGGAAAACTTGGTTGAAGCCGAGCGATTCCCTTCTCATGATCCGACGACATTGAGTTGTCGTGTTCAAGCATTGACCAAGTCAAAATGCTCCGCGGCAGATGCGATTTCATTATAGCTGCGGCAATTCGCTGCTGCAACCTGGCGACGAATGTCGTTTTTCAGCCCCGCGATGTAGGACTGATTTTTTTCACCCTCGGTAATGTCAGGAATGCGATTATAGAATTCTTCCATCTACTCCGTGTATTGCGCGGCACTCCTATATTGCCGGTGGTGATGTAATTTTTTGCGCGCAATATAAGTAGAATTAATCGGCTCAAAACCTTTGAGCAGGTCTGCCTGGAACTGCTGCAACGTGGCTTCGCCCTGGAAAATCCTACTGTTGCTTCCGAGCCACTCGAGAGCTGGACCGCGCATCTGTGAAGAAATGAGGAATGAAATGACTAAGGAAAATGTGGGTACAAGTAGGTGTTGAAATGAACGAACAGGAATGATGAACTAATAGTGAAAACAGTACAAGTACCTAACCCTAGAATTGTGACCCCCTATAGGCTAACCCACTGTAGGCTAAACAAGCACAACAACATATATAATGTTTGACACACCCCCATAGGCAAAGTGGGGGAGAACTAGGGGTCACAAGACCAGTCAAGGCAAAGCAAGGCAAAGCAAGCTCAGGGTGTATCTCAAGGATACCACACAAATTCCGAGCACAAGCAAACGGTCACAAGACCAGTTCACATGCACGTTTATAATAGAACAAGAGGTACAATGATCACAACCTAGCAAGAGTAAACATGCAGGTATATATATATAGAGATCACAGTACAAACAGACTCAAGAAGTAAGCAAGTGAGGTCCAGTAGGCACAAGGCCTAGAAGAGTGCAAAAGCGCTGATGGTCACAAGGCTGAAGCGCCTTGGTGAACACATCAGCAGTGTTGGCCTAAGAGGCCACGTAACCCAGACGAAGCTGACCACACTGCTGCAGCTCTTGAGCAAGGAAGTAGCGCAGAGCAATGTGCTTCGTTCTGTGCTCCAGTCTGTGCTCCTGACACAAGGCAATGGCTGCCTTGTTGTCGACGTACAGCACTGGAGGAGAACGAGACCGCTCTCCAAGGTCGGTCAACAAGTAAATGAGCCAGCGTAGCTCTTGGGCCGCCATGGCAGTGGCGTAGATCTCAGCCTCACAAGTGGAGCTGAGAACAGAAGAAGAGCGAGTAGAACGCCTAGAAATTGAACCAGAGCCAAGACTGAAGGTGTAACCCTGAGACGACCGCTGAGTAGCCTGGTCGTCTGCCCAAGAAGCGTCTGAGTGCCCAGTGAGAACAACTGGGACTCACCCTCCAAGCACTAGCCCCATGCCCGACGTACTGCACAAGTAGCGCAACACCCTCTTAGCTGCATCCATGTGCTGCTTCCAGTGACGGCCGGGAGCGACATAGTGTGCAAGAATGCTAAGAGGGTATGCAAGGTCAGGTCGTGTGCAGGTCATCAGGTACATGAGGCAACCAACAAGCTCTGGATACGAGCCACTCGGCTCTACGGACTCATCCAAAGGCAGAGCTGAGAGTGAGTGGCCGGTAGGCAGAGGAGTGGGCTGAGGCGAGGAGTACGTGAAGCGGAAGCGCTGAAGGACCTGCTGCACCATGTGTGACTGAGTCGAGGTGATGGTGCGGCGTGCTCTGTCCCGGGTGATCCGCAAGCCAAGATAGCTTGTCAGTTCACCCAGGTCTGTGCACGTGTGTCTCTTCTGCAGCTCCGAATTCACGCGGGCGAGTGCCGCAGTGTCAGCAGTGGCAAAGACCAAGTCGTCGACGTACACGAGGATGTAGAATGGCGGCAGTGAGGTGTCGCTGCGTAGAAACAGCGACGGGTCAGCAGTAGAAGGAGCAAACCCAAGAGCCGCAAGTGTATTCCTCAGTGTGTCGTGCCAGTCACGTGGCGCCTGGCGGAGACCGTAGACTGGCCGTCGGAGGCTCCACTGGGTACCAGGAGGGAACGACCCAGTGAAGCCAGGTGGGCGGCGCAGCCAGATCTCCTCGTGCAGGCTGCCCTGTAGGAAAGCAGTGCTGAAGTCAAGAGAGTGGAGCTCGTAGTCACGCTGAGTGGCGACGTGCAGCAGAACCCGAAGAGTGGTCATCTTTGGGGTCGGAGAGAAGGTCTGGAAGAAGTCAACTCCCTCTCGCTGACTGAAGCCTCGTGCAACGTAACGCGCCTTGAAGACAGCCGAAGAGCCCGGCGGCCGCTTCACCCTGAAAATCCACATTCCACTGATGATGTTCGCCCCAGGCGGGGGAACCTCGTCGACGTAGGTGCCTGTGGACTTCCAGGAAGCCATCTCTGTGTCCATTGCTGACTGCCACTGAGAGGAGTAGGGACCGGCCATCGCCTCTGCGTAAGAGCGTGGGGTCGGGATGTCTGGTGCATTCGGGTCTCCCTCAGGGGCAACAAGCATGGACATGAGATGGGGCAAAGCGGCAGCAAAGCACTCAAACTCCTCCTGCTTGTCCTCAAGGACGTCAGTGCCAAGAGCATACTCACCCCCGTCGGACGGAGGACAGACAGACTCGCACTCAGCAACTAGGCTAGTGGCATAGTCTAGACGACAGGTGGCAGCAAAGTCGACAAGCTGAGCAACTAAGGGAGACGCAGCAGCGGACTCAAAGGAGGGGTCTGTGACAACAGTAGCCAAGAGACGCGTGACAATAGGAGTGGCAGCACGAAGGGAGTCTAACCGCGGGTCAGCAAGAGCAGGAAGAGAGAATGCAGGAGGAGACGGCAGTGGGACACGCTGTGGAGCAGTGGAAGGACGAAGCGCCATCCGGTGAGTGCCTGGGACAGCAGGAAGACGCTGAGGCGGGACACGACTACCAGTGAGAGCAGCACGGACAGGCGACGCAAGACGAGGCTCAGGCGACGCAGGACGAGACTTAGGCTCACGACGCTCAGTAAGACCTCTAGTCGGACCAGTGTAAGGAGCACGAGCAGGGAGAGAGGAGGCGGACGGTAGCTGCGAGTGCAGCTGGACACACGGAGGACACCTTGAGGAGGGAGGAGGACACGGAGGAGGGAGCGGACCAAGAACCTGCTGAAGGAGCGGAACGAAGTACGGCCGCGGCCATGCAGCGACTCCAGAACCAGCAGAGACACCAGCGCCAGGGTCCTCAGCACCAGCCGTAGCTCCAACTCCCGGGTCCACAGCACCAGCAGCAGCACCAGCGTTAGGGTCCTCAGCACCAACAGCAGCTCCAACGCCCGGGTCCCCAGCACCTGCAGCAGCTCCAACGCCCGGGTCCGCAGCACCAGCAGAAGCTCCAACGCCCGGGTCCTCACCACCAGCAGCAGCTCCAACACCTGGGTCCTCAGCACCAGCAGCAGCACCAGCGCCCGGGTCCTCAGCACCAGCCGTAGCTCCAACGCCCGGGTCCGCAGTACCAGAAGCAGCTCCAACCTCTGGGGCCGCAACACCAGCAGCACCAGTAGAGCCTCCAGCACCAGCAGCACCACCAGCAGTAGCGGGGTCCACGACACAAGGCGCGCCACTCTGAAGAGTGCACGGATCCGCTCACGGATCCACTCACGGGAGGGGAGCTCCCGACCAGGAGGAGAAGCACTAGCACCATTCCCAGTAGTACGCCTGGCTCCAGAGTTACCTCTCTTGAGGCGGCAGTACTGTAAGTACTACTCACGCAGCTGCTCCGAAGAGAGGGCTCCTCCAGGTGTAGGACTCCCAGGCTCAACACCTCCAGATTCAGAACCCCCAGACTTCGGACTCTCCGGCTCAGCACCCCCAAGCTCAATTCCCCCAGGCTCAGCACCCCCAGGCTCAGCACCCCCAGGCTCCGCACCCCCAGGCTCCGCACCCCCAGGCTCAGCACCCCCAGGCTCCGCACCCCCAGGCTCCGCACCCCCAGGCTCAGCACCCCCAGGCTCCGCACCCCCAGGCTCAGAACACCCAGGCTCCGCACCCGCAGCAGGACGAGAGTCGACAGCTACCTCAACAGGCTCAACCGGGTCTACTTGTGACACACCTGAGGGGGGGGGGGTCTACAACAGCAGCACCTGGCGCGAGGAAGAGAGGCGGGGGGGGAGCGGGGCAGTGCGGTAGGGGAAGAGGCGGTAGTAGGGGACGGACTCGTCAAAAGTGACGTCCTGAGAGGGCAAGACTCGGCGCCAAGTGGCGTGGTAAAACTGCCAACCAGGCGCGTCCGGGACAAAGCCGAGGAAGACGCAGGGAACAGCACGGGAGGAGAGCTTGTCGGCATACGTATCGCGGACAAAAGCTCGAGATCCCCAGGCCCAGAAACGCGACGCATCGCCAACCTCCCTCGTCCACAACAGTGTGGGCGAGGTCTCCGGCAAGGAGACACGGGGCCAGAGGTTGAGCTGATGTGCAGCATACCGGACCGCAAACGGCCACAGAAAGTGGGGGGCAGCCGCATGGATCAAGGAGGTACGGGCGACCACCATGACCAGGCCAATGCGGCGCTCCGCAACCCCATTCTGCCGTGGAGAGGCCAGAAGTGTGAACGACTCCTCAATGCCGTGCTCAGCACAGTAGGCTTCCAAGAGGTCGGAGGAGAACTTGCCACCTCTCTCAGAGTGCAAGTGCAGGACAGGAAAGTCTGAGTGGAAACGCTCGCTGAGCTGGAGACGGGCTCTGCGGATCCAAGGGATCAAGACTTCAGGGACCTCACCCTTGGTGCACAAGGGGAAGACCGTGGTGTAGCGCGAGTAGTCGTCAACAAATATCAGGAAGCACCTCTCCTGACCCTGACCACGGACGCGGGCTGGGCCCCACACGTCCATGTGGAGCGTCTGCAAGGGAGAAGTCGTCGGGGGAAACGAGGAGGAGTGAGGAGCGCCGTGCTGCCGTCCCTCGACACAGGGGAGCCAGGTAGGAGCAGGTGAGGGTGGGAGGGGAGGAAGGACCCTCGGCAGACCAGAGACAAGGTACCGGGAGTGCATGGCACGAAGCCGCTGCACGGACGGGTGGCCAAGGCGGTGGTGCCAGATGACAGTCTCGTGTGCCAGAGAGCGACACGAGCAGGGGGCCGACAGCTAACATGACGCGGACGCAGACGCGGACGCAGACGCAGACGCAGCAACCTGAGGGGACTCAGTAGTCAGTGTGTAGAGGTCCAACCTCGGCTACCGAGTGAAGGTAGCCAAGTGACAGCCCGTACGAGCACACGTGCAGTGTGTCACGCGCTCGTAGGTAGGGGTGAACTGGTGAACACCCCTGTCCTGGAGCGCACATCCTGCCAACAAGTTCGTAGAGAACGAGGGGAGGTGGACACCTGACAGTGAGCCCGACGGGACCGCAGGACAGGGCAGGACAGTGGAAGAGGTCGCAATGACCGGACCCCCAGAGGGGTCAGCAAGGGAGACAGCAACTGGCAGAGCAAGCGGCTCAAGGGCAGTGCGGTCACGAAAGAAGTAGCGAGAAGCACCTGAGTCCCGTGTGAAGGTGTGCAGTGCTGCAGTCGACTCAGTACCAGGGAGGGCAGACGCACAAGCACCTAGAGCAGCTGCCTCACCAACACGTGGGGTAGCCGACACGCGAGTACCTGGAGCGGCAGACGCACTAGTCCTAATGCTCGGGTTGGGCGGCACACACAGGTACTCAGCACCCTCTCCACTAGTAGACATCACATACATAGTAGATAGAATAGCATCAAAGTCTAGAGCATAGATATCAATCTCTTTCTTCAAGAGATCAATCCAACGGGCCAGCTCAATGGCCTGAGGGAGCTGAACACGCCAAGCGTCGTTGAGACGAGCGAAGCAACGCTGTGTGGCGTGCGGTCCCCCACACGGCTGACCAGTGCGGTCACCAATGCGAATGACGTACGTGCAGCTAAAGCCAACCCCCCCTCCCCCCCCCCCCCCTCGTGTTGAGAGTACCACTCACGGACCTCCCGGGGCGACGGAGTGTGCTGCTGGCCCTGGCCACCGCCAGCGCCTCCACGACCACCACCGCCGCCGCCACCTCCTCGACCACCCCAACCCCTGCTGCAGCCGCGTCCACCGCTACCCCCACCACCGCCTGCGCCCCTGCCACCTCCCCCGCCGCTGCCGCCACCACCCCCACCGCTGCCACTAGTCCCTCCAGTCGCGCCACCACCCCCACCGCCGCCACCGCCCCCACCACCGCCTCCCCCGCCGTTACTGCCACCACCCTTGCCCCCTTTGCCCCTGCCGCTGCGACGTCCGCTCGAAGCAGACGCAGTACCGACCTTCTCAGCACCAAGGAGGTTGACAGCAGCAGCAGAGGCGACAGAGGGAAGAAGGGGGGAAGGAGAACACCCCTCAAAGAACGAGGTACGGGGGTCGCCACGAGAGGCACCTACAGCTACTATGGTAGTCTCAGCTGCAAGCAGTTCCTTCTCGAGGAGGGCAATGGTGAGCTCAGTGGGGCAGCGAGCTAGGAAGTGATCCCTGACAGCACGCAGTGTGTCACGGAGGCGGGTGACTAGGTGGTAGAGAGTGAGCCAGAGTGGGGGGGGGTGCGTGGCAAGGAACTCAGCGGGCATGGCGGCACGGAAGCGGGCCTTACTAGTATGGAGGTGCGTGATGAGGTCAGCAACTGTGTGAAACGAGGCAAGGTCGGGAAACAGGTAGGGGAGGGAGAGACGGCCTATTGCGGCAGAGGCAGGTGAGGAGTAGCGAGCAACGACAGCTGTGTAGTCTTGTGCTGGCCAAAGTGCTCGCGCTCGTCTATCGGCAGAGAGCCGCGAATAGTGAAGCGAGCGTGGGCATCACGAGTCTGCCACTGTGAGCGGGCAGTGCTGTCAGCAGTAGCAGCAGGGGCAGTGACATGGCCTAGGGCGTGGTCGTACAGTGAGATGTCGTCCTTGGCTGAGCTGTAGATAGAGGTGCAGGTTATCTAGCCAGGTGTCAAACTTCCCTGGGCGGCCTTCAGCATCGAAAACTAGCACCTGTGGGCTAGCCATAGGAGCAGTAGGAGTAGCAGTAGGAGTAGGAGGATGAAGCAGGTAGGGCGGCTCGGTTCAGGTAGGGCGGCGTGGCTCGGGTGGGGCGGCGCGGTTCGGTTCGGGTCGCGCGGCTCGGCTCGGACTGGGCGGCTCGGTTCGGGTCGCGCGGCTCAGCTCGGTCCTGGAGGGGCTGTGGTGGTCACAGGCTGTTCGGGGCCTCTAGGGGCGAGCGCGGGGCCGTTCGGGGCCTCTAGGGGCGAGCGCGGGGCCGTAAGGGGCCTCTAAGGGCGAGCGCGGAGCCGTTCGGGGCCTGGACGGGCGAGCGCGGGGCTGTAAGGGGCCGCTAGGGGCGAGCGCGTGGGCCGTTCGGGGCCTCTAGGGGCGAGCGCGGGGCCGTAAAGGGGCCTCTAGGGGCAAGCGCGGGGTCGTTCGGAGCCTCTAGGAGCGAGCGCGGGGCCGTAAGGGTCCTCTAGAGAGGTGAGCGCGAGGCCGACGGGGCCGTAAGGGGCCTCTAGGGAGGTGAGCGCGGGGCCGACGGGGCCGTTAGGGGCGATCGCGGGGCCGACAGGGTCGCTAAGGGGCGAACGCAAGGCCGTAAGGGGCAAGAGCGTGGGCCGACAAGGCCTTAAGGGGCGGGTCGCAGGTCGCAAAGGGGCGGGTCGCGGATCGCGGGGCCTTAGAGGGCCTTGAAAAATGTTGTACTCTATAGTCTCTACCCCACGACAGCCTAGATAGGCCAGAGCATATAAGTTTGACACACCCCCATAGGCAAAGTGGAGGAGAACAAGAGATCACAAGACCAGTCAAGCAAAGAAAAGCAAGCTCATGGTGGATCACAACATGACCACATATTCCGAGCACAAGTTCAAGGCCACAAGGCTAGTTCACATGCAAGATCATATATAAAGGTAAATAAGCAAGTGCAGGTATAGAAAGATCACAGTACAAGCAAGGTCAAAAAATGAGCAAGTGAGGCCAAGTAGGCACAAGACCTAGCATAGTACAGAAGCGCTGATGATCACAAGGCGGAAGTGCCTTGGAAAGAGATATCAGCAGTGTTGGCCTCAGAGGCCACGTAAGCAAGGCGCAGCAGACCACGCTGCTGCAGCTCACGAGCAAGGAAGTAGCGAAGAGCAATGTGCTTCGTTCTGTGCTCCCTTTTGTGCTCTCGACACAAGGCCAGCATGGCCTTGTTGTCTACGTACAAAACTGGAGGAGAACGAGGCGGCTCTCCTAGGTCAGTCAGCAGGTAGTTGAGCTAGCGTAGCTCCTGTACAGCCATGGCCCCCGCGTAGATCTCAGCCTCACAGCTGGAGCCGAGAACAGAAGACGAGCGGGTAGACCGTGTCAGAACATTATAGCCCGCGTGGGGGTGCGAGAGCGGTACTTTCTGCTGGTGGTTTACGACTACTCGCGTTACACCACAGTCGTCCCCTTGTGCAGCAAGGGTGACGTCACTGAGGTGTTGATTGACTGGATCCGCGCAGCTCATCTCCAGCTCAGAGAGAGTTTCGGCTCGGACTTACGTGTTCTACGTCTACACTCGGACAGAGGCGGGGAGTTTTCCTCTGCCCGCCTGGGAGCCTTCTGTCGTGCACAAGGCATCCGCCAGACCTTCACGCTTTCGGCCTCTCCACAGCAAAATGGGATTGCTGAGCGCCGCATTGGCATGGTCATGGACGTCGCTCGTACGTCCATGATGCATGCCGCTGGCCCCCATTTTCTGTGGCCGTTTGCGGTCAAGTATGCCGCGCATCAGCTCAACCTTCAGCCCCGGGTCTCCCTGCCAGAGACCTCCCATGCCTTGCGGTGGACAGGGAAGGTTGGCGATGCGTTTGCGTTTCGGGTCTGGGGATCTCGGGCGTTTGTCCGCTACTTGTCTGCGGACAAGCTGTCCCCCCGTGCAGTTCCCTTCGTCTTCCTTGGCTTCCACCCCGACGCGCCTGGGTGGCAGTTTTACCACCCCACCTCACGCTGTGTTCTGTCATCCCAGGACGTCGCCTTCAACGAGTCGGTGCCTTACTACCGTCTCTTCCCCTACCGCACTGCGCCCCTCCCCCCGCCGCCGCTCTTCCTTGCGCCAGGTCCTCCCCAGGTAGACCCCCTCCCCCCTCAGGGTCCTGCCCCGTCAGGTGTGTCCCAGGTAGACGCAGTCAAGCCTGTTGAGGTAGCTGTTGACTCTGGTGCTGCTAGAGGTGCTGAGCCTGCAGGTGCTGGGCCTGGGGGTGCTGAGTCTGCGGGTGCTGAGTCCGCGGGTGCTGAGACTAGGGGTGCTGAGCCTGGGGGTGCTGAGTCTAGGGATTCTGAGCTTGGGGGTGCTGAGCCTGGGGGTGCCTAGCCTTGGGGTGCTGGGTCTGCTCGTGTGGCCGCCGGCGGTGCTTCTTCGAGGCGGGAGCCGCTCTCTCCACAGGAGCTGTGCGAAAGGTTTGCTCGCCGCTGGAGACGTGCTGTTGAGACTAGGGGTGTTGCTGGAGCTACTGGAGTTGGTCGTGCTGGAGCTGCTGGCGGTGCTGGTGCTGCTGGAGGTGGAGCTGCTGGGAGTGTTGGCGTTGGTGTTTCTACTGGTGCTGGTGCATCTGAGGGTGCTGCAGAGGCTGCTGGTGCTGACGGTCCTACTGGAGTTGGTGCTGCTGGAGCTGGAGCTGCTGAGGGTGTTGGCGCTGGCGGTGCTGCTGGTGCAGGTGCTTCTGAGGGTGGTGGAGCTGGCGCTGTTGGAGCTCGAGGTGCTGCTGGCGCTGGTGCTACCGCTGGGGGTACTAGTGCTGTCCTTGCTGGTTCTGGAGGGGCTGAGCAGCTGAGGCCGTACTTTGTTCCGCTCCTGGAGCAGGTTCTTGGTCTCCCGCCCACTCCTGGTCCTGCTCCTCTCTTAGAGTGTCCACAGCCTGTCCAGTCGCCGTCACAGTTACAGCCTGCCTCCCCGCTACCTGCTCGTTCTCACTACACTGGTCCTACAAGAGGTCTTGCTGAGCGTCGTGAGCCTGCGTCTCGTCCTGCGTTGCCTGTACGTGCTGCTCGCACTAGTCGTAGTGTTGCGCGTCCGCGTCCTTCTGCGGTCCCAGGCACACTCTAGATGGCACTGCGTCCTTCCACTGCTCCTCTGCGTGTCCCGTTGCCGTCTCCTCCAGAGTCCTCTCTTCCTTCTCTTGCTGACCCGGAGTCTGACTCCCTTCGTGCTGCCAGTCCCTCGGTCACGCACCTTCTTGCTACTGTTGTCACTGACCCTTCCTTTGAGTCCACTGCTGCGTCTGCTCTAGTTGTTGAGCTTGTCGAATTCGCTGCTCGCTGTCGTCTAGACTACGCTGCCATTCTCATTGCTGAGTCTGACTCTGTCTGTCCTCCATCCGTCGGGGGTGAGTGTGCTCTTAGCACGGACGTTCTCGAGGAAAGGGAGGAGGAGTTCCAGTGATTTGCGGCTGCTTTGCCCCATCTCGTGTCCATGTTGATTGCTCCTGAGGGAGACCCGAATGCACCAGACATCCCGACTCCTCAATTGTACGCTGAGGTGATCGAGGGTCCCTACTCCTCTCAGTGGCAGCCGGCCATGGACGCAGAGATGGCATCGTGGAAGTCCACAGGCACCTACGTTGATGAGGTTTCCCCACCTGGGGCGAACATTGTTAGTGGCATGTGGATTTTCAAGGTGAAGCGGCCGACGGGTTCTCCGCCTGTCTTCAAGGCGCGTTACGTGGCTCGAGGTTTCAGTCACCGGCTGGGAGTTGACTACTTTCAGACCTTCTCTCCCACCCTGAAGATGACCACTCTTTGGGTACTGCTGCACATACCCGCTCAGCGCGACTACGAGCTTCACTCTCTTGACTTTAGCACAGCTTTCCTGCAGAGCAGCCTACACGAGGAGATCGAGCTGCGCCGCACTCCTCGCTTCACTGGGTCGTTTCCTCCTGGTACCCAGTGGAGCCTCTGGCGACCAGTCTAAGGTGCACCGTGAGTGGCACGACACACTGAGGACTACACTTGTGGCTCTTGGGTTTGCTCCTTCTACTGCCGACCCGTCGCTGTCTCTGCCGCCGTTCTACATCCTCGTGTACGTCGACGGCTTGGTCTTTGCCACTGATGACACTGCTGGACTCGCCCACATGAAGTCCGAGCTGCAAAAGAGACACACGTGCACAGACCTGGGTGAACTGCGTAGCTACCTTTGCTGGCAGATCACCCGGGTTAGAGCACAGTGCACCATTACCCTGACTCAGTCACACATGTGCAGCAGGTCCTTCAGCGCTTTGGATTCACGTACTCCTCACCTCAGGCCACTCCTTTGTCTACTCGCCACTCGCTCTCAGGTCGAGTGGCTCATACCCAGAGCTTGTTGGCTGCCTCATGTACCTGATGAACTACACACGACCTGACCTTGCATACCCTCTTAGCATCTTGGCACGCTATGTTGCTCCTGGGAGACACAGACCAGAGCACATGGCTGCGGCGAAGAGGGTGTTGCGCTACGTGTGCAGTACGTCGGGGATGGGGCTAGTGCTTGGAGGGCGACGTCGAGTGGTCCTCACAGGTCACGCTGATGCTTCGCGGGCTGACGACCAGGCTGTGCTGCGGTCGTCATACGGATACACCTTCAACCTTGGCTCCGGCTCTGTTTTGTGGCGGTCTACCTGCTCGTCTTCTGTTCTCAGCTACAGTTATGAGGCTGAGATCTACATAGGGGCCATGGCTGCACAGGAGCTACGCTGGCTCACCTACCTGCTTACTGACCTAGGAGAGCAGCCTCGTTCTCCTCCAGTTATGTACCTAGACAACAAGGCCATGCTGGTCTTGTGTCGGGAGCACAGACTAGAGCACAGAACGAAGCACATTGCTCTCCGCTATTTCCTGGCTTGTGAGCTCCAGCAGCGTGGTCAGCTCCGTCTCACCTACGTGGCCTCTGAGGCCAACACTGCTGATATCTTCACCAAGGCCCTTCTGCCTTGTGATCATCAGCGCTTCTGTACTTTGCTAGGTCTTGTGCCCACCTCGCCTCACTTGCTCACTTCTTGATCTTGTTTGTAGTGTCTTCTTTCTATACCTGCACTCGCTTTTTTACCTTTATATATATGATCTTGCATCTGAACTGGCCTTGTGGCCTTACTCTTGTGCTCGGATTGTGTGGTGAGTTTGTGATCCACCCTGACCTTGCTTTGCTTTGCTTGACTGGTCTTGTGACCACTTGTTCTCCCCCACTTTGCCTATGGGGGTGTGTCAGAACATTATAGCTTATACATTTGTGTAGGCTGTAGTGGGGTAGCCCAAAAGGGGAACAACCCAATTAGGGTTAGTACTTGTACCCAACTCCTTCATAGTCCATTCTTGTTTCTCATCAGACCGCCATGAAACAGAGCCGGAACCAAGGATGAAGGTGTAACCCTGTGACGACCGCTGCGTAGCGTGGTTGTCAGCCCAAGAAACGTTTGTGTGACCTGTGAGGACCACTCGATGTCGCCCTCCAAGCACTAGCCCCATGCCCGACGTACTGCACAAGTAGCGAAACACCCTCTTCGCTACAGCCATGCGCTCTGGTCGGTGTCTCCCAGGAGCAACATAGCGTGCCAAGATTCTAAGAGGGTATGCAAGGTCAGGTCGTGTCCAAGTCATCAGGTACATGAGGCAGCCAACAAGCTCTGGGTACAGGCCACTCGACTCTACAGACTCATCCGAAGGCAGAGCTGAGAGCGAGTGGCGAGTAGACAGAGGAGTGGCCTGAGGCGAGGAGTACGTGAAGTGGAAGCGTTGAAGGACGTGCTGCACCATGTGTGACTAAGTCAGGCTAATGGTGCGCTGTGCTCTGTCCCGGGTGATCTGCAAGCCAAGGTAGCTGCGCAGTTCACCCAGGTCTGTGCACGTGTGTCTCTTCTGCAGCTCGCACTTGACGTGGGTGAGTGCAGCAGTGTTAGCAGTGGCAAAGACCAAGTCGTCGACATACACGAGGATTTAGAACGGCGGCAAAGAGGTGTCGGTGCGTAGAAACAGCGACGGGTCGGCAGTAAAAGGAGCAAACCCAAGAGCCGCAAGTGTAGTCCTCAGTGTGTCGTGCCACTCACCGGGCGCCTGGCGGAGACCTTAGACTGGCCGCTGGAGGCTCCACTGGGTACAAGGAGGAAACGACTCAGTGAAGCCAGGTGGGCGGCGCAGCCAGATCTCCTCGTGCAGGCTGCCATGTAGGAAAGCAGTGCTGAAGTCAAGAGAGTGAAGCTGGTAGTCGCGCTCAGCGGCTATGTGTAGCAGCACCCGAAGAGTGGTCATCTTCGGGGTGGGAGAGAAGGTCTGAAAGTAGTCAGCTCCCTGCCGCTGACTAAAGCCTCGAGCCACGTAACGCGCCTTGACGACAGGCGGAGAACCCGGCAGCCGCTTCACCCTGAAAATCCACATGCCACTGACGATGTTCGCCCCAGGTGGGGGAACCTCGTCGACGTAGGTGCCTGTGGACTTCCAGGAAGCCATCTCTGCCTCCATGGCTGATTGCCACTGTGAGGAGTAGGGACCCTCGATCACCTCAGCGTACGATCGAGGAGTCGGGATATCTGGTGCATCCGGGTCTCCCTTAGGGGCAATCAGCGTGGACACGAGATGAGGCAAAGCAGTAGCAAAACACTGGAACTCATCCTGCCTATCCTCTAGGACGTCCGTGCTAAGAGCACACTCACCCCCGACGGACAGAGGACACACTGACTCAGACTCAGCAACAAGACTCGCAGCGTAGTCTAGACGACAGCGAGCAGCAAAGTCGACAGGCTGAGCAACTAAGGCAGACGCAGCTGTGGACTCAAAGGAAGGGTTAGTGACAACAGTAGCCAGGAGACGCAGGATAGTAGGACTTACGACACGAGGAGAGTCAGACTCCGTGTGAGTCAGAATAGGAAGAAACGACTCTGGAGGAGACGGCAACAGGACACGCTGAGGAGCAGTGGAAGGACGCAGTGCCATCCGGTGTGTGCCGGGGACCGTAGGAGGACGCGGACGCGGAGCACGACTACTAGTGCGAGCACCACGAACAGGCGACGCATGACGAGACGCAAGCTCACGACGTTTAGCAAGACCTGTAGTAGGACCAGTGTAGGGAGAAGGAGCAGGCAGGGGGGAGGCGGGCTCTAACTGTGACCGCGACTGGAGAGGGTGTGGACACTCTAAGGAAGGAGCAGGACCACTAGAGGGCGGGAGACCAAGAACCTGCTCAAGGAGCGGAACGAAGTACGGCCGCGGCCGCGCCGCACCTCCAGAACTAGCAAGGACAGTACCAGTACCCCCAGCGGCAGCAACAGCGCCAGTAGCACCTCCAGCGCTAGGAACACCTTGGTGTAACGCGAGTAGTTATCAACCACCAACAGGAAGTAACGCTTGTGACCCTGGCCACGGACGCGGGCGGGGCCCCACACGTCCATGTGAAGAGTTTGCAGCGGAGCCTCTATCGGAGGAAACTCGGCGGAGTGAGGGGCGGCGCGCTGCCGCCCCTCGACGCAGGGAACGCAGGTAGGGGCAGGCCCCAGAGGGAGGGGAGGGAGGGACCGGGGGAGGCCAGAGACAAGGACACGAGAGGCCATGCCTCGGAGACGAGGCAGGGAGGGGTGACCAAGGCGGTGGTGCCAGAGGAGAGTCTGGTGGGACAGGAGACGACAAGAGCAGTGAGCAGACTCAGGACCAGACCTGGACGCTGCAGCAAACGCCTGACTAGACGCAGCTACCTGATTAGACTCAGCAACCAAAGGAGACTCAGTAGTCAGTGTGTACAGGCTCGACCCCGGCCGACTAAAAAACGTGGCCAAGTGTCGGCCCGTCCGAGCACACTTACAGTGGGTCACCCGCTGAATCGCAGGAGTGAACTAGTCAACCCCCCCATCCTGTAGATCAGCAGCACTCTCCAAGTTCGTAGAGAACGAGGGCAGGTAGAGACCTGACAGGGTGCCAGAGGGGGCTGCCGGGCACGGTAAGACAGTGGAGAAGCTAGCAAGGACAGGACCCCCAGAGGGGTCCACCAGGGAGACCGCAACCGGCCAACTAAGCGGCGTAAGCGTGGTGCGATCTCGAAAGAAGGAGCGGGAAGCACCCAAGTCAAGGGTGAAGGTGTGTAAGGCCTGAGCCGACGTGGTACCTGAGAGAGCAGACGCAGTAGCACCTAGAGTAGTAGCCTCAATGCCTGGGTCAGGCAGAACACACAGGTAACAGTCACCCTCATCACTATTAGACACAGCGTACATGGCAGCTAGAATAGCATCATAATCAAGATCAAAGATAGCAACCCCCGCCCTAGACAACTCTCCCCAGCGAGGGATCTCAGTGGCGTCAGGGAACTGGTGACGCCAAGCGTCGGTCAGGCGGACCAAGCAGCGCAGGGTGGAGTGCGAGCCCCCGCACTGCTCACCAGCGCGGTCGCCGGGGCGGAGGACGTAGGTACAGGGACCAATACCCCCATCTTTCTGACGCCCAGCGTACCACTCACGAAGCTGCTGAGGGGACAGGGTCTCACGAATGCGCTGCTGCAGCTAGCGCGGACCACCACCGGACCCACTCCTTTGCGCAGAGCCCCGACCAGCTCCACCGCCACCTCCGCGTCCTCTGCCACCTCCGCCGCCTCCGCCCCCACCGCCACCGCCGCCGCCTCCTCCGCCTCCACTGCTGCCACCGACACCTCCACCCCCGCCACCACTCCCACCCCCACCCCCACCCCCTCCATTGCCTCCACCGCCACCTCCACCGCCCCCGCCAGCCCCTCTAGCGCCCTTGCCCCCCTTGCCCTTGCCGGTGCAACGTCTCCCGCTAGGGGCAGACGTAGCTCCGACCGACTCGAAGCCAACGAGGTCGGCCGCAGCAGCAGAAGCAACAAAGGGCAAGAGGGGGGAGGGGGAACACCCCTCAAAGACGGGGGTACGAGGGTCACCACGAGAGGCTCCTGTAGCAACTATGCTCTTCTCAGCTGCCAGGAAGCGCTCCTCGAGGAGGTCAACGGTGAGTGTGGTGGGGCAAACTTAGACGAAGTGGTCCCTGACTAAGCGAAGGGAGTCAGGGAGTCGGGTGACTATGCAGTAGAGGGTGATGTACATGGGGGGAGGGTTCTTAGCATAGAACTCAGCAGGAAGCGCAGCGCGGTAGCGAGTGTCACTAGTGCGAAGGTGTGTAATGAGGTCAGCGGCCGTGGGAAATGCAGCAAGGTCAGGGAACAGGTACGGCAGTATGAGGCGGCTAAGAGCAGCAGTGGCAGGGGAAGAGTAGCGTGCAACTACAGCGATGTACAAGGTCTGAGCACTCTTGTACTGACTAAAGTGCGCACGCTCAGTGGTTGGTAAGTGGCTACGCACAGCAAGACGGGCAGCAGCATCGTGTGTGGCCCACTGTGGGCGAACAGTGCTGTCAGCATCAGCAGGCGGGGCAGGAGAGGCATCAGAGGTGAGATTGAATAGGGAGAGTCCGTCTGCCCTATCGCACTGTAGGAGGAGCTGTAGGTCATCGACCCAGACCTCGAAGTCAACAGCACGACCCTCAGCATCAAAGGTAAGGACATTGGGGGTAGCCATGACAGGAGTGGTCTAGCAGGGAGTGCTCTCACTAGTCCGGGTGGGTAGGGCCGGGGCTCGCCGGTAGGAACAGGGCTGCAACTGCGGTGGCAGCAGCTCGACGGCGGCTCGGCTGCAGCGGCTTGGTAGTGGCGGCTTGACGGCGGCCTTGGCGGCTCGGCGGCTTGGCGGCTTGGCTGCTTGGCAGCTCGGCGGCTTGGCGGGTCGGTGGCTTGGCGGTTCGGCGGCTCGGCAGTGAAGGGGCCGGGGAGGGGCCGAAAGGGGCGGCGACGGGGCCGCAAGGGGCGGCGATGGGGCCGAGAAGAGGCCGCGAGGGGCTGTGAAGGGTGGCGACGGGGCCGCTAGAGGCGGCGACGGGGCCGCGAAGGGCGGCGACGGGGCCGCTAGAGGTGGCGACGGGGCCGCGAAGGGCGGTGACGGGGCCGATAGGGGAGGCGACGGGGCCGCTAGGGGCGGCGACGGGGCCGCAAAGGGGCCGTGATGGGCCTCGAAGGGCGGCGAGGGGTCAGCTGGGGGCGGCGACGGGGCCGCGAAGGGGCCGCGAGGGGCCTAGAAGGGCGGCGACGGGGCCGCAAAGGACGGCGACGGGCCCGTATAGGGTGGCGACGGGGCCACTAGAGGTGGCGACAGGGCCGCTAAGGGTGGCGCGAGGGGCCTCTAGGAGGGCGCGACAGGCCGCTAAGGGCAAGGGACGCGACGAGAGGATGGCCCACGAGGCGCGCCTCGGGCAGAGGCGACTCGCGCTCCGGTCAGGAAAAAAATAAAAATTTCGATTTCAGTGGTGGGCCCTAAGAAGCGTTCCCACTAGGGAACCTGCTCTATACCATGTGAAGAAACGAGGAATGAAATGACTAAGGAAAATGTGGGTACAAGTAGGAAACCTAGAAATGTTGTACCCTATAGTGTCTACCCCACTACAGCCTAGATAGACCATAGCATATAAGTTTGATAGCATCAACGTTGTCGTGAGACGATTTTTTTCTCCGTCGTACTTCGTCGTCGACCATCTGATCGCCGCAAAATAAATTTCGATTGTTGCGAGCCATCGCCTGACGTCGGGTTTCCTGTCGCTGGGGTCGAACGATTCCAGCGAGCGAATTTTTGGAACCTCAAACTGACGCTGCGACTGCTGCCAAGTCGCCGAAGCAGGAATGTTCATGGTCGAGAGGAGCTGCGTAACGCGTTGCAGTTCATTTTGCAGCTGGTCGTTCTCTAATCGCGACCGTTCGGTAGTCGCCCGCATCTCCGTTCCATCTTGGCGATTTGCGCAAAAAGCTGCTGCGTAACGTCGTTGGTCGCCGGCGAACCCATCCTGTCCAAAAACCACGCAAGGGGGTTAATTCGTTGCACGGAACTGGTGCTTACCAGAAATTGGCGTCGAATTGGTCGCCCCCGGCGGTTTTTCGAGGCGTTTTTTTCCGCGACCGTTGCTTAGCCAAGAGTTGTCGAGTGAGAACGACTCTGATTACCAAGTGTCACAAGATCGAATTTTCAATCGAAACTTGTCACTCAAACTGAATACAAGGCGTTTTTATACTCGGAAAATACAAGGATAAACGAGATAAAACGAACCTTCGGGAACACGCCCTTCTCGGTATTACAATCACAAGTGTGCACAAGCACGCAAGGCTATTAGCACTTGGGATTACGCCCAGATTACACCGTATACACCACTGTCGGTGCTGTTGGTGCCGTATAATAGATATGTCGGTGGGAAAAGTAGGAAATAAGTGAAATAAAGAGAAGGCTATAGAAAATAGAACAGTAGGCCGATTGAGATGAAATTAAGACCAAAGTAAAGAGGAAAAAATGGAGAATAAGATAAAGGAAAATATGATGATGACAAATACTTTAACGGGGACGTCCTCTCACAAGAAGGCCAACAACTACATTAGCCGCTGTCGGAGCCTTCGCGATCAAATCGCGAAGTTGGGAAGCTCGACCTCAGAGGAAATTTTCGTCAACATCGTTCTTCAAGGGCTCGGCCCAGAATGGCGGCCCTGCAAGGCGCCCTTTGCGCCGCCCTTCTTGTCGAACAGGGGGACATGGATCAGCAGCGACCAGCGCCGCGATGAGAACGAGAACAGCTCGCCCTTGGGTTGTCCGCCTTGATGGAAGTGAAGGGGATGATGTTGGCTGCTGTACCTCCTCCCCGGCATCACATCTCTCAGCTACAGGGGCCTCCTCTTGCTGCAACACTCCTTCCACCTCTGTTGCCTCCCCTTCAGCACCTCCCAAGTCATGTGACACCTCCGTTACCTCTGAAGATGAAGACAACTCGATGGGAATGAGGAGTGGATCGTTCGTTCCCACCTCTATTCCGAGCGGAATGGTGACCTTGCTCCTCCCTCGCTCCAACCACTCCTTAACATGAGCCCCTCCATGAACTTGGCATCTCTGGTGGTGAAGATGGTGTTGGCTATTGGGTCCCACATGAGCCACCCTTTGCTCCCTTGTGCAAGTCCCAAATGAACAGCCCACACCGCCGCCGCTTGAAGCTTGTCACGCTTCTCCTTAGGGACGTGCACGAGTCCCATGCACCCGAAGACTCGAAGCATATCCACCAGGGGCTTCTTGCCTCTCCACTTCTCCATAGGGACCCAATGCTGCCCTCCCACATGAGTCAATACTCGGTTCTTGATGACGGTGGCATGGCGAATAGCGAGGGGCCAGAACCGTAAGGGTAGACCCGAGTCTACCAACATCGTTCTCCCACCCTCCATGATGGTCCGGTTCGCTCTCTCTGCCACGCCATTGGATTGAGGAGTGTAGGCCGTGGTGAGCTGCTGTTTGATGCCGTGCCGCTTCAGCCAGCTGCGGAACTCCGCTCCCAAGAACTCCCCACCACGGTCGCTACGAATCGCCTTCACCCGCTTGCCGCTCTCTCGCTCCACCAAGGGCAGCCACTCTTCAATGATGATCCTTGCAGCATCACTTTTCTTTGCAAGTGGAAAGGACCAGGTGAGCCTTGTGTTGTCATCCACCATGGTCATGGAATACAGGGCCCCACCATCTCCCTTCACCTTCATGGGTCCCACGAGATCCACATGCACGAGCTCCACTGGGTCACTCGACTTCCCCTCCACCGAATGGAAGGGAAACCGTGAAAACTTGCTGGTCAAGCAAGTCTCACAAGATCCCACCTCCTTGGGCTCCCCCTTTATCATCAGTCCCTTGACTCTTTCCTCCTTGAACAGCTGCTGCAACTGAGGTAGCGCCACGTGGCCAAAGCGACGGTGTGCGGTGAGCCAATCCGTCTCACCCGTGCTAGGAGTTACACTTGGTAACTCAGCCCCTCTATGCCCAAGGAGCCCACCATCACTATCATCACCACCTCCTCCATTGTCCACGTGGTTAACACGCCCTCCTCTCACACCTCCAGCAGCCAAGCGCGCAGCCGCCTCCTTCCATGGCAGCACCGGTATCTCCCACATGGACCGGTGCATGTCCTTGCCGCCTCGGAGGTCCCACAACACGCGCCCGTCCAGAGTTGCTTTGAAAACCTTTGTGCCCAACATCTCCATCTTCATCCCTGCCTCACTTAGGGCCTTGGTAGAGAGGAGGTTGGCACACAATCCAGGAACAAGGAGAACACGCTTCAGCCCCACAAGCCTCCCATCCGCACCCATGAACATGGCTCTCCCCTCGCCACGCACGGGTACAACTTGGCCGGTGGCTGAAACGACAGTGGCTGCCTTCGATGGCCTAACTTCATCCAGTAGATCCTCTCGGTTGGTCATGGTCATGAAGGCTCCCGTATCGATGACCCAATGGGAGGAGCGGTGAAGAGCAACCTTGCTGGCCGGCACAACCATGTCCTCGGAGCACGCCTCTCCTACATGGTAGAACATGCCGCCGTATCCGCCAGCACCTCCATCGCCCTCCTCACTGCCCACGCCTTCTCCCATAGCTCCATGAACACCCTTGGAGCCCTCAATTGATGGCTGACCAGGCCTCCAGCCATCAGGTAGCTTGCGGCACTTGAACCATGGGTGCCCTTCCACATGGCAATACCAACACTTGCCGCCACACCGCTTGCCTCCCTTGTTGCCACGCTTCCCTCCCGAATGCTGCTCCCCTCCAGAGCCTTCCTTGGCCTTGCCTTTCTTGCTGCCACGCCCCTTGAAGCCCTTCATGCCGTAGGCTGAACCTCCACCTTCACCGGCAGCGGCGGTCAGCTCCTTCCTCCGAAACTCCTCTTGAAGAACTTGCGCGCGAATCCACTCAAGGGACCACGAGTCCTTCATGCCATTAAGGTTGACCACCAAGGGCCCCCACGACTCCGGCAGCAGAGAGAGAGCCTTGTAGCACTTGATTTTTTCAGGGTAGTCCACACCAGCAGCAGAGAGCTTCACATAGAGGTCCCTGAGTTGATCGAACGCTCCTTGTACGGCATCACCCTCGTTGATCTTCACCGCATGGAGTTGTCGCTCGAGCACCACCACCATAGCTTCGCTGCTGGGGGCATGGACGTCCTTCAATATCCTCCATGCCTTAGGACCACACTCAGCTTCCTTGATGAGATGCTTGATGTGGTGCAGCTGGTTGGATGAGAGGCATTGGGAGAGAAGGAAGAATCCATCCTTGGACCGGCGATCCCATTCTTTGGTCGCTCTTTCACTCGCAGGCCTCTTCAATTCTCCATCCATCACTTCAAGCAGCCCATAATGGTTGAAGAGGAGCTCCATCCTGAAGCTCCATGATGCCCAATCCTCCCCAGAGAACTTCTCCAGGTTGAATGCCTTCACATCATCCTTAGCTGATGTTGAAACGGAAGCCATTGGTGCAGATCCGCCTGCAACGCCTCTTCCCGCTTCCCCAGCGCCTCTCACGCCACCACTGCCACTGGGACCAGCTGGAGCAGAACCTTCAGCCTCCATATTCACCCAAGAACAGAGTAGAACAGCTCTAATACCACTTGTTATAGTCAAGAGTCCACTTAGAGGTCGCGGATGCCCATGAAACCCCCTAAGCAGAATCTGACGCCTTCAAACCGCCTCTGTTCAAAACGCCGTCACGATCAGCTCCAATAACACATGAAATTGAAACTTGGACAGCGGTTAGCCTTAGGTGTCTGCTTTCCAACGGTATATTATTCGCTATTATCAGAGTTGTGTGCACTACGCAGTGAATAAAAACGTAAGCTCGGCTGAAAAACGTGTAGTCTCATTGATGCAAGGAAGAGGTGAGTACAACATTGCCTAGGGGACTCATAAGGGGTTGGGTCATCCTGGGAACTCAGAGAATGTTGAGTCCTAGGGGAGAAAGTCTAGAGAAGGATATCAAACATCCTAGCTAGGTCAGCAAAGCCAACCACACATGGATGTTCAGAGCTGTACTCAAGGCAACCAATTGTGTGTTAAGCCAACCATGAGTCAGCTTGTCTTCCCACTTGCACCCTCTTGCAAGCTGGTTCCAGGAAGACCACACTTCTCAAAAGGAGGGCTGTAGAGTCCCACTTGACCACCTGTACTTCTTGTCTCATTCTCTGTCCCTGCACCATTGGCATGACAACAATGAAAGGGTGGCAAGGGAAATGCTGCCAACAGTGCACCATGACTACGGAACAGTGCATTTCGGCAGCTGTCACGCAATGCTCGCATGTTGGATCGTTCTGAAACTTGGTGAAAACCTGAACAGCGGGGAATACAACTGTCAGACCGAATTTCAGACCAATCAAAGCTTGGTAGACGAGTCAGCAGCCGAAATGGTGAACTCGGGTGTTACCAAAAAAGGAGTAACACACACTTCCGGGATGCCATAAGTCTTGAAACATAAAATGTTGTCACGCCTTGGTAACTGCTTCAAAAACTCTGAAACTTTGAGGGTTTGAAGAACACATGTTGAAAAAACCTCCCCACAAAATTCCAGAAGCTGAGCAGGCTTGTAGGCTGAATGGGAGTGTGAATTGAATGAACAGGAATGATGAACTATGAAATGAAATCAGTACAAGTAGGAAACCCTAACTGGGTTGTACCCCCTATGGGATACCCCACTACAGCCTACACAATAGTATAAGCTATATATATGTTCTGACACACCCCCATAGGCAAAGTGGGGGAGAACAAGGGGTCACAAGACCAGTCAAGCAAAGCAAAACAAAGCTCAGGGTGGATCACAAAGTCACCACACAGTCCGAGCACAAGAGCAAGGCCAAAGGCCAATTCACATGCAAGAGTACAGACATATATATAAAGCAAGACAAGCAAGAGCAGGTACATATATGTCACAGTACAAGTAAAGTCAAGAGGAGAGCAAGTGAGGCAAGACAGGCACAAGACCCAGCTGGGTACAAAAGCGCTGATGGTCACAAGGCGCGAGTGCCTTGGTGAACACATCAGCAGTGTTGGCCTCAGAGGCCACGTACGCAAGTCGCAACTGACCACGCTGCTGCAGCTCACGAGCAAGGAAGTAGCGGAGAGCAATGTGCTTCGTTCTGTGCTCCAAGCGCTGCTCTCGACACAAGGCCAGCATGGCCTTGTTGTCTACGTACAGCACTGGAGGAGAACGAGGCGGCTCTCCAAGGTCAGTCAGCACGTAGGTGAGCCAGCGAAGCTCCTGTGCAGCCATGGCCCCAGCGTAGATCTCAGCCTCACAACTGGAGCCGAGAACCGAAGACGAGCGAGTAGACCGCCACGAGACAGAGCCGGAACCAAGGCTGAAGGTGTAATCCTGCGACGACCGCTGCGTAGCCTGGTCGTCAGCCCAAGAAACGTCCGCGTGGCCTGTAAGGACCACTGGACTCCACCCTCCAAGCACTAGCCCCATGCCCAACGTACTGCACAGGTAGCGCAATACCCTCTTCGCTGCAGTCATGTGCTCTGGTCGGTGACTACCAGGAGCAACATAGCGTGCAAGAATGCTCAGAGGGTATGCAAGGTCAGGTCGTGTGCAGGTCATCAAGTACATGAGGCAGCCAACAAGCTCTGCATACGGACCACTCGACTCTACGGACTCATCCGAAGGCAGAGCTGAGAGTGAGTGGCGAGTAGGCAGAGGAGTGGCCTGAGGCGAGGAGTACGTGAAGCCGAAGCGCTGAAGGACCTGCTGCACCATGTGTGACTGAGTCAAGGTAATGGTGCGGCGTGCTCTGTCCCGAGTGATCTGCAAGCCAAGGTAGCTGCGCAGTTCACCCAGGTCTGTGCACGTGTGTCTCTTCAGCAGCTCGGATTTCACGTAGGCGAGTCCAGCAGTGTCCGCTGTGGCAAAGACCAAGTCGTCGCCGTACACGAGGATGTAGAACGGCGGCAGAGAAGTGTCGGTGCGCAGAAACAGCGACGGGTCAGCAGTAGAAGGAGCAAACCCAAGAGCCGCAAGCGTAGTCCTCAGTGTGTCGTGCCACTCACGTGGTGCCTGGCGGAGACCGTAGACTGGCCGTCGGAGGCTCCACTGGGTGCCAGGAGGGAAAGTCCCAGTGAAGCCAGGTGGACGGCGCAGCCAGATCTCCTCGTGCAGGCTACCCTGCAGGAACGCAGTGTTGAAGTCGAGAGAGTGAAGCTCGTAGTCGCGCTGAGCGGCTATGTGTAGCAGCACCCAAAGAGTGGTCATCTTCGGGGTGGGAGAGAAGGTCTGAAAGTAGTCAACTCGCTGCCGCTGACTGAAGCCACGAGCAACGTACCGCGCCTTGAAGACAGGTGGAGAGCCCGGCGGCCGCTTCACCCTGAAGATCCACATGCCAGTGACGATGTTCGCCCCAGGAGGGGGAACTGCGTCAACGTAGGTGCCTGTGGACTTCCAGGAAGCCATCTCTGCATCCATAGCTGCCTGCCACTGAGAGGAGTAGGGACCCTCTACGGCCTCCGCGTAAGAGCGCGGAGTCGGGATGTCTAGTGCATCCGGGTCTCCCTCAGGGGCAAGCAGTACAAACGCGAGATGAGGTGAAGCAGCCGCTAGACACTGTAACTCCTCCTGCCTGTCCTCTAGGACGTCCGTGCCAAGAGCACACTCACCCCCGACGAACGGAGGATAGACAGACGCAGACTCAGCAACAAGACTAGCAGCGTAGTCGAGACGACAGCGAGCAGCAAAGTCGACGAGCTCAGCGACTAGAGCAGACGCAGCAGTGGACTCAAAAGAGGGGTCAGTGACGATAGTAGCAAGCAGACGCGTGACAGTAGGACTGGCAGCACGAAGGGAGTCCGACGCAGGGTCGGCAAGCGCAGGAAGAGAGGACTCAGGAGGAGAAGGCAAAGGGGGACGCAGAGGAGCAGTGGACGGACGCAGAGACATCCGGTGCGTGCCAGGGACAGGAGGAGGACGCTGACGCGAACTGCGACCACTAGCGCGAGCAGCACGAACAGGCGACGCGGGACGAGACGCAGGCTCACGACGCTCAGCAAGACCTCCAGTAGGACCAGTGTAAGGAGAGGGAGCAGGCAATGGAGAGGAAGGCTCCAGCAGGGACTGCGACTGGAGAGGCGGTGGACCCTCTACTGGAGGAGAAAGACCAAGAACCTGCTGCAGGAGCGGAACGAAGTACGGCCGAGGCCGCGCAGCAGCTCCAGACGCAGCAGGGACAGCACCAGCACCCTCAGCGACAGCACCAGCGCCACCCACTTCTCCAGCGGCAGGACCAACAGCAGTAGTCTAAGCACCAACACCCTCAGCAGCTCCAGCTCCAGGAGGACCCGCAGGCCCAGCAGCTCCGGGACCGGCAGCACCAGCACCCTCGACGGTCGAAGAAGCTCCAGCTCTAGCAGCACCCCCAGACTCAGCAGCACGCCTCCAGCGGCGAGCGAACCACTCGCGCAGCTCCTGTGGAGAGAGGGGCTCCCGGCGAGGCACAGCAGCAGGAGAAACCCCAGGCTCAGCAGCTCCAGACGCAGCACCCCCAGGCTCAGCAGCTCCCAGCTCAGTACCCCCAGGCTCAACAGCAACCGACCCAGCACCCCCAGGCACAGCACCCCCCGACTCAGCACCCCCAGGCTCCGCACCCTCCGCAGCAGCACCCGCAGGCCCAGCACCCCCAGCCTCAGCACCCCCGTGCACAGCACCCCCAGAGGCAGCACCCCCAGGCTCAGCACCCGCAGCAGCACCAGAGTCACCAGTAACCTCGACCGGGTCAACTGCGTCTACCTGGGACACACCTGAGGGGGCAGGAACCTGAGGGGGGAGGGGGTCTACCGGGGGGGGAACCGGCACAAAGAAGTCCGGGGAAGGGGGGAGAGAAGGAGTGCGGTAGGGGAAGAGACGGTAGAAGGAGACTGACTCGTCGAACGTGACGTCCTGGGAGGACAGAACACGACGAGAGGAGGGGTGGTAAAACTGCCACCCTGGGGCGTCAGTGGGGAAGCCAAGGAAGACACAGGGAGCAGCACGAGGGGACAGCTTGTCCGCAGACAAGTCGCGGACAAACGCCCGAGATCCCCAGACACGGAACGCAGACGCATCGCCAACCTTCCCCGTCCACAGCAAGGCTGGGGACATCGCAGGCCTAGAGACCCGGGGGTGAAGGTTGAGCTGATGCGCCGCGTACCTCACCGCAAACGGCCACAGAAAATGGGGGGCAGCCGCATGCATCATGGACGTACGAGCGACATCCATGACCATGCCAATGCGGCGCTCAGCAATCCCATTTTGCTGTGGAGAGTCCGGAAGCGTGAAGGTCTGGCGGATCCCCCGTGCACGACAGTAGTCTCGCAGAAGGCGAGAGGAGAACTCTCCGCCTCTGTCCGAGTGCAGACGCAGAACAGGAAAGTCCGAGCCAAAGCTCTTCCTGAGCTGGAGACGAGCCTCGCAGATCCACTCGATCAGCACCTCAGTGACCGCACCCTTGCTGCGCAAGGGGAGGACTGTGGTGTAACGCGAGTAGTCGTCAACCACCAACAGGAAGTACCGCTCGTGACCCTGCCCACGGACGGGGGCTGGGCCCCACACATCCATGTGAAGCGTCTGCAAGGGAGCCTCTGTCGGGAGGAAGTGGGAGGAGTGAGGAGTAGCCCGGAGGCGACCCTCGACACAGGGGACACAGGAAGGTCCTGGCCCGGAGGGGAGAGGAGGGAGAGACCGGGGAAGACCAGAGACAAGGACTTGGGAAGCCATGCTCGGAAGACGGGGCAAGGAGGGGTGGCCAAGACGGTGGTGCCACAGGAGAGTCTCGTGAGACAGGAGGCGACAAGAACAGGGGGCAGACTCAGGACCTGACCGGGACGCAGCAGCAAGCACCTGACCTGACGCAGCTACCTGACCGGACGCAGGGACAGGAGGAGACGAAGTGGTCAGGGTGTAGAGACTCGACCCCGGCCGACGCGAGAAGGTGGCCAGGTGTCGGCCTGTGCGTGCGTCCGTGCAGTGGGTCATCCGCTGACTCGCAGGAGTGAACTGGTGAACCCCCGCATCCTGTAGGGCTGCACCACTCACCAAGTTCGTAGAGAACGAGGGAAGGTACAGACCAGACAGGGCGCCCGAAGGGGCAGCCGGACACGGGAGGACAGTGGAGAAGTGAGACAGGACAGGACCCCCAGAGGGGTCAGCAAGGGAGACCGCAACCGGCCGGCCAAGAGGCGTAAGGGTAGTGCGGTCTCGAAAGAAGGAGCGAGAAGCTCCGGAGTCAAGTGTGAAAGTGAGGGAGGACGAGGGCGACTTAGTACCTCAAAGCGCAGTCTCACCAGTACCTGAGAGCGCAGACGCACTGGCACCTAGAGCAGCAGCCTCACAAGCACCTAGCGCAGCAGTACCAATGCCCGGGTCGGGCTGGAAACACCGGTAACCCTCATTCTCCTCACTATAAGTCACAGCATACATAGCAGCAAGGATAGCATCAAAATCAAGATCAAAGATCGCTACACCAGCCCTAAGGAGCTCATCCCAACGAGGGATCTCACTAGCCCCGGGGAACTGCTGACGCCAAGCGTCCGTCAAGCGGCCAGAGCAGCGCTGAGTGGCGTGGGCACCCCCACACTGCTCACCCGCGCGGTCGCCGGAACGAAGAACGTAGGTGCAGGGACCAGTACCCCCACCCCTCTGATGCCCAGCGTACCACTCACGAAGCTGCTGGGGCGGAGGGATGTCCCGCGAGCGCTTCTGCTGCTGCCGCTGCGAGCGCTGGCCACCACCACCGCCGCTACGCTGCTGGGTACCACCCCGACCAGCTCCACTCCCTCCACCACCTCCTGCTCCTCCGCCGCCGCCTCCACCGCCTCCACCGCCTCCACCTCCGCCGCCTCCACCTCCGCCGCTGCCACCTCCACCACCGCTGCCACCACCACCACCGTCTCCGCCGCTTCTGCCACCACCACCACCACCACCACTACTCCCGCCGCCACCCCCACTCCCTCCGCCGCCACCGCCGCCACCGCCACCGCCCCCTCCACCTCCACCCGCGCCCTTGCCTTCCTTGCCCTTGCTAGTGCGACGTCTCCCACTAGGGGCAGACGCCGCGCCGACTGACTCAAGACCAAGCAGGTCGGCAGCAGCAACAGAGGCAACATAGGGCAGCAAGGGGGAAGGAGAGCACCCCTCAAAGATGGGGGTGCGAGGGTCACCACGAGAGGCACCTACAGCGACTATACTCTTCTCCGCTGCGAGGAGGGCCTTCTCTAGGAGGTCGACGGTGAGGGTGGTGGGACAGACTGCGAGAAAGTGGTCCCTGACTACGCGGAGGGAGTCAGGGAGGCGCGCGACTACGTAGTAGAGAGTGATGTACATGGGGGGGGGGTTCTTAGCGCAGAACTCAGCAGGAAGGGCGGCTCGGGTGCAGGGCGGCTCGGCTCCCGGGGGGCTCGGCGGCAGGGCGGCTCGGGTGCAGGGCGGCTCGGCTCCCGGGCGGCTCGGCTCGCAGAAGGCTCGGCTCGGGTACAGGGCGGCTCGGGCGCTGGGCGGCGGGGTCGCGTGAGAGAACCGGGGCGAGGCCGCGTCAGAGTCGGCGGCAAGGCCGCGTGAGGGACGGCGGCGGGGCCGCGTGAGAGCCGGGACGGGGCCGCGTGAGTGCTGGCGGCGGGGCCGTAAGAGAGCAGGCGGCGGGGCCGCTTGAGAGCCGGGGCAGAGGCCGGGTAAGGGCCGGGGCGGGGCCGCAGCAGAGGCGGCGGCGGGGCCGTGGAAAGGCCTGGGCGGGGCCGCAACTGAGGCGGCGGCGGGGCCGCGCGAGCGCCGGCGACAGGGCCACGTAAGGGCCGGGGCGGGGCCGCAGAAGAGGCGGCGGCAGGGCCGCGTGAGGGCCGGCGACAGGGCCGCGAAAGGGGCCGGGGCGGGGCCGCGATAAAGCCGGTGGCGGGGCCGCGTGGGAGCCGGCGACGGGGCCGCTGAAGGGCCGGGGCGGGGCCGCGTAGGAGCCGGCGGCGGGGCTGCGTGAGAGCCGGCGACAGGGCCGTGTAGGAGCCGGGGCGGGGCCGCGTAGGAGCCGGCGGCTGGGCCGCGTGAGAGCCGGCGACGGGGCCACGTAAGGGCCGGGGCGGGGCCGCGTAGGAGCCGGCGGCGGGGCCGCGTGGGAGTCGGCGACGGGGCCGCGTAAGGGTCGGGGCGGGGCCGCGACAATGCCGGCGGCGGGGCCGCGTAGGAGCCGGCGACGGGGCCGCGTGGGAGCCGGTGACGGGGCCGTGTAAGGGCCGGGGCGGGGTCGCGACAGAGTCGGCGGCGGGGCCCCTTCAGAGAGAGCGGCGGGGCCGCGTCAGTGGAGGCGGCGGGGCCGCAGGGGATAGGGCGACCCGAGGGGTCGCTAAAAAAAATCGCGCCTCGGGGCGCGCTTCGGTGGGCCCAAAAAAAAAAAAACGGTCCTTAGAAGGACCCGCTCTATACCATGTGAATTGAATGAACAGGAATGATGAACTATGAAATGAAATCAGTACAAGTAGGAAACCCTAACTGGGTTGTACCCCCTATGGGATACCCCACTATAGCCTACACAATAGTATAAGCTATATATATGTTCTGACAGGGAGTGCGATGACCGTGCCACTGTAATGTGTTGGCACAACAATTTTGGGCATTTGGCAGATCGATGCAAATACCGATCTTGCCCTCGCCAAACCCATCCGAGCAACTGGTCAGGCCGAGAAGACGCACGAGGCGACGTGCATCCAACCTAGGTGTATCAACCCCTCGCGCACAATTTGAGCCCAGCGGTTCAGCACCAGCAGCACCAGCCGTCACCATCTGCCCCAGTACGCAACATCATGGGGAATATGGCCATAAGAGGCGAATCAGGTCGTCGCCGCGTGCGCTCACCATCACCTGAGCCAGCAACGCATCCCATTGGCGCATTCTCCAACAAAAACCCGTTCAGCACGCGCCACGACTTGACCGACAACAACGACCACGACTGGAATCTCCCAGTCCCGCTGCTCGAAAGTCCCCCGCACGTAGATGATATGCGGGTGGTGTTACTCGACTGGCTCTCGCACAAGTAGTTTCTTAAATTTGACACAGCTCACATCGTCATGTCGCGTCTGGCGCTGCTCGCACGTGACGACAGGAAGCGCTACAACACCTGGTACCTGGACGGCTGCTGCGGTTAGCACATGGTGGGCTCCGAGCGTTACATCCAATGCCGTCCCCACCCCCACAGCTACCTATGTTACCGTGGCCAACAATACACGCCTACGCGCAAGCGCGCAAGGGATCGTCGTGCTCAAGGCACGAGGAACTCGCATGCACATTGCACTCATCGATGTACTCATCGTCCAGAACCTGTGCTTCAACCTGCTTTCTGCCGCCCAACTCATGGATTGCGGTGTTGACCTCAGCACGGACCACGAAACAGACGACATCTTGCTGCACTACGAATCAAAGACCTTTTCCTATATGCAAATTGGAAGAGCGCACTCTGAAAAAGGAATGTACATCTTGGATTTCGACATTCTCCAATGCAGTGGCGACTCGAACGAGTCAATCGACCTCGTTCTTCTGCGCTTTGAACATATCCACCGCAGGGACTAGAAACACCGTGGCGGAAGACCATGGGTGCCACATCACCCCCACCCACATGAGGTAGCGCTGCACGACCCTGACCCAAACGTCATTTGCAGGGATTGCCACACACCTACCGCGTCAACTAGCGTGATTGCTGGTCGTGTGCTTGCCGCCATCGCCGAAGCAGAATGATATGCACCACCAGAAGAAGGGATGTTGTAGCTGGAGCTTGAAATCACCACACGCCGCGTGTTCGGCACGCTAGAACATCCCCTCATCGGACCTCCCTCACAGCATCTCCAGGGCATGCTACGCGGCACTGGAGTCGGAAACTTCGATGCGCATGGCGAGCTGCGCCCTTACACACGGGAGAAGTTACTGGAGATTTACTCTCATCGGCGCGACTCCGCGAAGAAGCGTCGAGCAGGAAGAAGAATTGGTGCGTCGCGAAGCCGAGGAGCTTCGCCGACAAAGTCTCGCCGAAACGCGAGGGACATTCGCTTATGGCGCATGGGGGGCCGACGAGGAGGAGAGCGCCTCTAATGAAGGGGTGTGGGGAAGCGCTAGCAGATGGGGAACGAGTCACACAGGCGGATGGGGCAACACCGGAGGGACGTGGGCAACCGCAAGTGGTGGCTGGGGCGTTGCAACTAACGACAAAGGCAGCGGCTGGGAAGCTTCTCGCGACGAACAGAAGGGGGGATTAGCAGCTGAAGCAACACCTGCAGTTGTTCCCCTTGGTCGCCCCCTGCGTCGTGCTCCACCCACGTTACCTCCCTCTTGATATTCCACCGCATCGCGATCCCTGGGACACCATTGGCTACGGCAATGAGCCATCAACCCCACGTCGCACCGTTTACGGACCTGCTTCCGAACCACGCGAACCCACCTTCATCCCCGGAACCATCCCTGGGACCAACATCTCTCTCTCCGTACTTCGCGACAGAGAGTTCTAGGCGCTAATGCTAACTACCGCCAACAACGAAGACAATGAAGTAGCAGAAGAAGCAGTAGCAGAACCTACCCCTGTACTTGACGAAGACCCAGAGGCCGCGCTATATGCGCACCTCCGGTTTTCGCGCTGACGATGCACTTTGGCATCAACTCCTCGGGCACCCTTCACGCGCGATGCTGAAATATTGCATTGACGAAGGAGTTTTCTCTCATGGCGCACTCCTGAATCCACATGGCACCAAAGTGAGAGGCACGACACATCCGCGCAACTATACCGTCTACCCCGAAGCCATGCTAAGCCACCAGCCATTCCCGCTGCTCGAGCCAGGGATGAATCATTACCCCAAACTACACAAGGTGTATGGTGACTGTCAGAGTGTTATGTTTGTCTAGCCTGCAGTGGGGAACTCAATAGTGAGTACAACCCAATTTAGGGTTTGCTATATGTACTCAACTGCTTGCTAGTGAAGCCCCTTCCACTCACATTCCTCATTTCTTCACAGTGACTTCCTGAACGTTGGGCACTGCGGATTCAACGACGAGCTTTACACGCTCACCTTCATCGATGCTGGAACACGCTATGTGTGGGTCGTAAACATGGAAGCGCGTAGCAGAGCATACGAAGTTTTCCATCTCTGACTCGCGCACGTGCAGCGGCAATCTGGGGAGAAGCTGAAGATATGGCAATCTGACGATATAGGAGAATTCAGGAGCAAGGAGGTGAAGGATTACCTAACGCAGAAGGGGATCGAACACCACATCTCTCTCCCTCATGCGCATCAGTAGCAGGGCGTGGTCTGTTAGAGACTAAGGACGGAGTCTATGAAGATTAGGTGCCTAAATTTCTCAAAATCATTGGTTTTTATTTCTGGACAAAATAGTCACGCTCACAAGAAACGCCGTCGGCAAAAAGTTTACAGTCAAAACTTCACCAAACTCAGATACAATGTAGCCCTAGTCTGTGGCTACAATTCCCAATTTGAATCTTATCAAGAGATGAAGTAAATCTTGATGATTAGAGGCACGAGATTGCCTTCGATCAAACATTCGAGCCCGTAAGCTGTCACACCTCCGTCAGAATTCTCCTCGCCATCGCCGCTGCACGACATCTGCTACTCTGACAAATCGACATGGAAAACACGTTCCTAGACGCGCTAGCAGATGCAGTGATCTACGTGGAGCAGCCGCACACTTATGGAGAAGGGAACTCGCGAGTGTGCCAACCGCATAAGTCGCTTTACGGGATAAAACATAAACCAAGGCTCTGGCAGAAGTATCTGCACAACATTCTACTCGAAATCGGCTTCAAGGAGATGCCCCACGACCCAGGAATGTACCGCCACGATTTCCGCGGAGATTACATTCTGCTCACCGTCTACGTCGATGATTTGCTTGATAAGAAACGAGGAATGAATGCATTGAGCAGAATGAGGAGTACAAGTAGTAAACGCTAAAGTGGTGTACCCCGTATGAACTGCCCCACTACAGCCTACACAAACTATAGCATATATGCCTGACACACCCCCATAGGAAAAGTGGGGGAGAACAAGGGGTCACAAGAACAGTCAAGCAAAGCAAAACAAGCTCAGGGTGGATCACAACGTCACCACACAGTCCGAGCACAAGAGCAAGGCCACAAGACCAGTTCACATGCAAAATCATATATATTAAGGAAAACAAGCAAGTACAGGTATAGAAAGAGTACAGTACAAACAAGGTCAAGAAGTGAGCAAGTGAGGCCAAGTAGGCACAAGACCTAGAATAGCACATAAGCGCTGATAATCACAAGGCGGAAGGGCCTTCGTAAAGATATCAGCAGTGTTGGCCTCAGAGGCCACGTAGGTGAGGCGGAGCTTACCACGCAGCTGCAGCTCACGAGCCAGGAAGTAGCGAAGACCAATATGCTTCGTTCTGTGCTCCGGTCTGTTCTCCCGACACAAGGCCAGCATGGCCTTGTTGTCTACGTACAGAACTGGAGGAGAACGAGGCGGCTCTCCTAGGTGAGTCAGTAGGTAGGTGAGCCAACGTAGCTCCTGTGTAGCCATGGCCCCCGCGTAGATCTCAGCCTCACAGCTGGAGGTGAGAACAGAAGACGAGCGGGTAGACCGCCAGGAAATAGAGCCGGAGCCAAGGCTGAAGGTGTAACCCTGTGACGACCGCTGCGTCGTCTCGTCGTCAACCCAAGAAGCGTCTCCGTGACCTGTGAGGACCACTCGACGTCGCCCTCCAAGCACTAGCTCCATGCCCGACGTACTGCACACGTAGCGCAACACCCTCTTCGCTGCAGCCATGTGCTCTGGTCGGTGTCTCCCAGGAGCAACATAGCGTGCCAAGATGCTAAGAGGGTATGCAAGGTCAGGGCGTGTGCAGGTCATCAGGTACATGAGGCAGCCAACAAGCTCTGGGTACGGGCCACTCGGCTCTACGACTCATCCGAAGGCAGAGCGAAGAGCGAGTGGCAAGTAGACAGAAGAGTGGCTTGAGGCGAGGAGTACGTGAAGCCGAAGCGCTGAAGGACCTGCTGCACCATGTGTGACTGAGTCAGGGTAATGGTGCGTTGTCGCAGGTGATCTGCAAGCCAAGGTAGCTGCGCAGTTCACCCAGGTCTGTGCACGTGTGTCTCTTCTGCAGCTCGGACTTCACGTGGGCGAGTCCAGCAATGTCAGCAGTGGCAAAGACCAAGTCGTCGACGTACACGAGGATTTAGAACGGCGGCAAAGAGGTGTTGGTGCGCAGAAACAGCGACGGGCCGGCTGTAGAAGGAGCAAACCCAAGAGCCGCAAGTGTATTCCTCAGTGTGTCGTGCCACTCACGGGGCGCTTCGCGGAGACCGTAGACTGGCCGCCGGAGGCTCCACTGGGTACTAGGAGGAAACGTCCTAGTGAAGCCAAGTGAGCGGCGCAACCAGATCTCCTCGTGCAGGCTGCCCTGCAGGAAAGCCGTGCTGAAGTCAAGAGAGTGAAGCTCGTAGTCGCACTGAGTGGCTATGTGCAGCAGCACCCGAAGAGTGGTCATCTTCAGGGTGGAAGAGAAGGTCTGAAAGTAGTCAACTCCCTGCCGCTGACTGAAGCCTCGAGCCACGCGCCTTGAAGACAGGCGGAGAACCCGGCGGCCGCTTCACCCTGAAGATCCACATGGCACTGACAATGTTCGCCCTGGTGGGGGAACCTCGTCAACGTAGGCGCCTGTGGACTTCCAGGATGCCATCTCTATGTCCATGGTCGACTGCCATTGAGAGGAGTAGGGACCCTCGATCGCCTCAGCGTACGATCGAGGAGTCGGGATGTCTGGTGCATCCGGGTCTCCCTTAGTGGCAATCAGCGTGGACACGAGATGGGGCAAAGCAGCAGCAAAGCACTGGACCTCCTCCTGCCTATCCTCAAGGACGTCTGTGCTAAGAGCACACTCAACCCCGACGGATGGAGGACAGACATACGCAGACTAAGCAACGAGACTAGTGGTGTAGTCTAGATGACAGCAAGCTGCAAAGTCGACAAGCTCAGCAACTAAGGCAGACGCAACAGTGGACTCAAAGGAAGGGTCAGTGACAACAGTGGCCAGGAGACGCGTGACAGTAGGACTGGCAGCATGAAGAGAGTCGGACTCCGGGTCAGCAAGAAGAGGAAGAGAGGACTCTGGAGGAGACGGCAACGGGACACGCAGAGGAGCAGTGGAAGGACGCAGTGCCATCTGGAATATGCCTGGGACCGCAGAAGGACGCGGACACGGAACACGACTACTAGTGCGAGTAGCACAAACAGGCGACGCAGGACGAGACGCAGGCTTACGACGCTCAGCAAGACCTCCAGTAGGACCAGTGTAGGGAGAAGGAGCAGGTAGGGGGGAGGCGGGTCTAACTGTGACGGCGACTGGACAGGCTGTGGACACTCTAAGGAAGGAGCAGGACCAGTAGAGGCCGGGAGACCAAGAACCTGCTCCAGGAGCGGAACGATGTACAGCCTCGGCCGCTCAGCACCTCCAGAACCAGCAAGGACAGCAACAGTACCCCCATCGGCAGCACCAGCGCCAGCAGCACCTCCAACTCCAACAACGCCAACTCCAGCACCCTAAGACGCACCAGCGCCAGCAGAAACATCAGTGTGAACACCCCCAGCAGCTCCAGCAGCCCCAACTCCAGAAAGACGGGCTGCTCCAGTACCTCGAGGAGGACTAACTCCAGTAGCCCCAGCAGGACCCCCAGCCCCAGCAGCTCCAGTACCGCCAGTACGAGCACCTCCGGGACCAGCAGCAACAATAGTACCTCCAGCTCAAGCAGCACCGCTCCAGCGCTGGGCAAACCACTTGCGCAGCTACTACGGAGAGAGTGGCTCCCGCCTCGACAAAGCTCTGCGAGACGCCACTGGAGCAGACCCAGCACCCCCAGGCTCCACACCTCCAGGCTCAGCACCCCCAGTCTCAGCACCCCCAGACTCAGCACCCCCAGGCTCAGCACCCCTAGACTCAGCACCCCCAGGCTCAGCACCCCCAAACTCAGCACCCCCAGGCTCCGCACCCTCAAGCTCAGCACCTCTAGACCCGCCACTCACAGGCTCAGCACCTCTAGCAGCACCAGATTCAACAGCTACCTCGACAGGCTCCACTGCGTCTACCTGGGACAAACCTGGCGGGGCAGGACCCTGAGGGGGGAGGGGGTCTACCGGGGGAGGACTTGGCGCAAGGAAGAGCGGCGGTGGAGGGAGGGGCGCAGTGCGGTAGGGGAAGAGACAGTAGTAAGGCACCGACTCATCAAAGGTGACGTCCTGGGAGGACAAAACAGGGCGCGAGGTGGGGTGGTAAAACTGCCACCCAGGCGCGTCAGGGGGGAAGCCAAGGAAGACGCAGGGAACAGCATGTGGGGACAGCTTGTCCGCAGACAAGTCGCGAACAAACGCCCGAGATCCCCAGACCCGAAACGCAGACGCATCGCCAACCTTCCCTGTCCACTTCAGGGTGGGGGAGGTCTCTGGCAAGGAGACCCGGAGCTGGAGGTTGAGTTGATGCGCTGCGTACTGAACCACAAACAGCCACAGAAAAAGGGGGGCAGCCGCATGGATCATGGACGTACGAGCGACGTCCATGACCATGCCAATGCGGCGCTCAGCAATCCCATTTTGCTGTGGAGATGCCGAAAGCATGAAGGTGTGGCGGATGCCCTGTGCGCGACAGAAGGCTCCCAGACGGGCAAAGGAAAACTCCTCGCCTCTGTTAGAGTGCAGACGCAAAACAGGAAAGTCCGAGCCGAAGCTCTCTATGAGCTGGAGACGAGCTGCGCGGATCCCGTCGATCAACACCTCAGTGACGTCGCCCTTCCTGCGCAAGGGGAAGACTGTGGTGTAACGCGAGTAGTCGTCAACCACCAGCAGGAAGTAATGCTCGTGCCCATGGCTACGTAGCCATGTGAAGAGTCTGCAGCGGAGCCTTTGTCTGAGGAAACTCTGAGGAGTGAGGGGCGGCGCGCTGTCGCCCCTCGACGCAGGGGACGCAGGTAGGGGCAAATCCCGGAGGTAGGGGAGGGAGAGACTGGGGGAGACTAGAGACAAGGACACGGGAGGCCATGCCTCGAAGACGAGGCAGGGAGGGGTGACCAAGGCGGTGGTGCCAAAGGAGAGTCTAGTGGGACAGGAGACGACACGAGCAGGGAGCAGACTCAGGACCAGACCTGGACGCTGCAGCAAACACCTGACTTGACGCAGCTACCTGACCAGACTCAGTAGCCGGAGGAGACTCAGTAGTAAGTGTGTACAGGCTCGACCCTGGCCGGCAGGTGAACATGGCCAAGTGTCGGCTTGTCCGAGTACACGTGCTGTGGGTCCCCCGCTAACTCGCAGGAGTGACCTGCTCAACCCCCCTATCCTGTAGGTCAGCTCCACTCACCAAGTTCGTAGAGAACGAGGGGAGGTAGAGACCTGACAGGGTGCCAGAGAGGGCTGCGGGGCATGGTAAGAGAGTGGAGAAGCTAGCAAGGACAGGACCCCTAGAGGGGTCCGCCAGGGAGAATGCAACTGGCCGACTAAGCGGCGTAAGCGTGGTGTGGTCTCAAAAGAAGGAGCGGGAAGCACTCAAGTCAAGGGTGAAGGTGTGTAAGGCCTGAGCCGACGTAGTACCTGAGAGAGCAGACTCACCAGCACCTGGGGCAGCAGACGCACTAGTACCTAGAGCCGCAGCCTCACCAACACCTAGAGCAGCAGCCTCAATGCCCGGGTCACCCTCAACACTAGCAGACACAGCATACATGGCAGCAAGAATAGCATCATAGTCAAGATCAGAGAAAGCAACCCCCACCCTTGACAGATCTCCCCAACGAGGGATCTCTAACGCATCAGGTAACTGGTGATGCCACGCGTCCGTGAGGCAGCCGAAGCAGCGCTGGGTGGAGTGCGGGCCCCCGCACTGCTCACCTGCGCGGCCGCCGGTACAGAGGACGTAAGTGCAGGGACCAGTACCCCCACCGCGCTGACGCGCACCGTACCACTCACAAAGCTGCTGAGGGGACACGGTCTGATGACCGCGCTGCTGTTGCTGGCGCGGACCACCATCAGACCCACTCCTCTGCGCAGAGTCGCGACCAGCTCCACCACCTCCGCCGCCTCCGCCACTTCCTCCGCTTCCGCCACCACCACCGCCTCCTCCGCCTCCACTGCTGCCACTGCCGCTGCCACCCACGCCACCACTCCCACCACCACCCCCACCCCCTCCACTGCCTTCACCACCACCTACTCCGCCTCCGCTAGCCCCTCCAGCTCCCTTGCCCCCCTTGCCCCTGCGGTGCGGCGTCTCCCGCTAAGGGCAGACGCAGCGCCGACCCCGTAGAAACCAACGAGGTCGGCAGCAGCAGCAGAAGCAACAGAGGGCAAGAGGGGGGAGGGGGAACACCCCTCAAAGGCGGGGGTGCGAGGGTCACCACGAGAGGCTCCTACAGCGACTATGGTCTTCTGTGCTGCTAGGAGGCGCTCCTCGAGGAGGTCAATGGTGAGTGTGGTGGGGCAAACTGAGAGGAAGTGGTCCTTGACTACGCGGAGAGAGTCAGGGAGCTGGGTGACTACGTAGTAGAGGGTGATGTACATAGAGGGGGGGTTCTTGGCGCAGAACTCAGTAGGAAGTGCAGCGCGGTAGCGAGTGTCACTAGTGCGGAGGTGCGTAATGAGGTCAGCGGCTGTGGGAAAGGCAATAAGGTCAGGGAAGAGGTACAGTAGCATTAGGCGGCTCAGTGCAGCAGTGGCACGGGAAGAGTAGCGTGCAACTACAGCGTCGTAGAAGGTCTGAGCACTCTTGTACTGGCTAAAGTGCGCACGTTCAATGGTCGGTAAGTGGCAACGCACAGCAAGACGGGCAGGAGCATCGCGTGTCGCCCACTGTGAGCGAACAGTGCTGTCACCAGTAGCAGGCCGGGCAGGGGAGGCACCAGAGGTGAGGTCGAACAGGGAGAGGCCGTCTGCCCTTTTTCACTTGAGGAACAGTTGGAGGTCATCGACCCAGACCTCAAAGTCAACAGCACGACCCTCAGTATCAAAGGTAAGAACACAGGGGGTAGCCATGACGGCAGTGGCCTAGTAAGGAGTGAGCTTACCAGTCCGAGGAAGTAGGGCCGGGGCGCGACGGTAGGACTAGTAGCGGCTCGACGGCTGGGCGGCTCGGCGGCTCAGCGGCTGGGCTGCTGGGCGGCTTGGCTCTCGGGCCGCTTGACAGTTCGGCTGCTGGGTGGCTCAGCGGCTCGGCTCCTGGGCGGCTCGGCGGCTCGGTTGCTGGGCGGCTCGGGGGCTCGGCTGCTGGGCGGCTCGGCGGCTCTGCTGTTGGGCCGCTCAGCGGCTGGGCTGCTCGGTAGAGGCGGCGTTGGGGCTGCTAGGGGCGGCGACGGGGCCGCGTAGGGAGGGGAGCGGCGACGGGGCCGTGTAGTGGCGGCGACGGGGCCACATACGAAGGGGGGCGGCGACAGGGCCGCGTAGAGGCGGCGACAGAGCCACGTAGGGGCGGCAACGGGGTCGCTTAGGGGCGGCGACGGGGCCGCTTAGGGGCGGCAGCGGAGCCGCTTATTGGCGGCGACGGGGCCGCGTAGGGTGAGAGGCGGCGACGGGGCCGCTAGGGGCGGCGACGAGGCCACTAGGGGCGGCGACGGGGCCGCGTAGGGGCAGCGACGGGGCCGCGTAGGGTGAGAGGCGGCGTCGGGGCCGCTAGGGGCGGCAACGGGGCCGCTAGGGGCGGCGACTGGGCCACGTAGGGGCGGCGACGGGGCCGCGTAGGGGCGGCGACGGGGCCGTGTAGGGTGAGAGGCGGCGACGGGGCCGCGTAAGGGCGGCAACGTGGCCGCGTGGGGGGCGGCGACGAGGCCGCTAGGGGCCACTAGGGGCCTGGAAAGGGCGGCGAAAAAGGCGTGCCTCGGGCAGGAGCGACTGGCGCTCCGGTCAAAAAGGAAAATTTCAGTGGTGGGCCCAAGGAAGCGTTCCCACGAGGGAACCTGCTCTATACCACGAGAAGAATGAGGAAAACGAATGAACTAGCATAAGGTTGGGTACAAGTAGGAAACCCTAGGAAATTGTACCCCATAGTGTCTACCCCAGTATAGCCTAGACAAGCTATATGATATGAGTTTGACAGTGTCAAATGCTATTATTTGTTATAGGCTGTAGTGAGGTGCTGTCTAGAAGGGATAACTCACTTAGGGTTTCCTTTTTGGATCCAAATGCTGCCTAGTTCATCCATTCCGTTGCATTCACTTTCTGAGACCCCCCCTCCTCCTTCCCCCACACCTCCCCCCCCTCTCCTCCCCCCCCTCTCTCCAACCTGCTTTGCGCTCACTGCTAGTTCACCTTATCACCCAGCGCACCCCGCTGCCCAGTCACCCAGCACGCCCCGTTGCCCCATCACCTGGCACGCCTCGCTGCCCCATCACCCAGCGTGCCCCGCTGCCCCATTGCCCAGCGCGCCCCACTGCCCCGTCTCCCAGCACGCCCCGTTGCCCCGTCGCCTAGTGTGCCCTGCTGGCCAATCACGCTGTCTAAGTCCTTTTGCCCAGCGCGCCCCGCTGCCCTGTCGCCCAATGTGCCCTGCTGCCCCATCGCCCAGCACATCAGCCGTGCAATCCAGCAGCAGCAGGGTGATGCTGTCCAACAACGTGAGCAGTAGCAGCAACAGCAGTGTGATGCTGTCCATTAGGACAAGTAGCAACAACAGTGTGCTGTAGCCAACAGCAACTAGCGCCCGCAGCACCTACTAGTGCGATCAGCAGCAGCTAGTGCCAGCAGCGACACCTCACGCTAGCAACTGCAACTAATGCTAGCAGGAAAGGTTAGCTTCAGCTACAACAACCCACACCTCCACCTCCTGCCCTGCACTACCACACGATCAGTGATGTGCAAAGTGCGCTTGCCGAGCCACTCGTACCGACAGAGTCACCCTAGCCTTCTTAGCGGCCTGAACCTCCACTCCCAATAGTGCGTAGCCATTCTTACTTGTTTCAGGTACCATCCCTAGTGCCGTTTTCAGCCGCGTTCCTAATGTTGCTCCTCCTGTCTTTCCTAGCCTCTTTTCTCTGCCCCGCTCTTGCTTCTAGTTGCACCAATTCTCTCTATGGCTTCCTTTGTGACGCGCGAGTTTGTGGAAACTATGTCAAGGAGGGCGATTGACTTTGACATGTGGCTAAGAGACGCTCAACTTTGCCTACAAAGTCGGCGCCAGGTCAATTTCGGAAACCTCTTTCCTTCTCTCAGGCTCACTCCCCGCCCCCTCCTTTACCATTGTTCCTGCCCTTCGTCCACCTTCCCTCTGTCTGCCCCTTTCTTGTCTCACCTCCTCTCTTGCTGCCCCTTGACACTCTCCCACCTTGCTTACCTTGACTCTCCTTGACTGCCCCCTCCCTTCTTTCTCGGTGCAGTTCCTCTACCCCACTTTATGTTTACCTTGTCCTTGCTCACTTCCCTCTCAGCCCCTTCCAGTGAGGTCTTTCCTTTCCTAACCCATCAGGACTGCGGATGTGGCTTCGCTATGAGACTGCTTATCTTCAGAAGAAATCACAGAATATTGCGAAAACAAACACGCAGTAGCAGTCCCATGGCCCAAGAGCCTCTTTTAGTGTTCCCACCCTTCCCTAGCTAAGCATGGCTACCAAGAGACAAGTCTTGCAGCGATCTTGCCTTCCTCCAGCTGCCGGGTGTGACTTCCAGCTCCCCTGGACTCAGTGTCTGCACACAAACAAGAAACAAACACATGCACCCCAGCAACCCCCATTCCCCATCATTCCGCCTCGTAAGCTCGCCATCCCCCCCCAAGGCCAGCCACGGGCTCATCCCAACCTTCACCCGTTGCCCGCCACTGCCAATTTGCCCACCCCACTCTGTTGTCACTTCCGTACCCCGTTTTTGGCAGCCTCAACTATGTACAAATGTACACCCCGACTCTTCCCTGCCTTTCTACACTCCCTTGTCAATGATCTTTAGGAATACCCTCAAGAACTTTGACAGCTGTCGGAAACCTCCTTGCTTCCCTCAAGCTCACTCCCCGCCCCCTCCTTTACCATTGTTCCTGCCCTTCGTGCACCTTCCCTTAGTCTGCCC
This sequence comes from Closterium sp. NIES-65, assembly GCA_948144175.1. NCBI lineage: Eukaryota > Viridiplantae > Streptophyta > Zygnematophyceae > Desmidiales > Closteriaceae > Closterium > Closterium sp. NIES-65. The sequence continues at coordinate 4,812,958 of CANXME010001697.1, read as the reverse complement.
CTTTCTTGTCTCACCTCCTCTCTTGCTGCCCCTTGGCACTCTCCCACCTTGCTTACCTTGCCTCTCCTTGACTGCCCCCTCCCTTCTTTCTCGGTGCAGTTCCTCTACCCCACTTGATGTTTACCTTTGTCCTTGCTCACTTCCCTCTCACCCCCTTCCTGCCCCCTCCCGTGACGCATCGCCGCCGCCCTCGCCCACGTCATGGGACCTGAGGGGCTTCCCTTGCCTTTCTCCGAGCGAATCCTCGCCACATTGGTCATGTGATCCGCCACTCGCTTGCCCTTACCATCCTCCTGTACGATCACCCCTGACGGTTTGAATTCCTTGACAGTCCATTGCTGCTGTGATAGCCCCACATCCAACGAGTGTTGTCGCTGCCGCCTCAGGTACACTTCCTCACCTTCCTGCATCCCTGCTTCCCCCTTTCTTCCGATCCTCTCTTGCCGCTGCTTGTATCTTTCAATGTCCCGCAGCTGTGCGACATACAGATTCTCCATGGCCGCGGGCAGCAGCCGCCGCAACTATGCCGCACGCGCGTCAGCTACTGCAACCCACATTTCCGCCAACCTCGTGGTCACCACGTCCAAGAGGAGCTTTGGCGCTCCCACGGGCATCACCCGCTCCTTGCCAAATAGCAGGTAGTATGGCGACACGTCCTTGAGTGCCGCTTGCTTGCTGAATCGGTACCCCGCCATCACCCAACAGAGCTTCTTATCCCAATCCCGATTATGCTTCTCTCCGTGGGCCCTAAGTCCCTTTTTCACCGTCTGCACCAGTCTCTTGGTCAAACCGTCGCTCTGCAGATGATAGCGCTGTTGGAATAACTCAACAGGAATGAATGAACTAACAGTGAAAACAGTACAAGTACCTAACCCTAGAATTGTGTACCCCATATAGGCTAACCCACTGTAGCCTAAACTAACACAACATACATAATGTTTGACATACCCCCATAGGCAAAGTGGGGAGAATTAGGGGTCACAAGACAAGTCAAGGCAAAGCAAGGCAAAACAAGCTCAGGGTGGATCTCAAGGATACCACACAAATTCCGAGCACAAGCAAGTGGTCACAAAACCAGTTCACATGCAGGTTTATAATAGAACAAAAGGTACAATGATCACAACCTAGCAAGAGTAAACATGCAGGTATATATATATATAGAAATCACAGTACAAACAGACTCAAGAGGTAAGCAAGTGAGTCCAGTAGGCACACGGCCTAGAATAGTGCAAAAGCGCTGATGGTCACAAGGCTGAAGCGCCTTGGTGAACACATCAGCAGTGTTGGCCTCAGAGGCCACATAACGCAGGCGAAGCTGACCACGCTGCTGCAGCTCTCGAGCAAGGAAGTAACGCAGAGCAATGTGCTTCGTTCTGTGCTCCAGTCTATGCTCCTCACACAAGGCAATGGCTGCCTTGTTGTCGACGTACAGCACTGGAGGAGAACGAGGCTGCTCTCCAAGGTCGGTCAGCAAGTAGGTGAGCCAACTTAGCTCCTGGGCCGCCATGGCTCTGGCGTAGATCTCAGCCTCACAACTGGAGCTGAGAACAGAAGAAGAGCGAGTAGAACGCCAAGAAACAGAACCAGAGCCAAGACTGAAGGTGTAACCCTGAGACGACCGCTGAGTAGCCTGGTCGTCTGCCCAAGAAGCGTCTGAGTGCCCAGTGAGAACAACTGGGACTCGCCCTCCAAGCACTAGCCCCATGCTCGACGTACTGCACAAGTAGCGCAACATCCTCTTAGCTGCATCCATGTGCTCCTTCCGGTGACGGCCGGGAGCGACATAGCGTGCAAGAATGCTGAGAGGGTATGCAAGGTCTGGTCGAGTGCAGGTCATCAGGTACATGAGGCAACCCACAAGCTCTGGATACGGGCCACTCGGCTCTACGGACTCATCCAAAGGCAGAGCTGAGAGCGAGTGACCGGTAGGCAGAGGAGTGGGCTGAGGCGAGGAGTACGTGAAGCGGAAACGCTGAAGGACCTGCTGCACCATGTGTGACGGAGTCAAGGTGATGGTGCGGCGTGCTCTGTCCCGGGTGATCCGCAAGCCAAGATAGCTTGTCAGTTCACCTAGGTCTGTGCACGTGTGTCTCTTCTGCAGCTCCGACTTCACGTGGGCGAGTGCCACAGTGTCAGCAGTGGCAAAGACCAAGTCGTCGACGTACACAAGGACGTAGAACGGCAGCAGTGAGGTGTCGGTGCGTAAAAACAGCGACGGGTCAGCAGTAGAAGGTGCGAACCCAAGAGCCGCAAGCGTAGTCCTCAGTGTGTCGTGCCACTCACGAGGCACCTGGCGGAGACCGTAGACTGGCCGTTGGAGGCTCGACTGGGTACCAGGAGGGAACGACCCAGTGAAGCCAGGTGGACGGCGCAGCCAGATCTCCTCGTGCAGGGTGCCCTGCAGGAAAGCAGTGCTGAAGTCAAGCGAGTGGAGCTCGTAGTCACGCTGAGTGGCGACGTGCAGTAGAACCCAAAGAGTGGTCATCTTCGGGGTCGGGGAGAAGGTCTGGAAGAATTCAACTCCCTCTCGCTGACTGAAGCCTCGTGCAACGTAACGCGCCTTGAAGACAGGCGGAGAGCCCGGCGGCCGCTTCACCCTGAAAATCCACATGCCACTGACGATGTTCGCCCCAGGTGGGGGAACCTCGTCGACGTAGGTGCCTGTGGACTTCCAGGAAGCCATCTCTGTGTCCATTGCTGACTGCCACTGAGAGGAGTAGGGACCGGCCATCGCCTCTGCGTAAGAGCGTGGGGTCGGGATGTCTGGTGCATCCGGGTCTCCCTGAGGGGCAACAAGCATGGACACGAGATGGGGCAAAACGGCAGCAAAGCACTCAAACTCCTCCTGCTTGTCCTCAAGGACGTCAGTGCCAAGAGCACACTTACCCCCGACGGACGGAGGACAGATAGACTCAGACTCAGCAACTAGGCTAGCAGCGTAGTCTAGACGACAGCGAGCAGCAAAGTCGACAAGCTCAGCAACTAAGGCAGACGCAGCAGCAGACTCAAAGGAAGGGTTAGTCACAACAGTAGCCAGGAGACGCGTGACAGTAGGACTGGCAGCACGAAGAGAGTCTGACCCAGTGTCAGCAAGAGCAGGAAGAGAGGAAGCAGGAGGAGACGGCAGTGGGACACGTTGTGGAGCAGTGGACGGACGAAGCGCCATCTAATGAGTGCCTGGGACAGCAGAAAGACGCTGACGCTAGACACGACTACTAGAGAGAGCAGTGCGGACACGCGACTCAGGACGAGACTCAGCCAACGCAGGACGAGACTCTGGCTCACAACGCTCAGTAAGACCTCCAGTCGGACCAGTGTAAGGAGCAGGATCAGGGAGAGAGGAGGCAAACTGTAACGGCGACTGCAGCTGGACAGACGGAGGACACGCTAAGGAGGGAGGAGGACAAGGAGGAGGGAGCTGACCAAGAACCTGCTAGAGGAGTGGAACAAAGTATGCCCGTGACCGTGTAGCGACACCAGAGCCAGCAGGGACACCCGCACATGGGTCCGCAGCACCAGCAGCAGCCCCAACGCGCGGGTCCTCAACACCAGCAGCAGCCCCAATGCCTGGGTCCGCAGCACCAACGGCAGCCCCAACGCCCGGGTCCTCAGCACCAGCGGCAGCTCCAACGCCCGGGTCCTCAGCACCAGCAGCAGCTCCAACGTCCGGGTCCGCAGCACCAGCAGCAGCTCCAACGCCCGGGTCCTCAGCACCAGTAGCAGCTCCAACGGCAGCGGGGTCCGTAACACGAGGCACGCCACTCCGAAGAGTGCACCGCCGCTCGTACCACTCACGGATCCGCTCGCGGGAGGGGAGCTCCCTAACGGGAGAAGAAGCACTAGCACCAGTCCCAGCAGTACGTCCGGCACGAGCGGAACCCCTGCGGAGGCTGCAGTACTCTAAGTACCACGTACGCAGCTGCTCCGAGGAGAGAGCTCCTCCGGGTGTAGGACTCCCACTCCCAGTACCTCCAGACTCAGAACCCCCAGACTCCGGACTCTGCGGCTCAGCACCACGAGGCTCCACACCCCCAAGCTCAGCACCCCCAGGCTCCACACCCCCAGGCTCCACACCCCCAGGCTCCACACCCCCAGGCTCCACACCCCCAGGCTCAGCACCCCCAGGCTCAGCACCCCCAGCAGGACGAGAGTCGACAGCTACCTCAACAGGCTCAACCGGGTCTACCTGAGACACACCTGAGGGAGCGGCACCCTGAAGGGGGGAGGGGGTCTGCAACAGCAGCACCTGGTGCGAGGAAGAGAGGCACGGGGGGGGGAGCGGGGCAGTGCGGTAGGGGAAGAGGCGGTAGTAGGGGACGGACTCGTCAAAAGTGACGTCCTGGGAGGGCAAGACTCGGCGCGAGGTGGCGTGGTAAAACTGCCAACCAGACGCGTCCGGGACAAAGCCGAGGGGGACGCATGGAACAGCACGGGAGGAGAGCTTGTCCGCAGACGTATCGCGGACAAAAGCTCGAGACCCCTAGACCCGGAACCGCGACGCATCGCCAACCTCTCTCGTCCACAGCAGCGTGGGCGAGGTCTCCGGCAAGGAGACATGGGGCCAGAGGTTGAGCTGATGCGCAGCGTACCGGACTGCAAACGGCCAGAGAAAGTGGGGGGCAGCCGCATGGATCAAGGAGGTACGAGCGACCTCCATGACCAGGCCAATGCGGCGCTCCACAACCCCATTCTGCTGTGGAGAGGCCGGAAGCGTGAACGACTGCTCAATGCCGTGCTCAGCACAGTAGGCTGCCAAGAGGTCGGAGGAGAACTCACCACCTCTGTCAGAGTACAAGCGTAGGACAGGAAAGTCCGAGTGAAAACGCTCGCTGAGCTGGAGACGTGCTCTGCGGATCCAAGGGATCAAGACATCAGGGACCTCACCCTTGGTGCGCAAGGGGAAGACCGAGGTGTAGCGCGAGTAGTCGTCAACAACTATCAGGAAGTACCTCTCCTGACCCTGACCACGGACGCGGGCTGGGCCCCACACGTCCATGTGGAGCGTCTGCAAGGGAGCAGTCGTCGGGGGGAACGAGGAGGAGTGAGGAGCGGCGCGCTGCCGTCCCTCGACACAGGGGAGACAGGTAGGAGCAGGCGAGGGTGGGAGGGCAGGAAGGACCCTGGGCAGGCCAGAGACAAGGTACCGGGAGTGCATGGCACGAAGCCGCTGCACAGACGGGTGGCCAAGGCGGTGGTGCTAGAGGACAGTCACGTGTGCCAAAAAGCGACACGAGCAGGGGGCGGACAGCTGACCTGACGCGGACGCAGACGCAGACGCAGCAACCTGAGGGGACTCAGTAGTCAGTGTGTACAGGTCCGACCCCGGCTGCCGAGTGAAGGTAGCCAAGTGACGGCCCGTACGAGCACACGTGCAGTGTGTCACGCGCTCGTAGGCAGGGGTGAACTGGTGAACACCCCCGTCCTGGAGCGCACATCCTGCCACCAAGTTCGTAGAGAACGAGGGGAGGTGGAGACCTGTCAGTGTGCCTCACGGGACCACAGGACAGGGAAGGACAGTGGAAGAGGTCGCAATGACCGGACCCCCAGAGGGGTCAGCAAGGGAGACAGCAACTGGCCAAGCAAGCGGCTCAAGGGCAGTGCGGTCACGAAAGAAGCAGCGAGAAGCACCTGAGTCCAGTGTGAAGGTGCGCAGTGCTGCAGTCGACGCAGTACAAAGGGGGGGAGACACACTAGCACCTAGAGCAGCAGCCTCACCAGCACCTGGGGTAGCCGACACGCGAGTACCTGGAGCGGCAGACGCACTGGCCCTAATGCCCGGGTCGGGCGGCACACACAAGTACTCAGCACCCTCTCCACTAGTAGACATCACATACATGGCAGATAGAATAGCATCAAAGTCTAGAGCATAGATGTCAATCCCCTTCTTCAGGAGATCAAGCCAGCGGGGCAGCTCAGTGGCCTGAGGGAACTGAACATGCCAAGCGTCGTCGAGACGAGAGAAGCAGCGCTGTGTGGCGTGCGGTCGTCCACACTACTGACCAGTGCGGTCACCAGTGCGAATGACGTACGTGCAGCTAACACCACCCCCACCCCCGGTGCTGAGAGTACCACTCACGGACCTCCTGGGGCGAAGGAGTGTGCTGCTGGCCCTGGCCACCGCCAGCGCCTCCACGGCCACCACCACCGCTGCCACCTCCCCGACCACCCCAACCCCTGCCGCCGCCTCGTCCACCTCCACCCCAACCGCCGCCTCCACTCCTGTCACCTCCCCCGCCGTTGCCGCCACCACCCCCACCGCTACCACTCGCCCCACCAGCCGAGCCACCACCCCCACTGCCTCCACTGCCCCCACCGCCGCCTCCCCCGCTGTCACCGCCACCACCCTTGCCCCCTTTGCCCTTGCCGCTGCGGCGCCCGCTCGAGGCAGACGCAGCGCCGACCTTCTCAGCACCGAGAAGGTTGACAGCAGCAGTAGAGGCGACAGAGGGAAGAAGGGGGGAAGGAGAACACCCCTCAAAGAACGGGGTATGGGGGTCGCCATGAGAGGCACCTACAACGACTATGCTAGTCTCATCTGCAAGTAGCTCCTTCTCGAGGAGGGCAATAGTGAGCTCAATGGGGCAACGAGCTAGGAAGTGGTGTGGTCAGCGACTGTGTGAAAGGAGGCCAGGTCGGGAAACAGGTAGGGGAGGGAGAGACGGCCTAGTGCGGCAGAGGCAGGTGAGGAGTAGCGAGCAACTACAGCTGTGTACAGTGCCTCTGCTTTCTTGTGCTGGCCAAAGTGCTCGCGTTCGTCTATCGGCAGGGAATTGCGAATAGCGAAGCGAGCGTGGGCATCACGAGTCTGCCACTGTGAGCGAGCAGTGCTGTCGGCAGTAGCAGCAGGGGCAGTGACATAGCCTAGGGCGTGATCGTACAGTGAGATGTCATCCTTGGCTGTGAGCTGTAGGTAGAGGTACAGGTCATCGAGCCAGGTGTCAAACTTCACAGGGCGGCCCTCAGCATCAAACACAAGAACCTGTGGGCTAGCCATAGGAACAGTAGAAATAGCAGCCGTAGCAGTAGGAGAAGCAGGTAGGACGAACTAGTGAGGGCAGGGCGGCGCGGCTCGGTTCAGGTCGGGTCGCGCGGTTCGGCTGGGTCGCGCGGCTCGGCTCGAGGCGCGCGGCTCGGGTCGCGCGGCTCGGGTTGAGGCGCGCGGCTCGGGTCGCGCGGCTCGGGTCACGCGGCTCGGTGCGATCGCGGGCTGTGGCGCGAACGGGCCGCCCGGGGCCTCTGGGAGCGGTGGGCACGGGTCGGCGAGGTCGGCACGGGGCCGGTTGGGGCCCTAGAGGGGCGAGCGCGGGGCCGATCGGGGCCTGAGTGGGGCTAGCGCGGGGCCAACGGGGCTAGCACGGGGCCGACGGGGCCTGAGAGGGGCTAGCGCGGGGCCGACGGGGCCTGAAACGTGGCCGACGGGGCCTGAAACGGGCTAGCGCGGGGCGGACGGGGCCTGAAACAGGGCCGACGGGGCCTGAAACGGGGCCGACGGGGCCTGAACTGGGCTAGCGCGGGGCCGATCGGGGCCTTAACAGGGCTAGCACAGGGCCGACGGGGCCTGAACGGGGCTAGCACGGGGCCGACGGGGCCTGAGAGGGGCTAGCGCGGGGCCGACGGGGCCTGAAACGGGGCCGACGGGGCTTGAACGGGTCTAGCGCGGGGCCGATCGGGGCCTGAATGGGGCTAGCGCGGGGCCGACGGGGCCTGAGAGGGGCTAGCGCGGGGCCTGAACGGGGCCTTAAAGGGGCCGACAGGGTTTGAACGGGGCCGCTAGGGAGAGCGGGCGTGGGGCCGACGGGGCCTGAACGGGGCTAGCGCGGGGCCGTCAAGAGGGGCCTCTAAGGGCGTGACACGCCGAGGCGCCCTAGGGCACAGGTAGGAAGGTAGGTAGGTAGTTACGTAGTGGTGGGCCCTTAGAAATTTCGGTCCTAGGAAGGACCTGCTCTATACCATGTTGGAATAACTGAACAGGAATGAATGAACTAACAGTGAAAACAGTACAAGTACCTAACCCTAGAATTGTGTACCCCCTATAGGCTAGCCCACTGTATCCTAAACTAACACAACGTATATAATGTTTGACAAGCGCGACGTGCTGCGGTGCTTGATCCCTGTTGCCTTGAGCAGCTCATCGAACGCCCCTTTGAATTCAGTGCCTTGGTCCATTAGCACCTCCTCGCATGCCCCCAGTCGCGTAACCACCATCTCCTCAAACGCTTCTGCCACTGCCTCTTCCGTCTTGTGCACCAAGGGTTTGGCTTCCGCCCACTTGCTTACGTGCTCCACCATCAGTAGTATGTAGCGCCTTCCCTTCGCGTTGACGGGAAGCTCCTGCGCAATGTCCAGTGACCACCTGTAGCCCATGCTTACCACGGGTAACGTTTGCAGTTCTGCTTTTTCCCGTTCCAGCACCGCCCTGTTCCGGCAGCATGCCTCGCATTTCCACACCCAATCCTTAACCTGCTTGCGCATACCTGCCCACCACCATCCTGTTTGCACCAACTGCTGCGTTCTCAGTGGCCCGTAGTTCCCCAGCTTCTCATGCACCTCTTTTGATGATTCCCTCTCTCTCCTTTGGGGCGGGCACGTGCTTCCATCCTTCTCCAGTCCTTAGCTGCACTTGTCCTTTGAACCAGCGGTAGTACTCGCCTCGTGCTCTCACTCTTGCCGTAATTGCTCCCTCCTCTATGGTTGCCCCCTGAATCCATGCTAAGGCTGCCTTATCTTCCCATATGTATGCTGGCCCCGCTCGCACTTCTCCCCACTGCCTCCCTCAATCTGCTTCCTTTCCTAGTGCCATAAGGCAGGCTGACGGCTGCACCGCCGGTGGATTCCTCGAGAGCCCGTCGACGTGCTGCATGGTCATCTCGGGCCTGTGCTTGATCTCAAAGTCGTACTCTTGAAGCTTCATTGCCCACCGCGCGTTCCGGCCTGTCAGATCCGGCGTCTCCATGAGCCATAGCAATGGCTGGTGGTCAGTCACCAGGGTGAACTTTCTCCCGTGTAGGTACACTCGAAAGTGCTTTACTGCCCATACAATCGCTAACCCTTCTCCTTCGTATGACGAGTAGTTGGCTTCTGCCGGGTTGCAGCTGCGGCTTGCGAAGGCGACTACTTTCTCCGCCTCCCCCTTCATCTGTGCCAGGACTGCCCCCATGCCCGCGCTGCTCCAATCAGTGTAGAGCATGTAAGGTATATCCGCACGAGGCAGCTCCAGCACTGCCCCATTCTTAACGGCGCCCATGAGGTCCTGCACGGCCCTCTCTTGGTCTGGTCCCCATTCCCGCTTGCGATCCTCCCACAGTAGCTGATTCAGTGCTTGCGCTCGGCTGCTAAAGTTTGGTACAAACTTTCTGTAATAGTTGAGGAAGCCTAGCAGTGCGCGTAGCGTACTCGTGTCCTTCGGTGTTGACACGCGATCCAGCACTTCCACTTTCGCCTTCTGTATGCCGATCCTCCCCCCTTCCACTTCAAATCCTAGGTACGCCACCGTGCTCTGGCCGAACTTGCATTTCCCTGAGTGGCAGGTCATCCCGGCATTCTGTATCGCACTCAGGACCGCCTTGACATCCTTCACATGTGAGCTGCTGTCCGTGCTGAACACGATCACGTCGTCGATATAGCAGGTGGGCGTTCGGCACGTTCCGCAGAATCTGGTCCATGATGCGTTGGAATTCCGTCGAGGCCAACTTCAGTCCAAATGGCAACGTGTACCACTCATATTGCCCGTCCGGCCCATGAGAAGCCTTTTTCTTCCGGTCCGCTTCTACGATGGGGTATTTGGTTGAACCCCTGCCGTAGATCCAGCGTGGAGAAGACCACTGCTACTGCTAGCTTGTCAAACAGCTCGTCTGGCGTAGGCGTCTGGTACCGCTTTATGACCGTGATCTTGTTTAGCCTGCGGTAGTCCCCACACATTCGCTTTGACAGCACTTGCCCTGTGAGGTCTGTCCTGGCAGCTACTACCGTGGCTGCTGCGTACTCTAAGTTGGATTTTCGTATGAACCTGGCTTCCATCAGCTCTTGGCATTTTTCTGTGCAGATCTGTATCTCTTCTGATGTCATCCTCCGCCGCCGTTGGTACACCGGAATCTCTGTGGTCAACTCGATGCTGACTTCCGCCATGTTGCACCTGCCCACCTTCTTCAGTGTGTAAGCGAACACCGGCCGATGCTTCGCCATCACCTTCCGCAGTTCAGCCGCGTCTTCCTCGGTGACGCCGTCGCCGATCTCCCACTGCTGCTCTGCTGCCGCTGATGCTGGTGGCTGCTTCTCCCCCATCCCCCACGCTGATCCTTCTGTCTTGACTGGCTCTGTCTGCAGGCCCTGTGCCTTCTCCTCCAGGTGCCCTCCTTGAGTTTTCGTCTCCACCCCTTCCTCCTTCGTTGCCGCCATCAGCGCGAATTTTCTTGACCTGAACTCTCGCTCGTAACTCTCCCTTCGCCACTGCCTCTCGATGGCCTCCTCCACCCAGTCCAAGTCCTCCCGCTTCTTGTCCACAGTGGCCTCTTCCTGTGCTGCTGGCAGCCAGATCTGGGTCTGTTCTGCATACAATGCTGGTACTTCGTCCTCCTCTTCCCACGGATACACCCACCTCCTCTCCAGCGGATGCCCCAACTGGTGCTGGACCATGTCGTTCTCGTGCATCTCTCCCAACATGGCCCTGGCCAGTGTCGCCTTAGCTGTCGAGCGCTCCGTGGGTGGTTGCACTGCCGCTATCTTATCCCGCTTTCGATCCCACCGCAACTGTGAGTGATACATTTGGATCGTCGCCATAAGCCAGTGCATGACGTTCAGGTCCATGGCTCTCCCTAGCGCACGCCTTCGTTCAACCTCTGGATGTGCGGTCGCATCTTCCATAAACCCCATAGCCAAGTCCCGCTCCAGCGCTGTCGGTTCTTGCCATTCTCCCGCCGTACAGGCGTATACTAGCCCTGGCCTCGGGTCTTCACTGTGCATCTTGAAGGCCGCTGCCCCCTCGTATGACACGAACGTGGGCCAAGCCTGCCGCAACTTCCCCACATTGCATGCAAACTGGGTCGGGTGATCCGGCTGCGTGACTGGTGCGGGCATCCTTCCCGCTTCAAGGATGTCTTCCACTAGTAAGTGCACTTGGCGTTCATCAGTGATAAGCGGCATTGCAGTGCAGCATTCGCTACTCCATTCGTCCAGTAGCGGCGCACCCTGTGTGTCCTGCTGCCAGTCTGCGCCCCATCTACTACAATCCCCGGGCCCAGTACCCCTGTCACTTCCTCGTGCGCCACTTGGATCTGTTCCCGCACATCCCCCTCCATGTTCACACTCTCCACAATGTAGAGCACTTCCCCTTGCACTCGCTTGATGAGCCGTAGCACCCGTACTAACTCCCTGAAGAGGCTACTTCTTTCGTCCCTCATACATCTGCCTGCCCCTGCCCGCGAGTATCCCTGACACTCCCAACCAGCAACGACCACGTCAATCTTTCCCCACCCCCTAATGGTCAGTTCCGTTATCAAGCGGATGTCGCAGGCCTGAGTGCTCGCGCTCTGTTCTAACGCCAAGGCTGTCAGCTGATGCGGGTATCTCATGATTCCATGCCATCTTCACTGCCTCCATGTCCGATTCCACCAGTATCCACCTCTCCACATAGGTCCCCGCCTTCAAGAGTGCTGCCAGCCCCGTGCCAATGCCGCCAAAGAGCTCCAACACTACCGTGGGGCCCAGCAATTTCTTGGTGTCCGTACATAGCTGCATTAGGTCTCCGTCATCCTTGCTTGTGCCCTCCGGTGCTGTCGGCATTCTCGCGATCTGCTGCCAGGAGGAAACTCCCAATTCTTCCCATAGCTCAGCTTCAGTACACTGGTACGCTTCCCTTGGTTCTCTCCGCATGAAGCGCACTGGCAGCATGCCAATGGGGCCATTGTCCTCCCAGTAGTGCACACGATACTGCACCTTTTCTTCCCACATGCAGATGGTTGAGCCAATTCCGAAGAGGTACTCCACCCCTATAAGAAGATTGAAGTCCAAGGACTCCGACACTCCGCAGTGTACCCTTAGCGTGCACTCTTCTAGTGTACCCGGATTCAACACCAGGGCCATGGACTGCACGAGTTTTCAGCATCCACTTTGCCTCCCCTCCATCCGCCATCATGAGCAGATAGCCTTCCGGTATCAGCCGCTCAGCCTTGTCCAACTGAAGCTTCTCCGCCAGTTGCTTGCCAATTAGTATGTGTGCTTCTCCCGTGTCCACAATGGTTCTCTGAGCTTGCGGTCCCCCAATCATGATTGCCCTTGGCTCGATCGTCATCACCGTGGCCTGGCAGATCATGCGGTTGCGCGGATGTCGAAACGCCGCTCCTTCTCTGTCCTCGCTTGCACTTGCCCGCCTCCTTGGGCCATCCTCCCGCCTTTCGTCCTCTTTGAAGAGCTGCCTGTGCGCGCCGCTCCTCAAGCCTAGCTCCTCTTGCTCCCGCGCCGGCTGCGCCATCAACATGAACTCTGGCTCTTCCGTGTCCTCCTCTTCATGTGCCACCATTGCCGGCTGCTTCTCCTCCGCTGCTTCCAATTCTGCCAGTTGCGCTCGCCATCGTGCCATGGTGGCTTGCCGATCTTCGCCTCCCTCCGCTCCTCGCCTATCCCTGCGGTTTGCGTAGCAGTCTGCTTCCCGATGCCCCTTTCTTCCATAGCGTGCGCATACTGGTGCTCCCGGACAGTCCCGGCGCATGTGCTCGCGGCTCCCGTAGAGCGAGCATGCTGCTGGGTTCCGGCAATCCCTGCGCAAATGCTCTCGCTGCCCGCAGCTGTGGCAGCGTCGGGTCTCCTCCCTTCCTCTTTCCTCCATCTCATGATGCGCGGATGCGGCCGCCCATGCCGGTCGTCTCCTCTCAGGTCCCCGATCCACCGTTCTTTCCACCTCATAAAGCCTGCGTCCCGTCTCTATGCGTTTGACGATTTCGTATGCTTCTTTCAGCGTCGCCTCCGTGCCCAACTCAAACACCCGCACCTCCACGTCCTGCCGCAGCGGTTGACTCAGGCCATGCACAAACTTCCCCATCAGTCATCCCTGGTCTCCACAATTCATGTCTTCTCCTAGCTCCACCAGTCTCCCGTAGTATGCCAGCAGCGATTCTCCCTCTCGCCTTCTGAACGCTCGAAACTCTACCACTCGCTCCACCGTTTGCGCTGGAAATTGTTCTCGCATCATCGTGAGAAACCTCGCCGTCGGATCCCTTTCTCCCGGGGCCCGCCCCGCAGCCCATTCCAATAGCTCCTTGCAAGATATCCGATAGTAGGTCTACGCCTCTCCGGTCAGCGTATTTGCCAGCCCCCGGAAGAACTCTTCTAGAACTCTTCTGAAAAATTACATCATGTTTTGCCCATCGCGCTTGCAGGTTCTCCAACTGCATGATGTAATTTTTCAGGCTCGAGCCCCGCCGAGCATCGCCGGAAAATCTTTCAGGCACTTCGATCTTCGGCAACTGAGTGTATTTCCAGTGCTACATTGTCGTCTCGTCCTCCGTGCCTTGCCAGGAGGCACTTCGCTGATACCCCACTTGTCCACCCATCTATGACCGCGGCCGCGCCTGTGTTCCCTGCGGTCATTCCGATCCATTTAGCGTGTTGCCTCTACCGCCGGCGAGTCCAATCTGAGCACCACCCCTGGGGCCGGTTGCTCCCTCACTGGGCCCATTTTGGCCCTCTACGTCTGCGCCTTCTGCCGTCAGATTGTTCTCACACGAATTCCCATCTCCTCCCATCATTATTCCGTCCTGTCCTTGCGTTGCTCTAACTCCTTCTACCAACCGTCCTGACCGCAATCGCATTCAGACTGCGTGTTTGTGAGGTCTTTCCTTTCCTAACCCATCAGGAATGCGGATGTAGCTTCGCTATGAGACTACTTATCTTCAAAAGAAATCACAGAATATTGCGAAAACAAATACGCAGTAGCAATCCCATGGCCCAGGAGCCTCATTTAGTGTTCCCACCCTTCCCCAGCTAAGCATGGCTACCAAGAGACGAGTGCTAACAACCTAGCTTTGCCATCCTTGCAGCGATCCTGCCTTCCTCCAGCTGCCGGGTGTGACTTCCAGCTCCCCTGGACTTGGTGTCTGCACACAAACAAGAAACAAACGCATGCACCCCAGCAACCCCCATTCCCCATCCTTCCGCCACGTAAGCTCGCCATCCCCCTCCAAGGCCAGCCACGGGCTCATCCCAACCTTCACCCGTTGCCCGCCACTGCCGAGTTGCCCACCCCACTCTGTTGTCGCTTCTGAACCCCGTTTTCCGCAACCTCGACTATGTACAAATGAACACCCCGACTCTTCCGTGCCTTTCTACACTCCCCTGTCAGTGATCTTTAGGAATACCCTCAAGAACTCTAACATCAACGCGTACATACGTGCATACGTGTCGTGTGAGATGTCTGCCCCCCCCCCCCCCCCCCCCCCCATGCTCCCTTGCTCTTACTGGTGCTGCCACTGATGTAGACAAGGAGGCCCATGCCACGGCCCATACCAGGAACCCAGTCTGGGTGTTGTGTAATGCCTTATCCTCAATCGTCTCCTCCCCCCTGTCGAGCGCGTGCATTTCCAGCAGGTAAGGACAGCGAAGGAATGCTTCTGCTACTCTACCCCTTCTTTTGGTACCCAAGGTTCTCTCATCGTGCCCTTTCTCTTTCCTAGCCTACCTATGTTTCACAGTGTTGCTGACCTGATGACCCACCTTCGCTCACTTGACGCATGCTATTATGACGCTTGCACCACTGAGCAGGTTGTACAGTTTCCCTCCCTCATCTATCTCACCCTTTCACCTCCTTATGATTGGCCTTCCCGACCGCCTTGGTAGTGCGCATGACGCCATCGTTGCTATGCACCCTATTGAGCCTGTTCTTGATCTTTTTAGTTTAATCCACTAAGATCGAGAACTGCCTGTGCGCCATCGCCATGACTACTGGTGATCCAGTACCCCTTATCTTGGAGAGGTGTGCCCCTCTGTAGTGATCCATCCCCATGTTTCTGTTGCCTCCACCTTTGTAGTGGACTCCCACTCCTACTACGGAGGTTGCACTTTCTGCTGCTGCCACAGGGTGGCATGGCAAGCACAGGTTTGAGGGTGGTCGTGGTCATGGTCATGGCAGCGGTGAAGGTGTTGACGTCTCTGGAGGGGTTGAGACTCGAGGCAGCCTTGGGTCGAGTGGTGTAGTTGGAGGAGGTGCTACCTATAGGGGTGTGGTCATACAGCAGCAGTAGCAGCAGCGGCTACATCAGTAGTAGCAGTCGATGTAGCAGAGGGTCTCAAAGTAGCAGTGGGGCTTTAGTGGTCCGGGGAGTGCTGGCCACGGTGGTGGCCCTGCCAACTGCGTGTCGGGTCGCTGTGACGTGGGGCCTGTTAGAGACAAAGGACGGAGTCTATGAAGATTAGGTGCCTAAATTTCTCAAAATCGTTGGTCTCTATTGCTGGACAGAATCATCGCGCTCATAAGAAACGCCGTCGACAAAACGTCCACGGTCAAAACTTCACTAAACTCAGATATGATGTAGCCCTAGTCCGTGGCTACAATTCCCAATTTGAATCGTATCAAGAGGTGAAGTAAATCTCGACTTATCAATTTCGGCGCAGAAGGAGGCATGCTGCCATAAGAACTTCACTCAATCACAACTTGGCCACACTTGCCAACCTGGTTTGGCACCTCCCAACCACTTGGCAGCATCAACAGTGATGTTGACGAATTTCCCAAGCCCCAAAAGTCTGTAACCCTTATGGAGTCAACCCCACAACTTCCCATAGTCACCACAACCAAATATCAAAAGCATACGAACTTCCAACGTTCGTAACTTTCTTGTTCGTGCTCCGATTGAAGCGATACTTGGTTCGTCGGAAAGCTCTTGAGCAGAGGAGTTATTTCAGATATCTGCTCAAGCCAAATTACATTCACACACACTCAGAAAAACCAAACCACATCAAACATAAATTCTTGCACACGCTCACACCACACATGCAAGACACGAACATGTGATGGGAGGTAGACAGACGTGAATGCAAGTGATAGCATCACATAACCAACTCCCCCTTTGGCTGCCTACCATCATCCCACATGCCATAGCTCAATCATGCACCCTCAATGCACACTCATCCCAGCAAGCTTCATGCCCTTCCAATGCTCAGATTCAGCCAGGCGCTTGGTGAGAATGTCAGCCGCCTGCTGATGGGTCTTCTCAATCTCCAGTCGCACCTCCTTGTCCAGGAGCCTCCTCACCCAGTGCCACTTGGGCCTGATGTGCTTTGTAAGCCCATGAAGACAAGCGTTCTTGGCAAGCTTCACTACCGACTCATTGTCACAGAATATGATTGTCGGCTCCCTTTGACCAACTCCAATCTCCTCCAACAAACGCCTCAGCCACACCACCTCCTTTGCCCCATGATGTAGGGCCATGTACTCTGTCTCACACGAGGACTGCCCCACCTCATTCTGCTTCTTACTGCGCCAGCTCACTGCACCACCTCCAAACAGGCACACATAGCCTCCAATGCTGGTGCCATCCGCCTTCACAGAGTTGAAGCTAGCGTCAGTGTAGCAGGTCAGGAGCATCTCCCCCTTGCTCAAATCAGAAGCACCCCTCTGCAGCATCTGCCTCACAGCACTGTACTCCAAACCCACTGATGCCGTTGCACTTACATAGCGGACCAACCTCTTGGCCGCTTCCAGCTTCTCATTACTGGGGCAAGAAACCACACTGGCAAGCCTGGATGTTGCAAAGGCAATGTCAGGCCGTGTGTGGTTGGCCGCATAGTTGAGCGCCCCAACCATGGAATGAAAAGGCTTCCTGTCACTCTCACCCACCACCTCCTCATCAGCACAGGGCTCCACAGTGAACCCTGAAGGCAGTGGGGTGGCTGGCTTTCCTCCATCTTGCAGCCCATACTTCTCAGCCAGCCCCTCACAGTACTTCCTCTGGTGCAACCTCAACACTCCCTTATCAAGGTCCCTCTCCACATGCATCCCCAGATAGTACTTCACCTCTCCCATCTTGGAGCACTTAAACTGCATCTCCAGCATCTCCTCCATACGCTCACTTATTGCAGACGACTCAGAGAAGAGCAAGATGTCGTCCACATACACCAGGAGCATGAGAAACTGATCCTTCTCTTGCAACAGGAACAAGCTGTGATCACACTCGCTCTTCTTGAACCCCCCAGCCAGCAGTTTCTCCTCAAGCTTGTGGTACCATGCGCGAGGAGCTAGCTTCAGGCCATAGATGGCCTTCTTCAGCCTGCACACCCTGCCGCTCCCATCATCCAATCCCTCAGGCTGTAACATGTACAGCTCCTCAAGAATGATCCCATTGAGGAAGGCGGTGGTAATGTCCATCTGCTTCACCCGCCATCCACGGTTTGCTGCCATTGCCAATGAAACCCGCAGTGTTGTGCCTTTCCCCACAAGAACAAAGATCTCGTCAAAATCCTTCCCCTTTGTCTGTTGAAACCTCTTAGCCACAAGCCTTGACTTGTAGCGGGTCAGCTCCCCATCTGGTCCGTACTTATGCCTGAAGATCAGCTTATGGTCAGATAGATGCGTCATTCTTATGTCGATCTCTTACCCACCTGTCACTGCTGAGGCACCAACGTCTGGGTCACCCCTCTATTCCACGTCTACATCAGATAGTTTCACGTCGTCTTATCTCACGTCTTTCAGAAATGCTTGCACCACTTCCTCCCTCATCTGCATTGCCGTGCACTCCCTACATTGAAGGACGGCAGCACACCGCCCCTCACTCCTCCTCTCTGTCTTGCACCATTGAGCCTCTTCAGACCCTGCACATGGACCTCTGGGGCCTTGCTCCGTTTGCTGGACCCTGTAGGGAGCGCTACTTTCTAGTAGTCGTGGACAACTTTTCTCGCTAAACCACAATGCTCCCACTACAGCGGAAGGTCTTTGTATCTGGCGCTCTTCTCCCGTGGATCGTTTGCACTCTGACTGAGTGGTAAGTTCACCTCCAGATGGGTTGAGCCGTTTTTTTGCATAAGGCATCTGTTTGTTGTTCACGAAGTTGGACCCGCCACAACAGAACGGAATCACCCATAATTGCACTAGCTTGATCATGGAGATCATTTGTACCTACATGATTCATGCAGCACACCCCATTTTTAGTAGGCCTTTGTGTGAGATCACGACGGTTTTGCTTGACTTTTCTTGCTTGATTCAGCTTTATTATAAACTTTCTAGCTTAGCTTTATTTTATATTGCATGCATTTGTTTGATTTCCTAGGTTCGTTGTTTTACTATATTTATTATAGTTATATGCATCGAACTAGGTCAAGTACACCGAATTTTAGGCTTTTCGGTTGCCACCAGTTTGCCTTCTACCGAATTCGGGAACGACCCGTTCGGGACGCTTCGCGACCCACGGAACCTTCTAGTAACACCCGGGCTACTGCCTTTACGTTGAGCCTATATATAGCATCGCCTTGTACCCAGATGAATCATTTAATAGATTTCAGGTTAAGATCAGAAAGGGGCCTCGGAGTACCAGTAAAGTGGCCCAACTAGGGGCCTTGTGAGTCACACCCCCACGACGAACGCCCGAAGCAACCCACACGGTTGAGCAGGTAGGCCGAGTCTGGCCTTTTTGCCAGGTCACCACGTGCTGGCCTGGTTTTGACGGATTTCGCTAGCACCCTGGGTCACGGGAGCAGCGATCGTCAGCCCATGACACTGGGCAGTAATATTATTTCAGCATAATCACCCAGAAGAAAAACATTTTAGTCGAAAAATATTTAAAGCCAGGGTCTCAGGTACTACAAGTGCACCTAGAAGAAAAACATTTTAGTCAAAAAAATATTTAAAGCCAGGGTCTCATATACTACAAGTGCTTTGCAATTGATGGTGAAAGTGTGGCTTTGATTGGTTGGCGAGGTGTAAGGTTCGAAGTGGGGTGAAGCGAAGGGTGCGAAGCTAACGTAAATTGCTGGGGGTAACCGAACCATCTAGGCTTGGAAACTTGGTTCGAAGCCAAACCTAAAATGCCCCCAACTCGTCGAAAGCCTCAAGTTACCAAAAGTGTTGTGCAATTGCTTTTGGGGTAGTGACGCAAGCTGAGTTTCCAACCCAACCAGAGACAACTTCGCCAGCACTAACTTGGTTACCTAGCTTCAAGTGCTTTGCAGTCGATGGCTCCTTAGCTTACATGAGACCCTGCCTTTACCATCGCAACGTTAAAAAAAAAAAAAAAAACCCATTCGGATGGAATAAAATCCTAAACACATGCGACAAGGTGTTTAGGGTTGATGCCTCCTTG
The DNA here is from genome assembly GCA_948144175.1 of Closterium sp. NIES-65. Classification (NCBI taxonomy): domain Eukaryota; kingdom Viridiplantae; phylum Streptophyta; class Zygnematophyceae; order Desmidiales; family Closteriaceae; genus Closterium; species Closterium sp. NIES-65. Next base: position 4,793,681 of record CANXME010001697.1, on the reverse strand, counting down.
ACCGGATGCATGCCCATATGGGGTTTATTTTCTTTTGCCCGCTTTTCCGTTTAGAAATCCGTCACCCTGTGTGGTCATGTCTGACGGAGCGCGTGGGTGAGGTCCGAAATTGGTTAGTCACAGGTTCGGCCCATGACACATAGCGACACACGAGGCCCCAAGCTGGCTACATTTCTAGACCTTCAAGGCCCCAATCTGATCATTTCCCGTAGATTTGTCTTTCCTGAACTAGATCCTCACACTTAGTAATCAAAGCAGGTCTATGTGAAGTTTAGAACGAGAATGAATGCAGGCACAGAACCCGGCGGCCGCTTCACCCTGAAAATCCACATGCCACTGACGATGTTCGCCCCACGTGGGGGAACATCATCGACGTAGGTGCCTGTGGACTTCCAGGAAGCCATCTCTGCGTCCATGGCCGAGTGCCACTAAGAGGGGTAGGGACCCTCGATTGCCTACGATCGAGGAGTCGGGATGTCTGGTGCATCCGATTCTCCCTCAGGAGCAATCAGCGTGGACACGAGATGAGGCAAAGCAGCAGCGAAACACTGGAACTCCTCCTGCTTATCCTCAAGGACGTCCGTGCTAAGAGCACTCTCACCCCCGACGGACGGAGGACAGACAGACTCAGACTCAGCAACGAGACTAGCAGCGTAGTCTAGACGACAGCGAGCAGCGAAGTCGACAAGCTCAGCAACTAGGGCAAACACAGCAGTGGACTCAAATGAAGGGTCAGTGACAACAGTAGCCAGGAGACGCGTGACAGAAGGACTGGCAGCACGAAGAGAGTCAGACTCCGGGTCAGCAAGAGTAGGAAGAGAGGACTCTGGAGGAGACGGCAACGGGACACGCAAAGGAGTAGTGGAAGGACGCAGTGCCATCGGGTGTATGCCGGGGACCGCAGGAGGACGCGGACGCGCAGTACGACCACTAGTGCGAGCAGCACAAACAGGCAATGCAAGACGAGACGCAGGCTCACGACGCTCAGCAAGACCTCCAGTAGAACCAGTGTAGGAAGAAGGAGCAGGTAGAGGGGAGGTGGGCTGTAACTGTGACTGCGACTGGACAGGCTGTGGACACTCTAAGGGAGGAGCAGGACCAGTAGAGGGCGGGAGACCAAGAACCTGCTCCAGGAGCGGAATGAAGTACGGCCTCGGCCGCGCAGCACCTCCAGAACCAGCAAGGACAGCACCAGTACCCCCAGCGGCAGCACCAGCGCCAGCTGCACCTCCAACTCCAACAGCGCCAACTCCAGCACCCTCTGAAGCACTAGCGCCAGCAGCACCGCCAGCGCCTACACCCTCAGCAGCTCAAGCTCCAGCAGCTCCAGCTCCAGTAGCTCGGAGGAGTGAGGGGCGGCGCGCTGTCGTCCCTCGACGCACGGGACGCAGGTAGGGCCAGGCCCTGGAGGTAGGGGAGGGAGAGACCAAGGGAGACCAGAGACAACGACACGGGAGGCCATGCCTCGGAGACGAGGCAGGGAGGGGTGACCAGGGCGGTGGTGCCAAAGGAGAGTCTGGTGGGACAGGAGACAACACGAGCAGGGAGCAGACTCAGGACCAGACCTAGACGCTGCAGCAAGCATCTGACTCAATGCAACTACCTGGCGAGACTCAGCAGCCGTGGGAGACTCAGTAGTAAGGGTGTACAGGCTCGACCCTGACCAACGGGTGAACGTGGCCAAGTGTCGGCTTGTCCGAGCACACGTGCAGTGGGTCACCCGCTGAGTCACAGGAGTGAACTGCTCAACCCCCCTATCCTGTAGGTCCGCTGAACTCACCAAGTTCGTAGAGAACGAGGGGAGGTAGAGACCAGACAGGGTGCCAAAGGGGGCTGCCGGGCACGGTAAGATAGTGGAGAAGCTAGCAAGGATAGGACCCCCAAAGGGGTCCGTCAGGGAGACTGCAACCGGCTCACACGAGCGGCGTAAGAGTGGTGCGGTGTCAAAAGAAGGAGCGGGACGCACGCGAGTCAAGGGTGAACGTGTGTAAGGCCTGAGCTGACGTAGTACCTGAGAGAGCAGACTCACCAGCACCCGGGGCAGCGGACGCACTAGCACCTGGGGCAGCAGACGCACTAGCACCTGGGGCAGCAGATGCACTAGCACCTGGGGCAGCAGACGCACTAGCACCTAGAGCAGCAGCCTCACCAGCACCTAGAGCAGTAGCCTCAATGCCCGGGTCAGGCGGTACACACAGGTAACAGTCACCCGCAACAAAATCATCAACAGCATACATGGCAGCAAGAATAGCATCAAAATCAAGATCAAAGATAGCAACCCCCGCCCTAGACAGCTCTCCCTAACGAGGGATCTCAGATGCCCCAGGGAACTGGTAACACCACGCGTCCGTCAGGCGGCCGAAAAAGCGCTGGGTGGAGTGCGGGCCCCCGCACTGCTCACCAGCGCGGTGGTCGGTGCGGAGAACATAGGTGCAGGGACCCGTACCCCCACCGTGCTGACGCGCAGCGTACCACTCACGAAGCTGCTGAGGGGACAGAGTCTCACGACTGCTCTGCTGCTGCTGGCGCGTTCCACCACTGGAGCCACTCCTACGCGCAGAGCAGCGACTAGGTCCACTGCTGCCGCCGCCGCCTCCGCCACCGCCACCGCCTCCACCGCCCCCACCACCTCCGCTGCCTCCGCTCCCTCCGCCACCGCCGCCGCCTCCTCCGCCTCCACTGCTGCCACCGATACCTCCACCCACGCCACCACTCCCACCACCACCCCCACCCCCTCCACTGCCTCCACCACCACCTCCACGGCTCCCGCCAGCCCCTCCAGCACCCTTGCCCCCCTTGCCCTTGCCGGTGCGGCGTCTCCTGCTAGAGGCAGACGCAGCGCCGACCGACTCGAAACCAACGAGGTCGGCCGCAGCAGCAGAGGCAACAGAGGGCAAGAGGGGGGAGGGGGAACACCCCTCAAAGACGGGGGTGCGAGGGTCACCACAAGAGGCTCCTACTGTTAGAATAACTGAACAGGAATGGATGAACTAGCAGTGAAAACAGTACAAGTACCTAACCCTAGAATTGTGTACCCCCTATAGGCTAGTCCACTGTAGCCTAAACTAACACACCATATATATAATGTTTGACACACCCCCATAGGCAAAGTGGGGGAGAACTAGGGGTCACAAGACCAGTCAAGGCAAAGCAAGGCAACGCAAGCTCAGGGTGGATCTCAAGGACACCACACAAATTCCGAGCACAAGCAAGTGGTCACAAGACCAGTTCACATGCAGGTTTATAATAGAGCAAAAGGTACAATGATCACAACCTAGCAAGAGTAAACATGCAGGTATATATATATAGAGATCACAATACAAACAGACTCAAGAAGTAAATAAGTGAGGTCCAGTAGGCACAAGGCCTAGTAGAGTGCAAAAGCGCTCATGGTCACAAGGCTGAAGCGCCTTGGTGAACACATCAGCAGTGTTGGCCTCAGAGGCCACGTAACGCAGACGAAGCTGGCCACGCTGGTGCAACTCTCGAGCAAGGAAGTAACGCAGAGCAATGTGCTTCGTTCTGTGCTCCAGTCTGTGCTCCTCACACAAGGCAATGGCTGCCTTGTTGTCGACGTACAGCACTGGAGGAGAACGAAACCGCTCTCCAAGGTCGGTCAGCAAGTAGGTGAGCCAGCGTAGCTCCTGGGCCGCCATGGCTGTGGCGTAGATCTCAGCCTCACAACTGGAGCTGAGAACAGAAGAAGAGCGAGTAGAACGCCAAGAAACAGAACCAGAGCCAAGACTGAAGGAGTAGCCCTGAGACGACCGCTGAGTAGCCTGGTCGTCTGCCCAAGAAGCGGCTGAGTGCCCAGTGAGAACAACTGGGACTCGCCCTCCAAGCACTAGCCCCATGCCTGACGTACTGCACAAGTAGCGCAACACCCTCTTAGCTGCATCCATGTGCTCCTTCCGGTGACGGCCGGGAGCGACATAGCGTGCAAGAATGCTGAGAGGGTATGCAAGGTCTGGTCGAGTGCAGGTCATCAGGTACATGAGGCAACCCACAAGCTCTGGATACGGGCCACTCGGCTCTACGGACTCATCCAAAGGCAGAGATTAGAGCGAGTGACTGGTAGGCAGAGGAGTGGGCTGAGGCGAGGAGTACGTGAAGCGGAAGCGCTGAAGGGCCTGCTGCACCATGTGTGACTGAGTCAAGGTGATGGTGCGGCGTGCTCTGTCCCGGGTGATCCGCAAGCCAAGATAGCTTGTCAGTTCACCCAGGTCTGTGCACGTGTGTCTCTTCTGCAGCTCCGACTTCACGTGGGCGAGTGCCACAGTGTCAGCAGTAGCAAAGACCAAGTCGTCGACGTACACAAGGACGTAGAACGGCGGCAGTGAGGTGTCGGTGCGTAGAAACAACGACGGGTCAGCAGTAGAAGGCGCGAACCCAAGAGCCGCAAGTGTAGTCCTCAGTGTGTCGTGCCACTCACGAGGCGCCTGGCGGAGACCGTAGACTGGCCGTCGGAGGCTCCACTGGGTACCAGGAGGGAACAACCCAGTGAAGCCAGGTGGACGGCGCAACCTGATCTCCTCGTGCAGGCTGCCCGGCAGGAAAGCAGTGCTGAAGTCAAGCAAGTGGAGCACGTAGTCACGCTGAACGGCGACGTGCAGTAGAACCCGAAGAGTGGTCATCTTTGGGGTCAGGGAGAACGTGTGGAAGAAGTCAACTCCCTCTCGCTGACTGAAGCCTCGTGCAACGTAACGCGCCTTGAAGACAGGCGGAGAGCCAGGCGACCGCTTCACCCTGAAAATCCACATCCCACTGACGATGTTCGCCCCAGGTGGGGGAACCTCGTCGACGTAGGTGCCTGTGGACTTCCAGGAAGCCATCTCTGTGTCCATGGCTAACTGCCACTGTGAGGAGTAGGGACCGGCCATCGCCTCTGCGTAAGAGCGTGGGGTCGGGATGTCTGGTGCATCCGGGTCTCCCTCAGGGGCAACAAGCATGGACACGAGATGGGGCAAAGCAGCAGCAAAGCACTCAAACTCCTCCTGCCTGTCCTCAAGGACGTCAGTGCCAAGAGCACACTCACCTCCGACGGACGGAGGACAGACAGACTCAGACTCAGCAACTAGGCTAGCAGCGTAGTCTAGACGACAGCGAGCAGCAAAGTCGACAAGCTCAGCAACTAAGGCAGACGCAGCAGCTGACTCAAAGGAAGGGTCAGTGACGGCAGTAGCCAGGAGACGCGTGACAGTAGGACTGGCAGCACGAAGAGAGTCTGACCCAGGGTCAGCAAGAGCAGGAAGAGAGGACGCAGGAGGAGACGGCTGTGGGGAGCGGGGCAGTGCGGTAGGGGAAGAGGCGGTAGTAGGGGACGGACTCGTAAAAAAAGACGTCCTGGGAGGGCAAGACTCAGCGCGAGGTGGCGTGGTAAAACTGCCAACCAGACGCGTCCGGGACAAAGCCGAGGAGAACGCAGAGAACACCACGGGAGGAGAGCTTGTCCGCAGATGTATCGCGGACAAAAGCTCGAGACCCCTAGACCCGGAAACGCGATGCATTGCCAACCTCCCCCATCCACAGCAGCGTGGGCGAGGTCTCCAGCAAGGAGACACGGGGCCAGAGGTTGAGCTGATGCGCAGCATACCGGACCGCAAACGGCCACAGAAAGTGGGGGGCAGCCGCATGGATCAAGGAGGTACGAGCGACCTCCATGACCAGGCCAATGCGGCGCTCCGCAACCCCATTCTGCTGTGGAGAGGTCGGAAGCGTGAACGACTGCTCAATGCCGTGCTCAGTACAGTAGGCTGCCAAGAGGTCGGAGGAGAACTCACCACCTCTGTCAGTGTGCAAGCGAAGGACAGGAAAGTCCGAGTGAAAACGCTCGCTAAGCTGGAGACGAGCTCTGCGGATCCAAGGGATCAAGACATCAGGGACCTCACCCTTGGTGCACAAGGGGAAGACAGAGGTGTAGCGCGAGTAGTCGTCAACAACTATCAGGAAGTACCTCTCCTGACCCTAACCACGGACGCGAGCTGGGCCCCACACGACCATGTGGAGTGTCTGCAAGGGAGCAGTCGTCGGGGGGAACGAGGAGGAGTGAGGAGCGGCGCGCTGCCGTCCCTCGACACAGGGGAGACAAGTAGGAGCAGGCGAGTGTGGGAGGGCAGGAAGGACTCTGGGCAGGCCAGAGACAAGGTACCGGGAGTGCATGGCACGAAGCCGCTGCACAGACGGGTGGCCAAGGCGGTGGTGCCAGAGGACAGTCTCGTGTGCCAAAGAGCGACACGAGCAGGGGGCGGACAGCTGACCTGACGCGGACGCAGACGCAGACGCAGCAACCTGGGGGGGCTCAGTGGTCAGTGTGTACAGGTCCGACCCCAGCTGCCGAGTGAAGGTAGCCAAGTGACGGCCCGTACGAGCACACGTGCAGTGTGTCACACGCTCGTAGGCAGGGGTGAACTGGTGAACACCCCCGTCCTGAAGCACACACCCTGCCACCAAGTTCGTAGAGAACGAGGGGAGGTGGAGACCTGATAGTGTGGCCGACGGGACCGCAGGGCAGGGAAGGACAGTGGACGAGGTCGCAATGACCGGACCCCCAGAGGGGTCAGCAAGGGAGACAGCAACTGGCCGAGCAAGTGGCTCAAGGGCAGTGCGGTCACGAAAGAAACAGCGAGAAGCACCTGAGTCCAGTGTGAAGGTGTGCAGTGCGGTAGTCGATGCAGTACCAAGGGGGGGAAACACACGAGCACCTAAAGCAGCAGCCTCACCAGCACCTGGGGTAGCCGACACGCGAGTACCTGAAGCGGCAGTCGCACTGGCCCTAATGCCCGGGTCGGGCGGCACACACAAGTACTCAGCACCCTCTCCACTAGTAGACATCACATACATGGCAGATAGTATAACATCAAAGTCTAAAGCATAGATATCAATCCCCTTCTTCAGGAGATCAAGCCAGCGGGGCAGCTCAGTGGCCTGAGGGAACTGAACACGCCAAGCGCCGTCGAGCCGAGAGAAGCAGCGCTGTGTGGCGTGCTGTCGTCCACACTGCTGACCAGTGCAGTCACCAGTGCGAATGACGTACCTGCAGCCAAGACCACCCCCACCCCCGTGCTGAGAGTACCACTCACGGACCTCCTGGGGCGAAGGAGTGTGCTGCTGGCCCTGGCCGCCGCCAGCGCCTCCACGGCCACCACCACCGCTGCCACCTCCTCGACCACCCCAACCCCTGCCGCCGCCTCGTCCATCGCCACCCCAACCGCCGCCCCCACTCCTGCCACCGCCCCCGCCGCTGCCGCCACCACCCCCACCGCTACCACTCGCCCCTCCAGCCGAGCCACCACCCCCACCGCCTCCACCGCCCCCACCGCCACCTCCCCCGCCGTCACCGCCACCACCCTTGCCCCCTTTGCCCTTGCCGCTGTGGCGTCCGCTCGAGGCAGACGCAGCGCCGACCTTCTCAGCACCGAGAAGGTCGACAGCAGCAGCAGAGGCGACAGAGGGAAGAAGGGGGGAAGGAGAACACCCCTCAAAGAACGGGGTACGGGGGTCGCCACGAGAGGCACCTACAGCGACTATGCTAGTCTCAGCTGCAAGTAGCTCCTTCTCGAGCAGGGCAATGGTGAGCTCAATGGGGCAACGAGCTAGGAAGTGGTCCCTAACAGCACGCTGTGTGTCAGGGAGGCGGGTGACTAGGTGGTAGAGAGTGAGCCAGAGGGGAGGGGGGTGCGTAGCAAGGAACTCAGCAGGCATGGCAGCACGGAAGCGGGCCTCACTATTGCGGAGGTGCGTGATGAGGTCAGCAACTGTGTGAAAGGAGGACAGGTCGGGAAACAGGTAGGGGAGGGAGAGACGGCCTAGCGCGGCAGAGGCAGGTGAGGAGTAGCGAGCAACTACAGCCGTGTACAGTGCCTGTGCAGTCTTGTGCTGCCCAAAGTGCTCGCGTTCGTCTATTGGCAGGGAGTTGCGAATAGCGAAGCGAGCGTGGGCATCACGAGTCTGCCACTGTGAGCGAGCAGTGCTGTCAGCTGTAGCAGCAGGGGCAGTGACATGGCCTAGGGCGTGATCGTACAGTGAAATGTCATCCTTGGCTGTGAGCTGTAGGTAGAGGTGCAGGTCATCGAGCCAGGTGTCAAACTTCACAGGGCGGCCCTCAGCATCAAACACGAGAACCTGTGGGCTAGCCATAGGAACAGTAGAAATAGCAGCAGTAGGAGAAGCAGGTAGGACGAACCAGGTAGGGCCGGGCGGCGCGGCTTGACGGGGTGGCGCGGCTCGGCTCAGGGCGCGCGGCTCGGCTCGGGGCGCGCGGCTCGGCTCGTGGCGCGCGGCTCGGGTCGCGCGGCTTGGGTCACGGTGGGGACGAGCCGCCCGAGGCCGCCAGGTGGTGGGCACGGGTCGGCGAGGTCGGCGTGGGACCGGTTGGGGCCTTGGAGGTGCGAGCACGGGGCCGATCGGGGCCTGAGCGGGGCTGGCGCGGGGCCAACTGGGCCGGAGCGGGGCTGGCGTGGGGCCAACTGGGCCTGAGCGGGGTAAGCGCGGGGCCAACGGGGCCTGAGACGGGGCCGACGGGGCCAAACGGGGCCGTGACGGGGCTAGCAGTGGGGCCGACGGGGCCTGAAACGGGGCCAACAGGGCCTGATACGGGGCTAGCGTGGGCCGACGGGGCCTGAGAGGGGCTAGTGCGGGGCCGACGGGGCCTCAACGGGGCTAGCGTGGGGCCGATCGGGGCCTGAATAGGGCTAGCTCGGGGCCAACGGGGACTGAAACGGGGCCGACGGGGGGTGAAACGGGGCTAGCGCGGGCCGACGGGGCCTGAAACGGGGCCGACGGGGCCTGAAATGGGGCTAGCGCGGGCTGACGGGGCCTGAACTGGAGCCGACGGGGCTAGCGCGGGCCGACGGGGCCTGAAACGGGGCCGACGGGGCCTGAACGGGGCTAGCGCGGGGCCGTCAGGAGGGGCCTTTAGGGGCGGGACGCGCCGAGGCGCCCTAGGGCACAGGTGGGTAGGTAGTAGTTAGGTACGTAGTGGTGGGCCCTTAGAAAATTTCGGTCCTAGGAAGGACCTGCTCTATACCATGTTAGAATAACTGAACAGGAATGGATGAACTAGCAGTGAAAACAGTACAAGTACCTAACCCTAGAATTGTGTACCCCCTATAGGCTAACCCACTGTATCCTAAACTAACACAACATATATATAATGTTTGACACCTACAGCGACTATGCTCTTCTCTGCTGCTAGGAGGCCCTTCTCGAGGAGGTCAACGGTGAGAGTGGTGGGACAAAGTGAGAGGAAGTGGTCCCTGACTACGCGAAGAGAGTCAGGGAGCCGGGTGACTATGTAGTAGAGGGTTATGTACATGGGGGGGGGGGGGGTTCTTGGCGCAGAACTCAGCAGGAAGCGCAGCGCGGTAGCGAGTGTCACTAGTGCGGAGGTGCCTAATGAGGCCAGCTACTGTGGGAAAGGCAGCAAGGTCAGGGAACAGGTACGGTAGCATGAGGCGGCTCACTGCAGCAGTGGCAGGGGAAGAGTAGCGTGCAACTACAGCGTCGTACAAGGTCTGAGCACTCTTGTACTGGCTAAATTGTGCACGCTCAGTGGTTGGTAAGTGACGACGCACAGCAAGGCGAGCAGCAGCATCGCGTGTCGCCCACCGTCAGCATTAGGAGCAGGGGTAGGAGAGGCACCAGAAGTGAGGTCAAACAGGGAGAGACCGTCTTTCCTATCGCACTGTAAGAAAATCTGCAGATCATCTACCCAGACCTCAAAGTCAACTGCCCGACCCTCAGCGTCAAAGGTGAGAACACTAGGGGTGGCCATTATAGCAGTAGATAGGCAGTGAGTACAGTGGGGCAGGGCAGTGCAGTGACAGAGGCGCTGCTCTTACCAGGCAAGTGAGGTGGTCCCGGGCAGGCCGACAGGCTGCGGCGCCTCCGTTGCAGTGCGGCTCGGCGGCTCGGCAGCAAAGGCGGCTCGGCGGCTCAGCAGCTTGGTGGTTCGGCGGCGCAGCGGCTCGACAGGTCGGCGGCTCGGCAGCGAAGGCGGCTCAGCGGGGCCGTGAAGGGCGGCGTCGGTGCCGCTAAGGAGAGGCGACGGGGCGGCTGAAGGGCGGTGACGGGGCCGCTGAAGGACGGCGACGAGGCCGCTTAAAGGGCGGCGACGGGGCCGCGGAAAGGCGGCGACGGAGCCGCGGAAGGGCGGCGACAGGGCCGCTGAAAGAGCTGCAACGGGGCCGCGGAAGGGGGGGGGGCGGCGACGGGGCCGCTGAAAGGGCGGCGACGGGGCCGCGGAAGGGCGGCAACGGGGCCGCTGAAGGACGGCGACAGGGCCGCAGTAAGGGGCGGCGACGGGGCCGCGGAAAGGGCGGCGATGGGGCCGCTGAAAGAGCGGCGACGGGGCCGCGGAAGGGGGGGGGGGGGGGGGGGGGGGGGGGGCGGGGCCGCTGAAAGGGCGGCGACGGGGCCGCGGAAGGGCGGCGACGGGGCAGCTGAAGGGTGGCGACGGGGCCGTAGTAAGGGGCGGCGATAGGGCTGCGGAAAGGGGTGGCGACGGGGCCGCGGAAGGGCAGCGACGGGGCCGCAGTAAGGGAGCGGCGACGGGGCCGCTGAAAGGGCGGTGACAGGGCCGCTGAGAGGGCGGCAACAGGGCCGTAAGGGCGCCACGACGGGGCCACTAGGGGCCGTGATAGGGGCGGCTAGAGGCCATTATGGGGATCGACACGGGGCGCGACTCGGGCAGGGGCCAAGCGTGCTCCGGGCAGGAAAAAATAAGTTGGGTGGGCCCTAGGAACAGTTCCCACAAGGGAACCAGCTCTATACCATGTGAAGTTTCGAACGAGAATGAATGCATTGAGTAGGAAGGGGAGTACAAGTAGCAAACCCTAAAGTATTGTACCCCATATGAACTGCCCCACTACAGCCTACACAGACTATAGCATATATGCCTGACAGTCTACACGTGAGGTCTTCAACCGCTTCAAACCGGCGTTTAGAAAACCACGGGTGCGACAACAAAAGCGCTGATTCGGGTATGTAAAACCAGTTCCGCGCAAATTTTCTAGGTCCCCCTTGATCCGGTTTTCAAACACTCCTCGGGATGATTGGCAAAAAACTTGGAATTTCTACCGTCAGATCGATTCGAAACTCAATTTGCCCCTAGAAATTCGCCCAAAACGTTGGAATTTGGAGCGTCCGATCGAGTTTTCCTCAATGGCCGAGATCGGGCGCGAATTTCGACTAAGGGAGAATTGCGCAACATACAGAATCTGCGCTCATCAATTCTACAGTCAATTCGACTCGTTGTAAATCGACCAGCACCTTTTTTTTTCCTTTTTTTTTCATTGTACATCTTTCTGTAAATCGCCAAATGGAGGGAAATAGAGATAATTTTATACGGAAAATCACGGAGTTCCGTTCTGAGAAGGAGCAGATATGTGCGGCGCTCCTACGATTTGAAAAGCTCCTTGCAAACCAGTCGGCAACAGCCACAGCAGCAGCAGCAGCAGCAGCGGCGGCGATACCGACAATTGTACCTACGACAATGGCAGCAGCTACAGTTAACCTTGAAGTAGTGAAGCCGAGGCTGCCAGAGGCATTCGACCCTAAGTTAAAGGGGGCAACGTTTGTCGATTCGTAGCTAAACTCGAAATTTACTTCGAGGCCGTTTGATTGACGAGCCCCACCCAAGACGTGATGCGCATACGACTCGCAGCAACATTGTTATGTGACCTGGCTCTAGAGTGGATCAACAACAAATTTGTCCAAGGCAAAGGGATGTAGACGCAATTTTAGGCAGCACTGATCGAATAGTTTGACGTGTTGAATAGTAGCTACTACGGAACATGACACAGCAAGCCAAATAGTGGCATGGAGCGATCGGCACCACCCACGATTGCCAACCCAATGGAGAACGACAAGGGCGATGCAAAGCAGCGGCAAGCAAGCAACGAGACATGCAAATTTTTCGGCTCTATAGGACATCATATCTTGGCGTGTAGGAAATTGAAGAAAAAGAGTGCGGAGCTGAAGGGCAAGAACAGTGCGGCACCCACAAAGCAGAAAATGAACGACGTGGCAACTTTGAAGAAGGCGAAAAAAAGAGAACATGATGGCGCGAATATAAAACGCAACGACCAGCCAGCACCATGGATAATTTCTAAGACAAAAGGAGACTCCGCGAAACAAGACCCTTCATCGACCGCGAAACTCCAGCCGTACACCCTGACAAGTAAGAATACTACTTCTCATTGTTTTCAAGCCTTTATTAAGGGAGATTCAGGAGTTATATCGATACCGGGTAATATGGGGATCCCACTCCGGGGCGTTGATAAGGGTCGAGCGTTCCGAGGAGTTAATATTCTCTCCCAACAATACGGTGTTAAGGCTCCCCGCCGTTCTCCACAGGTGAAGCATACACATCTGCAAAGGCTTAGGGGAAGGTTCCAGGCACAGGAGAAGCTGTACTAGCCTCTGATAAATCCTTCTAACCCTACTCTGGTGAAACCTGATATTGAGTCAGCAGCTTCAAGCGCAGGACCTAAGGACGGTATATTTGACGTACCCTATGATCCTAGAAGCAAGACCATCTACGACTACTCGAACGAGCAGCAGCCACTAATCCTCGAGGTGTTCTGCAACGGGCGACACCTCCAGGCACTAGTAGACAGTGATGCATCCCACTCAGTGTGTAACCGCGCGATATTGGAGAAAATTGGAGAATCCTCAGAAGAGACCCAGTTTACAGCAATGATGGTGGACGGTACGAAGCTTCCCATCCACGGCGAGTCAACACTGCAGCTGCAGATAGGGGCGTTGATGCGGAAGCTGACGTTGCCAATCACGAACATCAAGGGATTAGATTTCATCTTGGGGCGTGATTTTCTGAAGTGGTTCAACCCCGAGATGGACTGGGTCAACCGAAAGACGAGCATCTACAACAACGGGAAACGTGTGGAGCTGCGAAGATGGATGGATACATGGGATGTTCCTGAGATGACACTAGCATGGTTCGAACGGACAACGAACGAGAGTAACACGGGTTGCTCAGCACTAGTGATGGTAGCAACAAAGGAGGAGAAGCCGAGTTCGGAGCTACTTGCAGCAGTACAGGAGGTCTTAGCGAAATACAAGGACATCAAGCCAAATGACCTGCCTAAAGGAGTACCTCCAGTACGGACCCACGAGCACGGGATCGCGGAGGAACCATGTGCGAAACCCGTCTCTCGTGCACCATACCGCCTTACTTCGACCGAGCTGATAGACATAAAGAAACAGATCAAATACCTACTGGAAAGACAACTGATCCACCCATCCACCTCTCCCTACAGCGCACCAGTTATTTTTACTCCATAGCCAAACGGTAGTTTACGAATGTGCATCAACTACCGGGCACTGAACAAACAGACAGTAAAAAACAAATACCCCATACCACGCATTGACAATCTTCTAGACCAACTGCGTGTTGCAGCCGTGTTTTCAAAGCTGGACCTACGGTAGGGTTAATGGCAGATCAAGATGGTCGACACCTCGATCCATAAGACGGCGTTCCATACAAGATATGGGTCCTACGAATACTTGGTGATGCCATTCGAACTTTGCAACGCACCAACAACTTTCCACACGGAGATGAATCATATCATACGGCGACTTCTGGACGAGTCCGTAGTGGTCTACCTAGACGACATACTAATCTACTCCAAAAACATGAAGGAGCACGTTGAGCACCTGCGGAAGGTGTTCGAGATCTTGCGGAAAAACAAGTTTTACGTGAAGCTGCCTAAGAGCGAATTCGCCCTGAAGGTGGTGCAATTTCTTGAGCACATGGTGAGTGCCGAGGGCGTACACATGAACTTGCGGAAGATCGAAGCCGCCAAGAAGTGGAAAGTAACAGAGAGCGTGAATGAGTTGCAGCAGTTCCTAGGCTTTGCCAACTACTACAACAGGTTCGTGCCGCTGTATGCTAAGATAGCAGCGCCACTGACCAGCCTACTGAAAAAGGGTACGCCCTAGAAATAGGATACTCCTAAGCAGCAAGCCATGGAGCAGCTACACACAGCACTAACCAGAGCGCCAGTACTCATCCTACCAGACCCAGATAAGGACTACGTGGTGGAAGTAGATGCTAGTGACGTGGCAGTCGGAGCAGTACGGATGCAGGATCACGGACGCGGTTTGCAGCCCTTCGCCTACCTCAGTAAGAAGCTACACCAAGCAGAACTGAATTACCCAATCCATGACAAAGAAGCCTTACCGATAGTCACTGCCTTCAAGGCGTGGACGTGTAACTTAGAGGGAACCAAGACCACAGTTTACACTGACCACTTCAGTCTCAAATACCTGAAGTCGCAGCTGACGCTCTCACGACGACAGGTGCAGTGGGTGGACTTCCTGGAAACTCACTTCCACTATGGCATTGTCTACAAACCCGGGCTACACAACAAAGCAAACACTTTGAGCCGCCCCGGACATGTAACAGGCATCCAGCTCGACGAGATGAACCCTCTACTCAAGGGTCTTTTCCAACATGAGTGTTCCGTTGACGCAGAGATTGTTATGGCAGAGAAACAAAGTTGATACAGTGGGAGAAGGACTTCGCTATAAGGAAGAGTTCAGGGAAGCTTTGGGTACCGAACTATGCCCCGCTCCGATGGATTCTGCTGGATGAGTTTCACGACGTACAGTACGCGGGACATTTTGGGGGCAACAAGACGTTAGCACGGATATTGAAGTATTACTACTGGGTCGGGATGGCAGTAGACGTGCAGCAGTTTGTCACTTTATGCGACACGTGCCAGCGGATGAAGAGTAGCAAGCAGAAAAAAGTAGGGTTACTTCAGACTCTACCCGTACCGGAGCAGCCATGGTAGGTCGTTAGCCACGACTTCATCACAGGACTTCCTTCGACCTCACGAGGGCGTGACGCTATACTCGTGGTGATCGACAAGTTCTCAAAGATGGGACAATTCATCCCGACCAACGCCACAGCTACAGCTTAAGCAACTAATCGCATCATTACCATCAATGTCATCCCCGCTACACTCATCTCGGATAGAGACCCAAAATGCACTAGTAAGTCATGGAGGGAGCTCATGGGTTTGTTGGGGACAAAGCGTGCAATGTCTTCAATGTACCACCCCCAAACTAACGGACAGACTGAGAGACTTAATCAGGTGGTTGAACAAATACTACACACAACTTTGAAAGATGACATCCGCCACTGGGATCTACAGTTACCAACACTTGAGTTCGCTTACAACAACGCGTCACATGGGGCCAGAGGGAAACCTTCTTTCTTTGTGTGCTATGGACGGTAACCACATATACCACAGAAGCCAACCATAACGGCACACGTCCAAGCTGCACACGACTACGTCACCACCATGCAGCAGCTATGGGAGAAGACTCAACGACGTCTCACCCCGATGCAGAATTCCATGAACCAGTATGCCGATCGCCAATGACGTGATCACTCGGCAGCAGTCGGAGATCAGGTGCTCCTCGACACGCGCAACTTGAACCTATCTCACCTACCATCCAAACTCCGGCCTCGCTAATGTGGTCCTTTTCACGTTGAGGCACAGGTGACACCACTAACATTCCGCTTGCGCTTACCTACTATGTGGAAGCTTCACATTGCTTTCCATGTTCAGCTACGGATACCCTACAAGGACCCCAACCATCAATTCCAGGGACGCCAGCTACCACCACCACCACCACCTGTTCTCGTACAGGATGAACCAAAACGAGGTGGAACGAGTGCTCGCTCATCGACATGGACGGGGCAACACGCTCGAGTTCCTAATACGCAGGAAGGGTTATGACCCGTTGGAGGACAGTTGGGTTGCAGAAGCTGATATGGGCAATGCACGCCGTGCTCTCAAGGATTATCTTGTCAAGGAGGGTGTTTCTTACGCCACCCAGCTTTGAGTGGGGGACGTGTAAGATTACGACGGCTTCGCTGAACTTTACTTGGTTGATTCTTCTTTATTCTGCATTATCTAGCTTAGCTTTTTTTTTTAATATATATATATATATATATAACTTGCATGCATTTGCTTGATTTCATAGGTTCATTGCTTTACTATATTAATTATAGTTATAGGCACTGAACTAGGTTGAGTGCACTGAATTCTAGGCTTTTTTGTTGCCACCAAATTGCCTTTTACCGAATTCGGAAAGGACCCGTTTGGGACGCTTCGCGACCCACGGAACCTTCTAGTAACACCCGAGTTACTGCCTATGTGTCGAGCCTATATATAGCCTCGCCTTGTACCCAGGTGAATCATTCAATAGTTTTCTATTTCCTGAACCAGATCCTCACACTTTGCTTGTTATGTTACACACCAGCTAACCTGTCGCCTTTGTTGAAAGACTAAGCAGTAGTGAATGGTAGTGAAGGTTTAGGGCCTAGGCTTAGTAGCCTAGGCCAAGGGAGTCGAGGTAATTTGTGCCAAGAGGGGAGAGTCGAGAATGAGAATGGTGCAATATGAGAAACAAGTACAAGTTATAGTTCAGGAAGGGTGCACCACCAAGCAAGAACAAATATATGACTACACTACAGCTAGAACTGAATGCAGTTATATATAATTCTGACATCCCCCCATAACTGCATGCAGGAATAGCTAAGTGAAAGACATAACCTGCAGGGGTACACCACAGACAGAGAAAACAGCAACAGCACACAACACCTCCATCCCCTCACCCTCCCCCTCTCCCTCCCCCCCACATTGCTGCAGGAGCAGCAAAGGGGGGGAAGAGAGGAGAGGTGGAGGGACGGCTGCTGGTTGCTCTCACACCCGCCACCCCAGTGCCACTCCCCCGGCTCCCCCACACCCTCACACCCTCCCCCCCAGTGGCAGCTGCAGCAATGGGAACGAAAGGAGGAGGAGGGGAAGGGAAGCAACCACCCATCACCCCACACCCGCCACCCCCATACCCTCCCCCCCACGGCTGCACGAGGGGAGGCGCGGGTGAGGCAAGGGCGGCTGCAAGAGGGCAGGCGTGGTTGAGGCAGGGGAGGCTGCACGAGGGCAGGCCTGGGTGAGGCAGGGGCAGGTGCACGAGGGCAGGTACGGGTGAGGCAAGAGCACCGTCGCGGGCACCAGGGGCGCGGCGGCTCAGGGCACCGCCGCGGGCGCAAGTGGCGGGTCCACGGCGGCATAGGGCACCGCCGCGGGCGCCAGGGGCGGGTCCACGGCGGCTCAGGGCACCGCCGCGGGCGCCAGAGGCGGGTCCGCGACGGTTCAGTGCACCGCCGCGGGCGCCAGGGGCGGGTCCACGGCGGCCAAGGGCACCGCCGCGGGCGCCAGAGGCGGGTCCGCGACAGTTCAGTGCACCGTCGCAGGCGCCAGGGGCGGGTCCACGGCGGCCAAGGGCACCGCCGTGGGCGCCAGAGGCGGGTCCGCGACGGTTTAGTGCACCGCCGCGGGCGCCAAGGGCGGGTCCGCGACGGCTCAGGGCACCGCCGTGGGCGCCAGAGGCGGGTCCGCGACGGCTCAGGGCGCCGTCGCGGGCGCCAAGGGCGGGTCCGCGACGGGTAGAAAAAACGTCACGCGCCACCCGGGTGCGGGACAGGACGAAAATCGCCACGCGCCCGAGGCGCGCGACCAGAAAAACAGTAGCGGAAGCGTGAGGCAGGCCCACAGACCTGGATTTAACAGGCTCTGATACCATGTTGAAAGACTAAGCAGTAGTGAATGGTAGTTAAGGTTTAGGGCCTAGGCTTAGTAGCCTAGGCCAAGGGAGTCGAGGTATTTTGTGCCAAGAGGGGAGAGTCGAGAATGAGAATGGTGCAATATGAGAAACAAGTACAAGTTATAGTTCAGGAAGGGTGCACCACCAAGCAAGAACAAATATATGACTACACTACAGCTAGAACTGAATGCAGTTATATATAATTCTGACAGCCTTGTTCCTCACGCCCACAGGTTGTCAACCCTCCTCTCTACCGTAACCCCCTCACCTGCATCAGCGTTCTGTTGTGCCAACACATTACAGGGGCACGGTCATCGCACTCTCATTCGGCCTACAAGCCTGCTCAGCTTCTGGAATTTTGTGGGGAGGTTTTTCAACATGTGCTCTTCAAACCCTCAAAGTTTCAGAGTTTTTGAAGCAGTTACCAAGGCATGACAACATTTTATGTTTCAAGATTTATGGCATCCCGGAAGTGTATGTTACTCTTTTTTGGTAACACCCGAGTTCACCATTTCGGCTGTGACTCGTCTACCGAGCTCTGATTGGTCTCAAATTCGGTCTGGAAGTTTTTTGCCCCGTTTTTCAGGTGGTCACCAAGTTTTAGAACGATCCAACATCTGAGCATTGCGTGAAAGCTGCCGAAATTCACTGTTCCGTAGTCATGGTGCACTGTTGGCAGCATTTCCCTTGCCACCCTTTCATTGTTGTCATGCCAATGGTGCAGGGACAGAGAACGAGACAAGAAGTACAGGTGGTCAAGTGGGACTCTACAGCCCTCCTTTTGAGAAGTGTGGTCTTCCTGGAAACAGCTTGCAAGAGGGTGCAAGTGGGACGACAAGCTGCTACCTGCTCCTCATTAGGGCATTGAACAACCCTAGCCAGCTGCCCGATAGCAAACGCGACGTCCAGTCGGGTGTTTACCGCCGCACACATGAGGCTGTCCACCAACGAGTGAAAACGGCGCCTCTATTCTTCTCCAACGCTCTCCTCCTCTGGCCCCTTCACACACTTGAACCCAGAGGGAAAGGGAGTAGCCACATGTGTTAAAGACTAAGGACGAAGTCTCCGAAGATTAGGTGCCTAAAATTCTCAAAATCGTTGGCTTAGAATTCTGGACAGAAAATTCGTGCTCACTAGAAACGCCGTCGACAAAAAGTTCACAGTCAAAACTTCACCAAACTCAAATATGCTGTAGCTCTACTCCGTAGCTACAATTCCCAAGTTAAATCATACGAAAAGGTGAATTATTTCTTGAGTTATCAATTTCGGCGCACTAGGGGGTATGCTGCCATAGAATCTTAACTCAATCACAAAGTTCTCACAAGTTCACAATTACTACACAAGAGAGTTAGAGTAGAACTAAACCAGGTGGAAGGGATGAGTAGGATGAGAGGGAAGGTCCCAAGAGTGTCCCCAACCAAGGAAACCCCATGCCACACAATTCCCTTCCCCATAGGCAACCCAACTTTGACCTTTGTCACTATCCCAACCTCCACAATCCACCTCAACCCAACTCGGCCACACTTGCCAACCTGGTTTGGTTTCACCCAACCATTTAGCAGCAACTACAGTAGAAAAGATGAACTTTCCAACCCCCAAAAGTCTGTACCCCTTATGGAGTCAACACCACAACTTCCCATAGTCACCACAACCAAATATCAAAAGCATACGAACTTCAAACGTTCGTAACTTTCTTGTTCATGCTCCGATTGAAGCGATGCTTGGTCCGTCGGAAAGCTCTTGAGCAGAGGAGTCACTTCAGATATCTGCTCAAGCCAAATAATATTCACACACACACTCAGAAAAACCAAACCACATCAAACACAAATTCTTGCACACGCTCACACTACGCATGCAACGCACGAACATATGATGGGAGGCAGACAGACGTGAATGCAAATGATAGCATCACATAACAACATGACCTTCACTCTGGCCAAAGTTGGCGGCCAATGCCTCCAGGTACTTCCGTTGATGTACTCGCATGCTCCGCTTCTCCACGTCTCGTTCGATGTGGAGCCCAAGGTAGAAGTTCACGTCACCAAGGGACTTGCACTTGAACTTGTCATGCAGCTTCAGCATCACCTCCTTCACAAGGTCAGAGGAGGGTGAGAATATGAGAATGTCATCCACATAAACCACCATGAAGCTCCTCTGCTCCCCCTCGTCAAGCATGAACAAGGAGTGATCGGCCGTTGAGGGAGTGAAGCCGATCTCCTCCAACACTTCGCGCAGCTTCATGTACCATTGCCTAGGGGCCTGCTTCAGCCCATAGAGGGCCTTCTTCAGCTTCCACACTCTGCCACTACCATCATCAAACCCCTCTGGCTGTGCCATAAAAATCTCCTCCTCAAGGATGCCGTTAAGGAATGCTGTTACGATGTCCATTTGTTTTACTACCCATCCTTTGATGGCGGCTCCCGCGAATAGGGTTCGCAGCGTCGTCGGCTTCACCACAGGAGCAAACAGCTCCTTAAAGTCCACCTTCTCCTTCTGCTGGTACCCCTTGGCTACAAGCCTAGACTTGTAGCGCTCGATCTTGCCGTCGGCATCCGACTTGATTTTGAAGAGCCACTTGGACGTTATCGCCGTACGCCCCTCCGGTAGCTCCACGAATTCAAACGTGTCATTCTCCTCGATGCTCTTCAGCTCACTCTCCATGGCCTTCTTCCACTCCTCAGCATCACTACTCTCCAAAGCCTCCTTGAGAGTTGCTGGTTCTCCCGGCATCTCCACCGGAGAGAAGAACGTGAAGGCACACTACTGATAGTCACTCTCCTCGTCGTCTCCGACCATCATTGCCGCTCCGGCCAGGGCTGTCTTGCCCTGCTTTCCCAGTGCATCATAAGTCAGCCAATTAGGGGGTTGAACTCTCCTCTTCCCCCTTCCTTCCTCCTCAGCTGCAGGGACTTGAAGGCCTTGGTGTTACTGCGGTGTGGCTCGAATCCGTTGAGCACTCATGGTACGGGAAGGGAGTGACGGTGCACGCTCGCTCACTTGCTGCACCTCCTCCTCTTCTTCCTCTGCATCATTGGCCTCCTCTCCCCCATTCACAAGGGAGGATTGCCTCGTGGTTGTGCTGCCGCTGCTCAGCTCCAAAGGCAGCTCCACATGCTCCAAACCGGAACTCTTCACTTCCCCAAACCGCACGCCTATTTTCGCCTCATTCTCCGCCTTCCAATCCTTGTACATGAAGTTCTCCATGAACTTGCAGTCCCTGCTCACCAAGAACTTCCTGGTGAATGGGTCCCAAAGAAGCCATCCCTTGCTGTTTTGAGCCATTCCCAAGTGCACGGCCCATACCGCCTTGGCACCAAACTTGTTGTGCCGAAGATGCTTAGGCACGAGCGCAATGCACATGCACCCGAACACCCGAAGCATATCCACCTTTGGCTTCCTTCCTAGCCACTCCACATAGGGCACCCATTTGTCTACTCCCACATGAGTCAAGGCTCTGTTCTTGGCCACACATGCGCTCCGCACCGCATCAGGCCAGAAATAGTCGGGTAGCCCGGCTTCAATGAGCAACCCGCGTGCCACCTCCGTGATTGTGCGGTTCGCTCGCTCGGCGATGCCGTTCATTGCAGGGGAGTATGGCATGGTGAGGGAGTGTCGAATACCATTCTTCTTCAGCCACAACCCAAACTCCTTGCTGAGGAACTCTCCCCCTCGATCGGTGCGGATTGACTTGACTAGACGGTCTTGTTGCCGCTCCACCATCGGGAACCAATCCGTCTTCAGTGTTTCAGCCACGTCGCTCTTCTTGGCCAGCACATACACCCAAGTCATGTGGGTGTAGACGTCGACAATGGTGAGAAAATACTCAGCTCCAGCAGCTCGAAGCTTCAGGGGGCCCACCACGTCCATCACCACCTCATCAAGCGGTGCCTTAGCCGTCACCTCCGAACTAGAGAACGGGAATCGGGTGAACTTGGCTTGCATGAACGTCGGGCAGCCAAGTACCTCATTGGGCTCCCCCTTCACACGTATGCCAGCAACCATCTCATTCTTCACTAGCTGCTGCAAGATGGGCAGGGCCACATGCCCCATGCGCCGATGCAAGGTGAGCCAATCACACTCCCCCGTAGCCGAAGTTGGATTGGAGAATGCCGCGCTCGCAATAGCGCCCCACATACTCTCTCCGTAGTCCTCCTTCGCTGCTGCCTCAGGGTTCTCCTCACCCTTTTGCTGCTCCTTGGTTGCTGCACCACTCTCCTTAGGTTCACTAAACTTGCTGGTCCCTCCAGGTTTGCTCTTCTTGAGCTCATTCTCCTTAGCGCGACCGTTCGCGCCATCGTCGCTACCAACCGCTCCATCCTTGGTGCTGATGCTTGCTGCCACTTGCCTCTCCTTAGGCATTGGGACCACAGGGATCTGCCACATCTCGTTGTAGACATCTCTGTCCTCATGAAGGTCCCAAAGAATCCGATCGCCAAGCCTTGCGGTGTAGGTCTTGGCTCCCTTTGAGTTCGTGTCCATGCCGGCCTTTGCCAACCGCCGCACGGAAATCAGCTTGGCAGCAAGGCTGGGCACCCAAAGCACATTTTTGAGGCCCACCATCTTCCCATCAGCACCCTTAAACATGGTCTTGCCCATGCCTTTCACCTCCGCTCGCTGCCCCAAAGCCGATGTGACATGCTTCACCGGTGACGGTTCGAGTTCGGTGAGCAAGTCCGGGCGAGGTGTCATACTATAGGTAGCGCCACTATCGATCACCCAATAGTCCAGAGGTTGTAGAGTCACCTTCCCCACAGCTGCTGGCTCCTCAAAGCCTTCATCCTTCTCTGGACCAGTCGGTACTTGCGTCGACACGAAGTAGAATAGACCCGGGTACCGATCATTGCTCGGGTCCTTGTCATTGTCTCCGCTCGTCATGTTTGCAGCTCCGCCACCGCGACCGCCACGGCCTCCACAGCCTCTTCCTCTCCCTCCTCCTGCTCCTCTACCCTCCTGGACTTGAGCAGGGGTCCAACCATCAGGGAGCTTGTAGCAATCACGCCACATATGTCCGCTCTTGTGGCAATAATGGCATTCGCCATCGAATCGGCCGCGACCGCGCCCGTAGCTCTTGTCGTCGCTGCCATAACCGCCACTCTCGCGGCCTCCGCCAAATTTGCTGCCACC
Source organism: Closterium sp. NIES-65 (assembly GCA_948144175.1). Taxonomy (NCBI): domain Eukaryota; kingdom Viridiplantae; phylum Streptophyta; class Zygnematophyceae; order Desmidiales; family Closteriaceae; genus Closterium; species Closterium sp. NIES-65. The sequence goes on along the minus strand of CANXME010001697.1, from coordinate 4,770,914 downwards.
AAACCTTCCTCCCCCTCGTCCTCTGCCTCTTCTCGACCATATCCACGGCCGATGCTCGCTGCCCCAGCGCCATCCGCCCTCGCCAACTCACGGCGGCGGAAATCCTCTTGAAGGATAGCTCGCTTCACATCTTCGAGCGAGAGGCGGGGCAAGTCGCGATTCAGGTTGATGATGAGCGAGGACCATGATTCAGGGAGTAGGGCCAGCAACTTGGTCTTCTTTTGGAGCTCACTATAGTTCAAATGAGCTCCCTCAAACCGCGTTAACAAGTCGAAGAACTTCTGCACCCCTTCTTCAGCCGCTTCATCCTCTTCAATTCGTAACGTCGCCATTTGCCATTCCAACACCACAGCTACCGCCGCTGTTGCAGGAGCATGTACACCCTTGAGAGCAGCCCATGCCTTTGGTCCCTTCTCTGGTTCACGCTGGAAAGGCTTGATGTGACAGATTTGGCTGCTCCCCAACGCTTGCCCAAGTAGGAGGTAGCCTTGTGCGCTCTTCCGCACCCACGGGCTCTTCTCCGGGTCGTTCTCAGGACGCTTCTCCGTTCCTTCCATTACCTCCAGCAGGTCATAGTGGTCAAATATGTTCTCCATTCTGAAGGACCACTCAGCAAAGTTGTCACCATTGAACTTGTCAAGGCCAAACACTCTAAGCTCATCCCTAGATGGGCCAACATTTGGTTGCACGGGTGCCATGGTTGAATCACGGGGTTGGCCTTGAGCTTGGGCTTCTCCTCTGCCACCCCTTTCCTCAGGTCCAGCCATTGTCGAAACTGCTCCAAGGGGCTCTGATACCACTTGTTATAGTCACAGCAGGCTCCAATGTGCCTAAAACGAAATATAGAGTGCACAGTCGGATTTCTGCACAGCGGCTTCAAACGTTCATAGCGATCTGCTCACAACTCGAAATGACTTCATTCAACCTGGGTCTAGAGCACCGTAATATCGCCTACAATAGGCAATTTAAATCGCACGCTTTCATTAAGAACTGACGACACAGCGTTGGTTTGAACGAACGGCACTATGGCAGCAACATAGTCTTAGAACACAAGATAGGAAGAGTTGTGAAGAGTTACGAGTTGGGAATGACTCCCAGCTCCTACAAACCCCAAGAGCCGAGGTACAGTGATGTCAAACAGTGCCACACTGTCCCCAACCATGAAGGGTCTCGAAACTACCCTTCACTAGGGCCTACACCAAGTGAAATGTTACACTACACAAAGTAATGTAACTATCTTCAATATCTTGAGGTGCACCCTTTTGGCGAGCTTCGAAATCACTTGAGGCTTGACACCAAGGCTCGGGCTCTTTATCACAAACTCATCCTTGAGTTCTTGATGAGTCTTCTGCACATACCTGCGACACGCCGAACGTTCGACACAGGACAAAATAGAAACCACGCGCGAGACACAAACGACCACGTAACACGCGTCTAGTGATATCTCGCTATTGACTCGACACACACACTCGACATCATGACTCAACATTCACACAAAATTATAAGCATGAAATATACATTATCCCATGCCCTCATACCATTCCATTCATACAAACATGCATGTACACGGACAACAAGCCGAGTGCAAACCGTAGGGTTGCACCAACACAACATTCGGCAAGACTGCAACAGCAATGGCAGAAGTGGCAGCAGCAGCAGCAGCCGCTGCAGCAGTAGCCGCCATAGCAGTAACAGTAGCAGCAGCAGCCGCTACAACAGTAGCCTCACCAGCCAGCGTAGCCTTGGGTATTTGGTCTTCACGTTCTTAGTCTTCCTGTTCCTTAGATTGAATGTCCTCCTACCGCCCCCTTACTTCTTCGGACTTATCTTCCAATTATTTTCCTCCTCATTCAATGTTTCCTCCTCTTTTCCCCGACCTGCCTTGTCTCCCTTCCTCTTAGACTACTCGTCATGGCACTTGTGCTTGTCCTTTGTCCGGTGTACTTTGTTTTCCCTCTATGCGCCTTCGTCCTTTTTACCCCCATCGTATTTTGTCTCCTCTCCCCCCCTCCCCTCCTCAATCCGTCTTTCCTTCTCAGGTATCTAACTTCCTCCTTGTCGCTCTTTCTACAGTCTCTCATTTCTTTCCTTGACCCCACTGCTCCTCCTATGCCTGTCTTAGGAATTTTCCAATGAATTTGCCTCCACCCACCGGCCTTGAGTATGCCGATCTGTTGGTCTCTACTCCTGCCTATCCTCCGTCCGTCTACTCTTGCCCTTGGCAGTGTCGTATTAGAGGATACATAGTCTGAGCTGTCTTTAATTGCGGCCGCTGCTCCTCACCTCTGGCTCCACTGGGCCGTTTCCTCATGGCATCCAGTGGAGCCTTTGATGACCTGTCTCCAGTTTATGTCGCGCTCCATGTGAGTAGCACAAGTTATGGATTAATCTTGTTGTTCTTGGCTTCTATCGGTCCTCTACTGATCCTTCTCTCTTTGTCCACTCATGTAAGTCACTTTCTCCATCCTTGTCTACGTCAATGCCTTTTATTCTTCTGACAAGGTTGCATTGGCCTTAGAGAAGGCCGAGATGCAGAAGAGACACAAGTGTACTAACCTGGGTGAGCCATATTGCTGTTTTGGCTTGCAGATCATCCTGGACAGAACAGTGCGCACCATCACACTTAAAGCTCAAGACCCAAAATTCTCAACTTTACTAAAGTTGAGCATTGGGTGGTGGGGAGCTGATTAGGAAAGGTGAGGTGTTGGCAGAGTGGAAGGGCTTTGGCTTTGCCCAGCTTCTCGCCATTACCGAAATATTTTATGCTGCCTCATCAGACCCTTGCGACTCCTTGCGTTTGGTAGTGAGAGCCCCATATTGCACAGGCACGAGTCTTGCATGTTTTCCGCCCCACCTGCTCCAAAAACACTGTTCCTATTTTACTGGCCAATCAGGTTCCTTCATACATTTCGTACCCCCATGTCGTAAAAAAAAAGACTCACAAAAACCACGGATCGAGATTATTATAGTTGACCCGCGCGATCCGCAATTTGGGCTTTAACCAGCCACACATGGTCCTCGAGCGGTTCAACTTTCAAGTATCTTCTCCACAGTCGATGCCTCTTGCACTCGACCATGCACTCACGGCTCCTGTTTCCGACGGGCCGTTACGCAAAGTTGGTGGGATGCCTCATGTTGTGAAAACTTAGAACGAGAGAATGATTAAAATATGAAAGAGTTGGGTACAAGTACTAACCCTAATTGAATTGTACCCCTTATCGGCTACCCCACTACAGCCAACACAAATATATAAGCTATAATGTTCTGACACACCCCCATATGCAAAGTGGGGGAGAACAAGTGGTCACAAGACCAGTCAAGCAAAGCAAAGCAAGCTCAGGGTGGATCACAAAGTCACCACACAGTACGAGCACAAGAGTAAGGCCACAAGGCCAGTTCACATGCAAGATCATACATCTAAAGGTAAACAAGCAAGTGCAGGTATAGAAAGAGTACAGTACAAACAATATCAAGAAGTGAGCAAGTGAGGCCAGGTAGGTACAAGACCTAGCAAAGTACAGAAGCACTGATGATCACAAGGCGGAAGGGCCTTGGTGAAGATATCAGCAGTGTTGGCCTCAGAGGCCACATAGGTGAGGCGGAGCTGACCACGCTGCTATAGCTCACGAGCCAGGAAGTAATGGAGAGCAATGTGCTTCGTTCTGTGCTCTAGTCTGTGCTCCCGACACAAGGCCAGCATGGCCTTGTTGTCTACGTACAGAACTGGAGGAGAACGAGGCGGCTCTCCTAGGTCAGTCAACAGGTAGGTGAGCCAGCGAAGCTCTTGTGCAGCCATGGCCCCTGCGTAGATCTCAGCCTCACAGCTGGAGCTGAGAACAGAAGACAAGCGGTTAGACCGCCACGAAACAGAGCCGGAGCGAAGGCTGAAGGTGTAACCCTGTGTCAACCGCTGCAGAGCCTGGTTGTCAGCCCACGAAGCGTCAGCGTGACCTGTGAGGACCACTCGACGTCGCCCTCCAAGCACTAGCCCCATGCCCAACGTACTGCACACGTAGCGCAACACCCTCTTCGCTGCAGCCATGTGCTCTGGTCGGTGTCTCCTAGGAGCAACATAGCGTGCCATGATGCTAAGAGGGTATGCAAGGTCAGGTCGTGTGCAGGTCATCAAGTACATGAGGCAGCCAACAAGCTCTGGGTACGGGCCACTCGGCTCTACGGACTCATCCGAAGGCAGAGCTGAGAGCAAGTGGCGAGTAGACAGAGGAGTGGCCTGAGGCGAGGAGTACGTGAAGCCGAAGCGCTGAAGGACCTGCTGCACCATGTGTGACTGAGTCAGGGTAATGGTGCGCTGTGCTCTGTCCCGGGTGATGTGCAAGCCAAGGTAGCTGCGCAGTTCACCCAGGTCTGTGCACGTGAGTCTCTTCTGCAGCTCGGACTTCACGTGGGCGAGTCTAGCAGTGGCAAAGACCAAGCCGTCAACGTACACGAGGATGTAGAGTGGCGGCAAAGAGGTGTCGGTGCGCAGAAACAACGACAGGTCCGCTGTAGAAGGAGCAAACCCAAGAGCCGCAAGTGTAGTCCTTAGTGTGCCGTGCCACTCACGGGGCGCCTGGCGGAGACCGTAGACTGGCCGCCGGAGGCTCCACTAGGTACCAAGAGGAAACGACCCAGTGAAGCGAGGAGGGCGGCGCAGCCAGATCTCCTCGTGCAGGCTGCCCTTCAGAAAAGCTGTGCTGAAGTTAAGAGAGTGAAGCTCGTAGTCGCGCTGAGCGGCTATGTGCAGCACCACCTGAAGAGTGGTCATCTTTGGGGTGGGAGAGAAGGTCTGAAAGTAGTCAACTCCCTGCCGCTGATTGAAGCCTCGAGCCACGTAACGCGCCTTGAAGACAGGCGAAGAACCCGGCGGCCGCTTCACCCTGAAAATCCACATGCCACTGACGATGTTCGCCCCAGGTGGGGGAACCTTGTCGACGTAGGTGCCTGTGGACTTCTAGGAAGCCATCTCTGCGTCCATGGCTGACTGCCACTATGAGGAGTAGGGACCCTCGATCGCCTCAGCGTACGATCAAGGATTCGGGATGTCTGGTGCATCCGGGTCTCCCTCAGGGGCAATCAGCGTGGACACGAGATGGGGCAAAGTGTGAGAAAAGGAACATGAATGAATGAACTATGAAATGTGTGAGTACAAGTACCAACCCTAATTGGGTTGTACCCCCTATGGGATACCCCACTATAGCCTACACAAAAGCATAAGCTATATGTTCTAACACACCCCCATAGGCAAAGTGGGAGATCACAAGGGGTCACAAGACCAGTCAAGCAAAGCAAAGCAAAGCTCAGGGTGGATCACAAACTCACCACACAGTCCGAGCACAAGGTCAAGGCCACAAGGCCAGTTCACATGCAGGAGGAGGCACACACATATATATAAGGCTAAACAAGCAAGAGCAGGTATATATATATGCAAGAGTACAAGCAAGGTCAAGAGGTGAGCAAGTGAGGTAGGACAGGTACAAGTCCCAGCTGAGTGCAGAAGCGCTGATGATCACAAGGTGGAAGTGCCTTGGTGAAAACATCAGAAGTGTTGGCCTCAGAGGCCACGTACGCAAGTCGCAACTGACCACGCTGCTGCAGCTCACGAGCAAGGAAGTAACGGAGAGCAATGTGCTTCGTTCTGTGCTCCAAGCGCTGCTCTCGACACAAGGCCAGCATGGCCTTGTTGTCTACGTACAGAACTGGAGCAGAACGAGGCGGCTCTCCAAGGTCAGTCAGCAGGTAGGTGAGCCAGCGAAGCTCCTGTGCAGCCATGGCCCCGCCGTAGATCTCAGCCTCACAGCTGGAGCCGAGAATAGATGACGAGCGAGTAGCCCACCAAGAAACACAGCCAGAGCCAAGACTGAAGGTGTACCCCTGCGAGGACCGCTGCGTAGCCTGGTCCTCAGCCCAAGAAGCGTCCGCGTGACCAGTGAGGACCACTGGACTCCGCCCTCCAAGCACTAGCCCCATGCCCGACGTACTGCACAAGTAGCGCAACACCCTCTTCGCTGCAGCCATGTGCTCTGGTCGGTGTCTCCCAGGAGCAACATAGCGTGCAAGAATGCTAAGAGGGTATGCAAGGTCAGGTCGAGTGCAGGTCATCAGGTACATGAGGCAGCCAACAAGCTTTGGGTACGGGCCACTCGACTCTACGGACTCATCCAAAGGTAGAGCTGAGAGCGAGTGGCGAGTAGACAGAGGAGTTGCCTGAGGCGAGGAGTACGTGAAGCCGAAGCGCTGAAGGACCTGCTGCACCATGTGTGACTGAGTCAAGGTAATGGTGCGGCGTGCTCTGTCCCGAGTGATCTGCAAGCCAAGGCTGCTGCGCAGTTCACCCAGGTCTGTGCACGTGTGTCTCTTCAGCAGCTTGGACTTCACGTAGGCGAGTCCAGCAGTGCGAGCAGTGGCAAAGACCAAGTCGTCGACGTACACGAGGATGTAGAACGGCGGCAGAGAAGTGTCGGTGCGCAAAAACAACAACGGGTCAGCAGTAGAGCGAGCAAACCCAAGAGCCGCAAGCGTAGTCCTCAGTGTGTCGTGCCACTCACGTGCTGCCTGGCGGAGACCGTAGACTGGCCGTCGGAGGCTCCACTGGGTGCTAGGAGGGAAAGTCCCAGTGAAGCCAGGCGGATGGCGCAGCCAGATCTCCTCGTGCAGGCTGCCCTGCAGGAAAGCTGTGCTGAAGTCAAGAGAGTGAAGCTTGTAGTCGCAGTACCCGAAGAGTAGTCATCTCCGGGGTGGGAGAGAAGGTCTGAAAGTAGTCAACTCCCTGCTGCTGACTGAAGCCACGAGCGACGTACCGCGCCTTGAAGACAGGTGGAGAGCCAGGCGGCCGCTTCACCCTGAAGATCCACATGCCACTGACGATGTTCGCCCCAGGAGGGGGAACCTCGTCAACGTAGGTGCCTGTGGACTTCCAGGAAGCCATCTCTGCATCCATAGCTGCCTGCCACTGAGAGGAGTAGGGACCCTCTACGGCCTCCGCGTAAGAACGCGGAGTCTGGATGTCTAGTGCATCCGGGTCTCCCTCAGGGGCAAGTAGTACAGACGCGAGATGAGGTGAAGCAGCAGCCAGACACTGTAACTCCTCCTGCCTGTCCTCAAGGACGTCCGTGCCAAGAGCACACTCACCCCTGACGGACGGAGGACAGACAGACGCAGACTCAGCAACAAGACTAGCAGCGTAGTCCAGACGACACTGAGCAGCAAAGTCGACAAGCTAAGCGAGAAGAGCAGACGCAGCAGTGGACTCAAAAGAGGGGTCAGTGACAACAGTAGCAAGAAGACGTGTGACAGCGGGACTAGCAGCACGAAGAGAGTCCAACTCCGGGTCGAAAAGCGCAGGAAGAGAAGGCAAAGGGGCACGCAGAGGAGCAGTGGACGGACGCAGAGACATCTGGTGCGTGCCAGGGACAGGAGGAGGACGCTCATGCGAACCGCGACCACTAGCGCGAGCAGCACGAACAGGCGACACGGGACGAGACGCAGGCTCACAACGCTCAGCGAGACCTCCAGTAGGACCAGTGTAAGGAGAGGGAGCAGGCAGTGGGGAGGCCGGCTCTAACAGGGACTGCGACTGGACAGACGGCGGACACTCTACAAAGGGAGGAAGACCAAGAACTTGCTGCAGGAGAGGAACGAAGTACGGCCGAGGCCGCGCAGGAACTCCAGACACAGCAGGGACAGCATCAGGACCCTCAGCAGGAGCACCAGCGCCAACAACACCTCCAGCAGCAGGACCTCTAGCCGCACCAGCAGCAGGACAACCGCCAGGACAGACAGCAGCAGTCTCAGCACCAGCACCCTCAACAGCTCCGACTCCAGTAGGACCCGCAGGCCCAACAGCTCTAGGACCGGCGGCACCAGCACCCTCAGTGGCCGAAGAAGCTCCAGCTCCAGCAGCACGCCTCCAGCGGCGAGCAAACCACTCGCGCAGCTCGTGTGGAGAGAGGGGCTCCCGCCAAGACGGAGCACCCGGAGAACCTCCAGGCCCATTACCGCAAGACGCCACAAGGGGGGGTCCAGCGAACGCAGGCTCCGCACCTCCAGGCTCAGCAGCTCCAGACGCAGCACCTCCAGGCTCAACACCCTCTGGCGCAGCACCCCAAGACTCAGCAACCTCAGGCTCAGCACCCCCAGGCTCAGCACCCACGCGCGTAGCACCCCCAGGCTCAGCACCCCCAGGCTCGTCACCCCCAGGCTCGTCACCCCCAGGCGCAGCACCCACACGCACAGCACCCCCAGAGTCAGCACCCCCAGGCTCAGCACCCGCAGCAGGACCAGAGTCACCATCAACCTCGACCGGCTCGACGGCGTCTACCTGGGACACACCTGAAGGGGCAGGAACCTGAGTGGGGAGGGGGTCTACTTGGGGGGGACCTGGCACAAGGAAGTCCGGTGGTGGGGGGAGGGAAGGAGTGCGGTAGGGGAAGAGGCGGTAGAAGGGGAGTGACTCGTCGAACGTGACGTCCTGGGAGGACAGAACACGACGAGAGGAGGGGTGGTAGAACTGCCACCCTGGAGCGTCAGGGGGGAAGCCAAGGAAGACACTGGGAGCAGCACGGGGGGACAGCTTGTCCGCAGACAAGTCGCGGACAAACGCCCGAGATCCCCAGACACGGAACGCAGACACATCGCCGATCTTCCCAGTCCACACGAGGGCCGGGGAGGTACGGACCTTCCCCAGCCAAAAAACCCCGGGGTGAAGGTTGATCTGATGCGCCGCGTACCGTACCGCAAACGGCCATAGAAAATGGGGGGTAGCCGCATGCATCATGGACGTACGAGCGACGTTCATGACCATGCCAATGCGGCGCTCAGCAATCCCATTTTGCTGTGGAGAGTCCGGAAGCGTAAAGGTCTGGCGGATGCCCTGTGCACGACAGTAGGCTTGCAGAAGGCCAGAGGAAAACTCTCCGCCTCGGTCAGAGTGCAGACGCAGAACAGGAAAGTCCGAGCCGAAGCTCCTCCTGAGCTGGAGACGAGCTGCGCGGATCCAGTCGATCAACACTCAGTGACATCACCCTTGCTGCGCAAGGGGAAGGCTGTGGTGAAACGCGAGTAGTCCTCAACCACCAGCAGGAAGTAGCGCTCGTGACCCTGTCCACGGACTCGGGCCGGGCCCCACACGTCCATGTGAAGCGTCTGCAGAGGAGCCTCTGTTGGAGGAAACTGGGAGGAGTGGGGGGCAGCCCGGAGGCGCCCCTTAACACAAGGGACACAGGAAGGTCCTGGCCCCGAAGGAAGGGGAGGGAGAGACCAGGGAAGACCAGAGACAAGGACACGGGAAGCCATGTCCCTGAGACGGGGCAAGGATGGGTGGCCAAGACGGTGGTGCCACAGGAGAGTCTCGTGAGACAGGAGGCGACACGAGCAGGGGGCAGACTCAGGACCAGACCTGGACGCAGCAGCAAACACCTGACCCGACGCAGCTACCTGGCGAGACACAGGGAAAGAAGGAGACTCAGTGGTCAGGGTGTAGAGGCTCGACCCTGGCCGACAGGAGAACGTGGCCAGGTGCCCGCCTGTGCGCGCGTCCGTGCAGTGGGTCACCCGCTGACTCGCAGGAGTAAACTGGTGAACCCCCGCATCCTGTAGGGCAGCACCGCTCACCAAGTTCGTCGAGAACGAGGGGAGGTACAGACCAGACAGGGCGCCTGAGGGGGCAGCTGGACACGGTAGGACACTGGAGAAGTGAGAGAGGACAGGACCCCCAGAGGGGTCACCCAGGGAGACCGCAACCGGCCGGCCAAGCGGCGTGAGTGTGGTGCGGTCCCGAAAGAAGGAGCGAGAAGCCCCAGAGTCAAGTGTGAAGGTGAGGGAGGCCGAAGCCGACGCGATACCTGAGAGCGCAGCCTCACCAGCACCTGAGAGCGCAGCAATGGTACAGGCACCTAGCGCAGACGTACCAATGCCCGGGTCGGGCGGGAAACACCGGTAACAGTCACCCTCATCACTAATAGACACAGCATACATGGCAGCAAGGATAGCATCAAAGTCTAGCTCAAAGATCGCTACACCAGCCCTAGAAAGGTCTCCCCAACGGGGGATCTTAGAAGCGTCAGGGAACTGCTGACGCCAAGCGTCCGTCAGGCGGCCAAAGCAGCGCCGGGTGGCGTGGGCACCCCCACACTGCTCACCCGCGCGGTCGGCGCTGCGAAGAACTCAGGTGCACGGGCGAAAGCCTCCACCACGCTGACTCTGCGTGTACCACTCACGGAGCTGCTGAGGGGTGGGGACGTCCCGAGCACGCTGCTGCTGCTGCTGCTGCTGCCGCGGACCACCACCACAGCTGCTCCGCTGCGCGGCACTACCCCGACCAGCTCCACCGCCTCCGCCACCACCGCCTCCACCTCCGCCACCACCACCGCCTCCGCTCCCACCGCCTCCGCCGCCACCGCCTCCGCCACTGCTGCTGCCACCACCGCCACCACTCCCTCCACCACTCCCACCGCCACCCCTACTCCCCCCGCCGCCTCCACCGCCACCTCCACCGCCCCCGCCAGCTCCACCCGCGCCCTTGCCCCCCTTGCCCTTGCCAGGGCGGCGCCTCCCGCTAGGGGCAGACGCCGCGCCGACCGACTCAAGACCAAGCAGGTCGGCAGCAGCAGTAGAGGCAACAGAGGGCAGCAGGGGGGAAGGAGAACACCCCTCAAAGATGGGGGTGCGCGGGTCACCACGAGAGGCTCCTACAGCGACTATGCTCTTCTCCGCCGCTAGGTAGGGCGGCGGGTGGGCCGCCAAGGTAGGGCGGCGGGTGAGGCTGCAAGTAGGGCGGCGGCTGGGCCGCTAAGGTAGGGCGACGGGTGGGCCGCAGGTAGGGCGGCGGGTGGGCCGCGAAGGTAGGGCGGCGGGTGGGGCCGCAAGTAGGGCGGCGGCTGGGCCGCTAAGGTAGGGCGGCGGGTGGGCCGCAGGTAGGGCAGCGGGTGGGCCGCGAAGGTAGGGCGGCGTGTGGGGCCGCAAGTATGGCAGCGGCTGGGCCGTTAAGGTAGGGCGGCGGGTGGGCCGCAGGTAGGGCGGCGGGTGGGCCGCGAAGGTAGGGCGGCGGTTGGGGGCCGCAAGTAGGGCGGCGGCTGGGCCGCTAAGGTAGGGCGGCGGCTGGGCCGCGAATGTAGGGCGGCGGGTGTGCCGCAGGTAGGGCGGCGGTCGGGCCGCGAAGAAGGGCGGCGGGCAGACCGCAGGTAAGGGGCGGCGGGGCCGCGACGAAGTAGCGGCGGGGCCGCGAGGAGGAGGCGGCGGGGCCGCGACGAAGAAGCGGCGGGGCCGCGAGGAGGAGGCGGCAGGTGGGGCCGCGGGTGTGGCGGCGAGGAGGAGGCCGCGGGTGGGACGGCGGGGCCGCAACGAAGAAGCGGCGGGGCCGCGAGGAGGAGGCGGCGGGGCCGCGACTCGGGGGGCGGCGGGGCCGCGAGGAGGAGGCGGCGGGGCCACAGAGAAGGGCGGCGGGGCCGCGAGGAGAAGGGCGACTCGGAGGGTCGCTAAAAAAAAAAGGCGCGCGCCTCGGGGCGCGCTTCGGTGGGCCCTAGAGAACAGTCCCTAGGATGGGACCTGCTCTGATTCCATGTGAGAAAAGGAACGTGAATGAATGAACTATGAAATGTGTGAGTACAAGTACCAACCCTAATTGGGTTGTACCCCCTATGGGATACCCCACTATAGCCTACACAAAAGCATAAGCTATACGTTCTAACACAAAGCAGCAGCAAAGCACTGGAACTCCTCCTGCCTGTCCTCAAGGACGCCCGTGCTAAGAGCACACTCATCCCCGACGGACGGAGGACAGACAGACTCAGACTCTGCAACGAGACTGGCAGCGTAGTCTAGACGACAGCGAGCAGCGAAGTCGACAAGCTGAGCAACTAGAGCAGACGCAGCAGTGGACTCAAAGGAAGGGTGAGTGACAACAGTGGGCAAAAAGGCGCGTGACCGAGGGACTGGCAGCACGAAGGGAGTCAGACTCCGGGTCAGCAAGAGAAGGAAGAGAGGACTCTGGAGGAGACGGCAACGGGACACGCAGAGGAGCAGTGGAAGGACGTAGTGCCATCTGGTGTGTGCCGGGGACCACAGGAGGACGCGGACGCCCAACACGACAACTAGTGCGAGCAGCACGAACAGGCGACGCAATGTTGGAATAACTGAACAGGAATGAATGAACTAGCAGTGAAAAGAGTACAAGTACCTAACCCTAGAATTGTGTACCCCCTATAGGCTAACCCACTGTAGCCTAAACTAACACAACATATATAATGTTTCACACACCCCCATAGGCAAAGTGGGGGAGAACTAGGGGTCACAAGACCAGTCAAGGCAAAGCAAGGCAACACAAGCTCAAGGTGGATCTCAAGGATACCACACAAATTCCAAGCACAAGCAAGTGGTCACAAGACCAGTTCACATGCAAGTTTATAATAGAGCAAAAGGTACAATGATCACAACCTAGCAAGAGTAAACATGCAGGTATATATATATAGAGATCACAGTACAAACAGACTCAAGAAGTAAGCAAGTGAGGTCCAGTAGGCACAAGGCCTAGAAGAGTGCAAAAGCGCTGATGGTCACAAGGCTGAAGCGCCTTGGTGAACACATCAGCAGTGTTGGCCTCAGAGGCCACGTAACGCAGGCGAAGCTGACCACGCTGCTGCAGCTCTCGAGCAAGGAAGTAACGCAGAGCAATGTGCTTCGTTCTGTGCTCCAGTTTGTGCTCCTCACAGAAGGCAATGGCTGCCTTGTTGTCGACGTACAGCACTGGAGGAGAACGAGGCTGCTCTCCAAGGTCGGTCAGCAAGTAGGTGAGCCAGCGTAGCTCCTGGGCCGCCATGGCTGTGGCGTAGATCTCAGCCTCACAACTGGAGCTGAGAACAGAAGAAGAGCGAGTAGAACGCCAAGAAACAGAACCAGAGCCAAGACTGAAGGAGTAACCCTGAGACGACCGCTGAGTAGCCTGGTCGTCTGCCCAAGAAGCGTCTGAGTGCCCAGTGAGAACAACTAGGACTCGCCCTCCAAGCACTAGCCCCATGCCTGACGTACTGCACGAGTAGCGCAACACCCTCTTAGCTGCATCCATGTGCTCCTTCCGGTGACGGCCGGGAGCGACATAGCGTGCAAGAATGCTGAGAGGGTATGCAAGGTCTGGTCGAGTGCAGGTCATCAGGTACATGAGGCAACCCACAAGCTCTCGATACGGGCCACTCGGCTCTACGGACTCATCCGAAGGCAGAGCTGAGAGCGAGTGACCGGTAGGCAGAGGAGTGGGCTGAGGCGAGGAGTACGTGAAGCGGAAGCGCTGAAGGACCTGCTGCACCATGTGTGACTGAGTCAAGGTGATGGTGCGGCGTGCTCTGTCCCGGGTGATCCGCAAGCCAAGATAGCTTGTCAGTTCACCCAGGTCTGTGCATGTGTGTCTCTTCTGCAGCTCCGACTTCACGTGGGCGGGTGCCACAGTGTCAGCAGTGGCAAAGACCAAGTTCTCGACGTACACAAGGACGTAGAACGGCGGCAGTGAGGTGTCGGTGCGTAGAAACAGCGACGGGTCAGCAGTAGAAGGCGCGAACCCAAGAGCCGCAAGTGTAGTCCTCAGTGTGTTGTGCCACTCACGAGGTGCCTGGCGGAGACCGTAGACTGGCCGTCGGAGGCTCCACTGGGTACCAGGAGGGAACGACCCAGTGAAGCCAGGTGGACGGCGCAGCCAGATCTCCTCGTGCTGGGTGCCCTGCAGGAAAGCAGTGCTGAAGTCAAGCGAGTGGAGCTCCTAGTCACGCTGAGCTGCGACGTGCAGCAGAACCAGAAGAGTGGTCATCTTCGGGGTTGGAGAGAAGTTCTGGAAGAAGTCAACCCCCTCTCGCTGACTGAAGCCTCGTGCAACGTAACGCACCTTGAAGACAGGCGGAGAGCCCGGCGGCTGCTTCACCCTGAAAATCCACATGCCACTGACGATGTTTGCCCCAGGCGGGGGAACCTGGTCGACGTAGGAGCCTGTGGACTTCCATGACCCCATCTCTGTGTCCATGGCTGACTGCCACTGTGAGGAGTAGGGACCGGCCATCGCCTCTGAGTAAGAGCGTGGGGTCGGGATGTCTGGTGCATCCGGGTCTCCCTGAGGGGCAACAAGCATGGACACGAGATGGGGCAAAGCGGCACCAAAGCACTCAAACTCCTCCTGTCTGTCCTCAAGGACGTCGGTGCCAAGAGCACACTCACCCCCGACGGACGGAGGACAGACAGACTCAGACTCAGCAACTAGGCTAGCAGCGTAGTCTAGACGACAGCGAGCAGCAAAGTCGACAAGCTCAGCAACTAAGGCAGACGCAGCAGTGGACGCAAAGGAAGGGTCAGTGACAACAGTAGCCAGGAAACGCGTGACAGTAGGACTGGCAGCACGAAGAGAGTCTGACTCAGGGTCAGCAAGAGCAGGAAGAGAGGAAGCAGGAGGAGACGGCAGTGGGACACGCTGTGGAGCAGTGGACGGACGAAGCGCCATCCGGTGAGTGCCTGGGACAGCAGGAAGACGCTGAAGCTGGACACGACTACTAGAGAGAGCAGTGCGGACAGGCGACTCAGGACGAGACTCAGGCGACGAAGGACGAGACTCAGGCTCATGACGCTCAGTAAGACCTCCAGTTGGACCTGTGTAAGGAGTAGGACCAGGGAGAGAGGAGGTAGACGGTAACGGCGACTGCAGCTGTACAGACGGAGGACACACTAAGGAGGGAGAAGGACACGGAGGAGGGAGCTGACCAAAAACATGCTGGAGGAGCGGAACAAAGTACGCCCGTGACAGTGCAGCGACACCAGAGCCAACAGGGACACCCGCACCAGGGTCCTCAGCACCAGCAGCAGCTCCAACGCCCGGGTCCGCAGCACCCGCAGCAGCTCCAACGCCCGTGTCCGCAGCACCCGCAGCAGCTCCAACGCCCGGGTCCGCAGCACCAGCAGTAGCTCCAACGCCCGGGTCCTCAGCACCAGCAGCAGCTCCAACGCCCGGGTCCGCAGCACCAGCAGCAGCTCCAACACCCGGGTCCTCAGCACCAGCAGCAGCTCCAACGCCCGGGTCCGCAGCACCAGCAGCAGCGCCAACGCCCGGGTCCGCAGCACCCGCGGCAGCTCCAACGCCCGGGTCCGCAGCACCAGCAGCAGCTCCAACGCCCGGGTCCGCAGCACAAGCAGCAGCTCCAACGCCCGGGTCCTCAGCACCAGCAGCAGCGCCAACAGCAGCGGGGTCCGCAATACGAGACACGCCACTCCGAAGAGTGCAGCGCCGCTCGTACCACTCACGGATCCGCTCGCGGGAGGGGAGCTCCTGAACAAGAGAAGAAGCACTAGCACCAGTCCCAGCAGTACGTCCGGCACGAGCGGAACCCCTCCGGAGGGTGCAGTACTCTAAGTACCACGTACGCAGCTGCTCTGAGGAGAGGGCTCCTCCAGGTGTAGGACTCCCACGCCCAGTACCTCCAGACCCAGAACCCCCAGACTCCGGACTCTACGGCTCAGCACCACGAGGCTCCACACCCCCAAGCTCAGCACTCCCAGGCTCGACACCCCCAGGCTCCACACCCCCAGGCTCCACACCCCCAGGCTCAGCACCCCGAGCAGGACGAGAGTCGACAGCTACCTCAACAGGCTCAACACGGTCTACCTGAGACACACCTAAGGGAGCGGCACCCTGAGGGGGGAGGGGGTCTGCAACAGCAGCACCTGGCGCGAGGAAGAGAGGCGAGGAGGGGAGCGGGGCAGTGCGGTAGGGGAAGAGGCGGTATTAGGGGACGGACTCGTCAAAAGTGACGTCCTAGGAGGGCAAGACTCGGCGCGAGGTGGCGTGGTAAAACTGCCAATCAGACGCGTCCGGGACAAAGCCGAGGAAGACGCAGGGAACAGCACGGGAGGAGAGCTTGTCCGCAGACGTATCGCGGACAAAAGCTCGAGACCCCCTGACCCGGAAACTTGACGCATCACCAACCTCCCCCGTCCACAGCAGCGTGGGCGAGGTCTCCGGCAAGGAGACACGGGGCCAGAGGTTGAGCTGATGCGCAGCGTACTGGACTGCAAACGGCCACAGAAAGTGGGGGACAGCCGCATGGATCAATGAGGTACGGGCGACCTCCATGACCAGGCCAATGCGGCGCTCCGCAACCCCATTCTGCTGTGGAGAGGTCGGAAGCGTGAACGACTGCTCAATGCCGTGCTCAGTACAGTAGGCTGCCAAGAGGTCGGAGGAGAACTCACCACCTCTGTCAGAGTGCAAGCGTAGGACAGGAAAGTCCGAGTGAAAACGCTCGCTGAGCTGGAGACGGGCTCTGCGGATCCAAGGGATCAAGACATCAGGGACCTCACCCTTGGTGCGCAAGGGGAAGACCGAGGTGTAGCGCGAGTAGCCGTCAACAACTATCAGGAAGTACCTCTCCTGACCCTGACCACGGACGCGGGATGGGCCCCACACGTCCATGTGGAGCGTCTGCAAGGGAGCAGTCGTCGGGGGGAACGAGGAGGAGTGAGGAGCGGCGCGCTGCCGTCCCTCGACACAGGGGACAGAGGTAGGAGCAGGCAAGGGTGGGAGGGCAGGAAGGACCCTGGGCAGGCCAGAGACAAGGTACCGGGAGTGCATGGCACGAAGCCGTTGCACAGACGGGTGGCCAAGGCGGTGGTGCCAGAGGACAGTCTCGTGTGCCAAAGAGCGACACGAGCAGGGGGCGGACAGCTGACCTGACGCGGACGCGGACGCAGACGCAGCAACCTGAGGGGACTTAGTAGTCAGTGTGTACAGGTCCGACCCCGGCTGCCGAGTGAAGGTAGCCAAGTGACAGCCCGTACGAGCACACGTGCAGTGTGTCACGCGCTCGTAGGCAGGGGTGAACTGGTGAACACCCCCGTCCTGGAGCGCACATCCTGCCACCAAGTGCGTAGAGAACGAGGGGAGGTGGAGACCTGACAGTGTGGCCGACGGGACCGCAGGGCAGGGAAGGACAGTGGAAGAGGTTGCAATGACCGGACCCCCAGAGGGGTCAGCAAGGGAGACAGCAACTGGCCGAGCAAGCGGCTCAAGGGCAGTGCGGTCACGAAAGAAGCAGCGAGAAGCACCTGAGTCCAGTGTGAAGGTGTGCAGTGCGGCAGTCGACGCAGTACCAAGGGGGGGAGACACACGAGCACCTAGAGCAGCAGCCTCACCAGCACCTGGGATAGCCGACACGCGAGTACCTGGAGCGGCAGACGCACTGGCCCTAATGCCCGGGTCGGGCGGCACACACAAGTACTCAGCACCCTCTCCACTAGTAGACATCACATACATGGCAGATAGAATAGCATCAAAGTCTAGAGCATAGATATCAATCCCCTTCTTCAGGTGATCAAGCCAGCGGGGCAGCTCAGTGGCCTGAGGGAACTGAACACGCCAAGCGTCGTCGAGACGAGAGAAGCAGCGCTGTGTGGCGTGCTGTCGTCCACACTGCTGACCAGTGCGGTCACCAATGCGAATGACGTGCGTGCAGCTAAGACCACCCCCACCCCCGTGCTGAGAGTACCACTCACGGACCTCCCGGAGCAAAGGAGTGTGCTGCTGGCCCTGGCCACCGCCAGCGCCTCCACGGCCACCACCACCGCTGCCACCTCCTCGACCACCCCAACCCCTGCCGCCGCCTCGTCCACCGCCACCCCAACCGCCGCCTCCACTCCTGCCACCGCCCCCGCCGCTGCCGCCACCACCCCCACCGCTACCACTCGCCCCTCCAGCCGAGCCACCACCCCCACTGCCTCCACCGCCCCAACCGCCGCCTCCCCCGACGTCACCGCCACCACCCTTGCCCCCTTTGCCCTTGCCGCTGCGGCACCCGCTCGAGGCAGACGCAGCGCCGACCTTCTCAGCACCGAGAAGGTCGACAGCAGCAGCAGAGGCGACAGAGGGAAGAAGGGGGGAAGGAGAACACCCCTCAAAGAACGGGGTACGGGGGTCACCACGAGAGGCACCTACAGCGACTATGCTAGTCTCAGCTGCCAGTAGCTCCTTCTCGAGGAGGGCAATGGTGAGCTCAATGGGGCAACGAGCTAGGAAGTGGTCCCTGACAGCACGCAGTGTGTCAGGGAGGCGGGTGACTATGTGGTAGAGAGTGAGCTAGAGTGGAGGGGGGTGCGTGGCAAGGAACTCAGCAGGCATGGCGGCACGGAAGCGGGACTCACGAGTACGGAGGTGCTTGATGAGGTCAGCGACTGTGTGAAAGGAGGCCAGGTCGGGAAACAGGTAGGGGAGGGAGAGACGGCCTAGTGCGGCAGAGGCAGGTGAGGAGTAGCGAGCAACTACAGCTGTGTACAGTGCCTGTGCAGTCTTGTGCTGACCAAAGTGCTCGCGTTCGTCTACCGGCAGGGAGTTGCGAATGGCGAAGCAAGCGTGGGCATCACGAGTCTGCCACTGTGAGCGAGCAGTGCTGTCAGCAGTAGCAGCAGGGGCAGTGACATGGCCTAGGGCGTGATCGTACTGTGAGATGTCATCCTTGGCCGTGAGCTGTAGGTAGAGGTGCAGGTCATCGAGCCAGGTGTCAAACTTCACAGGGCGGCCCTCAGCATCGAACACGAGAACCCGTGGGCTAGCCATAGGAATAGTAGAAATAGCAGTAGTAGCAGTAGGAGAAGCAGGTAGGACGAACCAGGTAGGGCAGGGCGGCGCGGCTCGGGTCAGGTTGGGTCGCGGCTCGGCTGGGTGGCGCGGCTCGGCTCAGAGCGCGCGGCTCGGCTCGGGGCGCGCGGCTCGGCTCGGGGCGCGCGGCTCGGGTCGCGCAGCTCGGGTCACAGCGTGGACGGGTTGCCCGCTCTCCCTCGTGTGCTGCGGCGGGAACGGGCCGCCCGGGGCCTCTAGGTGGTGGGCACGGGGGAGTGGCACTGGGGTGGCGGGTGTGAGACCAACCAGCAGCCATCCCTCCACCTCTCCTCTCTTCCCCCCTCTGCTGCTCCTGCAGCAGTGTGGGGGGGAGGGGGAGGGGGAGGGTGAGGAGATGGAGGGGGTGACCAGCCAGAGCCAGCCCACCTCCTCACTCTCCCTGCTGCCCCTCCTGTGGTTGGGGGGAAAGAGAGTAAGGGGGTGGCAGGACTCTCTTGCTATCGCCTGTCCCTTTGCTGCTGTACCTGCTGTGTTACCGTACCTGCTGTTGCTGTTGCTAATGTACCCCTGCAGAATGTGTTCTGCACAAACTCCTACTGCAGGCAGTTATGGGGGAGTGTCAGAATTTATATGTAACTGCCTGTAGCTGTAGTATAGTGTAGTTATTATAAACTGTTGGTGGTGCACCTTGCTTCACTCCTTTCATATTTGTACCCTTGAACCTATAGAGAAACCCTCATTCTCCTTCTCAACTCTCTCGATACTTTCCTTACCCTTGAACTCACTACCCATGGCACCTAAGTTACGCTAGGATTCTAACAGGCCATGCCTCGGAGACGAGGCAAGGAGGGGTGACCAAGGCGGTGGTGCCAAAGGAGAGTCTGGTGGGACATCGGACGACACGAGCAGGGAGCAGACTCAGGACCAGACCTGGACGCTGCAGCAAACACCTGACTCGACACAGCTACCTGGGCAGACTCAACAGCCGGAGGAGACTCAGTAGTAAGTGTGTACAGGCTCGACCCTGGCCAACGGGTGAACGTGGCCAAGTGTCAGCCTGTCCGAGCACACGTGCAGTGGGTCACTCGCTGACTCGCAGGAGTGAACTGCTCAACCCCCCTATCCTATAGGTCCGCTCCACTCACAAAGTTCGTAGAGAACGAGGGGGGGTAGAGACCTGACTGGGTGCCAAAGGGGGCTGTCGGGCACGGTAAGACAGTCGAGAAGCTAGCAAGGACAGGACCCCCAGAGGGGTCTGCCAGGGAGACTACAACCGGCCGACTGAGCGGCGTAAGAGTGGTGCGATCTCGAAAGAAGGAGCGGGACGCACCCGAGTCAAGGGTGAAGGTGTGGAAGGCCTAAGCCGACGTAGTACCTGAGAGAGCAGACTCATCAGCACCTGGGGCAGCAGACGCACTGGCACCTGGGGCAGCAGACGTAGTGGCACCTGGGGCAGCAGACGCACTGGCACCTGGGGCAGCAGACGCATTACCACCTAGAGCAGCAGCCTCACCAGCACCTAGAGCAGTGGCCTCAATGCCCGGGTCAGGCGGTACACACAGGTAACAGTCACCCTCAACACTAGTAGTCACATAATATATGGCACCAAGGATAGCATTATAGTTAAGATCAAAGACAGCAACCCCCGCCCAAGAGAGATCTCCCCAGCGAGGGATCTCTGACGCCTCAGGGAACTGGCGACGCCACGTGTCCGTCAGGCGACCGAAGCCGCGCTAGGTGGAGTGCGGGCCTCCGCACTGCTCACCAGCTCGGTCGCCGGTATGGAGGACGTAAGTGCAGGGACCAAAAACCCCCACCGCGCTGACGCGCAGTGTACGATTCACGAAGCTGCTGAGGGGACAGGGTGACCCCACTCCGCTGCTGCTAGCTCGGACCACCACCGGAGCCACTCCTCGGCGGTTCGGCTGCTCGGCGGCTCGGCTGCCCGGTGGCTGGGCTGCTCGGCGGCTCGGGCGCTGGGCAGCTGAGCGGCGACGGGGCCGTGGATGGGCGACGACTGGGCCACTGAAAGGGCGGCGACGGGCCGCAGAAAGGGCGTTGATGGGCCACTGAAAGGGCGGCGATGGGCCGCTGAAAGAGCGGCGACTGGGCCGCTGTAGGGCGGCGACGGGGTCGCGGAAGGGCGGCGATGGGGCCGCTGAAAGGGCGGGCGGAGACGGGGCCGTTGAAAGGGCGGCGACGGGGCCGCTGAAAGGGCGGCGACGGGGCCGCTGAAGGGCGGCGACGGGGCCACTGGAGGGCGGCAACGGGGTTGCGGAAGGGCGGTGTCGGGGCCACGGAAGGGCGGTGTCGGGGCCGCGGAAGGGCGGCGACGAGGCCGCTATAAGGGCGTGCGGCGAGGCCGTGGAAGGGCTGCGACGGGGCCGTGGAAGGGCGGCGACGGCGCCGCTGAAAGGGCGGCGACGGGGCCGCTGAAAGGGCGGCAATGGGGCCGCAGTAAGGGGCGGCGATGGGGCCACTTAAAGGGCGGCGCGACGGGGCCGCAAGGGCGGCGCGACGGGGCTGCAAGGGCGGCGCGACGGGGCCGCAAGGGCGGCGCGACGGGGCCGCAAGGGCGGCACGACGGGGCCGTTCGGGCGGCGCGACGGGGCCATGAGGGGCCGTAAGAGGGGCCGCTAGAGGCCGCGAGGGGGAACGACACGGGGCGCGACTCGGGCAGGGGCCAAGCGCGCTCCGGGCAGGAAAAAAAAGATCGGTGGGCCCTAGGAACAGTTCCCACGAGGGAACCAGCTCTATACCATGTGAAAACTTAGAACGAGAGAATGATTGAACTATGAAAGAGTTGGGTACAAGTACTAACCCTAATTAGGTTGTACCCCTTATGGGCTACCCCACTACAGCCTACACAAATGTATAAGCTATAATGTTCTGACACATGTACCTGATGACGTGCACTTGTCCACATCTTGCATACCTTTTCAGCATCCTGGCTCACTTTGTTGCGCCTATGAGACACCAACCTACACACTAGTCGGCCGCTAAGAGGGTCGTGAGGTATCTGGTGAGCACATCAAACACGAGGCTTGTGCTTGGAGGGAGACACCCAGCCAGTCTTACCAGGCACACTAACGCGTCGTGGTCGGACGACGTCGAGTCATAGAGGACTTCGCATGTCTATTGTTTTAGTCATCGTTCTGGAGTTGTCTCATGAGATCGACACGGACATTGTTGGTTGCCTTGTAAAAATATGAGGCCAAGGTCTACACTGGTGCTATGGCTACCCAAGAGCTCCGCTAGCTGAATTTCTTGCTCAATGACTTGGGTGAGTCATTGATTCTCTCACTCTACCCAGGTCTAGTACACTGACAACAGGGCCATGATTCTCTGGTGCTAGGAGCCCCGGCTAGTGGGCAGGGCGAAGTACGTTCAACAGTGATACTTCTTTCTACACAAGTTGCCGAAGCTTGGCTAGCATGTGCAGTACCTGTGGCCTCATAGTACAATTTTATTCATATCTTCTCTGAGGCACTTCGGCCTCATGACCATTAGCGGTTATGGACTCAGCTTGAACTAGTTACCGGAGGTGCGCAATTCATATTTTCACGATCTTTGCCAGTTGCAATGCCCGTGACTCTGATAAGTATCGTGTGAACTATTTGATTGACATTGTGGCCCCATTGCTTCAAAGGACTGAACTAGTAGTGCAACCCTGAGTTTGCATGTTGTTGTTCTTCGGTGTAGCCTAGGGGGTGTGTCGAACTATATTTTCTAAATATGTGTCTATAGGCTAGGTAGGGTTAGACTTTAGCTAGTACCCACTTTGCATTGTAGTCTCTATACCCTTCCCAATAGTTACTTTTCCTCATATCCTATGTGGATTGACTGTGAATCCCTGGATACAAGCCTAAGGATATATTATACCATTCATGCTCTTATACACTGACTGATCCGCTTAAAGCCAATTGCCGATTATGAAGCGACCATTTTTTTTTTTTTTCAACCATCTTTCAAGCGCACCTAATACAACGTGGGCTTGGAAAAGGGGAAAGTCAGCGAAGTCCCCAATTGGTGCGCATGAAGCAAGCAGTCATCGATTGCACAGCTGACGAAATCATCACCAGCTCGTCTTGATTCATAACCAACCATCCCATGGCCACGCAGTGACCCACATCGACCAGCATTGCTGTCGCTGAAGCAATGCAACATGTGCTGGCAAAATATTGTGCCAAAGTGGCATGGGCTTAAGATTTTGAATAACGACAAATTTTGATCTTGCCTCGATAGAAATAATGAGCATGAGATGTGTGAACGGAAAAAAAAGATGTGTCATTCAATTAGCAGTATGCTTATATCGTGAATATTATTCAATGGTAATCCCACCCAGAATTTATTCCATGATTATTAATAAGTTCATCTAGCATTCTATCAGGGGGATGACGATAAAAAGCGCATCCCTAAATAGCATAATATGTATGGCCAAGTACCAATGTTTTTGTAGTTGTTTTAGTTTTACCACCAAAACATATATACATCGAGTATATCCAAATATGGTCGTGTGAGTGTATGCAGCAATGTATGCATGAGTTCGTGAGTGCGCGAGTGCGCCTAATATTGAGCGCATTTGTTGTTTGAATAGTAAGCAGCTTGAGTAGGCTATGAGATGTCAGTAGATCTGCACTGTGGATGCCCGATTGATCCTGGAGAGGGTTACAGGCGCGTTCGCCTGGGGGGTTATAGGCGCACTAACCCGCTACTGAAACAAGCCCTTTTATCCCAATGGTCTAGTGGTTGGGATTCTGACATGGTATCAGAGCGGTCTCGAGTTCGATTCCCGGTGTAGGCACATGTAGGCCGTTGCCGCTGTGCTTAGTCGTGGGCCTCCCAGTGTGGGGGGGTGTCAATAGATCTGCAATGTGGATGCCCGATTGATCCTGGAGAGGGTTACAGGCGCGTTCGTCTAGGGGGTTATGGACGCACTGACCCACTACTTAACAAGCCCTTTTATCCCAATGGTCTAGTGGTTGGGATTCTGACATGAGATTGGGATAGCAAGAAATCAGAGCAAAATGGGGTTTGAATAGAGGCAAAAAGGGAGATATACAAGCATGGGCAAGGCAAGAGGTGCACCACCAACGGCTATTATGAAACGACTTGCCACATATAGCTTTGGCTCTCAGCATAGAGCTAAACCTCGAGCACCCATGACGAAAGTCTATTGCGCGACCGGCCACATCGAAAAGTAGCATCGGCTCAGTCATCATAGCAGCAAGAAGTAAGAGGAATCAGCCACAGGAGGAGGAAGTGTGAGGATCGAAAGAACTGGTTCAAAAAATATATTATGAGCACCTTACTACAATACGAGGCTATATATATGCTTGACACAAAGGCAATAATCCGGGTGTTACTAGAAGGTTCCACGGGTTGCGAAGCATCCCGAATGGGTCCTTATCAAATTCGGTAAAAGGCAATTCGGTGGCAACCAAAAATCCTAAAATTCGGTGCACGCAACTTAGAACGTTGCTTAACCACAATAAAATATAGTAAGCAATGTTTTGAAGGAAAAAGAGCAACAACATGCATATCAAAATAAAGCAAAGCTAGATAATGCATAATAAAGCATAATAAAGCAAGTAAAGTCCACCAAAGTCGTCGTACTTTCACGTGTCCCCCCCTCAAAGATGGGTGGCGAGAGATACACCCTGCTTGACAAGATAATCTTAACAAACAATAATGATGCTTTTGTTGTGTAGGCTGTAGTGGGTAGCCCATAAGGGGTACAACCCAATTAGGGTTAGTACTTGTACCATGTTCTATTCTCAATGCATTATCCTGGTTCAGTATTATCCTTGGAGCAGGTTCTCGTCCAAGATGAACCAGGGTACGAGATGTAACGAGTGCTCGCTGATTGACGCAAGCGCAGGAACACCCTTGAGTTCCTGATACGCTGGAAGGGATATGACCCATCGCAGGACAGTTGAGTAGCAGAAGCTGATACAGGCAACGCACGCCGTCCTCTCAAAGATTTGTCAGAATACTGAACGAGGATAGTGCATTGAGAATAGAGCACGGTGCAAGCACTAACCCTAATTGAGTTGTACCTCGTAAGAGGTACCCCACTACAACCTGCACAACATAAACATCATTCTAGTTTGACATACCCCCTAAGGCAAATTGGGGGAGAACAAGGGGTCACAAGACCAGTCAAGAAAAGCAAAGCAAGCTCAGGGTGGATCACGAAGTCACCACACACTCTGAGCACAAGCAAATGGCCAGAAGGCCAGTTTAGATGCAGAGTTATATAATTGGAAACAAGCAGTACAGTGATCACAACCTAGCAGATGTAAGCATGTAGGTATAATCATGTAGATCACAATACAAGCAAAGTCACAAAGTGAGCAAGTGAGGCAAAGTAGGCACAAGGCCTAAAACAGTACAGAAACGCTAATGATCACGGGGCTGAAGTGTCTTGGTGAATATATCAGCAGTGTTGGCCCGAGTGGTCACGTAAGCAAGATGAAGCTGACCAAGCTGCTACAACATTCGAGCAAGGAAGTGACGCAGAGCGATATGCTTCGTCCTGTGCTCTAGTCTGTGCTCCTGCACAAGGAAATTATGGCCTTATTGTCTACGTACAGAACTTGAGGAGAACTAGGCTGCTCTCCCAAGTCGATCTGCAGGTAGGTGAGCCAGCATAGCTCCTGTGCAGCCATGGCCTCTGCATAGATCTCAGCCTCACAAATGGAACTGAGAACAGAAGACGAGCGGTTAGACCACCAAGAAACAGAACCGGAGCCAAGGCTGAAAATGTAACCGTGTGATGACCGCTGCGTAGCCAAGTCCTCAACCAAAGACATGTCTACGTGGCCAGTGAGAACAACTTGACTCCGTCCTCCAAGCACGAGCCCCATGCCCGACGTACTGCACAAGTAGCGCAACACCCTCTTAGCGGCCTCCCTGTGCTCTGGACGGCGGATCCCGGGCGCAACATAGTGTGCCAGGATGCTAAGAGGGTAAGGAAGGTCAGGTCGAGTGCAAGTCATCAGGTACATGAGGCAGCCCACAGCCCACATCAGGGCCACTCGTCTCTACGGACTCGTCCGAAGGTAGAGCTGAGAGCGAGTGACCGGTAGCCAGAGGAGTGGACTGTGGCGAGGACCAAGTGAAGCTGAAGTGCTGAAGGACCTGCTGCACCATGTGTGACTAAGTGAGGGTGATGGTGCGCCGTGCTCTGTCCCGGGTGATCTGCAAGCCAAGATAGCTGCGCAGCTCCCCCAGGTCTGTGCACGTGTGTCTCTTCTACACCTCTAACTTTATGTGGGCCAGTCCCTCAATGTCAGCAGTGGCAAAGACCAAGTCGTCGATGTACACGAGGATGTAGAACGGCGGCAGCAAAGTGTCGGTGCGCAGTAACAGCGACGGGTCAGCAATCAAAGGAGCAAACCCAAGAGCCGCAAGTGTCGTCCTTAGTGTGTTGTGCCACTGACGTGGCGCCTGGCAGAGACCGTAGACTGGCCGCCGAAAGCTCCACTGGGTACCTGCGAGAAATGGCCCAGTGAAGCGAGGTGGGCGGCGAAGCTAGATCTCCTTGTGCAGGCTGCCCTGTAAAATAGTTGTGCTGAAGTGAAGAGAGTGAAGCTCGTAGTCACACTGAGCGGTGTCAGTAGATCTGCACTGTGGATGCCCGATTGATCCTGGAGAGGGTTACAGGCGCGTTCGCCTGGGCGGTTATGGGTGCACGGACCCGCTATTGAAACAAGCTCTTTTATCCCAATGGTCTAGTGGTTGGGATTCTGACATGGTATCAGAGCGGTCTCGGGTTCGATTCCCGGTGTATGCACATATAGGCCGTTGCCGCTGTGCTTAGTCCTGGGCCTCCCAATGTGGGGGGGTGCCAGTAGATCTGCACTGTGGATGCTCGATTGATCCTGGAGAGGGTTAGAGGCGCGTTCGCCTGGGGGGTTATGGGCGCACTAACCCGCTACTGAAACAAGCCCTTTTATCCCAATGGTCTAGTGGTTGGGATTCTGACAAGCGGCAACGTGCAGCAGCACCCAAAGAGTTGTCATCTTTGGGGTAGGGGAGAAGGTATGGAAGAAGTCAACTCCTTGTCGCTGACTAAAGCCTCGTGCGACGTAACGAGCCTTAAAGACAGGCGGAGAACCCGGCGGCTGCTTCACCATGAAAATCCGCATGCCATCGATTATGTTCGCCCCACGAGGGGGAACTGCATCGACGTAAGTACCTGTGGACTTCCAAGATGGCATCTTTGCATCCATGGCTGTCTGCCACTGAGAGGAGTAGGGACCCGTAATCGCCTTTGCGTATGAGCGCGGGGTCAGGATGTCTGGAGCATCCGGGTCTCCCTCAGGTACAAGCAGCATGGACACGAGATGAGGTACAGCAGCTGCAAGACACTCTAAGTCCTCCTGCCCGTCCTCGATGGCATTCGTGCCAAAAGCACACTCACCCCCGACGGACGGAGGACAGGCAGACTCAGACTCAGCAACAAGACTAGCGGCGTAGTCGAGACGATAGCTAGCAGCTAAGTCGATAAGCTCAGCAACTAGGGCAGACGCAGCAGTGGACTCAAAGGAAGGGTCGGTGACAGTAGTGGCTAGAAGAGGTGTGAGAGTAGGACTGGCAGCATGGACTAAGTCAGAGTCAGGGTCTAGACCGTGAGGAAGAGAGGAGGTAGGAGGAGACGGCAGGGGAAATTGCAGTGGAACAGAGGAAGGATGAAGTGCCATTAGGTGAGTGCCCAGGTTAGGAGGACGCGGACGCGGAACACGACGACCAGTGTGACCAGCGTGAATAGGCGAGGCAGGGCAAGATGCAAGCGCACGACACTCTGTAAGAGAGTGTGTCTGCTCTGTGTGAGGAGAAGGAGCAGGCAGTGGGGAGGCAGGCTGTAACTGTGGGTGCGACTGGTCAGGCGGTGGACACAGTAGAAGTGGAGTAAGGTCAGTAGAAGATGGAAGACTAAGAACCTGGCAAAGCAGTGGAACGAGGTACGGTGGCGGCCACACAGTGCCTCCAGCACCAGTACCAACAGCTCCAGCACCCCCAGCTCCAGGGTCTTCAGCTCCAAGGTCTCTAGCTCCAGCGCGTGCAGCACCACCAGCTCTAGCAGCTCCATTACCTCCAGTACGAGCACCTCTGAGTCCAGCAGCTCCAGCACCTCTAGCACCTCCATCACCTCCAGCACTAGCAGCACCACCAGCTTTGGGAGCTCCAGTACCTCCAGCACGAGCACCTTAAGGACCAGCAGCTCCAGCACCTCTAGCACTAGCAGCACCACCAGCTCCGGCAGCTCCAGTATCTCCACCACGAGTACCTCCAGGACCAGCAGCTCCAGCACCTCGAACACCTCCAGCACCACCAGCTCCAGCAGCTCTAGTACCTCCAGCACAAGCACCTCTAGGACCAGCAGCTCCAGCACCTCTGGTACCTCCAGCTCCAGCACGACCGCCAACACCTCCAGGACTAGCAGCTCCAGTGCCTCTAGCAGCAGTGCCTTTAGCGGCAGGCCCCCCAGCTCCTGCAGCGCCACTCCGAAGTGCGCCGAGCAAACCACTCATGCAGCTTCAGTAAAGAGAGAGGCTCCCGCCGTGACGAGGCACCCGAATGACCTCCAGCCGGACACAGTTTCACTAGGCTCAGCACCCCCCGGCTCCGCATCCTCAGGCTCAGCAACCCCAGGCTCAGCATCCCCGGGCTCCGCACGCTCAGGCTCAGCACCCCTAGACGCAACACCCCTAGCAGCACCCCCCCCAGCAGTACCAGAGTCGATAGCTACCTCGACAGGGTCAGGCAAGGGGAGTGGGTCTACCTGAGACACACCTGAGGGAGCAGGACCCTGAGGGGGGAGGGGTTCTACCGGAAGAGGACCTGGTGCAAGGAAAAGCGGCGGGGGCGGGGAGAGGGGCAGTGCATTAGGGGAAGAGACGGTAAAAGGGAACCGGCTCGTCAAACATGACGTCCCGAGAGGGCAGGACACGGCGCGAGGTGGGGTGGTAAAACTGCCAGCCGAGCGCGTCAGGGGGAAAGTCAAGGAAGACGCAGGGAATGGCGTGGGAGGAGAGCTTGTTCGCAGAGGTATCGCGGACAAAGGCACGACAGCCCCTGACCCGGAACACTGACCCATCGCCAACCTCCCCCGTCCAGCGCAGTGTAGGCGAGGTCTCCGACAAGGAGATATGGGGCCAGAGGTTGAGGTGATGTGCATCGTAGCGGACTGAAAACGGCCACAAAAAATGGGGAGCATCCGCATGGATCATGGAGGTACGAACGACCTCCATGACTAAGCCAATGAGGTGCTCAGAAGCCCTATTCTGCTGCAGAGAGGCTGGAAGCGTGAGCGACTTGCGAATGCCCTCCCCACGACAAAAGTACCGCAAGAGGTCGGAGGCAAACTCATCACCTCTGTCAGAGTGTAGACGCAGAACAAGAAGGTCCGCGTGGAACCGCTTGCGGAGCTGGAGACGAACAGCGCGGATCCAAGGGATCAAAACATCAAGGACCTCCCTCTTGATGCGCAAGGGTAAGACCGTGGTGTAACGCAAATAGTCGTCAACAAACAGAAGAAAGTATCGCTCGCGGCCCTGTCCACGGACGAGGGCCGTGCCCCACACGTCCATGTGAAGAGTCTGCGGGGAAGCAGTCGTCGGGGGAAACGAGGAGTGAGGAGTGGCGTGCTGCCGTCCCTTGACACAAGGAAGGCATGGAGGGGCAGGCGAGGGTGGGAGGGGAGGGAGAGACCAGGGAAGACCAGAGACAAGGAGGCGGGAGTGCATGCCACGGAGGCATGGCAAGGAGGGGTGACCTAGGCGGTGGTGCCAAAGGAGAGTCTGGTGCGACAGGTGGCGACACGAATAGGGGGCTGCTAGCTGACGTGACGCGGACACAGACGCAGCTACCTGAGGAGGCTCAGTAGCCAGTGTGTACAGACTCGACCCTGGTCGACAGATGAACGTGGCCAAGTGACGGCCATTCCAGGGCCACATACAGATCGCCACACGCTGGTTTGTAGAGAACGCGCACAGCAGGAAGGGCGGCGCATGGGCAGAGAAGGGCGGCGTGCTGCAAGGAAGGGCGACACGCAGGTAGGGCAGGGCGTGCGCGGGCGGCGCAATGCTGGGGAGGGCGTGCACGGGCGGCGCAATACTAGGCAGGGCGGGCCATGCGCGAGAAGCACGACGCAGGGCAGGGCGTGCGCAGGGTGGCGTGACGCAGGGCAGGGCCAGGTGCGCGCGGGCAGCAGGATGTAGGGCAGGGCACGCGCGGGGCGACGCGACGCAAGACAGGGCGCGCGCGGGCGGCGCGACGCGGGACAGGGCAGGGCGCGCGTGGGTAGCGCGATGCGGGGCAGGGCGGGGCGGCGCGGGGCTAGCAGGGCGGCGCACGGCTAGCAGGGCGGCGCGACGGGCAGGGCGAAGCAGCGCGCGGCCAGCAGAGCGGCGCGCGGGCAGGGCAAGGCATTGCGAGGCCAGAAGGGCGGCACGACTGGTGGGGTAACACGCTAAGGCAGTGAACTATACAGTGGGCCCTAAAAAATAACGATCCCGGGACAGGACCTGATCTGAAACCATGTTAGAATACTGAACGAGGATAATGCATTGAGAATACAACTAGGTACAAGTACTAACCCTAATTGGGTTGTACCCCTTATGGGCTACCCCAGTGTAACCTACACAACATAAGCATCATTATAGTTTGACACTTACCCTAATTAGGTTGTACCCCTTATGGGCTACCCCAGTACAGCATGTCAAACTTGTAGGCTATGGTCTGTGTAGGTTGTAGCGGGGTAGACAATATGGGGTACAACGCTTTTAGATTTTCCCGCTTGTACCTTCCTGATGGAAAGCGCGTGAATCTGGAGAGCGTACAAGAGATTAAGTCCGCCGACTTCGACTGAACATTGCGTGCAGCTCACGTAACCTTAAACTATGAGCAGGTACGCGTTGGAACGGTCTTAATCCCTACTTTCCAGAATAGTAACGCACGCTTTCAACCAAGATCTAGGCCGATCGCTATTGCGATTTAAGTTCGACAGTGTATTCTGGCGGAATTAGTAGGCAGCCATGGATTAGACCAAAAGACTAGCTTTAGCAAGAGTTCAGATCTGAAAAGTGACGAGTTGTTCAAACCCTACCAACCCAACCCTCGCCCTACAACAATCCCCAACAACCCAAAGTGCTAAACGAGCAACACCAAAGGTGTTGTAGTGAATAGCAAAGGTTTGTTGGTGCTTGTTGGGTGCGAGATCAATACCAGCCCGCAACAAGTCTGACCACCACATTTTGCCCAAACCCTTAGCCCACAACCAGCTAGAGCAAAATACCACAACCACCTACACAATCAACACTTCCTGCTTCCTAGTTGATTAATTCCTCGTTCTAACTTTTGACATGGTATTAGAGCAGGTTCCCTAGTGGGAACGTTTTTTTTAGGGCCCACCACGAACCTTTTTTTCTGCCTTGCCCGAAGCGCACTGCAGTGCCTGCCTGCCCCGTCACGCGCCTTGCGCCTGCCTACCCGCGCCCTTGAGCGCCTGCCCTGCCTGCGCCCTCGTGCGCCTGCCCTACCCGCGCCCTAGAGCGCCTGCCCTACCCGCGCCCTCGAGCGCTTGCCCTACCCGCGCCCTCGAGCGCCTGCCCGTCGCCCTGCCCTGCAGGCCGCGCGTAGGCCTGCCCTGCACCCGCGAAGCCGCCCCTGGACCTCGCGGCGCTGCCCCTGGACCCCGTGACGCCGCCCCTGGACCCCGCGACGCCGCCCCTGGACCTCGCGACGCCCCTGCGGGACCCGGGCGTCGCCCCTGCTCGTCACGACGCCCCTGCGGGACCCGCGCGGCGCTGCTCCTACTCGTCGCAACGCCCCTGCGGGACCCGGGCTTCGCACCTGCTCGTCGCGATGCCCCTGCAGGACCCGCGCGGCGCCGCTCCTACTCGTCGCGACGCCCCTGCGGGACACGCGCGGCGTCACCCCTGCTCGTCGCGGCGCCCCCTGCGCGCCGTCCCTGCTCGTCACGGCGCCCCCCTCCCCCCCCCCAACCCCCCCTCCTCCTGGCCTCCGCGCCCTGCCCCACCCCGCGCCCGCCCTTGGGGCGGCCGCCCCTACCCTGCCCTGCCACCGTCGCGGCCCTGCCGTAGCTGCTGTCGCGACCGTGCCCCACCGTAGCCGCCGTCGTGCCTGCAGCCGCCGTCGCAGCCCCGTTGTAGCCGCCGTCACGGCCCCGCTGCAGCCACCCATCGAGCGCCTGCACCCACCTGTCGAGCGCCGGACCTGCCCTACCCGTGCCCGTTGAGCGCCTGCCCACCGCCGCCGGTGGCATCTGCCCTATCCGCCTCTGGTGAGCACCTGCCCTACCCGCACTGCCTGTGCGTCTGCCTTACCAGCGTGCTGCCGCGCGTGCCGCACCTGCCTGCCAAGCGAGCCGCGCTGCTCGGCCAAGCCACGCCCCAGCAGCTTCGTGAGTGGTACGCTAGTTGGGGTTGTAGGGGTGGCCGTGGTGGGAGTCGCCCTTGAGCAGGTCGTTCGGGAGCTTCTTGTAGTAGCCAGGAGCAGCTGTAGCGGCGTCCGCGTGAGATCCTTTTGCCCCAGCACCTTCGTGAGTGGTACGCTTAGAGTAGAGGGTCATGGAGTACTGCTCGCTGCCCGTACATCATTCGCACAAGTGCTCGGGCTGGTCAGCCTTGCGGGACGGTTGGTCACACAGAATCCCGCTGCTTCTCCTTTCTGAGTGACGCTTGGCGTACAGAGTTTGGCGACGACGCTGAGCTCCCCTCCTGGCAGGAGCTGCTTAGGCAAAGGATCGATATCTTTGCTCTTGACTATGATGTTATCCTCACTGCCATG
Source organism: Closterium sp. NIES-65 (assembly GCA_948144175.1). Classification (NCBI taxonomy): domain Eukaryota; kingdom Viridiplantae; phylum Streptophyta; class Zygnematophyceae; order Desmidiales; family Closteriaceae; genus Closterium; species Closterium sp. NIES-65. Next base: position 4,738,525 of record CANXME010001697.1, on the reverse strand, counting down.
TATGCATTGCCCACTAGTGCTGAGGGTGCCTGTTACCTGTGCGTACCGCTAGACCTAGGTATAGAGTCTGCTGTGACTATTAGTGATGAGGGTGACTGTTACCTGTGTGTTCTGCCTGACCCAAGCACTGAGATTGCTGCTAAAGGTGCTAGTGAGTCTGCTGCTCCAGGAGCTGGTGAGTCTGCCATCTCAGGTACCGCACCGGCTCAGGCCTTGCACACTTTCAGCCTTGACTCGGGTGCTACCCGCTCCTTCTTTCGCGACTGCACCACACTCTCGCCGCTCACTCGGCCAGTGGCAGTCTCTCGCTGACCCCTCTGAGGGTCGGGTGCTAGCACACTCTTCTACGCCTCTGTCGTGTGTGGCGGTCCCATATGGCTCTCTGTCTAGCCTCCACCTCCCCTCGTTCTCCACGAACTTGGTGAGTGGAGCTGACCTCCAGGACGCGTGGGTTGACCAGTTCACTCCTGGAAGTCAGCGGCTCACCCACTCCTCGTGTACTCGGACGGGCCAGCACCTAGCCACATTCACCCATCAGCATGGGTCAAGCCTGTACACCCTGACTACCGTGTCTCCTCCGGTTGCTGAGTCTGGTCAGGTAGCCGCGTCGGGTAAGGTGTTTGCTGCAGCGTCCAGGTCTGGTCCTGAGTCTGCCCCCTGCTCGTGTCGCCTCCTATCTCACCAGACTCTCCTCTGGCACCACCGCCTTGGTCAGCCCTCCCTGCCTCGTCTTCGAGGCATGGCCTCCCGTGTCCTTGTCACTGGTCTTCCCCGGTCTCTCCCTCCCCTTCCCCCGGGGCCTGCCCCTACCTGCGTTCCTTGCGTCGAGGGGCAGCAGCGCGCCACTCCTCACTCCTCCGAGTTCCCTCCGACTACCGTGTGTTCAACCCACCGTGTGTTCAACCCACCGTGTGTTCAACCCACCGTGTGTTCAACCCACCGTGTGTTAAACCTACCGTGTGTTCAACCCACCGTGTGTTAAACCTACCGTGTGTTCAACCCACCGTGTGTTCAACCCACCGTGGATTCAACCCACCGTGTGTTCAACCCACCGTGTGTTCAACTCACCGTGTGTTGAACCTACCGTGTGTTCAACCCACCGTATGTTCAACCCACCGTGTGTTAAACCTACCGTGTGTTCAACCCACCATGTGTTCAACCCACCGTGGATTCAACCTACCGTGTGTTCAACCCACCGTGTGTTAAACCTACCGTGTGTTCAACCCACAGTGTGTTCAACCCACTGTGTGTTCAACCCACCGTGTGTTAAACCTACCGTGTGTTCAACCCACCGTGTGTTCAACCCACCGTGTGTTCAACCCACCGTGTGTTAAACCTACCGTGTGTTCAACCCACCGTGTGTTCAACCCACCGTATGTTAATCCTACCGTGTGTTAAACCTACCGTGTGTTCAACCCACCGTGTGTTCAACCCACCGTGTGTTAAACCCACCGTATGTTCAACCAAACGTGTGTTCAACCCACCGTGTGTTCAACCCACCGTGTGTTAAACCTACCGTGTGTTCAACCCACCGTGTGTTCAACCCACCGTGTGTTAAACCTACCGTGTGTTCAACCCATCGTGTGTTCGACTCACCGTGTGTTCAACCCACCATGTGTTCAACCCACCGTGTGTTAAACCTACCGTGTGTTCAACCCACTGTGTGTTCAACCCACCGTGTGTTCAACCCACCGTGTGTTCAACCCACCGTGTCTTCAACCCACCGTGTGTTCAACCCACCGTGTGTTCAACTCACCGTGTGTTCAACCCACCGTGTGTTCAACCCACCGTGTGTTCAACCCACCGTGTGTTATGTTATGTGATGCAATCATATGCATTCACGTCTGTCTGCCTCCCATCATATGTTCGTGCGTTGCATGCGTGGTGTGAGCGTGTGCAAGAATTTGTGTTTGATGTGGTTTGGTTTTTCTGAGTGTGTGTGTGAATGTTATTTGGCTTGAGCAGATATCTAAAGTGACTCCACTGCTCAAGAGCTTTCCGACGAACCAAGTATCGCTTCAATCGGAGCACGAACAAGAAAGTTACGAACGTTGGAGTTCGTATGCTTTTGATATTTGGTTGTGGTGACTATGGGAAGTTGTGGGGTTGACTCCATATGGGGTACAGACTTTTGGGGGTTGGGAAATTTGTCTGTTCTACTGTAGTTGCTGCCAAGTGGTTGGGAGAAACCAAACCAGGTTGGCAAGTGTGGCCAAGCTGGGTTAAGGTGGATGGCATGGGTTGGGAAAGTGACAAAAGTGAAAGTGGGGTTGCCTATGGAGAAGGGAATTGTGTGGCATGGGGTTTCCTTGGTTGGGAACTCTCTTGGGACCTTCCCTCTCATCCTCCTCATCCCATCCTACCTGGTTTAGTGCTACTCTAACTCTCTTGTGTGTAACTCTTGAGTACTTGTGAAACTATTGTGAGTGAATTAAGTTTCTATGTGGCAGCATACCCCCTGGTGCGCCGAGAAGCATAACTCGAGATTTACTCCACCTTTCGATACGATTCAAATTGGGAATGATAGCCACGGACAAGGGCTATAGCACACTCGAGTTTGGGACGATTCTAACAGTGCACTTTTCGTCGACAACGTTTCTTGTGAAGTCGCGGTTTCTGTCCAGAATTTCAAGCCAGCGATTTTGAGAAATTTAGGCTCCTAATCTTCACAGACTCGATCCTTAATCTCTAACAAGTGGTATCAGAGCTGATTAAGGACCTTGTGGGGAGTCTACTGAAGTGTGAAGACCCTCCTAGACCCACCATGGCCTGTGGGCGTGCCTAAGTGGAGTTCTGGAGGTTGGATGTGACTTCCGCTAAGGGGAAACTCTGCCGAAATTTCGTTGGCGCCGACACTTGTGAAAATATTGTGGGACTTCGATGTGGACAGCAAAGGGGGAGCTGAAATTGTGATTGGGAGCAGAGAAGATGAGTCAAGGAAGTGGAGATGCAGTTGAGAAGAGGAGTGAACCGCCACCATCCAAGATTGAAGCTTTGGATGGCTCCAACTATGAGGAATGGAGCGGGCGGATGCGGAGCGCCTTCAAGCGCTACAAGCTGCTGAAAATTGCAATGGGAGAGGAGAAGATGCCAGGGGAAGGAGATGCCCGCGATCGGTGGATTGAGAAGAGCGCGGTGCTGTACGACCTCATCCTCCAATCGGTCAACAACGACATGTTCCAGCACATCAAGGATTTGGTGGAGTTGGATGATTCCGGACCGAAGGCATGGAAGCTGCTACGCGACGTGATTCAGCCCAACACGCTGCCGATGGTGATTGTGTTGGAGAAGGAGTTGGCTGCCCTCTCCATGAAACCGGGAGATGATGTGAAACCGGTCCTTCATAAGATCAAGGACACCTATGCGAGGATGGCAGCGGCGGGCAGCGAAGTGTCGCAGATGCAACAGTGTACCAAGATCATCTCGGTGCTCGACAACTCGTGGGACAACCTCATCCCCACCCTTAACGTTCAGCAGGACAAATGGACGCCTGAGTGGCTACGGCAGCAGATCCTGCAGGAGGACTTCCGCAGGCGCCACACTGGAGGTGGTGCTGCCAACAAAACTGCTGAGGGGTATGGAGCTGCAGGAGGCAGCAGAGGGAGAGGGGGAGGGAGAGGCCGAGGCCGTGGGAGAGGCTTTGGCAGAGGAAGAGGCCGAGGTGACTACAACGAGGGGCATGGAAGCTCTGGTGGCAGGGGGAGCCCCCGAATGGAGGGTGCGTGCTGGTACTGCAAGAAGGCTGGACACCCATGGTTCAAGTGTTTCAGCCGGCCTGAAGGATGGGCGCCTCCAGGCATGAAGCCGCCAAGTGGAGAACGTGCACGAGGTGGCGCTGTGCAAGGTTCAGGTGCACAAGGTGATGGTGCACAAGGTAAAGCCGACCCTGGGATGTTCCTCATGGTTGAGGATGTGCAAGGGAGTGGGGGTGATGTGGGTTCAGTTGGGAAGGTTGTGATGCACCCCCTCACTCACTGGGTGATCGATTCAGGTTGCACGAGTCATATGACCCCACGGGCAGATTTGCTTGATGAGGTAAAACCTCCTGGGAAGATCAAGTTTGTGGCTGCCGCTTCAGGTGCTTTGCTCCCTGTGATTGGTGTTGGGAATGCCAAGGTGATAGGAGCCAATGGAGAGCTTGTGGGGCTTGGGAATGTGCTGTTGGTTGAAGGTTTGTCCGCTAACCTTCTTTCGGTGCGCCGGCTGCAGAAGAGCAAGGCTGAAGTTACCTTCGGCCCAACCAGCTGCCGTGCAAAGCTTGGGAAGTTGCTGCTGTGGAACTTGGAGGAGAAGAGCAGCTGCATCAAGGACCTGTGGCAGCTGCCCATCATCCCTTGGAAGGGGAAACCACCAGCAACGGCAAAGGCAGCGGCAGCGGCTAAAGCAACTGCGGGAGGAGAGGAGACTGCACCAACTGCAGGGGCCCTGGATGCAGTCAAGAAGGTGCAGTAGTCACAGCAACCACATGGTGAGGTGCTTGCTGGTGTGGATGGGACAGCTGCATGGGCAAAGGCTTCATCTGGGAGTGGTGAGGCTAATTGGGAGACGTGGCATGAGAGGCTGTGCCATGTGAACATTCCTATGCTGCAGAAGTTGGTAAAGGATGCGTGTTTGAAGGGGCTGGAGGTGAAGGGGGGAGCAAAGGAGATTGGGAGCTGCCCTACATGCCTTGAGACCAAGTTCACAAAGTTTCCCTTCAGCAGCAGCACAGGACCAGCCAAGGCACCACTTGCACTAGTGCACATGGATGTGGTGGGCCCCACGAGGGCCCTTTCTCTCTCGGGCAGCCGCTACTTCTTGACCATTGTGGACGACCACACACGTGCGGTGTGGGTCTACCCTTTGAAGACTAAGGGGGATGTGGCAGCGGCTGTTCTCAAGGAGTGGATGCCAAGAGCTCAAAGGGAGAGCGCACACAAGGTGAAGGTGATCCGCACCGACAATGGGGGAGAATTCATTGGCGCAGACTTTGAGGCGGTGCTGAAGAAGAAGGGGATCCAGCATCAGCTCACAGTGCCCTACAACCCTCAGCAGAATGGCGTGGCTGAGCGGTTCAACCAGACCCTGCAGGAAGGTGCTGGCACTCTCCTTGGGCGTGCAGGGCTGCCGGATCCGTTTTGGGTGACTGCACTACGGCAGGTCACCCTTGTGAAGAACAGGGTGCTGGCAACTGTGGGGGACAAGCAGTGGGTCCCCTACACCAAGTGGTATGGGAGTGCAGCAGCAGTGAACATGCTGAGAGCCTTTGGGTGCATGGTGGTGTTTCATGTGCCTAAGGAGAAGAGGGGAAAACTGGAAGCTTCTGGGAGATGGGGTGTGCACTTGGGGCTTGCTAAGGATCACAAGGGCTGGTTGATATGGGATTTGACCAGCCAGCAGCTGACTGTGTCAAGGGATGTGAAATTCCTTGAGTCCTTGTACTACAAGGAGTGGAAGCAGCAGCAGCACAAGCTTCCTACAACACCGCTGATCATGAAGGCTGATGAGGTGCAGCGGCCTTCGAGGCAAGTGCAGGTCACTGTCTCAGAGGAGGAGATTTTTGGGGTGACTGAGAATGGGGGAGAACCTGAGGTGGAGGAGCAGCAGCAGCCGCAGCAGCAGCAGCAGGAGCAAGGTGCTCCACAAGGTGCCGCACGTCCGGCTGACCGTCCTAGGAGGGATGTGCGCCCTCCTAACCGGCTGACCTATCCGAGCTTTGGCAAGCCAAAGGTGGTAAGGGCTGGGAGTGTGGCTGAGCAGTGTGATGAGGAGGAGATAGCACATTGCTACTGGGCAGCCGTCCCTGAGCCCAAGACGCTAGCTGAGGCATTGAGTGGGCCGGATGCTAAAAAATGGAAGCAGAGTGTGAAGGAGGAGTATGACTCTCTGCTGGAGAACGAGACGTGGGAGCTGTGTGAGCTGCCACCTGGAAAGAAGGCCATTTCTTCCAAGCTGATCTTCAGGCACAAGTACGGACCTGATGGGGAGCTGACCCGCTACAAGTCAAGGCTTGTGGCTAAGGGGTTTCAGCAGACAAAGGGGAAGGATTATGATGAGATCTTTGCTCCTGTGGGGAAAGGCACAACATTGAAAGTGTCACTGGCAATGGCAGCAAACCGTGGATGGCGGGTGAAGCAGATGGACATCACCACCGCCTTCCTCAATGGGATCATTTTGGAGGAGCTGTACATGTTACAGCCTGAGGGTTTGGATGATGGGAGCGGCAGGGTGTGCAGGCTGAAGAAGGCCATCTATGGCCTGAAGCAGGCTCCTCGTGCATGGTACCACAAGCTAGAGGAGACACTGCTGGCTGGGGGGTTCAAGAAGAGTGAGTGTGACCACAGCCTGTTCCTGCTACAAGAGAAGGAGCAATTTCTCATGCTCCTGGTGTATGTGGACGACATCCTGCTCTTCTCTGAGTCGTCTGCAATGATTGAGCGTGTGGAGGAGATGCTGGAGATGTAGTTTAAGTGCTCCAAGATGGGAGATGTGAAGTACTACCTGGGTATGCATGTGGAGAGGGACCTTGACAAGGGAGTGTTGAGGTTGCACCAGAGAAAGTACTGTGAAGGGCTGGCCGAGAAGTATGGGCTGCAAGATGGAGGAAAGCCAGCCACCCCACTGCCTTCAGGGTTCACAGTGGAGCCCTGTGCTGATGAGGAGGTGGTGGGTGAGAGTGACAGGAAGCTGTTTCATTCCATGGTGGGGGCTCTCAATTATGCGGCTAACCACACACGACCTGACATTGCCTTTGCTACATCCAGGCTTGCAAGTGTGGTTGCACGCCCCAGTCATGAGCAGCTGGAAGCGGCCAAGAGGTTGGTCCGCTATGTGAGCGCTACGGCATCAGTGGGCTTGGAGTACAGTGCTGTGCGACAGAGACTGCAGAGGGGTGCAGCTGATTTGGGCAAGGGGGAGATGCTCCTGACTTGCTATACCGACGCCAGCTTCAACTCTGTGAAGGCGGATGGCACCAGCATTGGAGGCTATGTGTGCCTGTTTGGAGGAGGTGCAGTGAGCTGGCGCAGCAAGAAGCAGAACGAGGTGGGGCAGTCCTCGTGTGAGACAGAGTACATGGCCCTGCATCATGGGGCAAAGGAGGTGGTGTGGCTGAGGCGTTTGTTGGAGGAGATCAGAGTGTGCCAGAGGGAGCCGACTGTGATTTTCTGTGACAATGAGTCGGCGGTGAAGCTAGCAAAGAATGCTTGTCTTCATGGGCTGACCAAACACATCAGGCCTAAGTGGCATTGGGTGAGGAGGCTCCTGGACAAGGAGGTGCGATTGGAGATTGTGAAGACCCATCAGCAGGCGGCTGACATTCTCACCAAGCGCCTGGCTGAATCTGAGCATTGGAAGGGCATGAAGCTTGCTGGAATGAGTGTGCATTGAGGATGCATGCTTGAGCTATGGCATGTGGGATGATGGTTGGCAGCCAGAGGGGGAGTTTGTTGTGTGATGCAATCATATGCATTCACGTCTGTCTGCCTCCCATCATATGTTCGTGCGTTGCATGCGTGGTGTGAGCGTGTGCAAGAATTTGTGTTTGATGTGGTTTGGTTTTTCTGAGTGTGTGTGGGAATGTTATTTGGCTTGAGCAGATATCTAAAGTGACTCCACTGCTCAAGAGCTTTCCGACGAACCAAGTATCGCTTCAATCGGAGCACGAACAAGAAAGTTACGAACGTTGGAGTTCGTATGCTTTTGATATTTGGTTGTGGTGACTATGGGAAGTTGTGGGGTTGACTCCATATGGGGTACAGACTTTTGGGGGTTGGGAAATTTGTCTGTTCTACTGTAGTTGCTGCCAAGTGGTTGGGAGAAACCAAACCAGGTTGGCAAGTGTGGCCAAGCTAGGTTAAGGTGGATGGCATGGGTTGGGAAAGTGACAAAAGTGAAAGTGGGGTTGCCTATGGAGAAGGGAATTGTGTGGCATGGGGTTTCCTTGGTTGGGAACTCTCTTGGGACCTTCCCTCTCATCCTCCTCATCCCATCCTACCTGGTTTAGTGCTACTCTAACTCTCTTGTGTGTAACTCTTGAGTACTTGTGAAACTATTGTGAGTGAATTAAGTTTCTATGTGGCAGCATACCCCCTGGTGCGCCGAGAAGCATAACTCGAGATTTACTCCACCTTTCAATACGATTTAAATTGGGAATGATAGCCACGGACAACGGCTATAACATACTCGAGTTTGAGACGATTCTAACGGTGCACTTTTCGTCGACAACGTTTCTTGTGAAGTCGCGGTTTCTGTCAGAATTTCAAGCCAACGATTTTGAGATATTTAGACTCCTAATCTTCACAGACTCGATCCTTAATCTCTAACATGTTAAACCCACCGTGTGTTCAACCCACCATGTGATCAACCCACCGTGTATTAAACCCATCGTGTGTTAAACCTACCGTGTGTTCAACCCACCGTGTGTTCAACCCACCGTGTCCTAAACCTACCGTGTGTTCAACCCACCGTGTGTTCAACCCACTGTGTGTTCAACCCACTGTGTGTTAAACCTACCGTGTGTTCAACCCACCGTGTGTTCAACCCACCCTGTGTTCAACCCAGAGGCTCCCGTGTAGACTCTTCACATGGACGTGTGGGGCCCAGCCTGCGTCCGTGGTCAGGGTCACGAGCGCTACTTTCTGCTGGTCGTTGACGACTACTCACGTTACACCGCACTCTTCCCCTTGCGTCGCAAGGGTACGCTCACAGAGGTGCTGATCGACTGGATCCGCGCACCTCGTCGCCAGCTCAGCGAGAGTTTCTGCTCGGACCTTCCTGTTTTGCGTATGCACTCCGACAGAGGTGGAGATTTTTCCTTCAACCTTCTGAGGGCCTTCTGTCGTGCGGAGGGCATCCGCCAGACGTTCACGCTTCCGGCCTCTCCACAACAAAATGGGATTGCTGAGCGCCGCATTAGCATGGTCATGGACGTCCCTCATACGTCCATGATGCATGCGGCTGCTCCCCATTTTCTGTGGTCGTTCGCGGTTCAGTACGCGGCGCATTAGCTCAACCTCCAGCCCCGGGTCTCCATGCCAGAGACCACACCTGCTCTGCGGTGGACGGGGAAGGTTGGAGATGCGTCTGCATTCCGTGTCTAGGGATTTCGAGCTTTTGTCAGCGATTTGTCTGCGCACAAGCTGTCCTCCCGTGTTGTTCCCGGCGTCTTCCTTGGCTTCCTCCCTGACGCGCCTGGTTGGCAGTTCTACCACCCCACCTTGCGCCGTGTTTTGTCCTCTCAGGGTGTCACGTTTGATGAGTCAGTTCCTTACTACCGTCTCTTCCGCTACCGCACTACCCCCCCCCCCCCCCCCCCCCCCCCTCGCTGCACTTCCTGTCAACGGGAGTTGTATGTTGGCCCCGTCCACGCTTGGGCGGAGCCGACATCGTGGTCGGGTGAGCAGCCGACCTGCAGCAGTGGGCAAGCAGGTCGACAAGGAGGTCGACCTGCACGGGGACCACTGCACGGGCGCCGACTTCGGGGTGGCGCCAACTTAGGTCGACTTAAGCGTCGACCTGCGGAGGACGTTAACTTGGTGACGTCAACTTGGGAAGCCGACTTTGGTGGTCGGCTGATGTGCTGGTCGACCTGCGGGTGGTCGACTGGACCCTGTGGTCGACGAAGAAGGGGCCGACGTCGAGTAGCAGGACGTCGAGCAGTCGGTCGTCGAGCAGTCAGGACGTCGAGCAGTCGGGCGTCGAGTGACCGAGGGGCATGGTCGACCCGGTGAGGTCGAGGTCGACAACGAGGTGGTCGTCGACTTGGGAGGTCGACGGACACGTACGGGAGTTGCTGGTCGATGTGGTTGCCCGGTCGACCAGGTTACCTGGGTGACGAAGTGCTGCGGAGGAGTGCGACGGTCGCCCAGGCGAAGTTGGCGAGACCGACCTTGGTGGTGGTATCACGAGGTCGTCGTGGCAGATCAGAGGCAGCCGTCAGCCCGAGGCTGACGTGGTGTGTGTGTGCTGTGTAGGTAATGAGGCTCGGCATACCAATCATCTGCACGCACCTGCAAAGCAGGTGCGCTGCTGGCACACCGTCGACCTGAAGCATTGGCAAGCTTTCGACTTTGCTCTGCTGGAGCGCGGTCGACCAAGTCGTGTTGGAACGCGGTCGACCATGCTGTGCTGGCAGTTGACCAACCTGAATGCTAGCTCTGATGTAGTCTTGCATTGCCAACTTCATTGTACCATTGTTATGATCTTTTCTTAGTGAAACTCTTGCCAAATTGCCCCGTGAACTAGCAAGCAGTGTGAGCACTAGGAAAACGTCTAAGGACCAACAAACGCAGAGATCACACGAGCACACGTGCCTAGCCAGTAGTCTAGCTCCCGTTGTAGTAGTTATCTCCGCATGGTGCGGTGAGCGTGGACGGCACACGACTTACCTTTCAGTCAGGTCGACGTAGATACCACTTACCTATTGCGTAGTTACAGGCCGGCAATTGTGCAGTAGTCACTATGGTAGGAGCCGTAGGTGACGCGGGGGTGGTGGACACCCTGGAGGCACGGTTGGAGAACGCGAGGAGGAAGCATGAGGCCAATGAGTATGGCGACTAGCCCTGGGCGGTCGTCGAGGCTGGACTCCGCTCCACGTGGGAGACGGAGCACCCGTCTCGACCTGCCTCTCCTCGTCCGGTGAACAACGAAGGCGGCGTCGACGTGGGCGTCGACGCCGGGGGTGGTCAAGTCGACAGTAGTGCTGGAGGCACGTCGAGGCAGAGAGGTGTGATACACGCCAGTGAAGTCGGCGGCGTTCAGGTGCGAGGGAGGCAGACATCGGCGGCTGCAGGCTCTTCGCAGGGTGACGTCGGAGGTCGACGGAGTGGGCTGTCGCCGATGTCGGCGTCCCAGGTGACAGCAGGTGGAATTGCACCGAGCTATGGCTACTTCAAGTTCACGCCGGACAGGATCTCGGTCACCCCCTCACTGGTTGGTCGACCCGACATTCTCACCTGGAAAGAAGCTATCGAGCCCCAGCTGGAGATGGCTGGGCTGATCGGCTTCGCCCGAGGGACCGTGGCGACGCCTGGGGAGCACCACCCTGACTTGCGGGCGGAGTTTCGCGCCGTGCAGCTGCTGACCTTCACGGTCATCTCGCGGTGCTGCTCGCTAGGGGTGCAGATTGCCTTAAAGTGGTGCCGAGAGTACATCGACGCCGGCCACTGGGCGTGGCACTTCATCGAGTCGACGTACCAGGTCACCGACGACCTGTTTATCGCCCAGCTGGAGGGACAGCTGACGCACCTGCGTATGGGTGACGATGAGACAGCGACCGACTACTGCAACCGGGCCCGGCGAATTCTCGCCACCATCAGGATGGCCGGCGCGCAGTACTCCACGGCGTCGTACATCACCCATGTCATGCAGGGACTCTCGAGCAGCTACAACCTCCTGAAGCGGCTGTCCATGGCGCCGGGCACGAGGGCGACGCTCAACGAGGACAACTTGACCTCGTACATCCTGCAGGACGAGGCGATGCAGGAGGCTGAGCGGTCGCAGGAACTCTTTGCGGAGGCCAACTTCGTCGCCCCGGCGAAGCAAGGAGGCCGACCAGGAGAGCGTGGACAGTCTGGTGGCGGCGGGAGCGGTGGCTGGAAGTCGGCCAAGGAGGTCGACAAGAAGAAGTCGACCAAGAACAGCGGTCGAGGAGGAGGAGGTCGACGACGGGAGTGCTGGCTGTGCGGCGACCCCGACCACCTCTCCTTCGAGTGCCCTGACCGCAGTGACTCCGACGACGACGACAAGGGAGGCCGCGAGAGGTCTGACAGTCGTCGTCCCCGTCGAGGAGGAAACCGGCCGCGCAAGGAGAAGTAGTCAACCAAGACGTCGACTTCGGCAAAGGACGCCGACTCCCCTGCTAGCGGCAAGGCGCGGGACGACACGACGGCGTCGTGCTCGCTGGTTGGCATCGTGGAGCCGACTGTCTCGCTGGCGCCGGAGGCTGGGGAGGACTTCCAGGCGGTGGCGGCGGCTCTGCAGGCAAACCCGGCGGTGGTCCTGCTCGACAACGGTTGCTCCCACCACCTGATGGGGACGAAGGAAGCCTTCGTCGACCTGCAGCCGAGCGGCTTCATCAAGCACGTGCGCGGCTTCAATGGGGCGCTGCAGGATGTCCAGGGCCGCGGCACCGTCGCCCTGCAAGGGGAGGCCGGGAAGCAGGTGCTCATCCCCGACGTGCTGTACGTCCCGGGTGTGCAGGCGAACTTGCTGTCGTCCGGCCAGCTGAAGGAGCACGGTGTGAAGCTGCAAGAGGACGGCGACGGGATGCTGCTCGTCTCGGCAACGGGAGAAGTGCTCGGACGGGCGACGTTCTCCGGGCGTGTCCTCTGCACCGACCTGCGTCCCTGCCCAACGAGGTCGACGTCGACAACGCCGGAGGTTGTGGCCCTGCGGGCGATTGTCTCGACAATGAAGTCGACGCCGGACCGAATGGATGCGAGGCTTGCACATGTCGGCATGGACACCATACGGAGCTCGGCGAAGAACGAGGTCGCCATTGGGCTGGACCTCAAGTCGGCGACGGACGCCGACTCCCCGTGTGTCTCGTGCGTCGGCGGGAAGCTGGCGCGGCACACCTTCCCCGACCAAGGCTCCGACGCCGACGATGTGCTGGCAGTCGTGCACATCGATCTGTGCGGGCCGTTCCGTGTGGCTGCCAAGGATGGCAGCCTGTACTTCTTGTTGCTGAAGGACCGCAAGACCCGCTACGTGTGGGTGAAGCCGATCACCAAGAAGTCGGACGCGTTGCCGGTGTTTGTGCAGTGGCTGGCGGTGGCTGAGCGGCAGACGAAGAAGTCGGTGTTGATGCTGCGCTCTCACCGGGGAGGGGAGTTCCTCGGGAAGCAGTTCATCGACTTTGTGAACGACAAAGGGATCGTCCACGACCTGACCTGCCCATACACCCCGCAGCAGAACGGCATGGCGGAGCGGGAGATGCGGACGGTAGTGGAGTCGGTGCGGACAATGCTGTTGCACATGGGCGTGCAGCACCACTGGTGGCACCTCGCTCTCCGGCAGGCCGTCTGGGTCCGCAACTTCCTTGAGAGGTCGACGCTGCCGCCGGGGACGACGCCGTACCAACTGCTGACCGGGAAGAAGCCCGGCTTGTCGCTGGCGCGGGTGTGGGGCTGCATGGCGCAGTTCTTAGTCCCCGAGCAGCAGCGTGGTGGGAAGCTGCAACCGAAGGCAAAGTGGGGTCTGCACCTTGGCGTGTCGGCGGCGAGCAAGGGCTGGGAGCTCCTCGACGTCGACACCGACCGGGTGGTCACCACGTCGGACGTCGTGTTCTACGAGGAGATGTCGCTGGCCGAGTGGTAAACGGCGTCCGGGTCGGTGTCCGGCCGTTCGTCCCTCACTCCGCCATCCGACACCTCGTCGGCGACGCTGCCACTGCTTGCAGGGATCGGTGAGCTTCCTGTACAGGACGTCGAGGACGTCCGCCCCCCTGCTCCTCCTCCTGCGACCCCCGCCCCTTCCCTCGTGGTCGATCTGCGTCGGCTGACCTCGGTGTCGGCCCCCGGCGATGAGGGGAGTGGTGCGACGCCGCCTTCGGCCAAATGCATCGCCGGTGGCCGACGCGACGAGCGGCAGGGCGACGTGGGCTTGCAGACGACGTCGACAGGAGAGGAGCAGGCCGAGGACCAGCGGCCAACAGAGGAGCAGGCAGCGATGACGCCGACCAAGGAGCAGTCGGCGACCGAGTAGTTGGCAAGGGAGCCGACCATAGGGGAGAAGTCGGCTGGGACGCCGGCTGACGAGCAGCAGGATGTCGAGGGCAGCGGCAACGATGGAGGGGACGCCGAGGAGTTCCAGCCAGGACCACGGCGTTCAGGCCGACTTCGGAGGCCGCCTGACTTCTTCGTCCCCGCTGCCTTCACCACGGTGTACGACGTGGACGATGAGGCCGACGACCTGCTGTACGACGATGCCGAGGAGGATGAAGAGTTTCCAGAGCTCGACCCCGACATGTTAGCCGACCCCGAGCACCGTTGGGACATCTCGACGATGACGGTGAAGGAGGCGTTGGCGAGCTGGAAGGGCCCGGCAGTGAAGGCCGCCATGGAGGAGGAGATTCGCAGCCTCCTCAACATGGGAACGTGGGAAATGGTCGAACGTCCGCCGGGAGTGAACGTCATGAAGAACCGGTGGGTGTTGACGACGAAGTACCACGTCGACGACACCGTCGAGCGCGAAAAGGCGAGGCTGGTGGTGAAGGGCTTCACGCAGGTGTATGGCGCCGACTACGACGAGACGTTCGCGCCCGTGGGCAGCTACGTCACGCTGAGGATCTTCCTCAGCATCGTCGCCATCCGCAACCTCAACCTGATGCAGCTCGACATGAAGAACGCCTTCTTGCAGAGCAAGCTCGACAGGGTGCTCTACATGTCCCAGCCGGACTACTTCAACGACGGGACCGGCCGGGTGTACAAGCTGCTGAAAAGCCTGTACGGGCTAAAGCAGTCGCCGCTGCTGTGGTACTTGGCGCTCAACGACGTGCTGGTCGGCGCCGGGTGGAAGAAGAGCCAGGTCGACGAGGCTCTCTACTGCAAGGTCGGAGACGACGGAGTGGCCTGCTGGGTGCTGGTTTACGTCGACGACCTACTTGCCGCCAGCAGTAGCGCCGCGATGTTGAAGGAGTTGAAGGAGCTATTAGAAGCCGCCTTCGAGCTGCGTGAGATCTCGCCGGTGCAGAAGTACCTCGGGCTGGAGATCGTCCGCGACAGGTCGGCGGGGAAGCTGTGGCTGCACCAGCAGGGCTACGCCGACAAGCTGCGTAGGCGCTTCATCGACGAGAAGCAGACGGGGCGCACCCCGAAGACACCGGTCTCGGTCGACGCCTATGCTGAGCTCACGTTCGATGACGAGGAAGCACAGGCGCGGCAGGAGGAGGAGTACCGGCAGAAGGTCGGCTCGCTGCAGTTCGCGGCGACGACGACGAGGCTGGACATCGCCTTCGTCTGCAGCAAGCTGGGGAGCGGTCTCACGGTGAGGAGCGACCAGCACTGGCGTGAGGTTGACCGCTGCCTCGCCTACCTCGCCAATACGCGTGACACCGCCCTGGAGTTCGGCGGTGGACCTGAGTCGCTGGACCTGGTCGGCTACGTGGACGCCGACGACGCCGGTGACAAGCAGAACAGGACGAGCACGAGTGGCTACGTGTTCGTCTATGGAGGGGCTGCAGTCTCCTGGTCGAGCCAGCGCATCAAGTGTGCGATGTTGTCGTCGACTGAGTCGGAGTACGTGGCAGCCACCGAAGCCGGCAAGGAAGGACGTCGACTTTGATTCCTCCTTGCAGAGTTCCGGCAGCTGGATGCTGGGAAGCCGACCGTTCTTCGGGTGGACAACAAGTCGGCTATCTCAGTCGCCGAGGGCATGGGGTTGACGGGCAACCTCAAGCACATGGAGCGGCGACAGGCCTGGCTGCAGCACATGGTGAAGCGCGAGAAGTTCTCGTTGAGGTACATCCCAACCACTGAGCAGCCGGCCGACTTCCTGACGAAGGCGCTGCACTATCCGGCCTTCAACCGGTGCTCCGTCGCAATCGGCCAGGTGCGCTTGGCCGACGTGGGCGACGGCGACAACGACGTGCAGCAGTAGGTGCCATGCCCTCTTGCATGGCTGGTGCGGTGGACGACGTGCGGTGTGTTGGGGGCACGTCGACGAGCTATTCTCCGAGGAGTACTGCCGAGTGGACTTGAGGGGGACCAAGCGTGAACGCGGCAGGGGAGTGTCAACGGGAGTGGTATGTTGGCCCCGTCCACGCTTGGGCGGAGCCGACATCTTGGTCGGGTGAGCAGCCGACCTGCAGCAGTGGGCGAGCTGGTCGACGAGGAGGTCGACCTGCACGGGGACCACTGCACGGGCGCCGACTTCGGGGTGGCGCCAACTTAGGTCGACTTAAGCGTCGACCTGCGGAGGACGTTAACTTGGTGACGTCAACTTGGGAAGCCGACTTTGGTGGTCGGCTGATGTGCTGGTCCACCTGCGGGTGGTCGACTGGACCCGGTGGTCGACGAAGGAGGGGCCGACGTCGAGTAGCAGGACGTCGAGCAGTCGGTCGTCGAGCACTCAGGACGTCGAGCAGTCGGGCGTCGAGTGACCGAGGGGCATGGTCGACCCGGTGAGGTCGAGGTCGACAATGAGGTGGTCGTCGACTTGGGAGGTCGACGGACACGTACGGGAGTTGCTGGTCGATGTGGTTGCCTGGTCGACCAGGTTACCTGGGTGACGAAGTGCTGCGGAGGAGTGCGACGGTCGCCCAGGCGAAGTTGGCGAAACCGACCTCGGTTATGGAATCACGAGGTCGTCGTGGCAGATTAGAGGCAGCCGTCAGCCCGAGGCTGACGTGGTGTGTGTGTGCTGTGCAGGTGATGAGGCTCGGCGTACCAATCATCTGCACGCACCTGCAAAGCGGGTGCGCTGCTGGCACACCGTCGACCTGCAGCGTTGGCAAGCTGTCAACTTTGCTCTGCTGGAGCGCGGTCGACCAAGTCGTGTTGGAACGCGGTCGACCATGCTGTGCTGGCAGCTGACCAACCTGAATGCTAGCTCTGATGTAGTCTTGCATTGCCAACTTCATTGTACCATTGTTATGATATTTTCTTAGTGAAACTCTTGCCAAATTGCCCCGTGAACTAGCAAGCAGTGTTAGCACTAGGAAAACGTCTAAGGACCAACGAACGCAGAGATCACACGAGCACACGTGCCTAGCCAGTAGTCTAGCTCCCGTTGTAGTAGTTATCTCCGCACTTCCTAGCGCCATGTCTTCCAACGATAGTCCCCCTCCCCCCTTAGGGTCCTGCCCCCTAAGGTGTGTCTCAAGTAGACGCAGTCAAGCCTGTCGATGTAGCTGTTGACTCTGGTACTGCTAGGGGTGCGGAGCCTGAGTGGGTGGAGCCTGGGGGTGTTGAGTCACAGCGTGTGGAGTCTGGGGGTGCTGAGTCTGAGGGTGCAGAGCCTGGGGGTGCTGAGTCAGAGGATGCGGAGCCTGGGGGTTGCTGAGCCTGAGGGTGTTGAGCCTCTGGTTGCTGAGACTGAGGGTGCTGAGTCTGCTTGAGTTCCTGCACGTGCCTCGTCTCAGCGGGAGCCTCTCTCTCCACCGCAGCTGTGCGAGTGGTTTGCTCGCCGCTAGAGACTTTAGCGAGGTGCTGCTGCAGGAGCTGCTAGAGATCCTGCTGGCGGCCCTACTGGTGCTGGGGCTTCTGGCGATGCTACAGATGCTGGGGGAGCTGGAGCTGCTTTAGGTACTATTGGTGCTGGTGCTTCTAGAGGTGATGGAGCCGCTGGTTCCGGAGGTGCTCGTACGGGAGGTACTGGAGCTGCTGGGCCTGGTGGTGCTGCTGGAGCTGGAGCTGCTGGCGGTGCTAGAGCTGGCGGTGCTGCAAGAGCAGGTGCTGCTGGAGGTGCTAGAGCTGGCGCTACTGGAGCTGCTGGGGCTTCTGGTGGTCCTGCTGGAGCTGGAGCTACTGGATGTACTGGAGTTGGCGCTGCTGGAGCTGCTGGTGGTGCTGCGGGAGTTGGAGCTGACGCTGGGGGTGCTGGAGCTGTCTCTGCTGGTTCTGGAGGCGCTGCGCGGCCGCGGCCGTACTTCGTTCCGCTCCCTCAGGAGGTTCTTGGTCTCCCGCCTTCTCCTGGTCCTGCTCCTTCCTTAGAGTATCCACCGCGTGTTCAGTCGCAGTCACTTTTACAACCCGCCTCCCCATGCCTGCTCCTTCTCCTTACACTGGTCCGACCGGAGGTCTTACGGAGCGTCGTGAGCCCGAGTCTTATCCTTCGTCGCCTGTTCGTGCTGCTCGCACTAGTCGTCGAGATTCGCGTCAGCGTCCTCCACCTATACCCGGCACGCACAAGATGGCACTGCATCCTTCCACTGCTCTGCAGCGTGTCCCTCTGCCGTCTCCTCCTGCGTCTTCTCTTCTTGCCCTTGCTGACCCAGAGTCTAACTCCCTTCATGCTGCTAGTCCTACTGTCACGCGTCTCCTGGCCACTGTTGTTACTGACCCTTCCTTTGATTCCACTGCTGCGTCTGCCTTAGTTGCTGAGCTTGTCGACTTTGCTGTCGTCTAGACTACGCCGCTAGTCTTGTTGCTGAGTTTGAATCTGTCTGTCCTCTGTCCGTCGGGGTGAGTGTGCTCTTGGCATGGACATCCTTGAGGACAGAGAGGAGGAGTTCCAGTGTTTTGCTGCTGCTTTACCTCATCTCGTGTCCATGCTGTTTGCCCCTGAAGGAGACCCGGATGCACCAGACATCCCGACCCCGCGCTCTTACGCCGAGGCGGTTGAGGGTCCCTACTCCTCTCAGTGGCAGACAGCCATGGATGCAGAGATGGCTTCCTGGAAGTCCACGGGTACTTACATTGACGAGGTTCCCCCACCTGGGGCGAACATTGTCGATGGCATGTGGATTTTCAGGGTGAATCGGCTGCCGGGTTCTCCGCCTGTCTTCAAGGCGCGTTACGTTGCTCGACGCTTCCGTGAGCGACACGGAGTTGACTACTTTCAGACCTTCTCCCCTACCCCAAAGATGACCACTCTTCGAGTACTGCTGCACGTTGCCGCTCAGCGTGACTACGAGCTTCACTCTCTTGACTTCAGCACGGCCTTCCTACAGGGCAGCCTGCACGAGGAGATCTGGCTGCGCTGCCCACCTAGCTTCACTGGGTCGTTCCCTCCATGTACCCAGTGGGGCCTCCGGTGGCTAGTCTACGGTCTCCGCCAGGCGCCTCGGGAGTGGCACGACACACTGAGAACGACTCTTGCGGCTCTTGGGTTTGCTCCTTCTACTGCTGACCCGTCGTTGTTTCTACGCACCGACACTTCGCTGCCGCCATTCTACATCCTCGTGTACGTCGACCTCTTGGTTTTTGCCACTGCTGACACTCAGGCATTGACTCTAGTGAAGTCGGAGCTGCAGAAGAGACACACGTGCACAGACCTCGGTGAGCTGCGCAGCTATCTTGGCTTGCAGATCACTCGGGACAGAGCACGACGCACCATCACCCTAACTCAGTCACACATGGTGCAGCACATCTTTCAGCGCTTCGACTTCCAGTACTCCTCGCCACAGTCCACTCCTATGCCTACCGGTCATTCACTCTCAGCTCTGCCTTCGGATGAGTCCATAGAGCCAAGTGGCCCGTACCCAGAGCTTGTGGGCTGCCTCATGTACCTAATGACCTGCACTCCACCTAGCCTTGCTTACCCTCTTAGCATCCTGGCACGCTACGTTGCGCCCAGGAGACACCGACCAGAGCACTGGAAGGCAGCTAAGAGGGTGATGCGCTATTTGTGCAGTACGTCGGGCATGGGGCTCGTGCTTGGGGGACGGGGTCCAGCTGTTCTGACTGGTCACGTAGACGCTTTTTTGGTTGACGACTTGGCTACGCAGCGGTCGTCACAGGGTTACACCTTCAGCCTTTGCTCCGGTTCTGTCTCGTGGCGGTCTACCCGCTCATCTTCTGTTCTCAGCTCCAGCTGAGAGGCTGAGATCTACGCTGGGGCCATGGCTGCACAGGAGCTACGCTGGCTCACCTACCTGCTAACCGACCTGGGCGAGGCGCTTTGGTTCTCCTCCAGTTCTGTACGTCGACAACAAGGCTATGCTTGCCTTGTGTCGCGAGCAGAGAATGGAGCACAGAACGAAGCACATCGCTCCTCGCTACTTTCTTGCTCAAGAGTTGCAGCAGCGTGGTCAGCTTCGTCTTGTTTACGTGGCCTCTCAGGCCAACACGGCTGATATCTTCACCAAGGCACTTCAGCCTTATGATTATCAGCGGTTCTGTACTGTTCTAGGCCTCACTTGCTCACTTCTTGACTTTGTTTCTACTGTGATCTCTATATTTATACATGCATGCTTATACTTGGTAGGTTGTGATCACTGTCTTTGTTGTTCGCTTTTATATAACTCTGCGTGTGAACTGGCCTTTTGGTCGCTTGCTTGTGCTATGAATGTATGGTGACGTCGTGATCCACCCTGAGCTTGCTTTGTTCTTGTTGACTAGTCTTGGGACCTCTTGTTCTCCCCCACTTTGTCTATGGGGGTGTGTCAAAATTGTATGCTATGGTCTGTGTAGACTGTAGCGGGGTAGACAATATGGGGTACAACGCTTTTAGGTTTTCCCACTTGTACCCACCTGCTTTCTAGTTGATTCATTCCTCGTTCTAACTGTTGACACAGCCTAAAATGTTAGAGGTCCGCTGAACCGCTACTTAACAAGCCTTTTTTTCCCAGTGGTTAGTGGCTGAAATTCTGACATGGTATCAGAGCGAAGGTCTCGAGTTCAAATCCCAGTGTGTGCATTTCGGGCATCCCAGTGCGGGTGGGTGTCAGAGGTCCACTGCTGATCCCCGATTGATCCTAGGGAAGGGTTACAGGCATGTTGGACTAGGGGGTTATGGGTGCACTAACTCGCTACTTAACGAGTCATTTTATCCATGTGGTTAGTGGTTGGGATTTTGACATACACAACCTAAATTTTATGATAGTTTAACATGAAGAGGATTGTTAAGGGTAATTGCTAGCCATGTCATCCGATGAGTATATTTATAACAAAGGTTACCATGGATCAGTATAACAATTAAAGCTTTTGTATACATTTGAAAGAGGGGGGTTCAAAAGTTTTGAAAAGTGAAATATTGTTACAATATTGTGTAGGCTATAGTGGGGTAGCCCATATGGGGTACACATTGCTAGGGTTGCACATTTGTATCACTTCCCTTCATAGTTCATTCATTCTCGTTCTACTTTCCTCATGGTATCGAGCAGGTTCCCCAGTGGGAACTGTGCCTAGGGCCCACCACATCGAGTTTTTTTTTCCTGCCCGAAGCGCACTCTGCCCGAGTCGCGCTCCGGGCTCTCACCTCGTCGAGCCGCCCTAGCGGCCCCTACGCCCTAGCGGCCCTCTCGCCCTAGCGGCCCCCCTCCTCCCTTGGCGGCCCTGCCGCCCGTTAGTGCGGCCCCGCCGCCCGTCTTTACGGCCCCGCCGCCCGTTAGTGCGGCCTCGCCGCCCGCATTGCGGCCCCGCCGCCCGCATTGTGGCCCCGCCGCCCTTCTTTGCGGCCCCGCCGCTTATCTTTGCGGCCCCGCCGCCCGCATTGCGGCCCCACCGCCCTTCTTCGCGGCCCCGCAGCCCGTCTTCGCGGCCCTGCCACCCGTATTGCGGCCTCGCCGCCCATCTTCGCGGCCCCCACGCCCTTCTGCTCAGCGGCCCCGCCGCCCTTCTGCTCAGCGGCCTCGCCGCCCTACTCAGCGGCCCCGCCGCCCTACTCAGCGGCCCCACCGCCCTTCTACAGCGGCCCCGCCGCCCTACTCAGCGGCCCCGCCGCCCTTCTACAGCGGCCCCACCGCCCTACTCTGCGGTCCCGCCGCCCTTCTACAGCGGCCCCGCCGCCCTAATCAGCGGCCCCGCCGCCCTTCTCCTGCGGCCCCGCCGCCCTACTCAGCGGCCCTGCCGCCCTGCTCCTGCGGCCCCGCCGCCCTACTCAGCGGCCCCGCCGCCCTAATCGTCGGCCCTGCCGCCCTTCTCCTGCGGCCCCGCAGCTCTACTCAGCGGCCCTGCCGCCCGTCTGCTGCGGCCCCGCCGCTCTCAACTCCTGCAGCGCTGCCCGAGCCGCCCGAGCCGCCTCGCCTAGCCGAGCCGCCGACCGTCGCGCCGCCCTGCACCAGCACAACCGAGCCGCACAGCAGCAGCAGAGCAGCCGAGCCGCCCCGCCGCCGAGCAGCCCTGCCGCCGAGCCGCACTGCAGCCGAGCTGCCCGGCCGCCCACCAGCCGAGCAGCCGTGCAGCCGAGCCGCCCAGCAGCCGAGCCGCCGAGCCGCCCTCCCGCCGAGCCGCCCGAGCAGCCTTGTCTGGTGAGCACAGCCCCTCTGTCATTGCACTTCCCTTCCCCTACTGCTTGCACTGCTGGTCTACTGTTGTCATGGCTACCCCTAGTGTCCTCGCTTTTGACGCTGAGGGTCGAGCCATTGACTTTGAGGTCTGGGTCGACGACCTGCAGCTGTTCTTACAGTGCGATAGGGCGGACGGTCTCTCTCTCTTTGACCTCACCTCTGGCGCCTCTCCTGCCCCTGCTGCTGATGCTGATCCCATTATTCGCTCCCAGTGGGCCACGCGTGATGCTGCTGCACGTCTTGCTGTGCGTCACCACTTGCCTACCACTGAGCGCGCGCACTTTAGTCAGTACAAGAGTGCTCGGACCTTGTACGACGCTGTAGTTGCGCGCTACTCTTCCCCTGCCACTGCTGCACTGAGCCGCCTCATGCTACCATACCTCTTCCCTGACCTTGCTGCCTTTCCCACAGTCGCTGACCTCATAACGCACCTCCGCACTAGTGACACTCGCTACCGTGCTGCGCTTCCTGCTGAGTTCTGCGCCAAGAACCCCCCCCCCCATGTACATCACTCTCTATTACATAGTCACCCGCCTCCCTGACTCCCTTCGCGTAGTCAGGGACCACTTCCTCTCAGTCTCTCCCACCACTCTCACTGTTGACCTCCTAGAGAAGGCCCTCCTAGCAGCGGAGAAGAGCATAGTCACTGTAGGAGCCTCTCGTGGTGACCCTCGCACCCCCATCTTTGAGGGGTGTTCCCCTTCCCCCCTGTTGCCCTCTGTCGCCTCTGCTGCTGCGGCCGACCTAGTTGGTCTTGAGTCGGTCAGTGCGGCGTCTGCCCCTAGCGGGAGACGCCGCTCTGGCAAGGGCAAGGGGGGCAAGGGCGCGGGTGGAGCTAGCGGGGGTGGTGGAGGTGGCGGTGGAGGCGGCGGAGTGAGTGGGAGTGGCGGTGGGAGTGGTGGCAGGGGTGGTGGTGGTGGTGGCGGCAGTGGAGGCGGAGGCGGCGGCGGTGGTAGCGGTGGGAGCGGAGGCGGCGGTGGTGGCGGAGGTGGAGGCGGCAGTGGCGGAGGAGGTG
This sequence comes from Closterium sp. NIES-65, assembly GCA_948144175.1. Lineage (NCBI taxonomy): Eukaryota > Viridiplantae > Streptophyta > Zygnematophyceae > Desmidiales > Closteriaceae > Closterium > Closterium sp. NIES-65. The sequence goes on along the minus strand of CANXME010001697.1, from coordinate 4,715,639 downwards.
GAGCTGGTCGGGGTGGTGCCTCGCAGCGAAGCAGCTCTGGTTGTGGTCAGGGCCAGCAGCAGGAGCAGCAGCAGCAGCAGCAGCAGCGTTGTCGGGACATCCCCCCTCCTCATCAGCTCCGTGAGTGGTACACTGCACGTCAGCGTGGTGGGGATTTTGGTCCGTGCACTTACGTCCTTCGCTCCGTCGACCGCGCGGGTGAGCAATGTGGGGGTGCCCACCCCAACCAGCGCTGCTTTGGCCACCTCACGGACGCTTGGCGTCAGCAGTTCCCCGAGGCTAGTGAAATCTCCCACTGGGGAGAGCTGTCTAGGGCTGGTGTAGCTATCTATGATCTTGACTTTGATGCTATCCTTGCTGCCATGTATGCTGTGACTATTAGTGATGAGGGTGACTGTTACCGGTGTTTCCCGCCCGACCCGAGTATTGCTACTGCTGCACTAGATGCTCGTGAGGCCGCTGATCTAGGTGCCAGCGCGTCTGCGTCCTCAGGTACTGGAGAGGCTGTGCTCTCAGGTACCGCGTCGGCTTCGGCCTCCCTCACCTTCACACTTGACTGAGGGGCTTCTCGCTCCTTCTTTCGAGACCGCACCACACTCACGCCGCTTGGTCGGCCGGTTGCAGTCTCCCTGGCTGACCCCTCTGGGGATCGTGTCCTCTCTCACTTTTCCACTGTCCTCCCGTGTACGGCTGCCCCCTCGGGCACCTTGTCTGGTCTTTACCTCCCCTCGTTCTCGACGAACTTGGTGAGTGGTGCTGACCTGCAGGATGCGGGGGTTCACCAGTTTACTCCTGCGAGTCAACGGGTGACCCTCTGCTCGGACGCCCGCACAGGCCAACACCTGGCCACGTTTTCGCGTCGGCCGGGGTCGAGCCTCTACACCCTGACCACTGAGTCTCCTCCTGTCCCTGCGTCTGGCCAGGTAGCTGCGTCGGGTCAGGTATTTGCTGCAGCGTCCAGGTCTGGTCCTGAGTCTGCTCCCTGCTCCTGTCGCCTCCTATCTCACGAGACTCTCCTGTGGCACCACCGTCTCGGCCACCCCTCCCTGCCTCGTCTTCGGGGCATGGCTTCCCGTGTCCTTGTGTCTGGTCTTCCCCAGTCCCTCCCTCCCCTTCCTTCGGGGCCTGGTCCTTCCTGTGTCCCTTATGTCAAGTGGCAGCTCCGGGCTGCCCCTCACTCCTCTCAGTTTCCCCCCGACAAGAGGCTCCACTGCAGACGCTTCACATGGACGTGTGGGGCCTGGCCCGCGTCCGTGGACAGGGTCACGAGCGCTACTTCATGTTGGTGGTTGACGACTACTCGCGTTACACCACGGTCTGCCCCTTGCGCAGCAAGGGTGATGTCACTGAGGTGTTGATTGACTGGATCCGCGCAGCTCGTCTCTAGCTCAGGAGGAGCTTCGGCTCGGACTTTCCTGTTCTGCGTCTGCACTCTGACCGAGGCGGAGAGTTCTCCTCTGGCCTTCTGCGAGCCTACTGTCGTGCACGAGGCATACGCCAGACCTTTACGCTTCCCGACTCTCCACTGCAAAATGGGATTGCTGAGCGCCGCATTGACATGGTCATAAACGTCGCTCGTACGTCCATGATGCATGCGGCTGCCCCCCATTTTCTGTGGCTGTTTGCGGTTCGGTACGCGGCGCACTAGATCAACCTTCACCCAAGGGTCTCCTGGCCGGAGACCACCCCAGCTCTGCTGTAGACGGGGAAGGTCGGCGATGCGTCTGCGTTCCGTGTCTGGGGATCTCGGGCGTTTGTCCGCGACTTGTCTGCGGACAAGCTGTCCCCTCGTGCTGCTCCCTGTGTCTCCCTTGGCTTCCCCCCTGACGCACCAGGGTGGCAGGTCTACCACCCCTCCTCTCGTCGTGTTCTGTCCTCCCAAGACGTCACGTTCGACGAGTCAGTCCCCTACAACCGCCTCTTCCCCTACCGCACTCCTTCCCTCCCCCCGCCTCCGCACTTCCTTGTGCCAGGTCCCCCCCCGGTAGACCCCCTTCCCCCTCAGGGTCCTGCCCCTTCAGGTGTGTCCCTGGTAGACGCGGTCAAGCCGGTCGAGGTTGCTGGTGACTCTGGTACTACTGCGGGTGCTGAGCCTGGGGGTGCTGACTCTAGGGGTGCTACGCGCGTGGGTGCTGAGCCTGGGGGTGCTGAGTCTAGGGGTGCTACGACTGGGGGTGCTGAGCCTAGGGGTGCTGAGCCTGGGGGTACTGCAACTAGGGGTGCTGAGCCTGGGGGTGCTGAGCCTGGGGGTGCTACGTCAGGAGCTGCTGAGCCAGGGGGTGCTGCGTCTGGAGCTACTGAGCCTGGAGGTGCGGAGCCTGCGGCCGCTGGACCTCCCCTTGTGGCGTCTGGCGGTACTGGGCCTGGAGGTTCTCGGCGAGAGCCACTCTCTCCACAGGAGCTGCGCAAGTGGTTTGCCCGCCGCTAGAGGCGTACTGCTGGAGGTGGAGCTTCTTCGGCCGCTGAGGGTGCTGGTGCCGCCGGTTCTGGAGATGCTCATCCTAGGAGTGCTCGAGTTGCAGGGCCTGCGGGTCCGACTGGAGCTGGAGCTGCTGAGGGTGTTGGTGCTGAGACTACTGCTGTTAGTCCTGGCGGTGGTCTTGCTGCGGGTTCTGCTGGTGCTGCTGGAGGTCCTGAAGCAGGAGGTGCTGTTGGCGCTGGTGCTGCTGCTGAGGGTGCTGGTGCTGTCCCTGCTATGTGTGGAGCTGCCGCGCGGCCTCGGCCGTACTTCGTTCCGCTCGTGCAGTAGGTTCTTGGTCCTTCTCCTGTAGAGTGTCCACCGCCTGTCCAGTCACACTCACAGTTAGAGCCCGCCTCCCCACTGCCTTCTCCCTCTCCTTACACTGGTCCTACTGGAGGTCTTGCTGAGTGTCGTGAGCGTGCGTCTCGTCCCGGGTCGCCTGTTCGTGCTGCTCACACTAGTGGTCGCGGTTCGCGTCAGCGTCCTCCTCCTATCCCTGACACGCACCGGATGTCTCTGCGTCCGTCCACTGCTCCTCTGCGTGTCCCTTTGCCTTCTCCTCCTGCGTCCTCTCTTCCTGCACTTGCCGACCCTCAGTCGGACTCTCTTCGTGCTGCCAGTCCTACTGTCACGCGTCTCCTTGCTACTGTTGTCACTGACCCCTCTTTTGAGTCCACTGCTGCGTCTGCTCTTACTGCTGAGCTCGTCGACTTTGCTGCTCGCTGTCGTCTATACTACGCTGCTAGTCTTGTTGCTGAGTCTGCATCTGTCTGTCCTCCGTCCGTCGGGGGTGAGTGTGCTCTTGGCACGGACGTCCTTGAGGACACGCAGGAGGAGTTCCAGTGTCTGGCTGCTGCTTCACCTCATCTCGCGTCTCTACTGCTTACCCCTGAGGGAGACCCGGATGCACTAGACATCCCGACTCCGCGCTCTTACGCGGAGGCCGTAGAGGGTCCCTACTCCTCTTAGTGGCAGGCAGCTATGGATGCAAAGATGGCTTCCTGGAAGTCCACAGGCACCTACGTTGACGCGGTTCCCCCTCCTGGGGCGAACATCGTCAGTGGCATGTGGATCTTCAAGGTGAAGCGGCCACCTGGCTCTCCACCTGTCTTCTAGGCGCGGTACGTCGCTCGTGGCTTCAGTCAGCGGCAGGGAGTTGACCACTCTTCGGGTGCTGCTGCACATAGCCGCTCAGCGTGACTACGAGCTTCACTCCCTTGACTTCAGCACTACTTTCTTGCAGGGTAGCCTGCACAAGGAGATCTGGCTGCGCCGTCCACCTGGCTTCACTGGGACTTTCCCTCCTGGCACCCAATGGAGCCTCCGACGGCCAATCTACAGTCTCCACCAGGCACCGCATGAGTGGCACGACACACTGAGGACTACGCTTGCGGCTCTTGGGTTTGCTCCCTCTACTGCTGACCCGTCATTGTTTCTGCGCACCGACACCTCTTTGCCGTCATTCTACATCCTCGTGTACGTCGACGACTTTGTCTTTGCCACAGGTGACACTGTTGGAATCGCCTACGTGAAGTCCGAGCTGGAGAAGAGACGCACGTGTACAGAACTGGGTGAACTGCGCAGCTACGTTGGCTTGGAGATCACCCGGGACAGAGCACGCCGCACCATTACCTTGACTCAGTCACACATGTTGCAGCAGGTCCTTTAGCGCTTCGGCTTCACATACTCCTCGCCTCAGGCCACTCCTCTGTCTACTCGCCACTCGCTCTCAGCTCTGCCTTCGGATGAGTCCGTAGAGTCGAGTGGCCCGTACCCAGAGCTTGTTGGCTGCCTCATGTACCTGATGACCTGCACACGACCTGACCTTGCATACCCTCTTAGCATTCTTGCACGCTATGTTGCTCCTAGGAGACAAAGACCAGAGCACATGGCTGCAGCGAAGAGGGTGTTGCGCTACTTGTGCAGTACGTCGGGCATGGAGCTAGTGCTTGGAGGGCGGAGTCGAGTGGTCCTCGCTGGGCATGCGGACGCTTCTTGGGCTGACGACCAGGCTACTCAGCGGTCGTTCCAGGGCTACACCTTCAGTCTTGGTTCCGGCTCTGTTTCGTGGCGGGCTACTCGCTCGTCTTCTGTTCTCGGCTCCAGTTGTGAGGCTGAGATCTACGCCGGGGCCATGGCTGCACAGGAGCTTCGCTGGCTCACCTACCTACTGACCGACCTTCGAGAGCCGCCTCGTTCTCCTCCTGTGCTGTACGTAGACAACAAGGCCATGCTGGCCTTGTGTCGAGAGCAGCGCCTGGAGCACAGAACGAAGCACATTGCTCTCCGTTACTTTCTTGCTCGTGAGCTGCAGCAGCGTGGTCAGTTGCGACTTGCGTACGTGGCCTTTGAGGCCAACACTGCTGATGTTTTCACCAAGGCACTTCCGCCTTGTGATCATCAGCGCTTCTGCACTCAGCTGGGACTTTTACCTGTCTTGCCTCACTTGCTCACCTCTTGACCTTGCTTGTACTCTTATATATATAGATATATATATACCTGCTCTTACTTGTTTAGCCTTATATATTTATGTGTTTTCCTGCATGTGAACTGGCCTTCTGGCCTTGACCTTGTGCTCGGACTGTGTGGTTACGTTGTGATCCACCCTGAGCTTTGCTTTGCTTTGCTTGACTGGTCTTGTGACCTGTTGTTCTCCCCCACTTTGCGTATGGGGGTGTGTCAAATTGTGAGAGTTTGAAGAACTGGAAAATGTGATGACTATGAACAAAGTGGGTACAAATAGGAAACCCTAATTGGGTTATACCCCTTATGGGATACCCCACTACAGCCTACACAAACATGTAAGCTATATGTTCTGACACACCCCCATAGGCAAAGTGGGGGAGAACAAGGGGTCACAAGACCAGTCAAGCAAAGCAAAGCAAGCTCGGGGTGGATCACAAAGTCACCACACAGTCCGAGCACAAGAGCAAGGCCAAAGGCCAGTTCACATGCAAGAGTACAGACATATATATAAAGCAAGACAAGCAAGAGCAGGTATATGTATGTCACAGTACAAGTAAAGTCAAGAAGAGAGCAAGTGAGGCAAGACAGGCACAAGACCCAGCTGGGTACAAAAGCGCTGATGGTCACAAGGCGCAAGTGCCTTGGTGAACACATCAGCAGTGTTGGCCTGAGAGGCCACGTACGCAAGTCGCAACTGACCACGCTGCTGCAGCTCACGAGCAAGGAAGTAGCGGAGAGCAATGTGCTTCGTTCTGTGCTCCAAGCGCTGCTCTTGACACAAGGCCAGCATGGCCTTGTTGTCTACGTACAGCACTGGAGGAGAACGAGGCGGCTCTCCAAAGTCAGTCAGCAGGTAGGTGAGCCAACGAAGCTCCTGTGCAGCCATGGCCCCGGCGTAGATCTCAGCCTCACAACTGGAGCCGAGAACCGAAGACGAGCGAGTAGACCGCCACGAGACAGAGCCAGAACCAAGGCTGAAGGTGTAACCCTGAGACGACCGCTGCGTAGCCTGGTCGTCAGCCCAAGAAGCGTCCGCGTGGCCTGTAAGGACCACTGGACTCCGCCCTCCAAGCACTAGCCCCATGCCCGACGTACTGCACAGGTAGCGCAATACCCTCTTTGCTGCAGCCATGTGCTCTGGTCGGTGTCTACCAGGAGCAACATAGCGTGCAAGAATGCTCAGAGGGTATGCAAGGTCAGGTCGTGTGCAGGTCATCAGGTACATGAGGCAGCCAACAAGCTCTGCATACGGACCACTCGACTCTACGGACTCATCCGAAGGCAGAGCTGAGAGTGAGTGGCGAGTAGGCAGAGGAGTGGCCTGAGGCGAGGAGTACGTGAAGCCGAAGCGCTGAAGGACCTGCTGCACCATGTGTGACTGAGTCAAGGTAATGGTGCGGCGTGCTCTGTCCCGAGTGATCTGCAAGCCAAGGTAGCTGCGCAGTTCACCCAGGTCTGTGCACGTGTGTCTCTTCAGCAGCTCGGACTTCACGTAGGCAAGTCCAGCAGTGTCCGCTGTGGCAAAGACCAAGTCGTCGACGTACACGAGGATGTAGAACGGCGGCAGAGAAGTGTCGGTGCGCAGAAACAGCGACGGGTCAGCAGTAGAAGGAGCAAACCCAAGAGCCGCAAGCGTAGTCCTCAGTGTGTCGTGCCACTCACGCGGTGCCTGGCGGAGACCGTAGACTGGCCGTCGGAGGCTCCACTGGGTGCCAGGAGGGAAAGTCCCAGTGAAGCCAGGCGGACGGCGCAGCCAGATCTCCTCGTGCAGGCTACCCTGCAGGAACGCAGTGCTGAAGTCGAGAGAGTGAAGCTCGTAGTCGCGCTGAGCGGCTATGTGCAGCAGCACCCGAAGAGTAGTCATCTTGGGGGTGGGAGAGAAGGTCTGAAAGTAGTCCACTCCCTGCCGCTGACTGAAGCCACGAGCAACGTACCGCGCCTTGAAGACAGGTGGAGAGCCCGGCGGCCGCTTCACCCGGAAGATCCACATGCCACTGACGATGTTCGCCCCAGGAGGGGGAACCTCGTCAACGTAGGTGCATGTGGACTTCCAGGAAGCCATCTCTGCATCCATAGCTGCCTGCCACTGAGAGGAGTAGGGACCCTCTACGGCCTCCGCGTAAGAACGCGGAGTCGGGATGTCTAGTGCATCCGGGTCTCCCTCAGGGGCAAGCAGTACAGACGCGAGATGAGGTGAAGCAGCCGCTAGACACTGTAACTCCTCCTGCCTGTCCTCTAGGACGTCCGTGCCAAGAGCACACTCACCCCCGACGGACGGAGGACAGACAGACGCCGACTCAGCAACAAGACTAGCAGCGTAGTCTAGACGACAGCGAGCAGCAAAGTCGACGAGCTCAGCGACAAGAGCAGACGCAGCAGTGGACTCAAAAGAGGGGTCAGTGACGACAGTAGCAAGTAGACGCGTGACAGTAGGACTGGCAGCACGAAGAGAGTCCGACTCAGGGTCGGCAAGAGCAGGAAGAGAGGATTCAGGAGGAGAAGGCAAAGGGGCACGCAGAGGAGCAGTGGACGGACGCAGAGACATCCGGTGAGTGCCAGGGACAGGAGGAGGACGCTGACGCGAACTGCGACCACTAGCGCGAGCAGCACGAACAGGCGACGCGGGACGAGATGCAGGCTCACGACGCTCAGCAAGACCTCCAGTTGGACCAGTGTAAGGAGAGGGAGCAGGCAGTGGAGAGGAAGGCTCTAGCAGGGACTGGGACTGGACAGGCTGTGGACACTCTACTGGAGGAGAAAGACCAAGAACCTGCTGCAGAAGCGGAACGAAGTACGGCCGAGGCCGCGCGGCAGCTCCAGACGCAGCAGGGATAGCACCAGCACCCTCAGCAACAGCACCAGCGTCACCCACCCCTCCAGCAGTAGGACCAACAGCAGTAGTCTCAGCACCACCACCCTCAGCAGCTCCAGCTCCAGGAGGACCCGCAGGCCCAGCAGCTCCGGGACCGGCAGCACCAGCACCCTCGACGGGCGAAGAAGCACCAACTCCAGCTCCAGCAGCACCCCCAGACTCAGCAGCAAGCCTCCAGCGGCGAGCGAACCACTCGCGCAGCTCCAGTGGAGAGAGGGGCTCCCGGCGAGGCGCAGCAGGAGAAACCCCAGGCTCAGCAGCTCCAGACGCAGCACCCCCAGGCTCAGCAGCTCCAGACGCAGCACCCCTAGGCTCAGCAGCTCCCAGCTCAGCACCCCCAGACCCAGCACCTCCAGACACAGCACCCCCCGGCTCAGCACCCCCAGGCTCCGCACTCTCCGCAGTAGCACCCCCAGGCCCAGCACCCTCAGGCTCAGCTCCCTCGCGCACAGCACCCCCAGAGTCAGCACCCCCAGGCTCAGCACCCGCAGCAGCACCAGAGTCACCAGTAACCTCGACAGGGTCAACGGCGTCTACCTGGGACACACCTGAGGGGGCAGGAACCTGAGGGGGGAGGGGGTCTACCGGGGGGGGAAGCGGTACCAGGAAGTCCGGGGGAGAGGGGGGGGAGGGAGTACGATAGGGGAAGAGACGGTAGAAGGGGACTGACTCGTCGAACGTGACGTCCTGGGAGGACAGAACACGACGAGAGGAGGGGTGGTAAAACTGCCACCCTGGGGCGTCAGTGGGGAAGCCAAGGAAGACACAGGGAGCAGCACGAGGGGACAGCTTGTCCGCAGACAAGTCGCGGACAAACGCCCGAGATCCCCAGACACGGAACGCAGACGCATCGCCAACCTTCCCTGTCCACAGCAAGGCTGGGGACATCGCAGGCCTAGAGACCCGGGGGTGAAGGTTGAGCTGATGCGCCGCGTACCTCACCGCGAACGGCCACAGAAAATGGGGGGCAGCCGCATGCATCATGGACGTACGAGCGACATCCATGACCATGCCAATGCGGCGCTCAGCAATCCCATTTTGCTGTGGAGAGTCCGGAAGCGTGAAGGTCTGGCGGATCCCTCGTGCACGACAGTAGTCTCGCAGAAGGCGAGAGGAGAACTCTCCGCCTCTGTCCGAGTGCAAACGCAGAACAGGAAAGTCCGAGCCGAAGCTCTGCCTGAGCTGGAGACGAGCCTCGCGGATCCAGTCGATCAGCACCTCAGTGACCGCACCCTTGCTGCGCAAGGGGAGGACTGTGGTGTAACGCGAGTAGTCGTCAACCACCAACAGGAAGTAGCGCTCGTAACCCTGCCCACGGACGGGGGCTGGGCCCCACACATCCATGTGAAGCGTCTGCAGGGGAGCCTCTGTCGGGGGGAAGTGGGAGGAGTGAGGAGTAGCCCGGAGGCGACCCTCAACACAGGGGACACAGGAAGGTCCTGGCCCGGAGGGGAGAGGAGGGAGAGACCGGGGAAGACCAGAGACAAGGACACGGGAAGCCATGCTCCGAAGACGGGGCAAGGAGGGGTGGCCAAGACGGTGGTGCCACAGGAGAGTCTCGTGAGACAGGAGACGACAAGAACAGGGGGCAGACTCAGGACCTGACCGGGACGCAGCAGCAAGCTCCTGACCTGACGCAGCTACCTGACCGGACGCAGGGACAGGAGGAGACGAAGTGGTCAGGGTGTAGAGACTCGACCCCGGCCGACGCGAGAAGGTGGCCAGGTGTCGGCCTGTGCGTGCGTCCGTGCAGTGGGTCACCCGCTGACTCGCAGGTGTGAACTGGTGAACCCCCGCATCTTGGAGGGCTGCACCACTCACCAAGTTCGTCGAGAACGAGGGAAGGTACAGTCCAGACAGAGCACCCGAAGGGGCAGCCGGACACGGGAGGACAGTGGAGAAGTGAGACAGGACAGGACCCCCAGAGGGGTCAGCCAGGGAGACCGCAACCGGCCGGCCAAGCGGCGTAAGGGTAGTGCGGTCTCGAAAGAAGGAGCGAGAAGCTCCGGAGTCAAGTGTGAACGTGAGGGAGGACGAGGACGACTTAGTACCTGAAAGCGCAACCTCACCAGTACCTGAGAGCGCAGACGCACTGGCACCTAGAGCAGCAGCCTCACAAGCACCTAGCGCAGCAGTACCAATGCCCGGGTCGGGCTGGAAACACCGGTAACCCTCATTCTCCTCACTATAAGTCACAGCATACATAGCAGCAAGGATAGCATCAAAATCAAGATCAAAGATCGCTACACCAGCCCTAAGGAGCTCATCCCAACGAGGGATCTCACTAGCCCCGGGGAACTGCTGACGCCAAGCGTCCGTAAGGCGGCCAAAGCAGCGCGCGGTGGCGTGGGCACCCCCACACTGCTCACCCGCGCGGTCGCCGGAACGAAGAACGTAGGTGCAGGGACCAGTACCCCCACCCCTCTGGCGCCCAGCGTACCACTCACGAAGCTGCTGGGGCGGAGGGATGTCACGCGAGCGCTGGTGCTGCTGCCGCTGCGAGCGGTGGCCACCACCACCGCCACTACGCTGCTGGGTACCACCCCGACCAGCTCCGCTCCCTCCACCACCACCTGCTCCTCCGCCGCCGCCTCCACCGCCTCCACCGCCTCCACCTCCTCCGCCTCCGCCCCCGCCGCTGCCACCTCCACCACCGCCGCCACCACCACCACCGTCTCCGCCACTGCTGCCACCTCCACCACCACCACCACTACTCCCGCCGCCACCCCCACTCCCACCGCCGCCACCGCCGCCACCCCCACCGCCCCCTCCAGCTCCACCCGCGCCCTTGCCCCCCTTGCCCTTGCTGGAGCGACGTCTCCCACTAGGGGCAGACGCCGCGCCGACCGACTCAAGACCAAGCAGGTCGGCAGCAGCAGCAGAGGCAACAGAGGGCAGCAAGGGGGAAGGAGAGCACCCCTCAAAGATGGGGGTGCGAGGGTCACCACGAGAAGCCCCTACAGCAACTATGCTCTTCTCAGCTGAGAGGAGGGCCTTCTCGAGGAGGTCGACAGTGAGAGTGGTGGGACAGACTGCGAGAAAGTGGTCCCTGACTACACGAAGGGAGTCAGGGAGGCGCGCGACTACGTAGTAGAGAGTGATGTACATGGGGGGGGGGTTCTTAGCGCAGAACTCAGCAGGAAGGGCGGCGCGGTAGCGAGTGTCACTAGTGCGGAGGTGCGTAACGAGGTCAGCGACAGTGGGAAAGGCAGAGAGGTCAGGAAAGAGGTAGGGAAGCATGAGACGGCTCAGTGCAGCAGTGGCAGGGGAGGAGTAGCGCGCAACTACAGCGTCGTACAAGGTCTGAGCACTCTTGTACTGACTAAAGTGCGCGCGCTCAGAGGTAGGGAGGTGGCGACGCACAGCAAGACGTGCAGCAGCATCGCGGGTGGCCCACTGAGAGCGGACAGTGGGATCAGCATCAGCAGCAGGAGCAGGAGAGGCGCCAGAGGTGAGGTCAAAGAGAGAAAGGCCGTCAGCTCTGTCGCACTGTAAGAATAGCTGCAGGTCATCTAGCCAGACCTCAAAATCGATGGCGCGACCCTCAGCGTCAAAAGCTAGGACACTAGGAGTGGCCATAGCGGCGACAGCGAAGCAGTGCAAGCAGTAGGGGACGAGCACGCAGTGGCAGTGGGACAGTGCTCACCAGGCAGGGCAGGCCGTGGAGCTCGACAGAAAAGCAGAACTGCGACCGGGCGGCTCGGGTGTACAGCGGCTCGGCTCCCGGGCGGCTCGGCGGCAGGGCGGCTCGGGTGCAGGGCGGCTCGGCTCCCGGGCGGCTCGGCGACAGGCGGCTCTGGTGCAGGGCGACTCGGCTCCCGGGCCGCGCAGCGGCAGGGCGGCTCGGGTGCAGGGCGGGGATGCCGCGACGAGGTGGCGGCTGGGGCCGCGGTCGAGCAGGCGGCTGAGGGCCGCGGTAGAAGCGGGCGGCGGGGCCGTGCAAGCAGGCGGCCGGGGCCGCGGTTGTGCAGGCGGCTGAGGCCGCGGTAGAAGCGGGCGGCGGGGCCGCGGTCGAGCAGGCGGCTGGGGCCGCGGAAGCAGCGGGCGGCGGGGCTGCGCGAGCAGGCGGCCGGGGCCGCTGTCGTAGCAGGCGGCGAGGCCGCAGAAGTAGCGGGCGGCGAGGCCGCGCGAGCAGGCGGCCGGGGCCGCTGTGGTAGCGGGCGGCGGGGCCGCAGTCGTAGCAGGCGGCGGGGCCGCGCGAGTAGGCGGCGGGGCCGCAGTCGGAGCAGGCAGCGGGGCCGCGCGAGTAGGCGGCCGAGGCCGCGGTTGTAGCAGGCGGGTGGGGCCGCTGAAGTAGCGGGCGGCGAGGCCGCGCGAGCAGGCGGCCGGGGCCGCTGCGGTAGCGGGCGGCGGGGCCGCGCGAGTAGGCGGCGGGGCCGCAGTCGTAGCAGGCGGCGGGGCCGCGCGAGGAGGCGGCCGAGGCCGCGGTCGTAGCAGGCGGGTGGGGCCGCGCTAGCAGGCGGCTGGGGCCGCGACTGAGCGGGCGGCCGGGTCGCGTGAGGGAGGGGCGACACGAAGGGTCGCTCGAAAGCGGAAAAAAAAGTGAGCGCGCCTCGGGGCGCGCTTCGGTGGGCCCTAGGCAGAGTTCCACAGGGAACCCGCTCTATACCATGTGAGAGTTTGAAGAACTGGAAAATGTGATGACTATGAACAAAGTGGGTACAAATAGGAAACCCTAATTGGGTTGTACCCCTTATGGGATACCCCACTACAGCCTACACAAACATGTAAGCTATATGTTCTGACACAAATTACAATATTGTGTAGGCTATAGTGGGGTAGCCCATATGGGGTACACATTGCTAGGGTTGCACATTTGTATCACTTCCCTTCATAGTCGTTCTACTTTCCTCAGGTAGCCCTATTACAGCTACCGTAAAGTGCCACCTATAGGACCCGGGGGACTCTCTACAAATGCTGGAAAAAATGCTAGGGTGGACATTATGGCGCTTGCAAATTTTTAAGACCCGGGGTACACTGATTTGTCTATTAACATTAATGGATTTACCATGTACAAGCTCGGTAGGGGGGGGGGGGGTGGGGGGAGGGGGGGGTCTTATATTTTTCGCGCGAGAATCTTTAGCTTGGTGCCCCACGTGCGCATCATCGGGAATGACACGCAGCGAAAATCAGAGCACGGGGCGGACTGAACGGCGTTTGCCCCGCACCTCACGTCCTCTCGACGGTGTTTCCGTTAAGATGGGCACGTCAGGTGGCCCTTGACCACCCCATCATGTCTCTGTGGCAGAATGGGTACTGGACGTGAAGCACTAGAGTTTCACGTCCCTCACTCTACCGTACACGCAAGCTTTCATCCCCTCCCTCCCTCTATTTCAGATCTTGTCCGCCCGGCTAGCTTCTTACCCATCTAAATAGCCCGCCATGGCGCCTGCCATTTAGTGAACCATAGGTCCTTAGAGCTGTATCAGCTCTTCGCCATGTCGACTTTCGAAAGCCCATGGCATTCTCGCAGTATGGCGGTAGGAAGTGGGTCTGGCCAGCCCGCAATCATAATGATCACAAGCCCGGCCCCGCCAGCTCCTCCAGCTCCTCCCGCACCTCCGGCACCCCCTGCGCCTCCGGCGCCACCTGCGCCCCCTGTGCTTCCCCCGGGCTTCGTTGACTGGCGCACCACTCCTCCTTTGGACCCGCTCGAGGAGGAGGGGTTTCCTGAACACGTCGCTGAGGACGGTGAGAACGAGACGAATGCCGAGAACGAGAACATGGAAGACGACGTCGGGGATTTCCCGATCCCTACGTTTCCGGATGACTTGATCCACAACGAAAACGAGCCTCGCTCCAACGTTGACGGTGCTCCAGCAGTTCACAACGCCCGCAAGACTAACCACCGTCGCACTACGCGAACCATGGGTGAGAAGCACGAATGGCTCGCGCGGATGGACGATGAGAAGCTCTCTGTCCGCGCCACTGCACGTCTCGCCGGGGTGCAGCCTGTCAGCGTCCGCCGGTGGATAAGGGCGGCGGATCGGATTAAGAAGGCGGCACCGTCCAGGCGCCAACTCAGTGGTGGAGGGAGAAAGGCGAAATATCCCGACATGGAGGCGCATACCTACAAGCGGCTCCTGAACTTCCGCGGACGTGCCTTGGCGGTGCCTATTCGTCTCATCAAGCACTGGAGCCGGTGTTACATGAAGGCGCATTACCCTGATGTGAGGTGGATGGCGTCCAACAGGTAGACCTTCCACTTCCGCTAGCGTTTGGGCCTCTCCATCTGCGTGAAGACGAAGATGGGTCAGCGTATGGCATCGGGTGAGTTATCTTGTGCTTCCCTCCGTGTGTGTGCTGGTATAGTTTGCTTGGCGACATGTAACACTAATGCTTAACCCACCGCCGTCACTAATGTCCTTCTCCCGCCTTGTCCGCGTCCGTGGCAGAGTGCAAGCAGAAGTGTGAGAAGTTCTGGGCGTTCACGAGGAGGAACATAATCAAGCATGGCATAGACGCACGGAACATTATAAACGCCGACCAGACGCCCGTTTTCCTGGAGATGCCGCACGAGCGCACCCTGCATCACCGCGGAGAGAAGACGGTGCACGTCAGAAGCGCAGGCTACGAGAAGGACAGGGTGACTGTCATGCTCGGGATCACCGCGGACTGGCGCAAGCTCCCCGCCATGGTTATCTTCAAGCGCAAAACGACCCCGAAAATTCGGGTCCCTACAGGTGAGTTGCTAGAGTTGTAACCATCACGGTAGTCTCTCTTCGTGGTGGATTTCTAACCACGTGCGTTGTTTTCTTTGCAGGAGTCATTGTTCGTGCGCAGGCAAAAGGCTGGATGGATGCAAAGCTAGTGGATGATGGGGTGAATAACGTTCTGCTGCCGTTCATCAAGCCTCCGCGTGGCATCCGGCGTTCCAAGACGCTTCTCGTCGTGGACTCGTACCGGGGCCACCTCACCGACGGCGTTCTCACCAACATGAAGTGGAACCGCGTAATTCCGGCCATAATTCCCGGGGGCTGCACCCCACTGCTACAGCTCATTCAAGGCACTGCTCCGTCAGCTCTACAATGACTGGTTTGCCGAGTTTGGCGTCAACACATTCACGAAAGTCGGTGAGTTTCGGTGCCGTGCTTAGTACCTCGCCTTGTGGCGTGTTTGTAGCTGGTTGTTGGCTTTATGATAACTCCCCGTGTGCGCCCCGTGCCTGTTCTTTCCTGTTTACATGGCAGGCAACCTGAAGAAGCCGCCAGCAGAGACGGTCCTCAAGTGGATTGCGAGTGCTTGGGCAGCCGTCCCCGAGCACATTATTGAGAAGGCGTTTCTCACGACAGGCATCAGCAACTCGGTCGATGGGAAGCAAGATCACCTCGTCCTGGCCCACATGCGTGATGCGGGCGAGGTCGAGGTGGCACAAGACGTGCACGTCGCCCCTGAGGTGGAGGAGTGGGTGAACCCACTGTTCGCCACAGCCGCGGAGGATGAGGAGGCGACAAAGGCTGCGGATGCTAAGGATGCCGGGGACCTGGAGGAGGAGGAGGAGGAGGAGGAGGAGGAGGAGGAGGAGGAGGAGGAGGAGGAGGAGGAGGAGGAGGAGGACGACGACGACGACGACGCTGACGACGATGTGGATGACGAGGAAGAGGAGGCGGAGGGTGGGCTGGAGGAGGACGCGAACGCTAAGTGCTTGATGGAATCTAACATGACCAAGCCGTAGTTGTAGTGACCACTAGGTGTTGAGATGTGTATGTAGTACAGTAGGTAACAACGATAACAATGTTAACTGCACCAAACTCAATAGGGCCTTATATGGAAAGGGGGGGGTCTTATAATGATTAGCTACAAAGGGGGGGTCCTCACAAAACCTGCCACAATAAGTGTCAACGGGAGTTTTGTGTTGGCCCCGTCCACGCTTGGGCGGAGCCGACTTCGTGGTCGGGTGTGAGGGGAGCAGCCGACCTGCAGCAGTGGGCGAGCGGGTCGACGAGGAGGTCGACTTGCACGGTGACCACTGCACGGGCGCCGACTTCGAGGTGGCGCCAACTTCGGGGAGGTCGACTTAAGCGTCGACCTGCGGAGGACGTCAACTTGATGACGTCGACTTGGGAAGCCGACTTCGGTGGTCGGCTGATGTGCTGGTCGACCTGCGGGTGGTCGACTAGACCCGGTGGTCGACGAAGGAGGGGCCGGCGTCGAGTAGTCGGTCGTCGAGCAGTCGGGCGTCGAGCGACATAGTCGACCGAGGGGCATGGTCGACCCGGTGAGGTCAAGGTCGACAACGAGGTGGTCGTCGACTTGGGAGGTCGACGGACACGTACGGGAGTTGCTGGTCGATGTGGTTGCCCGGTCGACCAGGTTACCTGGGTGACGAAGTGCTGCGGAGGAATGCGACGGTCGCCCAGGCGGAGTTGGCGAGACCGACCTCGGTGGTGGTATCCCGAGGTCGACGTGGCGGATCAGAGGCAGCCGTCAGCCCGAGGCTGACGTGGTGTGTGTGCTGTGCAGGTGATGAGGCTCGGTATATCAATCATCTGCACGCATCTGCAAAGCGGGTGCATTGCTGGCACACCGTCGACCTGCAGCGTTGGCAAGCTGTCGACTTTGCACTGCTGGAACGCGGTCGACCAAGTCGTGCTGGAACGCGGTCGACCATGCTGTGCTGGCAGTTGACCAACCTGAATGCTAGCTCTGATGCAGTCTTGCATTGCCAACTTCATTGTACCATTGTTGTGATCTTTTCTTAGTGAAACTCTTGCCAAATTGCCCCGTGAACTAGCAAGCAGTGTGAGCACTAGGAAAACGTCTAAGGACCAACGAACGCAGATATCACACAAGCACACGTGCCTAGCCAGTACTCTAAGCTCCCGTTGTAGTAGTTATCTCCGCATGGTGCGGTGAGCGTGGACGGCACACGACTTACCTTTCAGTCAGGTCGACGTAGACACCACTTACCTATTTCGTAGTTACAGGCCGGCAACTGTGCGGTAGTCACTATGGTAGGAGCCGTAGGTGACGCGGGGGTGGTGGACACCCTGGAGGCACGGTTGGAGAACGCGAGGAGGAAGCATGAGGCCAATGAGTATGGCGACCTGCCCTGGGCGGTCGTCGAGGCTGGACTCCGCTCCACGTGGGCGACGGAGCACCCGTCTCGACCTGCTTCCCCTCGTCCGGTGAACAACGAAGGCGGTGTCGACTTGGGCATCAACGCCGGTGGTGGTCAGGTCGGCAGCAGTGCTGGAGGCACGTCGAGGCAGAGAGGTGTGATACACGCCGGTGAAGTCGGCGGCGTTCAGGCGCGAGGGATGCAGTCGTCGGCGGCTGCAGGCTCCTCGCAGGGTGACGTTGGAGGTCGACGGAGTGGGCTGTCGCGGATGTCGGCGTCCCAGGTGACAGCAGGTGGAATTGCGCCGAGCTACGGCTACTTCAAGTTTACGCCGGACAGGATCTCGGTCACCCCCCCACTGGTCGGTCGACCCGACATTCTCACCTGGAAAGAAGCTATCGAGCCCCAGCTGGAGATGGCTGGGCTGATCGGCTTCGCCCGAGGGACTGTGGCGACGCCTGGAGAACACCACCCCGACTTGCGGGCGGAGTTTCGCGCCGTGCAGCTGCTGACCTTCATGGTCATCTCGCGGTGCTGCTCGCCAGGGGTGCAGATTGCCTTGAAGTGGTGCCGAGAGTACATCGACGCCGGCCACCGGGCGTGGCACTTCATCGAGTCGACGTACCAGGTCACCGACGACCTTTTCATCGCCCAGCTGGAGGGACAGCTGACGCACCTGCGTATGGGTGACGATGAGACAGCGACCGACTACTGCAACCGGGCCCGGCGAATTCTCGCCACCATCAGGATGGCCGGCGCGCAGTACTCCACGGCGTCGTACATCACCCATGTCATGCAGGGACTCTCGAGCAGCTACAACCTCCTGAAGCGGCTATCCATGGCGCCGAGCACGAGGGCGACGCTCAACGAGGACAACTTGACCTCGTACATCCTGCAGGACGAGGCAATGCAGGAGGCTGAGCGATCGCATGAACTCTTGGCGCACGCCAGCTTCAGGCGAAGCAAGGAGGCCGACCAGGAGAGCGCGGACAGACTGGTGGCGGCGGGAGCGGTGGCTGGAAGTCGGCCAAGGAGGTCGACAAGAAGAAGTCGACCAAGAACAGCGGTCGAGGAGGAGGAGGTCGACGACGGGAGTGCTGGCTGTGCGGCGACCCCGACCACCTCTCCTTCGAGTGCCCCGACCGCAGTGACTCCGATGACGACGACGCCAAGGGAGGCCGCGGGAGGTCTGACAGTCGCCGTCCTCGTCGAGGAGGAAGCAAGCCGCGCAAGGAGAAGCAGTCAACCAAGACGTCGACTTCGGCGAAGGACGCCGACTCCCTTGCTGGCGGCAAGACGCGGGACGACAAGACGGCGTCGTGCTCGCTGGTCGGCGTCGTGGAGCCGATCGTCTCGCTGGCACCAGAGGCCGGGGAGGACTTCCAGGCGGTGGCGGCAGCTGTGCAGGCGAACCCGGAGGTGGTCCTGCTCGACAGCGGTTGCTCCCACCACCTGATGGGGACGAAGGAAGCCTTCGTCGACCTGCAGCCGAGCGGCTTCATCAAGCACGTGCGCGGCTTTAATGGGGCGCTGCAGGATGTCCAGGGCCGCGGCACCGTCGCCCTGCAAGGGGAGGCCGGGAAGCAGGTGCTCATCCCCGACGTGCTGTACGTCCCAGGTGTGCGGGCGAACTTGCTGTCGTCCGGCCAGCTGAAGGAGCACGGTGTGAAGCTGCAAGAGGACGGCGACGGGATGTTGCTCATCTCGGCAACGGGAGAGGTACTCAGACGGGCGACGTACTCCGGGCGTGTCCTCTGCACCGACCTGCGTCCCTGCCCAACGATGCCGACGTCGACCACGCCGGAGGTTGTGGCCCTGCGGGCGATCGTCTCGAAGACGAAGTCGACGCCGGACCGAATGCATGCGAGGCTTGCACATGTCGGCATGGACACCATACGGAGCTCGGCGAAGAACGAGGTCGCCATTGGGCTGGACCTCAAGTCGGGGACGGGCGCCGACTCCCCGTGTGTCTCGTGCGTCGGCGGGAAGCTGGCGCGGCACACCTTCCCCAACCAAGGCTCCGACGCCGACGACGTGCTGGGCGTCGTGCACATCGACCTGTGCGGGCCATTCCGCGTGGCTGCCAAGGATGGCAGCCTGTACTTCTTGCTGCTGAAGGACCGCAAGACCCGCTATGTGTGGGTGAAGCCGGTCGCCAAGAAGTCAGATGCGTTGCCGGTGTTCGTGCAGTGGCTGGCGGTGGTTGAAGGGCAGACGAAGAAGTCGGTGCAGATGCTGCGCTCTGACCGGGGAGGGGAGTTCCTCGGGAAGCAGTTTACCGACTTCGTGAACGGCAAGGGGATCGTCCATGACCTGACCTGCCCATACACCCCGCAGCAAAACGGCATGGCGGAGCGGGAGATGAGGACGGTGGTGGAGTCGGTGCGGACAATGCTGCTGCACATGGGTGTGCAGCACCACTGGTGGCACCTCGCTCTGCGGCAGGCCGTCTGGGTCCGCAACTGCCTCGAGAGGTCGACGCTGCCGCCGGGGACGACGCCGTACCAACTGCTGACCGGGAAGAAGCCCGACTTGTCGCTGGCGCGGGTGTGGGGCTGCATGGCGCAGTTCTTAGTCCCCGAGCAGCAGCGTGGTGGGAAGCTGCAGCCGAAGGCAAAGCGGGGTCTGCACCTTGGTGTGTCGACGCCGAGCAAGGGCTGGGAGCTCCTCGACGTCGACACCGACCGGGTGGTCACCACGTCGGACGTGGTGTTCTACGAAGAGATGTCGCTGACCGAGTGGAAGACGGAGTACGGGTCGGTGTCCGGCCGCTCGTTGCCCGCTCCGCCCTCTAACACCTCGTCGGCGACGCTGCCACTGCTTGCCGAGATCGGTGAGCTTCCTGTCCAGGACGTCGAGGACGTTCGCCCACCTGCTCCTCCTCCAGGGAACCCCGCCCCTCCCCTCGTGGTTGATCTGCGTCGGTTGACCTTGGTGTCGGCCTCCGGCGATGAGGGGAGTGGTGCGACGCCGCCTTCGGCCAAGTGCATCGCCGGTGGCCGACGTGACGAGCGGCAGGGCAACGTGGGATTGCATTCAACGTCGACAGGGGAGGAGCAGGTCGAGAAGCAGGTCGAGGACCAGCGGCCGACAAAGGAGCAGGCAGCAGTGACGCCGACCAAGGAGCGATGGGCGACCGGGCAGTCGGCAGGGGAGCCGACCATAGGGGAGAAGTCGGCTGGGACGCCGGCTAAGGAGCAGCAGGACGTCGAGGGCAGCGGCAACGATGGAGGGGACGCCGAGGAGGTCCAGCCAGGACCACGGCGTTCAGGCCGACTTCGGAGGCCGCCTGACTTCTTCGTCCCCGCTGCCTTCACCACGGTGTTCGCCGTGGACGATGAGGCCGACGACCTGCTGTACGACGATGTCGAGGAGGATGAAGAGTTTCCTGAGCTCGACCCCGACATACTAGCCGACCCCGAGCACCGTTGGGACATCTCGACGATGACGGTGAAGGAGGCATTGGCGAGCTGGAAGGGCCCGGCGGTGAGAGCCGCCATGGAGGAGGAGATTCGCAGCCTTCTCAACATGGGAACGTGGGAATTGGTCGAACACCCGCCGGGAGTAAACGTCATGAAGAACCGGTGGGTGCTGACGACGAAGTACCACGTCGACGACACCGTCGAGCGCGAAAAGGCGAGGCTGGTGGTGAAGGGCTTCACGCAGGTGTACGGCGCCGACTACGACGAGACGTTCGCGCCCGTGGGCAGCTACGTCACGCTGAGGATTTTCCTGAGCACCGTCGCTGTCCGCAACCTCCACCTGATGCAGCTCGACATGAAGAACGCCTTCTTGCAAAGCAACCTCGACAGGGTGCTCTACATGTCCCAGCCGGACTACTTCAATGACGGGACCGGCCGGGTGTGCAAGCTGCTGAAGAGCCTGTACGGGCTAAAGCAGTCGCCGCTGCTGTGGTACTTGGCGCTCAACGACGTGCTGGTCGACGCCGGGTGGAAGAAGAGCCAGGTCGACGAGGCTCTCTACTGCAAGGTCGGAGAAGACGGAGTGGCCTGCTGGGTGCCGGTCTACGTCGACGACCTCCTCGCCGCCAGCAGCAGCGCCGCGATGTTGAAGGAGTTGAAGGAACTGCTGGAAGCCGCCTTCGAGCTGCGTGACATCTCGCCGGTGCAGAAGTACCTCGGGCTAGAGATCGTCCGCGACAGGTCGGCGGGGAAGCTGTGGCTGCACCAGCAGGGCTATGCCGACAAGCTGCGTAGGCGCTTCATCGACGAGGAGCAGACCGGGCGCACCTCGAAGACGCCGGTCTCGGTCGACGCCTACGCCGAGCTCACGTTCGATGACGAGGAAGCACAGGCGCGGCAGGAGGAGGAGTACCGGCAGAAGGTCGGCTCGCTGCAGTTCGCGGCGACGACGACAAGGCCGGACGTCGCCTTCGCCTGCAGCAAGCTGGGGAGCGGCCTCACGGTGAGGAGCGACCAGCACTGGCGCGAGGTCGACCGTTGCCTTGCCTACCTTGCCAATACGCGCGACACCGCCCTGGAGTTCGGCGGTGGACCTGAGTCGCTGGACCTGGTCGGCTACGTGGACGCCGACGACGCCGGTGACAACCAGAACAGGACGAGCACGAGTGGCTACGTGTTCGTCTATGGAGGGGCTGCAGTCTCCTGGTCGAGCCAGCGCATCAAGTGCGCGACGTTGTCGTCGACTGAGTCGGAGTACGTGGCAGCCACCGAAGCTGGCAAGGAAGGACGCCGAATTCGCTTCCTCCTTGCAGAATTCCGACAACTGGATGCCGGGAAGCCGACCATCCTTCGGGTGGACAACAAGTCGGCTATCACAGTCGCCGAGGGCATGGGGTTGATGGGCAACCTCAAGCACATGGAGCGGCGACAGGCCTGGCTGCAGCACATGGTGAAGCGCGGGAAGTTCTCGTTGAGGTACATCCCGACCACTGAGCAGCCGGCCGACTTCCTGACGAAGGCGCTGCACTATTCGGCTTTCAACCGGTGCTCCATCGCAATCGGCCAGGTGCGCTTGGCCGACGTGGGCGACGGCGACAACGATGTGCAGCAGTAGGTGCCATGCCCTCTTGCATGGCTGGTGCGGTGGACGACGTGCTCTGTGTTGGGTGCACGTCGACGAGCTATTCTCCGAGGAGTACTGCCGAGTGGACTTGGGGGGGACCAAGCGTGAACGCGGCAGGGGAGTGTCAACGGGAGTTTTGTGTTGGCCCCGTCCACGCTTGGGCGGAGCCGACTTCGTGGTCGGGTGTGAGGGGAGCAGCCGACCTGCAGCAGTGGGCGAGCGGGTCGACGAGGAGGTCGACTTGCACGGTGACCACTGCACGGGCGCCGACTTCGAGGTGGCGCCAACTTCGGGGAGGTCGACTTAAGCGTCGACCTGCGGAGGACGTCAACTTGATGACGTCGACTTGGGAAGCCAACTTCGGTGGTCGGCTGATGTGCTGGTCGACCTGCGGGTGGTCGACTAGACCCGGTGGTCGACGAAGGAGGGGCCGGCGTCGAGTAGTCGGTCGTCGAGCAGTCGGGCGTCGAGCGACATGGTCGTCGACCGAGGGGCATGGTCGACCCTGTGAGGTCGACAACGAGGTGGTCGTCGACTTGGGAGGTCGACGAACACGTACGGGAGTTGCTGGTCGATGTGGTTGCCCGGTCGACCAGGTTACCCGGGTGACGAAGTGCTGCGGAGGAATGCGACGGTCGCCTAGGCGGAGTTGGCGAGACCGACCTCGGTGGTGGTATCCCGAGGTCGACGTGGCGGATCAGAGGCAGCCGTCAGCCCGAGGCTGACGTGGTGTGTGTGCTGTGCAGGTGATGAGGCTCGGTATATCAATCATCTGCACGCATCTGCAAAGCGGGTGCATTGCTGGCACACCGTCGACCTGCAGCGTTGGCAAGCTGTCGACTTTGCACTGCTGGAACGCGGTCGACCAAGTCGTGCTGGAACGCGGTCGACCATGCTGTGCTGGCAGTTGACCAACCTGAATGCTAGCTCTGATGCAGTCTTGCATTGCCAATAAGAGTCCCCCTACCCATTCAAGAGTCCCGGGGGACCCTCTTACCGGCGGGTCCTATAGGTGGCACTTTACGGTAGTTCACTCTCTGAACAAGGGAGGGAGATCTCCCCGACACCCAGCGCTCTCTGGTGATTCAAAAGGGGGAAACGAGAGAGAAGAGGAGGGGAAATGAGAGGGAGAAGGGGGGAAAATGAGAGGCGGAAGGGGGGGAAAGGAGAGGCAAATGGGGGGGGGACAAGCGGGAGAAGGGGGGGAAACGAGAGGGTGGAGGGGAGAAACGAGAGGATGGGTGGAAACGAGATGGAGAAGGGGGGGAAACGATAGGTATAAAGGGGGGAAATGAGAGGCGAAAGGGGGGGGAAAGAGAGAAAGAAAGGGGGGAAACGAGAGGGAGGAGCTCCGGGAAAATGAGAGGCGGAAGGGGAGGAAATGAGAGAAGGGGGGGAAACGAGATTGAGGAAATGAGAGGCGGAAGGGGGGGAAATGACGAAATGGGTTATGAGCCAAGCAGCGCGTTAGGCAAGTATTTTGCCGATTCGCAGGTGAGGCATGCGACGGGTGAGGCGAGAAGCGGGTGACACGCTAAACGGGTTTCACGAGCAGCGTGTTTGGCGAGGGGCAGGTTGATGGAAAGCGCGTGAATCTGGAGAGCGTACAAGAGATTAAGTCCGCCGACTTCGACTGAACATTGCGTGCAGCTCACGTAACTTTAAACTATGAGCAGGTACGCGTTGGAACGGTCTTAATCCCTACTTTCCAGAATGGTAATGCACGCTTTCAACCAAGATCTAGGCCGATCGCTATCGCGATTTAAGTGCGACGGTGTATTCTGGCGGAATTAGTAGGTAGCCATGGATTAGACCAAAAGACTAGCTTTAGCAAGAGTTCAGATCTGAAAAGTGACGAGTTATTCAAACCCTAACAACCCAACCCTCGCCCTACAACAATCCCCAACAACCCAAAGTGCTAAACTAGCAACACCAAAGGTGTTGTAGTGAATAGCAAAGGTTTGTTGGTGCTTGTTGGGTGCGAGATCAATACCAGCCCGCAACAAGTCTAACCACCACATTTTTCCCAGACCCTTAGCCCACAACCAGCTAGAGCAAAATACCACAACCACCTACACAATCAACACTCCCCCTTGCTCGTGCTGGAGGTGGCTGAACACCACTGGGCAAAATCCTTTACTTCACTCCCCCTTGCCCAGGGAAGGGCGCCATCCACAGCATGAGGTCGTCAATGCAGAGAAGCACCAGTCCTCCCACATCCTGCTCAGGCACCATGCTGACATGGGGCTGCATCCCCATCAAGGACATGCACATACCATGTCGCTCAAAAGGGAGGGGTTTGGTGAGTATATCTGCTGCTTGACAGTTGGTGGGGCACCACCGGAGGATCACCTCGCCGCACGCCACCATCTCCCTGACGAAATGCCACCGAACCTGCATGTGCTTGGTGCGGCCATGCAAGCATGCATTCTGTGCAAGGGCAATGGCAGACTGGTTGTCCACAAACACAGGCACACCACCAGCAAACTCATGCCCAAACTCCCCAAACAACCGCTTCAGCCACACACCCTCCTGAATGCACTGACACAAACTGATGTACTCACTCTCAATGGTGGACAATGCAACCACTGGTTGCCTCTTGCTCCGCCAAGAGATGGCTGCACCATTAAGGCAATAGACATAGCCGGTGTGACTCTTGCGATTAGCTGAATCTCCAGCATAATCAGCATCACTAAAGCCCACCAGCTCAACCTGAGGCTTGTTGTGTGCGGGGTAGAAGATACCGGACTTGACACAACCTTTCAGGTACCTTAGCACTCTCTTAGCAGCCTGCAAGTGAAATGCCTTGGGACAAGACATGACCTTGGACAGCTGTGACACTGCATAAGCAATCTGGGGCTGTGTGGTTGTGCTGGCATACATGAGAGACCCCACAATGCTTTGATAGAGCTTGACCAGCTCATCTTGCAGCAAGGGCTCCTCAGCATGTGCATGCACGTCGAACCCTGTAGGGAGAGGGGTACGCACGGGGTTAGCCTCAGAAAGGCCAAAGGACTCAAGCATGTTGAGAATATACCTCTCTTGATGAATCAGAATGCCACTCTCATCACGCTCAATCTGCACCCCCAAATAGTACTTGGCCTCCCCCAAGTCCTTCATGCGGAACCGAGAGGACAAGAGACCCTTCACCTCTTCCAGCAAGACCATGCTCGAGGACATGAGCAGAATGTCATCCACATAGAGGTAGAGGGACAGCCTGCCCTCATGCCTCACCAAGTGGTACAAGGCGGGGTCACACTCCGACCTCTCAAACCCAAAATCCATTAGCGCCTCATCAAACTTGAGGTACCACTGCCTTGGAGCTTGCTTTAGCCCATAGATTGATTTCTTGAGTCGGCAAACTCTGCCGGACCCATCATCAAACCCAGGTGGCTGCCTCATGTAAAGCTCCTCCTTCAAGACCCCATGAAGATAGGCGGTGGTCACATCCATGTGATGGATGTGAGACCCCGAGGATGCTGCCATCCCAAGGGAACCTCTCAGGGTGGTAGGTTTACCCACCGGGGTATATACCTGGTCATAGTGAACGCCTCGTGTTTGAGTGTTCCCCATGGCCACCAACCTGGACTTAGGCCTCTCAATACTCCCATCAGCCATGTGCTTATACTTCCACACCCACTGACACCTCAAGACCTCCATTCCAGGTGGCACACAAGCTGGATCAACCAGCTCAAAAGACTCGTTCACCCTATGAGACTCAAGCTCCTCACGCATGGACTCGACCCACTAAGGACGGGACAAGGCCTCCTTGACCGACTTAGGCTCATGCACCTGACCCATGAGACAGAAATCAAGCCCAAGCTCACCCCCCTCAGCATCCACAAGCATGCACTCCTCCATATCATGCACCTCATGATCATGCATGCAAGCATACTGTGCACTTGGTGTGAACCTTTCGGGTGGCCGGGAGATGCGTGTGGTGCGGCGCAGAGGTGATGCCTCCCCCTGCTCCAAACTTTGCAGCTTCTCCTTCCAAGTCACTCTCTTCATGGGGGACCGTGGTGACTTGGACAGCTGCTGCTGCAGTATTTGCTGCCACCTACCCACATGAACAGGTGGTGTATGCTCCTGTGGTGGCTGCTGCGGCTTCTCTTGTTGCTGCTGCTGCCCCTGTGGCTGCTCCGGGTTATGGGCTGGTGCGTTAGGGTCAGGGGTAGAACCAGCAGTTGGTGACTCCTCATGGTGAGGTGGCAGCTGCCTTTTGTTCCTCTTGCTGCTCCTCTACCTCCTCTCCAGGGTCCTCCCATGCCCCCTCAAAGATGGAAGAGGTGTAGGGATCCTGAAGGGAGTTCCCAACTGTACTAGCACCATACTCTTTCCACCCCTTATAGCTCAGCCCCTCGTGGAAAACCACATCCCTGCTTTCCACCACCCGCTGATCCGCCACACTCCACAACATCCAAGCTTTGCTCGTCTCCGACACCCCGAGAAAAATGCCCCATTGTGCCTTAGGATCCAGCTTCCTCCGTTGCTGGTCGGGCATTTTGTACTGCGCCATGCACCCCCACACTCGTGCCATGGACACACTAGGCACCTTCCTGGTCCACATGAAGTAAGGGCTCTTGCCCCCTAGCCCCTTGCTGCCCATTCTGTTCTTAACCCAGTTGGCATATTGCACTGCTGCCCCCCACCAAGTATGGTCCAGCTGCGCATGAGCAAGCATGGCTCGGGCAAGGTCAATGAGGGTTCGGTTTAGCCGCTCCGCTGCCCCATTTTGCTGCGGCGTGTAGGCGACTGAAAGCTGGTGGGTGATGCCCTTGTCTTCAAGGAAAGACTCCAGATCCTTCCCCATGTACTCCCCACCCCGATCGGACCTAAGTATTTTCACCTTGGCCCCGGCTTCCCTCTCCGCATAGCGTATCCAACGCTTGAACACCTTGGCCACCTCATCCTTGGTTTTCACCAAGGTAACCCAACTTAGGCGGCTGAAGTCATCCAAGAAGGTGATGAAGTATTTGCTGCCCTTCTCCCTATCCGGTGTTTGCATGGGGCCACACACATCCGTGTGCACCAACTCAAGAGGTGCGGAGGCTCTAGTGGTAGAGGTAGAGAAAGAGGTCCTTGGCAGCTTCCCGGTCGTGCAATCAGGGCACTTGCTTAGCTGCCCACCACCCTCCTTGATCTCCACACCCTTCAGCTCCCCCTTCTTCACACACTCCACAAGTTGCTGCCTTCCTGCATGCCCCATGCGTAGGTGCAGCAAATCTGTCGTCACCTGCTCCACGTCCCTCCAACGGCTGCTACAAGCGGCTTCCTTGGCTTCAACTCCATGTGCCCTCTCCACCTGAGGCACACAAACTGGAACAAGGTATAGGCCCTTCTCTAATTTGGCCTCCATCACCACAGATCCACCCTTGCGAACGGTGCCACCTTCCATGGTGAAGGTACTTATGTATTCTTGCCTTGCAAGTTGAGAGCATGAGAGAAGGTTGGCTGCCAAATCAGGAACATGAAGCACACCCTTCACATTCAGCACCTCCCCCTCCTTCCCCATGACGGTGATGGTGCCGATGCCGATTGCTTGCAGCGTATCTCCGCTCCCCACAATCACATTTCTGGAGTTCGGTGGGAGGGAGTGATAAGTGGTGAAGAGGTCGCGCCGAGGTACCATTCCACAGGTTGCTCCAGAGTCTAGAATGAGCTGATTGGGGTCAGCCAACGTACGACCAGCAAGCGCCGTCTCCTTCTCTAAGGATAAGAAGGAGAAGCCATCATCCGATAAGTCCTCCTTTCCCTTCTTATCCTCATTTGCCGCCGCTGCTGCCGCTTTCTCTTTGCTGCCCTTCTTGTTCCATGCTCCGTTCTTCATCCTCCTCTCCACCCACTCAGGCCTAGTGACAGGTGGAGCCTCTCCTGAGTACCCTTGAGGCTTCCACCCATCTGGTCGACTCCAGCACTCCTTCCAAGAGTGCTTCCGGTTGCATCCAGGGACGAGGCACTTGTCGAGCTCCTTCTTCTTCCCCCCACCTCCATGCCGCTGCTGGTATTTCTTGGAGGCAACCCTTTCACCTGCCCCCATTCCCCCTTCAACTCCTCTACCAGCATTACGCTTGCGAGCCTCATCAGAAACCAACACCTCCCATATCCAGGCCTTGGTCCATTTCTGCTGCTCTAGGTGAAGGTATTGTAGTAGAGCCTCGTTTGCTTCTTGGTCTAGCCCCTGGAGTGCCGTGTAGATGATCTCCTTCTCATCTACTTCATAGTTCAGCTCCTCCAATGCCCTCACATACTCATCCACCCTCTGGAGGTACTGCACCATGGTCTCCCCATCGCCATAGTTGCGTTCCATGGTGTAGAACCGCTTCCTCCAGGTGAGTATGCTTAATAACCCTTTTTGCAAATGTCGATCTTGAACTCTCTTCCATGCTAGTGCAGCTGCTCCTTGCTTGCCCTTCAGGTCAATCAGCATCTTTAGGAGCTCTAGTTGGCCTTCCAAGGCCCAACATAGGTACTGGAACGCTTGCTTGTCCTTGCGGTCCCATGCTTCTTGTGCCTTAAGAAGCTCCTCTGTACTAAGCCGTTGCCTTCCGGTTCGCGGTGCTGCTGGTCCACCTCCACTTCCCTCAGTTATGGATGAGCTAGAGGCTCCCCCAGCCCCTTCTCCCACTTGGCTAGAGACTCCAGTAGATGCCTTTCCTTCATCAGCTTCAGGTCTTCGCTCCGATCCCTCCAAAACGCCTTCTAGGTCTTTGATACCTAGCCAAAGCGTAAACTGGAACCGCCATAGCGAAAAATCAGAGCCGGTGAACCTAGGAGGGCCATCTAATTTCTGGGCCATAACCAACCCTAGATCTGGAGATTCTTAAGCCAATTCGTAATATGATAATAGGAGGGAATGTCGCAGGCCTAACCAGCTCTGATACCACTGATGGAAAGCGCGTGAATCTGGAGAGCGTACAAGAGATTAAGTCCGCCGACTTCGACTGAACATTGCGTGCAGCTCACGTAACTTTAAACTATGAGCAGGTACGCGTTGGAACGGTCTTAATCCCTACTTTCCAGAATGGTAACGCACGCTTTCAACCAAGATCTAGGCCGATCGCTATCGCGATTTAAGTGCGACGGTGTATTCTGGCAGAATTAGTAGGCAGCCATGGATTAGACCAAAAGACTAGCTTTAGCAAGAGTTCAGATCTGAAAAGTGACGAGTTATTCAAACCCTACCAACCCAACCCTCGCCCTACAACAATCCCCAAAAACCCAAAGTGCTAAACTAGCAACGCCAAAGGTGTTGTAGTGAATAGCAAAGGTTTGTTGGTGCTTGTTGGGTGCGAGATCAATACCAGCCCGCAACAAGTCTAACCACCACATTTTGCCCAAACCCTTAGCCCACAACCAGCTAGAGCAAAATACCACAACCACCTACACAATCAACACAGGTATCGTAATCAGCGGGTTTCGCCATCAGTGGATTTCGCGATGCATGATGGCGCTAGGCGAAAAGCCTGCAGGGTGGAACGTGACGGCTCACTGAATAATTAATCGTTGGTTTGACCACTGCATCGCGGCGAGCCAACATAATGCAACTCGTCGAGGCGCTCGCCCGTGTGCCGCATGGCATCGCTCGACGAATGCTACGCGGTGGCCCATCTGAATGCAAATCGCCCCGGCAGCTAATGGCTTTTGTATAGCCTCGTTTCCCCATACCACGGCGATTAGGTCAGGGCAACTAGTTGCGCTGCTAGTTCTATCAAGGCCTTTTCTAGTAATTAGAAGCTTATACTTATGTTTGTGAGTGTCGCTCAAGGGTTGGGTGATGGGCGAGTTTCTCGTGATCCCACCCCTCAATGCTCCAAATTTTCGCAACCCCTCTCGCCAAGCCCGTTTCATTTCGTTGGGGCAAAATCTTGGTGGCTACAGTTCCACCACAAACAGTACTTTCAAGTGTATACAAAAGCTTTAAAAGCTCAGTATATGCTGAAAGTTTTTCGTGGATTCAATTTCATGCAATCGCAACTATCGTGTCAATGGGTTTTGATGCTCAGTCGTCGTCCTCGTGTTATGTAACCTCTTACAAAATTGAATCCTATACTCTCTTTTGTAGTAGCAAGATACCATAGTGCTGTGAAAGAACGAGGAATAAATGAACTAGGAAACAGGTGGGTACAAGTAGGAAAACCTAAAAGTATTATACCCCATATTGTCTACCCCACTACAGCCTACACAGACTATAGCATGTGAGTTTCACACACCCCCATAGGCAAAGTGGGGGAGAACAAGAGGTCACAAGACCAGTCAAGCAAAGCAAAACAAGCTCAGGGTGGATCACAACATCACCACACAGTCCGAGCACAAGAGCAAGGCCACAAGGCCAGTTCACATGCAAGATCATATATACAGGCAAACAAGCAGGTGCAGGTATAGAAAGATCACAGTACAAGCAAGGTCAAGAAGTGAGCAAGTGAGGCCAAGTAGGCACAAGACCTAGCATCCTCCAGAAGCGCTGATGATCACAAAGCGGAAGTGCATTGGTAGAGATATCAGCAGTGTTGGCCTCAAAGGCCACGTAAGCAAGGCGCAGTTGACCATGCTGCTGCAGCTCACGAGTAAGGAAGTAACGAAGAGCAATGTGCTTCGTTCTTTGCTCCAGTCTGTGCTCCCGACACAAGGCCAGCATGGCCTTGTTGTCTACGTACAGAACTGGAGCAGAACGAGGCGGCTCTCCCAGGTCGGTCAGCAGGTAGGTGAGCCAGCATAGCTACGGTGCAGCCATGGCCCCCGCGTAGATCTCAGCCTCACAGCTGGAGCCGAGTACAAAACACGAGCGGGTGGACCGCCACAAAACAGAGCCGGAACCAAGGCTGAAGGTGTAACCCTGTGTTGACCGCTGTGTAGCCTGGTCGTCAGCCCAAGAAGTGTCTGCGTGACCGAAGAGGACCACTGAACGCAACCCTCCAAGCACTAGCCCCAGGCCTGAGGTACTGCACAAGTAGCGCAACACCCTCTTCGCTGCAGCCATGTGCTCTGGTCGGTGTCTCCTAGGAGCAACATAGCGTGCCAAGATGCTAAGAGGGTATGCAAGGTCAGGTCAAGTGCAGGTCATCAGGTACATGCGGCAGCCAACAAGCTCTGGGTACAGGCCACTCGGCTCTACGGACTCATCCAAAGGCAGAGCTGAGAGCGAGTGGCGAGTAGACAGAGGAGTGGCCTGAGGCGAGGAGTACGTGAAGTCGAAGCGTTGAAGGACCTGCTGCACCATGTGTGACTGAGTCAGGGTAATGGTGCGCTGTGCTCTGTCTCGGGTGATCTGCAAGCGAAGGTAGCAACACAGTTCACCCAGGTCTGTGCACGTGTGTCTCTTCTGTAGCTCGAACTTAAGGTGAGCGAGTCCAGCAGTGGCAAAGACCAAGTCGTCGACATACACGAGGATGTAGAACGGCGGCAAAGAGGTGTCGGTGCGCAGAAACAGCGACAGGTCGGCTGTAGAAGGAGCAAACCCAAGAGCCGCAAGTGTAGTCCTCAGTGTGACGTGCCACTCACGGGGCGCCTGGCGGAGACTGCAGACTAGCTGCTGGAGGCTCCACTGGGTACCAGGAGGGAACGACCCAGTGAAGTCAGGTGGGCGGCGCAGCCAGATCTCCTCGTGCAGGCTACCCTGCAAGAAAGCTCAGCTGAAGTCAAGAGAGGGAAGCTCGTAGTTGTGCTGAGCGGCTATGTGCAGCAGCACCCGAAGAGTGGTCATCTTCGGGGTGGGAGAGAAGGTCTGAAAGTAGTCAACTCCCTGCCGCTGACTGAAGCCACGAGCCACGTAACGTGCCTTGAAGACAGGCGGAGAACCCGACGGCCGTTTCACCCTAAAACTCCACATGCCACTGACGATTTTCGCCCCAGGTGGGGGAACCTCGTCGACGTAGGTGCCTGTGGACTTCTAGGAATCCATCTCTGCGTCCATGGCTGACTTCCACTATAAGGATAAGGGACCCTTGATCGCCTCAACGTACGATTGAGGAGTCGAGATGTCTAGTGCATCCGAGTCTCCCTCAGGGGCAATCAGCAAGGACACGAAATGGGGCAAAGCAGCAGCAAAACACTTGAACTCCTCTTGCCTATCCTCAAGGACGTCTGTGCTCAGAGCACACTCACCCCCGACGAACGAAGGACAGACAGACTCAGACTCAACAACGAGACTAGCGGCGTAGTGTAGACGACAGCGAGCAGCAAAGTCGACAAGCTCAGCAACTAGGCACACGCAGAAGTGGACTCAATGGAAGGGTCTGTGACAAAACTAGCTAGGAGAAGCGAGAAAGTAGGACTAGCAACACGAAGAGAGTCAGACTCCTGGTCAGCAAGAACAGGAAGAGAGGACTCTGGAGGAGACGGCAGCGGGACACGCAGAAGAGCTGTGGAAGGACGCAGTGCCATCTGCTGTGTGCCTGGGACTACACGAGGACGCGGACGTGGAACACGACCACTAGTGCGAGCAGCACGAACAGGCGACACAGGACGAGACGCAGGCTCAAGACGCTCATCAAGACCTCTAGTAGGACCAGTGTAGGGAGAAGGAGCATGCAGGGGGGAGGCAGGCTATAACTGTGACTTCGACTGGACAGGCAGTGGACACTCTAAGGAAGGATGGCGCAAGGAAGAGTGGCGACGGGAGGAGGGGTGCAGTGCGGTAGGGGAAGGATGGTAGTCAAGAACCGACTCGTCAAAGGTGACGTCCTGGGAGGACAGAACACGGCGCGAGGTGGGGTGGTAAAACTGCCAACCAGGCGCGTCAGGTGGGAAGCCAAGGAAGACGTAGGGAACAGCACGTGGGGACAGCTTGTCCTCAGACAAGTCGCGGACAAACGCTCGAGATCCCCAGACACGAAACGCAAACGCATCGCCAACCTTCCCCGTCCACCGCAAGGTGGGGGAGGTCTCCGGCAAGGAGACCCAGAGCTGAAGGTTGATCTGATGCGCTGCGTACCAAACCGCAAACGGCCACAGAAAATATTTTGGGGTAGCCGCATGGATGATGGACGTACGAGCGACGTCCATGACCATGCCAATGCGTCGCTCAACAATCCCATTTTGCTGTGGAGAGGCCAGAAGCATGAAGGTCTGGCGGATGCCCTGTGCATGACAGAAGGCTCCCAGAAGGGCAGAGGAAAACTCCCTGCCTTTATCAGAGTGTAGACGCAGAACAGGAAAGTCCAAGCCAAAACTCTCTCTGAGCTGGAGACGAGCCGCGCGGATCCAGTCGATCAACACCTCAGTGACGTCACCCTTGCTGCGCAAGGGGAACCCCGTGGTGTAACGCGAGTAGTCGCCAACCACCAACAGGAAGTAACGCTCGTGACCGTGGCCACGGACGCGGGCGGGGCCCCACACGTCCATGTGAAGAGTCTGCAGCGGAGCCTCTGTCGGAGAAAACTCAAAGGAGTGAGGGGCGGCGCGCTGCCGCCCCTCGACACAGGGATCGCAGGTAGGGGCAGACCCCGGAGGGAGGGGAGGGAGGGACCGGGGGAGACCAGCGACAAGGTAACGGGAGGCCATGCCTGGAAGACGAGGCAGGGAGGGTTGACCAAGGCGGTGGTGCCAGAGGAGAGTCCGGTGGGACATGAGACAGCACGAGAAGGGAGAAGACTCAGGACGAAACCTGGACGTCGCAGAAAACACCTGACCTGACGCGGCTACCTGGCTAGACTCAGCAACCGGAGCAGACTCAGTAGTCAGTGTGTACAGGCTCGACCCCGGCTGACGGGTAAATGTGGCCAAGTGTCGGCCCGTCCGAGCACACGTACAGTGGGTCACCTGCTGAATCGCAGGAGTGAACTGGTCAACCCCCCCATCCTGTAGATCAGCAACATTCACCAAGTTCGAAGAGAACGAGGGGAGGTAGAGACCGGACAGGGTGCCAGAGGGGGCTGCCGGGCACGGTAAGACAGTGGAGAAGTGGGCAAGGACAGGACCCCAAGAGGGGTCTGCCAGGGAGACCACAATCGGCCGACTAAGCGGCGTAAGCGTGGTGCGGTCTTGAAAGAAGGAGCGGGAAGAATTGAGTCAAGGGTGAAGGTGTGTAAGGCCTGAGCCTACGTGGTACCTGAGAGAGCAGACTCACCAGTAGCTGGGGCAGCAGACGCACTAGCACCTAGAGCAGCAGCCTCACCAGCACCCAGAGCAGTAGCGTTAATGCCCGGGTTAGGCGGGACACACAGGTAACAGTCACCCTCATCACTAGTACACACAACATACATGGCAGCAAGAATGGCATCATGATCTAGATCAAAGATAGCAACCCCTGGACCTAAGCAGCTCGCCCCAGCGGGGGATCTCTGTGGCGTTAGGGAACTGGAGACGCCAAGCATTCGTCAGACAGCCGAAGCAGTGCTGGGTGGTGTGCGGGCCACCGCACTGCTCACTAGTGCGGTCGCCGGTACGCAGGACGTAGGCACAATGACCAGCACCCCCACCCCGCTGACGCGCAGCGTACCACTCACGAAGCTGCTGGGGGGGCGGGGTCTCACGAGTGCGCTGCTGCTGCTGGCGCTGACCACCACCGAAGCTGCTCCGCTGCGCAGAGCCACCCCGACTAGCTCCACCTCTGCCGCCGCCACCTCCGCCACCACCGCCACCACCTCCTCCTCCGCTTCCACCACCACCGCCGCCGCCGCCTCCGCCTCCACCGCCGCCACCGAAGCCCCCACCCCCGCCACCCCCACTCCCTCCGCCGCCTCCACCGCCACCTCCACCGGCCCCGCCAGCCCCTCTAGCGCCCTTGCCCCCCTTGCCCTTGCCGATGCGGCGTCTTCCGCTAGGGGCAGACGCAGCGCCGACCGACTCGGTGCCAACGAAGTCAACGGCAGCAGCAGAGGCAACAGAGGGCAAAAGGGGGGAGGGGGGGCACCCCTCAAAGAAGGGGGCACGAGGGTCACCACAAGAGGCTCCTACACTGACTATACTCTTCTCTGCTGCCAGGAGGCGCTCCTCGA
This sequence comes from Closterium sp. NIES-65, assembly GCA_948144175.1. Lineage (NCBI taxonomy): Eukaryota > Viridiplantae > Streptophyta > Zygnematophyceae > Desmidiales > Closteriaceae > Closterium > Closterium sp. NIES-65. The sequence continues at coordinate 4,680,795 of CANXME010001697.1, read as the reverse complement.
GGAGGTCAACGGTGAGTGTGGTGGGGCAAACAGAGAGAAAGTGGTCCCTGACCAAGCGAAGGGAGTCAGGGAGCCGGGTGACTTTGTAGTAGAGGGTGATGTACATGGGGTGGGGGGGGGGGGGGTTCTTGGCACAAAACTCAGCAGGAAGCGCAGCACGGTAGCGGGTGTCACTAGTGCGAAGGTGCGTGATGAGGTCAGCGACTGTACGGCAGCATGAGGCGGCTAAGGGCAGCAGTGGCAGGGGAAGAGTAGTGTGCAACTACAGCGTCGTACAAGGTCTTAGCACTCTTGTACTGACGAAAGTGTGCGCGCTTAGTGAACGGTAGGTGACTACGCGCAGCAAGACGGGCAGCAGCATCGCGTGTGGCCCAGTGTGAGCGAACAGTGCTGTCAGCATCGGCAGCAGGGGCAGCAGAGACACCAGACATGAGATCGAACAGTGAGAGACCGTCTTTCCTATTGCACTATAGGAAAAGCTGTAGATTATCGACCCAGACCTCTAAGTCAACAGCCCGACCATCAGCATCAAAGACGAGAATGCTAGGGGTAGCCATGACAGTAGTGGCAGCAGGCTAGGGGCAGCAGGAGCAGTAGCAACAGGAGGGGCGCGGCTCGGTGGTGCTCTTACTAGGGCAGGTGGGTAGAGTGCCGCAAGTGGTGGGGCAGGGCCGAGGCGCATCGGCAGGGACGGGGCTGCTATAGGGCGGCAGAGGAGCGCCTGCTGAAGGGCAGGGCTGGGACAGCGGCGGCGGCCCCTGCTGTCGACGGCGGTGGCAGCTGCAGTCGGCGGCTTCGGCGGCTGCGGCCCCGGCTGTGGCGGCTGTGGCAGCGGTGGCTGCTGCCGTCGGCGGCTGCTGCTGCTGTAGCCTGCTGCAGCGGATGCGACCCCGGCTGTGGCGGCGGCGGCTGCCTGCTGTCGGCGGCACCGACGGTGGTGGCTCCCGCTGCTGGAGCGGCGTTGGCTGCTGCTGCAGGGGCGGCGACGGCGGGGCGGCAGGTCCGTGAGGGAGCCGAGAAGGGGACGCGGAGGAGCCGAGAAGGGGCCGCCAAGGGCGGTGAAGGGGCTACGAAGGGCCGTGAAGAGGCCGCGAAGGACGGCGATGGGGCCGCGAAGGGGCCGTGAGTGGCCGTGAAGGGGCCGTGAGTGGCCGCGAAGGGTGACGACGGGGCCAAGAAGGGCCGCGAAGGGCGGCTACGGGGCCGAGAAGGGCGGCGACGGGGCCGCGAAGGGCGGCGACGGGGCCGAGACGGGCGGCGACGGGGCCGCGAAGGGCGGCGATGGGGCCGCGAAGGGCGGCGACAGGGTCGCGAAGGGCGGCGACGGGGCCGCGAAGGGGCCGCGAGGGGCCACGAAGGGGTCGCGAGGGGCCTGAAGGGGCCGCGAAGGGTCGTGAAAGGGGCCGTGAGGGGCCGAGAGAGGGGCCGCTACGGGGCCGTATGTCGAAATATATTGTCATGTTTTATAACTGCTTGTAGTTGTAGTTAATGTAGTTATTTAAACTGTTGTTGGTGGTGCACCTTATTTGGTTTCTATGCTATATGTACCTTTGAACCTATAGTGAAACCACCTCTTTTCTCCAATTGCTCTCCCAACTCACTCGACACCTCGCCTAGGGCAAAACCCGCTCGATACCTAAGTACGGGCCTAGGCTACTAAGCCTAGGCCCTTCCTTTCAACTTAGCCTATTATTTTGACATGGAATCGGAGCTTTTTACGACCTGGCCTGTGGGCCCGCCTTACGCTTCCGCTATGATTTTTCAGTCGCGCGCCTAGGGCGCGTGACGATTTTTACTTAGTCCCGCCCACGGGTGTGTGGCTCCTACTCTGCCCGTCGCGCGCCCCGTGGCACGCGACGGTGCCCTTCATCTGCCCATCGTGCGCCCCGTGGCACACGATGGTGCCCTGCTCGTCGTGCGCCCCTAGGCGCACGATCGGGCCCTTTTTCTTCTTCTACCCGTCGTGCGCCCCGTGGCACTGGCACGCGACGGGCCTTTCCGCCCCTGCTCTCCCTGATGCCGCCCCTGACCCATCTGCACCGACACCTTTTCGCCGCTCTGCGGCTTTCTTCCTTCCCACCCCCTTCTTCCTTTGTCTCCCTGCAGCCGTGGGGAGGAGGGTATGGGGGTGGAGGGTGTTGGAGTGTTGGGTCACCTCTCTCCCTTCCCCTCCTCCTTCTTTCAGTCCCACCGCTGCAGCTGCCGCTGGGGGGGGGGGTGTGAGGATGTGGGGGAGCAGAGGGAGTGGTACCGGGGTGGCGGGTGTGAGGCAACATGCAGCCGTCCCTCCACCACTCCTCACTTCCCCCCCATCTATGCTGCTCTGCAGCAGTGTGGGGGAGGGGAAGGAGGAGGGTGAGGAGATGGAAAGGGTACCTGCTGTTGCTTGCTATGCTGTAACTACATATCTACCTACAAGCATTATGGGGGCGTGTCGAAATATATTGTCATGTTTATAACTGCTTGTAGTTGTAGTTAGTGTAGTTATTTAAACTGTTGTTGGTGGTGCACCTTATTTGGTTTCTATGCTATATGTACCTTTGAACCTATAGTGAAACCACCTCTTTTCTCCAATTGCTCTCCCAACTCACTCGACACCTCGCCTAGGGCAAAACCCGCTCGATACCTAAGTACGGGCCTAGGCTACTAAGCCTAGGCCCTTCCTTTCAACTTAGCCTATTATTTTGACACCGTAAGGGAGCGCGACGGGCCGCTAAGGGCAGGGGACGCGTCGGGAGGGCAGGCACACGGGGCGCGACTCGGGCAGGGGCAAAGCGCGCTCCGGGCAGGAAAAAAAAGTCGGTTTTCGGTGGGCCCTAGGAAACGTTCCCACTAGGGAACCTGCTCTATACCATGTGAAAGAACGAGGAATGAATGAACTAGGCAACAGGTGGGTACAAGTAGGAAAACCTAAAAGTGTTGTACCCCATATTGTCTACCCCACTATAGCTTATACAGACTATAGCATATGAGTTTGACAAGTGCATCACCTCTTTCTTAGGTTGAAGTACCATTATTTACCTTGAAGCCGACAGCCCAAATTGCACAAGTTGGTTTTTACGGCATGTTGCAATTGCTGGTGCACTGCATCGGCTTGCGACATTTGGAAGGCTCTGTCAGAACATATCTATAGCTTATACTATTGTGTAGGCTGTAGTGGGGTATCCCATAGGGGGTACAACCCAGTTAGAGTTTCCTATTTGTACTGACTTCATTCATAGTTCATTCATTCTCGTTTCTTCTCATGGTATCGAGCAGGTCCCCTCGTGGGAACTGTTCCTAGGGCCCACCAAGTCGAAAAAAAAATTTCCTGCCCGGAGCGCGCTCCGCCTAGGCCCGAGTCGCGCCCTGTGTTCCCTCTCTACCGTCGCGCCCTCTTCAGCGCTCCTAGCGGCCTCCCTCGTGCCGCCCTACGCGGCCAGTTGCCGCCCTTCACGGCCTGGAGCCGCCCTTCACGGCCCGTCGCCGCCCCTCACACGGCCCGTCGCCGCCCGTCAGCGGCCCGTCGCCGCCTTTACCCGGCCCGTCGCCGCCCGTCAGCGGCTCGTCGCCGCCCTTCCGCGGCCCGTCGCCGCCCTACTCGGCCCGCCGCCGCCCGTCCGGCCCGTCGCCGCCCTTACCCGGCCCGTCGCCGCCCTACTCGGCCCGCCGCCACCTTTCCGGCCCGTCGCCGCCCTACTCGGCCCGCCGCCGCCTCTCCGGCCCGTCGCCGCCCTACGCGGCCTGTCGCCGCTCCTACCCGGCCCGTCGCCGCCCCTACGCGGCCTGCTACCGCCCTACTCGGCCCGTTATCGCCCTTCCGCGGCCCGTTGCCGCCCTTCTCGGCCTGTCGCTGCCTCTCCGGCCCGTCGCCGCCCTTGCTCCGGCCCGCCGCCGCCCTAACGGCCCGTCGCTGCCCTACCGGCCCGTCACCGCTCTACCGGCCCGTCACCGCCTCACCTGCGGCCCTCCACCGCCCAGCAGCAGCCGAGCCACCGAGCCACAGCCAAGCCGCCCTGCCGCAGCCGGGCCGCCCAGCAGCAGCCGAGCCGCCCAGCTGTAGCCGAGCCGCCCGGGAGCCGCCGAGCCGCCCAGCAGCAGCCGGGAGCCGCCGAGCCGCCAAGCTGCAGCCGAGCCGCCCAGGAGCCGCCGAGCCGCCCCGCATCAGCCGGGCCGCCCAGCAGCAGCCGAGCCGCCCAGCAGCGGCCGAGCCGCCCAGCAGCAGCTGAGCCGTCTGAGAGCAGCCGAGCCGCCCCACAGCAACCGAGCCGCCCGCGAGCCGACCGTCCGACCTACCCTTTCTGGTGAGCACGGCACTGCCCCACTGCTACTGCGTGCACGTCCCCACTGCTTGCAATGCTAGTCGGTCACCATGGCTACCCCCAGTGTCCTCGCTTTTGACGCTGAGGGTCGAGCCATTGACTTTGAGGTCTGGGTAGACGACCTGCAGTTGTTCTTACAGTGCGATAGGGCATACGGCCTCTCTCTCTTTGACCTCACTTCTGGAGCCTCTCCTGCCCCTTCTGCTGATGCTGATCCCACTGTGCGCTCTCAGTGGGCCACCCGCGATGCTGCTGCACGTCTTGCTGTGCGTCGCCACCTCCCTACCTCTGAGCGCGCGCACTTTAGTCAGTACAAGAGTGCTCAGACCTTGTACGACGCTGTAGTTGCACGCTACTCCTCCCCTGCCACTGCTGCACTGAGCCGTCTCATGCTTCCCTACCTCTTTCCTGACCTCTCTGCCTTTCCCACTGTCGCTGACCTCATTACGCACCTCCGCACTAGTGACACTCGCTACCGCGCCGCCCTTCCTGCTGAGTTCTGCGCTAAGAACCCCCCCCCCCCATGTACATCACTCTCTACTACGTAGTCGCGCGCCTCCCTGACTCCCTTTGCGTAGTCAGGGACCACTTTCTCGCAGTCTGTCCCACCACCCTCACCGTCGACATCCTCGAGAAGGCCCTCCTCGCGGAGGAGAAGAGCATCGTCGCTGTAGGAGCTTCTCGTGGTGACCCTCGCACCCCCATCTTTGAGGGGTGCTCTCCTTCCCCCCTGCTGCCCTCTGTTGCCTCTGCTGCTGCTGCCGACCTGCTTGGTCTTGAGTCGGTCGGCGCGGCGTCTGCCCCTAGTGGGAGACGCCGCTCTGGCAAGGGCAAGGGAGGCAAGGGCGCGGGTGGAGCTGGAGGGGGCGGTGGAGGTGGCGGTGGAGGCGGCGGAGGGAGTGGGGGTGGCGGCGGGAGTGGTGGCGGGGGTGGTGGTGGTGGTGGCAGCGGCGGCGGAGGCGGCGGTGGTGGCGGCAGCGGTGGTGGTGGTGGCAGCGGTGGAGGTGGAGGCGGCGGAGGAGGCGGAGGAGGAGGCGGTGGTGGCGGAGGGGGTGGAGCTGGTCGGGGTGGTACCCAGCAGCGGAACGGCGCTGGTGGTGGTCAGCGCCCGCAGCAGCAGCAGCAACAGCGTTCGCGGGACATCCCTCCGCCCCAGCAACTTCGTGAGTGGTACACTCGACGTTAGAGGGGTGGGGGTGCTGGTCCTTGTGCCTACATCCTTCGTTCCGGCGACCGCGCGGGTGAGCAGTGTGGGGGTGCCCACCCCACCCAGCGCTGCTTTGGCCGCCTGACGGACGCCTGGCGTCAGCAGTTCCCCGAGGCTAGTGAGATTCCCCGCTGGGATGAGCTTCTTAGGGCTGGTGTAGCGATCTTTGATCTTGACTATGATGCTATCCTTGCTGCTATGTATGCTGTGACTATTAGTGAGGAGGGTGACTGTTACTGCTGGTTCCCGCCCAACCCGGGCATTGGTACTGCTGCGCTAGGTGCTTGTGAGGCTGCTGCTCTAGGTGCCAGTGCGTCTGCGCTCTCAGGTACTGGTGAGACTGCGCTCTCAGGTACTGCGTCGCCTTCGTCCTCCCTCACTTTCACACTTGACTCCGGGGCTTCTCGCTCCTTCTTTCGAGACCGCACCACCCTCACGCCGCTTGGCCGGCCGGTTGCGGTCTCCCTGGCTGACCCCTCTGGGGGTCCTGTCCTCTCTCACTTCTCCACTGTCCTCCCGTGTCCGGCTGCCCCTTCGGGCACCCTGTCTGGTCTGTACCTTCCCTCGTTCTCGACGAACTTGGTGAGTGGTGCGGACCTACAGGATGCAGGGGTTCACCAGTTCACTCCTGCGAGTCAGCGGGTGACCCACTGCACGGACGCACGCACAGGCCGACACCTGGCCACGTTCTCGCGTCGGCCGGGGTCGAGCCTCTACACCCTGACCACTACGTCTCCTCCTGTCCCTGCGTCTGGTCAGGTAGCTGCGTCAGGTCAGGTGCTTGCTGCTGCGTCCCGGTCAGGTCCTGAGTATGCCCCCTGTTCTTGTCGCCTCCTGTCTCACGAGACTCTCCTGTGGCACCACCGTCTTGGCCACCCCTCCTTGCCCCGTCTTTGGAGCATGGCTTCCCATGTCCTTGTCTCTGGTCTTCCCCAGTCTCTCCCTCCCCTCCCCTCCGGGCCAGGACCTTCCTGTGTCCCCTGTGTCGAGGGGCGCCTCCGGGCTGCTCCTCACTCATCCCAGTTCCCCTCGACAGAGGCTCCTCTGCAGACGCTTCACATGGACGTGTGCGGCCCAGCCCCCGTGCGTGGGCAGGGTCACGAGCGCTACTTCCTGTTGGTGGTTGACGACTACTCGCGTTACACCACAGTCCTCCCCTTGCGCAGCAAGGGTGCTGTCACTGAGGTGTTGATCGACTGGATCCGCGAGGCTCGTCTCCAGCTCAGGAGGAGCTTCGGCTCGGACTTTCCTGTTCTGCGTTTGCACTCGGACAGAGGCGGAGAGTTCTCCTCTCGCCTTCTGCGAGACTACTGTCGTGCACGGGGGATCCGCCAGACCTTCACGCTTCCGCACTCTCCACAGCAAAATGGGATTGCTGAGCACCGCATTGGCATGGTCATGGATGTCGCTCGTACGTCCATGATGCATGCGGCTGCCCCCCATTTTCTGTGGCCGTTTGCGGTGAGGTACGCGGCGCATCAGCTCAACCTTCACCCCAGGGTCTCTCGGCCTGCGATGTCCCCAGTCTTGCTGTGGACGGGGAAGGTTGGCGATGCGTCGGCGTTCCGTGTCTGAGATCTCGGGCGTTTGTCCGCGACTTGTCTGCGGACAAGCTGTCCCCTCGTGCTGCTCCCTGTGTCTTCCTTGGCTTCCCCACTGACGCTCTAGGGTGGCAGTTTTACCACCCCTCCTCTCGTCGTGTTCTGTCCTCCCAGGACGTCACGTTCGACGAGTCAGTCCCCTTCTACCGCCTCTTCCCCTACCGCACTCCTTCCCTCCCCCCTCCACCGGACTTCCTTGTGCCGGTTCCCCCCCCGGTAGACCCCCTCCCCCCTCAGGTTCCTGCCCCCTCAGGTGTGTCCCAGGTAGACGCAGTAGACCCGGTCGAGGTTACTGGTGACTCTGGTGCTGCTGCGGGTGCTGAGCCTCGGGGTGCTGACTCTGGGGGTGCTGTGCACGGGGGTGCTGAGCCTGGAGGTGCTGCTACTAGGGGTGCTGAGCCTGGGGGTGCTGGTCCTGGGGGTGCTACTACGGAGGGTGCTGAGCCTGGGGGTGCTGAGCCGGGGGGTGTTGTGCCTGGAGCTGCTGAGCTAGGGGGTACTGAGTCTGGGGGTGCTGAGTCGGGAGCTGCTGAGCCTGGGGGTGCTGCGTCTGGAGCTGCTGAGCCTGGGGGTGCTGCGTCTGGAGCTGCTGAGCCTGGGGTTTCTCCTGGTGCTGCGTCTCGGCGGGAGCCCCTCTCTCCACAGGAGCTGCGTGAGTGGTTTGCTCGCCGCTGGAGGCGTGCTGCTGGAGTTGGAGCTTCTTCGACCGTCGAGGGTGCTGGTGCTGCCGTTCCCGGAGCTGCTGGGCCTGCGGGTCCTACTGGAGCTGGAGCCACTGTGGGTGTTGGTGCTGAGACTACAGCTGTCTGTCCTGGCGGTGGTTCTGCTGCTGGTGCTGCTGGAGGTCCTGCCGCTGAGGGTGCTGGTGCTGTCCCTGCTGAGTCTGGAGCTGCCGCGCGGCCTCAGCCGTACTTCGTTCCGCTTCTCCAGCAGATTCTTGGTCTTTCTCCTCCGGTAGAGTGTCCACAGCCTGTCCAGTCGCAGTCACTGTTGGAGCCTTCCTCCCCACTGCCTGCTCCCTCTCCTTACACTGGTCCTACTGGAGGTCTTGCTGAGCGTCGTGAGCCTGAATCTCGTCCCGCGTCGCCTGTTCGTGCTGCTCGCGCTAGTGGTCGCGGTTCGCGTCAGCGTCCTCCTCCTGTCCTTGGCACACACCGGATGTCTCTGCGTCCGTCCACTGCTCCTCTGCGTGCCCCTTTGCCTTCTCCTCCTGAATCCTCTCTTCCTGCGCTTGCCGACCCTGAGTCGGACTCCCTTCGTGCTGCCAGTCCTACTGTCACACATCTGCTTGCTACTGTCGTCACTCACCCCTCTTTTGAGTCCACTGCTGCGTCTGCTCTTGTCGCTGAGCTTGTCGACTTTGCTGCTTGCTGTCGTCTAGACTACGCTGCTAGTCTTGTTGCTGAGTCTGCGTCTGTCTGTCCTCCGTCCGTCGAGGGTGAGTGTGCTCTTGGCACGGACGTCCTAGAGGACAGGCAGGAGGAGTTACAGTGTCTGGCTGCTGCTTCACCTCATCTCGCATCTGTACTGCTTGCTCCTGAGGGAGACCCGGATGCACTAGACATCCCGACTCCGCGCTCTTACGCGGAGGCCGTAGAGGGTCCCTACTCCTCTCAGTGGCAGGCAGCTATGGATGCAGAGATGGCTTCCTCGAAGTCCACAGGCACCTACGTTGACGCAGTTCCCCCTCCTGGGGCGAACATCGTCAGTGGCATGTGGATCTTCAGGGTGAAGCGGCCGCCGGGCTCTCCACCTGTCTTCAAGGCGCGGTACGTCGCTCGTGGCTTCAGTCAGCGGCAGGGAGTTGACTACTTTCAGACCTTCTCTCCCACCCCGAAGATGACCACTCTTCGGGTGCTGCTGCACATAGCCGCTCAGCGCGACTACGAGCTTCACTCTCTCAACTTCAGCACTGCGTTCCTGCAGGGTAGCCTGCACGAGGAGATCTGGCTGCGCCGTCCACCTGGCTTCACTGGGACTTTCCCTCCTGGCACCCAGTGGAGCCTCCGACGGCCAGTCTACGGTCTCCGCCAGGCACCGCGTGAGTGGCACGACACACTGAGGACTACGCTTGCGGCTCTTGGGTTTGCTCCTTCTACTGCTGACCCGTCGCTGTTTCTGCGCACCGACACTTCACTGCCGCCGTTCTACATCCTCGTGTACGTCGACAACTTGATCTTTGCCACAGCGGACACTGTTGGACTCGCCTACGTGAAGTCCGAGCTGCTGAAGAGACACACGTGCACAGACCTGGGTGAACTGCGCAGCTACCTTGGCTTGCAAATCACTCGGGACAGAGCACGCCGCACCATTACCTTGACTCAGTCACACATGGTGCAGCAGGTCCTTCAGCGCTTCGGCTTCACGTACTCCTCGCCTCAGGCCACTCCTCTGTCTACTCGCCACTCACTCTCAGCTCTGCCTTCGGATGAGTCCGTAGAGTTGAGTGGCCCGTACCCAGAGCTTGTTGGCTGCCTCATGTACCTGATGACATGCACACGACCTGACCTTGCATACCCTCTGAGCATTCTTTCACGCTATGTTGCTCCTGGGAGACATCGACCAGAGCACATGGCTGCAGCGAAGAGGGTATTGCGCTACCTGTGCAGTACGTCGGGCATGGGGCTAGTGCTTGGAGGGCGGAGTCCAGTGGTCCTTACAGGCCACGCGGACGCTTCTTGGGGTGACGACTAGGCTACGCAGCGGTCGTCGCAGGGTTACACCTTCAGCCTTGGTTCCGGCTCTGTCTCGTGGCGGGCTACTCGTTCGTCTTCGGTTCTCAGCTCCAGTTGTGAGGCTGAGATCTACGCCGGGGCCATGGCTGCACAGGAGCTTCGCTGGCTCACCTACCTGCTGACTGACCTTGGAGAGCCGCCTCGTTCTCCTCCAGTGCTGTACGTAGACAACAAGGCCATGCTGGCCTTCTGTCGAGAGCAGCGTCTGGAGCACAGAACGAAGCACATTGCTCTTCGCTACTTCCTTGCTCGTGAGCTACAGCAGCGTGGACAGTTGCGGCTTGCGTACGTGGCCTCTGAGGCCAACACTGCTGATGTGTTCACCAAGGCACTCGCGCCTTGTGACCATCAGCGCTTCTGCACCCAGCTAGGTCTTGTGCCTGTCTTGCCTCACTTGCTCTACTCTTGACTTTACTTATAATGTGACGTATATATACCTGCTCTTGCTTGTCTAGTTTTATATATATGTCTGTACTCTTCCATGTGAACTGGCCTTTGGTCCTGCTCTTGTGCTCGGACTGTGTGGTGACTTTGTGATCCACCATGAGCTTTGCTTTGTCTTGCTTGACTGGTCTTGTGACCCCTTGTTCTCCCCCACTTTGCCTATGGGGGTGTGTCAGAACATATATATAGCTTATGCTATTGTGTAGGCTGTAGTGGGGTATCCCATAAGGGGTACAACCCAGTTAGAGTTTCCTATTTGTACTGACTTCATTCATAGTTCATTCATTCTCGTTTCTTCTCAGGCTCCAGGCTGTCGGGAGGCCAAACACGGGCATTGATATGGGATAGAAAGCTTTTAAGATAGTCATTCAAAGAGTGATTTTCTAAGGTTGTATTAGGACATATATTTTTTTGCGCGTTTCATGTAAAACTTTTACGGCCTCTTGTGCTATTGGAGCCTTCCTAAACACGTGCCACGAGCCGAGCCGATGCAGTGCATCGCAAATTGCAACACTCCGTTATGTTCAAGGTTTTGGCGAGTGATTCGATTTTTTTTTTTTTTTTTTTTTCCGCCTAATTTAGTCTGCCCTGGTCTTTCGCCCTGGGGGTTGTGTCAGAGTGTTATAGCTGATGCATGTTTGTAGGCTTTAGTGGGGTGGCACATATGGGGTACAGCTTTCTAGGGTTGTATTTGTACCCAACTCTCACTTAGTCATTTCATTCCTGTTCATTCTTTTCACATGGTATAGAGCGGGTCCCTCCTAAGGACCGTTTTTTTTTAAGGGCCCACCCACGATTTTTTTTTTTTTCCTGCCCGGAGCGCGCCCTATTCTCCTCGAGGCGCGCTCCCCCCCCCCCCAGTGCGTGTCGCGCTGCCTTTGTGGCGCCCCGAGAGTCGCGCGCGCGACTCCCTTTTCGCGTGCGCGGCCCGGGCCCCACGTCGCGCTGGCCTTACGGCCGCGCCGCGCCGCCCTCTCGGCTCTGCCGCGCCGCGCCGCCCTCACGCCGGCCGCGCGGCCTCTTCGTCGCTGCAGCGGGCCCCGTCACCTGACGGCCCCGCCGTCCTACTCCCGGCCCCGCCACTGCACCAGTCGGCCCCGCCGCTGCACCCTGACGGCCCCGCCGTCCCTTGTCCCGGCCCCGCCGCTGCACCCTGACGGCCCCGCCGCTGCACCCTGCCGGCCCCGCCGCTGCACCCTGCCGGCCCCGCCGCTGCACCCTGACGGCCCCGCCGTCCCCTGTCACGGCCCCGCCGCTGCACCCTGACGGCCCCGCCGCTGCACCCTGACGGCCCCGCCGTCCCTTGTCACGGCCCCGCAGCTGCACCCTGACGGCCCCGCCACTGCACCAGTCGGCCCCGCCGCTGCACCCTGACGGCCCCGCCGTCCCTTGTCCCGGCCCCGCTGCTGCACCCTGACGGCCCCGCCGCTCCACCCTGCCGGCCCCGCCGCTGCACCCTGCCGGCCCCGCCGCTGCACCCTGACGGCCCCGCCGTCCCCTGTCACGGCCCCGCCGCTGCACCCTGCCGGCCCCGCCGCTGCACCCTGACGGCCCCGCCGTTCCCTGTCCTGGCCCCGTCCTGCACCCGAGCCGCCCTGCCGCCGAGCCGCCCGGGAGCCGAGCCGCCCTGCACCCGAGCCGCCCTGCCGCCGAGCAGCCCGGGAGCCGAGCCGCCCTGCACCCGAGCCGCCCTGCCGCCGAGCCGCCCGGGCGCCGCGCCGACCTGCACCCGAGCCGCCCTGCCACCGAGCCGCCCGGGAGCCGAGCCGCCCAGCAGCCGAGTCGCTGAGTCGCCGAGCCGCCCTTCTGCATAGTTTCTCGGCCTGCCCTGCCTGGTGAGCACAGTCGCACTGTCACTGCGTGCTCTTCCCCTACTGCTTGCACTGCTTCGCTGTCGTCGTCATGGCTACCCCTAGTGTCCTAGCTTTTGACGCTGAGGGTCGCGCCATTGATTTTGAGGTCTGGTTAGACGACCTGCAGCTGTTCTTACAGTGCGACAGGGCTGACGACCTTTCTCTCTTTGACCTCACCTCTGGCGCCTCTCCTGCTCCTGCTGCCGATGCTGATCCCGCTGTCCGCTCTCAGTGGGCCACCCGCGATGCTGCTGCACGTCTTGCTGTGCGTCGTCACCTCCCTACCTCTGAGCGTGCACACTTTAGTCAGTACAAGAGTGCTCAGACCTTGTACGACGCTGTAGTTGCGCGCTACTCCTCCCCTGCCACTGCTGCACTGAGCCGTCTCATGCTTCCCTACCTCTTTCCTGACCTCTCTGCCTTTCCCACTGTCGCTGACCTCATTACGCACCTCCGCACTAGTGACACTCGCTACCGCGCCGCCCTTCCTGCTGAGTTCTGTGCTAAGAACCCCCCCCCCATGTACATCGCTCTCTACTACGTAGTCGCGCGCCTCCCTGACTCCCTTCGCGTCGTCAGGGACCACTTTCTCGCGGTCTGTCCCACCACCCTCACCGTTGACCTCCTCGAGAAGGCACTCCTCGCAGCGGAGAAGAGCATAGTCGCTGTAGGTGCTTCTCGTGGTGACCCTCGCACCCCCATCTTTGAGGGGTGCTCTCCTTCCCCCTTGCTGCCCTCTGTTGCCTCTGCTGCTGCTGCCGACCTACTTGGTCTTGAGTCGGTCGGCGCGGCGTCTGCCCCTAGTGGGAGACGTCGCTCCAGCAAGGGCAAGGGGGCCAAGGGCACCGGTGGAGCTGGAGGGGGCGGTGGCGGTGGCGGCGGTGGCGGCGGAGGGAGTGGGGGTGGCGGCGGGACTAGTGGTGGAGGTGGTGGTGGTGGTGGCAGCAGTGGCGGAGACGGTGGTGGTGGTGCCAGCGGTGGTGGTGGAGGCAGCGGCGGTGGTGGAGGCGGCGGAGGTGGAGGCGGTGGAGGCAGCAGCGGAGGCGGCGGTGGTGGTGGAGGAGGTGGAGCTGGTCGAGGTGGTACTCAGCAGCGTAGCGGCGGTGGTGGTGGCCAGCGCTCGCAGCGGCAGCAGCAGCAGCGCTCGCGGGACATCCCTCCGCCTCAGCAGCTTCGTGAGTGGTACGCTGGGCGTCAGAGGGGTGGGGGTACTGGCCCCTGCACCTACGTTCTTCGTTCCGGCGACCGTGCGGGTGAGCAGTGTGGGGGTGCCCACGCCACCCAGCGCTGCTTTGGCCGCCTGACGGACGCTTGGCGTCGGCAGTTCCCTGGGGCTAGTGAGATCCCTCGCTGGGATGAGCTTCTCAGGGCTGGTGTAGCGATCTTTGATCTTGATTTTGATGCTATCCTTGCTGCTATGTATGTTGTGGATTATAGTGAGGAGAATGAGGGTTACCGCTGTTTCCAGCCCGACCCGGGCATTGGTACTGCTGCGCTAGGTGCTTGTGAGGCTGCTGCTCTAGGTGCCCGTGCGTCTGCGCTCTCAGGTACTGGTGAGACTGCGCTCTCAGGTACTGCGTCGTCCTCGTCCTCCCTCACTTTCACACTTGACTCCGGGGCTTCTCGCTCCTTCTTTCGAGACCGCACTTCCCTTACGCCGCTCGGCCGGCCGGTTGCAGTCTCCCTTGCTGACCCCTCTGGGGGTCCTGTCCTGTCTCACTTCTCCACTGTCCTCCCGTGTCCGGCTGCCCCTTCGGGCACCCTGTCTGGTCTGTACCTTCCCTCGTTCTCTACGAACTTGGTGAGTGGCGCGGACCTGCAGGATGTGGGGGTTCACCAGTTCACTCCTGCGAGTCAGCGGGTGACCCACTGCACGGAGGCACGCACAGGCCGACACCTGGCCACGTTCTCGCGTCGGCCGGGGTCGAGTCTCTACACCCTGACCGTTGAGTCTCCTCCTGTCCCTGCGTCTGGTCAGGTGGCTGCGTCAGGTCAGGTGCTTGCTGCTGCGTCCCGGTCAGGTCCTGAGTCTGCCCCCTGTTCTTGTCGCCTCCTGTCTCACGAGACTCTCCTGTGGCACCACCGTCTTGGCCACCCCTCCTTGCCCCGTCTTCGGAGCATGGCTTCCCGTGTCCTTGTCTCTGGTCTTCCCCAGTCTCTCCCTCCTCTCCCTTCCGGGCCAGGACCTTCCTGTGTCCCCTGTGTCGAGGGTCGCCTCCGGGCTACTCCTCACTCCTCCCACTTCCCCCCGACAGAGGCTCCCCTGCAGACGCTTCACATGGATGTGTGGGGCCCAGCCCCCGTCCGTGGGCAGGGTTACGAGCGCTACTTCCTGTTGGTGGTTGACGACTACTCGCGTTACACCACAGTCCTCCCCTTGCGCAGCAAGGGTGAGGTCACTGAGGTGCTGATCGACTGGATCCGCGAGGCTCGTCTCCAGCTCAGGAAGAGCTTCGGCTCGGACTTTCCTGTTCTGCGTCTGCACTCTGACAGAGGCGGAGAGTTCTCTTCTCGCCTTCTACGGGACTACTGTCGTGCACGGGGGATCCGCCAGACCTTCACGCTTCCGGACTCACCACAGCAAAATGGGATTGCTGAGCGCCGCATTGGCATGGTCATGGATGTCGCTCGTACGTCCATGATGCATGCGGCTGCCCCCCATTTTCTGTGGCCGTTTGCGGTGAGGTACGCGGCGCATCAGCTCAACCTTCACCCCCGGGTCTCTCGGCCTGCGATGTCCCCAGCCTTGCTGTGGACGGGGAAGGTTGGCGATGCGTCTGTGTTCCGTGTCTGGGGATCTCGGGCGTTTGTCCGCGACTTGTCTGCGGACAAGCTGTCCCCTCGTGCTGCTCCCTGTGTCTTCCTTGGCTTCCCCACTGACGCCCCAGGGTGGCAGTTTTACCACCCCTCCTCTCGTCGTGTTCTGTCCTCCCAGGACGTCACGTTCGACGAGTCAGTCCCCTTCTACCGTCTCTTCCCCTACCGCACTCCATCCCCCCCCCCTCCCCCGGACTTCCTTGTGCCGGTTCCCCCCCCGGTAGACCCCCTCCCCCCTCAGGTTCCTGCCCCCTCAGGTGTGTCCCAGGTAGACGCTGTTGACCCGGTCACGGTTACTGGTGACTCTGGTGCTGCTGCGGGTGCTGAGCCTGGGGGTGCTGACTCTGGGGGTGCTGTGCGCGGGGGTGCTGAGCCTGGGGGTGCTACTGCTGGGGGTGCTGGGCCTGAGGGTGCTACTGCGGAGGGTGCGGAGCCTGGGGGTGCTGAGCCGGGGGGTGCTGTGCCTGGAGGTGCTGGGTGTGGGGGTGCTGAGTCAGGAGCTGCTGAGCCTGGGGGTGCTGAGCTGGGAGCTGCTGAGCCTGGGGGTGCTGCGTCTGGAGCTGCTGAGCCTGGGGTTTCTCCTGCTGCTGCGTCTCGCCGGGAGCCCCTCTCTCCACAGGAGCTGCGTGAGTGGTTCGCTCGCCGCTGGAGGCGTGCTGCCGAGTCTGGAGGTGCTGCTGGAGCTGGAGCTGGAGCTTCTTCGACCGTCGAGGGTGCGGGTGCTGCCGGTCCCGGAGCTGCTGGACCTGCGGGTTCTCCTGGAGCTGGAGCTGCTGAGGGCATTGGTGCTGAGCCTACTGCTGTTGGTCCTGCCGCTGGAGGTGTGGGTGGTGCTGGTGCTGTCACTGAGGGTGCTGGTGCTGTCCCTGCTGTTTCTGGAGCTGCCGCGCGGCCTCGGCCGTACTTCGTTCCGCTCCTGCAGCAGGTTCTTGGTCTTTCTCCTCCAGTAGAGGGTCCACCGCCTGTCCAGTCGCAGTCCCTGCTGGAGCCTTCCTCTCCACTGCCTGCTCCCTCTCCTTACACTGGTCCTATTGGAGGTCTTGCTGAGCGTCGTGAGCCTGCGTCTCGTCCCGCGTCGCCTGTTCGTACTGCTCGCGCTAGTGGTCGCGGTTCGCGTCAGCGTCCTCCTCCTGTCCCTGGCACGCACCGGATGTCTCTGCGTCCGTCCACTGCTCCTCTGCGTGCCCCTTTGCCTTCTCCTCCTGAGTCCTCTCTTCCTGCGCTTGCCGACCCTGAGTCGGACTCTCTTCGTGCTGCCAGTCCTACTGTCACGCGTCTCCTTGCTGCTGTCGTCACTGACCCTTCTTTCGAGTCCACTGCTGCGTGTGCCCTCGTTGCTGAGCTCGTCGACTTTGCTGCTCGCTGTCGCCTAGACTACGCTGCTAGTCTTGTAGCTGAGTCTGAGTCTGTCTGTCCTCCGTCCGTCGGGGGTGAGTGTGCTCTTGGCACGGACGTCCTAGAGGACACGCAGGAGGAGTTACAGTGTCTAGCGGCTGCTTCACCTCATCTCGCGTCTGTACTGCTTGCCCCTGAGGGAGACCCGGATGCACTAGACATCCCGACTCCGCGTTCTTACGCGGAGGCCGTAGAGGGTCCCTACTCCTCTCAGTGGCAGGCAGCTATGGATGCAGAGATGGCTTCCTGGAAGTCCACAGGCACCTACGTTGACGCGGTTCCCCCTCCTGGGGCGAACATCGTCAGTGGCATGTGGATCTTCAGGGTGAAGCGGCCGCCGGGCTCTCCACCTGTCTTCAAGGCACGGTACGTTGCTCGTGGCTTCAGTCAGCGGCAGGGAGTTGACTACTTTCAGACCTTCTCTCCCACCCCGAAGATGACTACTCTTCGGGTGCTGCTGCACATAGCCGCTCAGCGCGACTACGAGCTTCACTCTCTCGACTTCAGCACTGCGTTCTTGCAGGGTAGCCTGCACGAGGAGATCTGGCTGCGCCGTCCACCTGGCTTCACTGGGACTTTCCCTCCTGGCACCCAGTGGAGCCTCCGACGGCCAGTCTACGGTCTCCGCCAGGCACCGCGTGAGTGGCACGACACACTGAGGACTACGCTTGCGGCTCTTGGGTTTGCTCCTTCTACTGCTGACCCGTCGCTGTTTCTTCGCACCGACACTTCGCTGCCGCCGTTCTACATCCTCGTGTACGTCGACGACTTCGTCTTTGCCACAGCGGACACTGCTGGACTCGCCTACGTGAAGTCCGAGCTGCTGAAGAGACACACGTGCACAGACCTGGGTGAACTGCGCAGCTACCTTGGCTTGCAGATCACTCGGGACAGAGCACGCCGCACCATTACCTTGACTCAGTCACACATGGTGCAGCAGGTCCTTCAGCGCTTCGGCTTCACGTACTCCTCGCCTCAGGCCACTCCTCTGCCTACTCGCCACTCACTCTCAGCTCTGCCTTCGGATGAGTCCGTAGAGTCGAGTGGTCCGTATGCAGAGCTTGTTGGCTGCCTCATGTACCTGATGACCTGCACACGACCTGACCTTGCATACCCTCTGAGCATTCTTGCACGCTATGTTGCTCCTGGGAGACACAGACCGGAGCACATGGCTGCAGCGAAGAGGGTATTGCGCTACCTGTGCAGTACGTCGGGCATGGGGCTAGTGCTTGGAGGGCGGAGTCCAGTGGTCCTTACCGGCCACGCGGACGCTTCTTGGGCTGACGACCAGGCTACGCAGCGGTCGTCACAGGGTTACACCTTCAGCCTTGGTTCCGGCTCTGTCTCGTGGCGGTCTACTCGCTCGTCTTCGGTTCTCGGCTCCAGTTGTGAGGCTGAGATCTACGCCGGGGCCATGGCTGCACAGGAGCTTCGCTGGCTCACCTACCTGCTGACTGACCTTGGAGAGCCGCCTCGTTCTCCTCCAGTGCTGTACGTAGACAACAAGGCCATGCTGGCCTTGTGTCGAGAGCAGCGCTTGGAGCACAGAACGAAGCACATTGCTCTCCGCTACTTCCTTGCTCGTGAGCTGCAGCAGCGTGGTCAGTTGCGACTTGCGTACGTGGCCTCTGAGGCCAACACTGCTGATGTGTTCACCAAGGCACTCGCGCCTTGTGACCATCAGCGCTTTTGCACCCAGCTGGGTCTTGTACCTGTCTTGCCTCACTTGCTCTCCTCTTGACTTCACTTGTACTGTGACATATATATATACCTGCTCTTGCTTGTCTAGTTTTATATATATGTCTGTACTCCTGCATGTGAACTGGCCTCTGGCCCTGCTCTTGTGCTCGGACTGTGTGGTGACTTTGTGATCCACCCTGAGCTTGCTTTGCTTTGCTTTGCTTGACTGGTCTTGTGACCCCTTGTTCTCCCCCACTTAGCCTATGGGGGTGTGTCAGAGTGTTATAGCTGATGCATGTTTGTAGGCTTTAGTGGGGTGGCACATATGGGGTACAGCTTTCTAGGGTTGTATTTGTACCCAACTCTCACTTAGTCATTTCATTCCTGTTCATTCTTTTCACAGGTTGGTTCAGTCCCCAAAAGCCCCAAATTGCAAGCGCGCTTCTTTTCAAAGCTTGCAAACACTACATTGTCAAGTTTTAAAAGCTTGACCCGTGCACTCTGCAATTTGGACCGCGGGCTTTAAGAGGTATGACTTTGTGAGGGAAATTCCTATTCCTTACTTCGGGCCCTTGCTTACCACGTACATGACTGTTCCCGCCAACAGTACCCAACTGTGCACTGCTACCACTCGCGACACTCGTATTGACCACCGTCCCTGCCACTGTTCACAACGCGACCCAACCTCACGGTTCGGTTGGTAACCCGCCAGGGCCTCAGATTGGTTTTGGGCTAGGCTGAACAATCAGAGTTGGTACAAAAAAGTATGCTGAAAAACATATAAATTAGCCATTTTATGCCATTTTACACTATAAAATTCATAGTTTTCCCTGTTTTTTTCCAAAAAAAATTGCTGAAAAATCAGCCCTGGTTCTAAACGAAATCTGAAATCTCAGCCTTTTTTACCTAAATCAGCCTTTTTTCGCTGACTTCTGAGGCCCTGTAACCCGTGCTCCGAACCTCCGCCTTGACACTTCCCAACCTTGGTGCTAGGCCCGTAGCGCACCCCAATTTTCCGCGTTACCGTTACCATGCCAGCTTCGCTATATAATCTTCTCTCATTCCTTAGCTCGATGTACTATTTGCTTAGATAGTGCATTTGATAACTAGCTCTCTCAATTGTAATTATAACAGACTTGCTTGTATATTTTTTTTGCAATTATCTCTAGGAAGTGCATGCATTGTGGACAACTTGTGCTCAAGACTTGACCTGGTTATTCGACCAGGGTGGCTTCACCTGAGCTGACCTGACTCCATTGCCAGCCAAGGTCCCCTGGCTGCAGGTGAGTTGGTGAAGCACCTATCTGCGCTTCGTGCGGTGCTTGACCTGAGAACATGCTTCTGTATCCTGCGCAGGTTTTTGTTGGCTGGACCTTCGCCAGGACAGGACAAGCCGTGAACAGCCAGTTTTGGTGCTTCAGGGAGTGGAGGGGACGGGCAGGAGCAAGAATCGTCCCTGCTTGACGTGGACAATGGAGGTCAGTGACGGACAGACCGAGGAGTTTTTTCCACGACAGCAGAAAATGGAGATCTGCAGTAAGTGCCGCTTCTGCTCAACCACATCATGAACAATCGACCCATTTCACAATTCCCTGGGTGGAACCGTATTGCATATTGTGAAAAGACGCTAAAACCTCTCACACTGCTTGAAGCTGTCAGATTGTGTGTTCTTAGCGGGAACAAAACAAGAAAAAATATACATCTGGAGTTTCAGGGATTCCTGTCATGTTATATCCCAGGCATTCTTGTACAGTGCAGTTCAGTACACTATGGTCCATACAGTTGTTCTTGCATTAAGTCCCGCTCCAAAACACGAACCGCGCGGGACTATGAGTCAAAACCTCAAAATCCCAGGCAAATTGAACCCTATAGTCCCAACTGGGCGGTTTAGGTCGTCCTTACGTATGATGGCTGGTACGGCATCGTACGGCTGCTCTGGTACGTCTCGAAACTTCAAATTTCGCAAACCTTGTACACGTCGCACTAGTAATCTGACTCTGCCATTTGATTGGTTCAGCCACTGATTCACTCTGAATCACAAGGATCAGATTCGTTACTGTACATTTTCAGCCACCCGCAAGGGGACTGTAGAGGAGGGGCTACACATAGGAATTATAGGAAAAAGCTCCTCTTTTTAAAAATGGGACTTTGTTAGCGCGGGCCTTTATAGCGGAACCATTTGTAAATCTTGTGGCTGTTGCGCTGCGCAGCCGCCAGCACCATCCCATTGAGTCGCGTCGCATTCGAATTCTTCTTCCCCTCCATCCTACACTTCCCTTCCACATTCACGTCTCTCGGCTCAAGATCTCAACCCTCAACCCTGCAGTCCTCATGCATTGAGGGATCCTACCATCGTTCGAATATAAAAATATGGCACAGCTGAGCACGTTATAGGAGACTTCAAGAAGCAGACAACTTACACATTCCATCGCATTTTAGGGCAGGTCATCTGGCGTGAGTCACGTAGTAAGCACATTTCAGCCAGTCTGTCACAACACACCACCAGCATCCCATCTCATTGCTACCACCACAACGCCTCGCCCTCATAGCGGCAGCTCGCCTGCGAAGCCGTGTAACCATCCCCACCATTCCCCAACGCTCCACATCACTGTTCACGCAGCGTAACACCACCATATAATAAATGGCGGATCTTTCCGCAGATCCCGCTCGTCTCCGCGCCCGTCCTCTCGCCACGATAGTCGTCTCCACGGCGCTACTGCTACTGCTACTGCTGGCGGGAGGCGAGGGGCCGCGAGTGGCAGCAGCACAGGACGTGCTCGTTGCTAGCCAGCACGGTAAGCGCCATGGCTCCATTAACGCCATGATCGCCATTCTCGCCGTGGGCGCCATTATCGCTGTGCTGCACCAGATTCGCGGATTCTTTGCTACCGTTGGACCACGTCATTACGACCGTCGTATAGCTTACCCATGTTGCGCGATCGGCATTCTCTCCCGAATCTCCCCAGTGTTCCCGTCAACACTTTCCCCCCTCCCAATCCCCCTCCCCACCTCCCTCCGCGCGACTGCGCGCGCAGTGCCGCTGATGATGGAGGTGCGGCGGCAGTGGGCGCGCTTCGTGGACCTGTCGTCGTGGGACGCGCGCAAGCCGTGCTCCAAGTGGGCTTTCGTCACCTGCAACAAGCGCACGGGGGAGGTCCGGTGAGTGCACGGTTGCGGGCGGAGGAGTTGGGCGTTCTCGCAAGCGGTGGGGAGTGGGGCGCGGTAGGTGCGGAGTGGGGAGTGGGGAGTGGTTCTGTGACGGCCCTTGAGCTTTTCCTCCCGAAACCCCTCCGCTTTCGCCCTTCCGCCCTGCCGCCCGCCCGCTCATCCGCCCTCCATCCTTGCGCGTATGCATTGCTCTACTATCTCCCGGCTCCCCGCCCCCCCCCCTCCTCACCTCTGATTCCTGCCACTCGCCATCCCTCCACTCCCCATCGCTTCCCTCCCCATCCCCTTCCCTCCACTTCCCTTCTCTCCCCGCCCCTCTCTTCCCCCCTCTCGTCCCAGCCCTCAACCCAAAGCGCGATTCATCCTCGCCCCACCACTAATCCACCGCCACCCCGTCGCCCACATGCTCACCTCCCCCTTCCCCCTCCTCTCTCCCCCGCAACCCCAACCTTCTCTCTCCCTCCCGCCCCGTCTACACCCTCGCGTGCGCGCAACACGTGGGCAGGCGCATCGACGTGGCGAAGAAGGGCATTGAGGGCCCGCTGCCGTCCGTACTAGGCAACATCTCCACGCTCTTCCAGTTGTACGTGCCGGCCCGCCGCCCCCTGCCGCCCTGCCCCCCTGCCCCCACTTCCCCCCCTGCGCTGCCGTCCCTTCCGTTGCTCTTGCTCCGAACGTTCGCCTCTCGCTCCCTCGCGTGCTCCCCTCACCTGCTGCTACCCTGCGCGCACACGCAAGCACGCACATGCGCACGAGTCACCCGGCAGGGTCAGGCGCGGCTATCGCTCTTATCACATGCGCCGAAGGCCTTCTGTCCCTCCCCTCCCGCTCCCCTCCCCATACCCCTCCCCGTTCTCCCTCCCCCGCGACCAGCTTCGCCAACGACAATGGGATCACGGGGCCCATCCCCGAGTCCTTCGGTCAGCTCACCCAGCTGCAGCAGATGTACGACACCGTACCTCACGCCCCTTCTCCCCACGCCCTTTCTCCGCGCGCTCTCTCACCTTTTCCCCGCCCATCTTCCCTTCGCCGTCCCCTCTCCGCCCTGCACTTTCCGCGTTCCCCTCCCACTCTGCTGCTTTACTCCACGTGACGAACACTTTTTCTTGCAACCACTGCCTTTCGCCCAATCCAAATCCCGCTTTGCCTCACAACCATCCTATTCCTCCCCATACCTATATCCCCCCCCCTTCTTCCTTCTCTCCCCCCCCCCTCCTCACCTCTCCCTTCCTTCCTTCCTTCCTTCCTTCCTTCCTTCCTTCCTTCCTTCCTTCCTTCCTTCCTTCCTTCCTTCCTTCCTTCCTTCCCCCCCTCCCTCCTTGCCTCCCCACCCCACAGTGTGCTGCGCAACAATCGCATCACAGGCCCTCTGCCTCGGAGCATGGGCAAGCTCTCCTCTCTATGGGAAATGTCCGTCCTCTCTCCCGCTGTCTCTCTCTCCCGCTCCCTCTCCCGCTCCCTCTCTCCCGCTCTCTCTCTCTCCCGCTCCCTCTCCCGCTCCCTCTCTCCCGCTCCCTCTCTCCCGCTCTCTCTCTCCCGCTCCCTCTCTCCCGCTCCCTCTCCAGTTCTCTCTCCTGCTCTCTCTCCCGCTTCCCTCTCTCTCTCTCTCTCTCTCTCTCTCTCTCTCTCTCTCTCTCTCTCTCTCTCTCTCTCTCTCTCTCTCTCTCTCTCTCGCCCCCCCTGTCCCGTTCTCTGTCGCTCCCGTTCCCTACCTCTAAATCTCTCTTCCCCCCTTCCTTCCTTGCCTCGCTCCCTCTTTCCGCTCTGTCTTCCTTTCACCAGTTACCCACCCACATTCATAAACATTCCATTCGCCGCCCTAGCCAACAGCATCTCACCAGTTACCGAGGCATGTCATGCCCTTCTGCTCGTTTCCACTCCTCCTCGACCCCACTCATGCCTTCACCGCTGCCTCCTCTGATTCATCACCCTCTCTCCCACCGCCCCTCCACCAATCTTTCCTTTTGTCTCTCCCTTTCTCCCTCTCTCGCTCTCTCCCTCTCTCGCTCTCTCCCTCTCTCTCTCTCCCTCTCTCTCTCTCCCTCTCTCCCTCTCTCCCTCTCACCCTCTCTCCCTCTCACCCTCTCTCCTTCTCGCCCTCTCGCCCTCTCGCCCTCTCGTCCTCTCTCCCTCCCGCTCTTCCCCGCGCAAACACCAACATTTCACCTAGTCTTGTGTCATGCTCTAATCACTTGCTACCACGTATTGAACCATGGCCTCTAAATGGGGTTCGATTCGCCCTCCCGCTCTTCCCCGCGCCCACCCGGCAGGCAGCTGCAGAGCAATCAGATCAGGGACGTCATTCCCACGACATGGAAGGGCATGACCGGCCTCGGTAACTTGTACGCTGCTACCACCCATCACCCTCCCTGCCACGCCATGCCGTCTTGTGCCATCCCATGCCGTATTCCGTATGCCATGTCGCGCATGCAGAGCACGTCGTGCCCCGTGCCCCAACTCGCCCCGCACGTGCCTCTCCTGTCTGCTTCCTGACCCCTCAAATCAAAGCTCACGACGCCACGCCTGCCTGCTTCAGCCTTGTGATGTGACCCCTTACCTTCCATCTCCTTCCCTTCCTTCAACCTTCACTCACACACTTCTTCCCCGCACACGCCACACACACCTTCATCCGTCTCTACCCTTGGTCCTGCTCCTCCCCTCCCCCCTGCCACGCCACCATGGCAACCCTCGCTCGCGTGCGCGCCGTAGCTACATAGCGGACAACCAGATTCAGGGCCCGCTGCCCACGGAGCTCTGCCAGATGACGTCCCTGCAGCGCATGTGAGTGGGGTGGGCGTGGGCGTGTTTTGAGACGTCTCAAAACTTGACGTCCCTGCAGCGCATGTGAGTGTCGTGGGCGTGGGGCGAGTGAGTGTGGTGGGCGGGTGCGGGTGGGAGTCGCAGGCGAGTCAGGTGTGGAGCCCATACATGCATGCACCACCACTTCCCACCCTGTACACCACATAACCACGGCACAGTACCGCATAGCACTGCATGGCACCACCGCATCCGCCCCTTCCCTCCCCCCCTGCCTTCCCACACTACCTTCCTTGTACCTCTCAGCACTTCCCCCAGGAAACCCCTCTCTCAGCACGTCCCAATTGCTCCCCACCTCTCACCACTCCCTTGCCCGCCCCTCTTTCCGTCTTCTGCCTTGCTCCCCACCTCTCCCGGCAGTCGATTCGGCAACAACCAGATCACGGGTCCCATCCCATCATGCATCGGCAACCTCAAAGACATGGTCAACTTGTGAGAGCTGCCGCCTTGCACGCTTGCACCGCCATGCGCATAAACATGGGTCGATCTTTGCTTTTGAACTTGCCATCTCTGCTGCTAGGGGAGCGCAGCCCTCCATTGTCAACCTTGTGGACAAGGACCTGTAAGAGCCAAGCAGCCTCAAGGTCCGTCTGCCTCTCACTTGCCTGCCTGCTTGCTGCTTCCTGCATACAGATAGCTGCACCTCCACTCTCTCGCCAGCTTCCATCTTCCCACCAACTTCCACTCTCGCTCCCCGTTCTCCCTTCTCCTCACTTCTCAACTCTCTTCCGTGCTCTCTCTGCACTGCCCAGCCCCTGACCTCTCATCCCCTCCCCTCCCTTGCCCACATGCCGCATTTCCTCATGGCCCACTCCCATGCGCCCTGCCTCGCAGCTACATGGACAACAACCGCATGACAGGGGTCATCCCAGCGTCCATTGGCAACTTCACCAAGGCCGTCAACTTGTAAGCGCCCCTGCTTTCTCTGCCCCCCCCTCCGCACTGCCCCCTCCGCACTGCAGCATCATAGCAGTATACAAGCAAGCCCTACTCGTAAGACACAGCACGAGGGTATTGGAGACTTCACCAGGGAATCACCTTCCCCTCCTCCACTCAGCTGAAACAGCATCGCTACAGTTCACGCCCAGTTCCCATCCCATCACCCTCTCTGCCACACCACTCCATTCCTTCCTTCACCGCTCAACTCTCTCTTCCACCCACCCTCTGCCTTCACTCTCCCTGCCCACCCCTGCCCACCCCTGCCCACCCCTGCCCCCTGCCCACCCCTGCCCACCCCTGCCCCCCCCTGCACGCCCCCCTCCCTGGCAGTTTCATCAACGGCAACTTCATTGACGGGCCCATCCCCAGCACCGTGGGCAGCATGACCAGCCTTGACACCCTGTGAGCCTAGCCTCCCTGCACTCTCTGTCCATGCCGCGTGCCATTCCTTTCCATGCCATGCAGTCTCAGCGCCCTGCTCTCCTCCCTGGCCACTCTTTCCGTCCCTGCTCCTCCATCCACCCTTCTCGCTCCCTTCTCCCTCCTCCCTCCCTCCCTCCTCCCTTCATCCTCCCTCCTCCTCCCCCCTTCCTGCCGCGTGTCTCTGCCCCCCCCCCTACACATGGCAGGTTTCTGTCGGGCAACTGGATCAAGGGCCCCCTGCCGTCCACCATTGGCAACCTCAAGAACCTCAAGCATTTGTGCGTTGCACACGGGGCAGGCGAGCGGATGGGGGAACTGAGAGGGAACGAGCGGGGTGGGGTGGGAATGAGAGTACGGAAGAGGCGGAGGGTGAAGAGGAGGAGGGATGGAGAGTAGAGAGGTAGAGAGGGAAGAGCAGGGGGTTCCAGGGAGATTTACTGGTGGGTGATTGGGGTGGTGTTACCTTGGGACTGGTGTAGGCAGGGTGCATCGCCATGTGTTTGGCCGCTCATTACTCATTCTTGCTTCCTTGTGCCTGCGTGCGTAAACCTGCATGCGTTGGTGTTGGTGTGCCCAACATTGTGTGTGTGTGTGTGTGTATGTGCGCCACGGCCAACAGCATCATGGAGTTCAACAACATTTCCGGTCCCATCCCAAGCACCATCGGGGACATGGTCAAGTGTGAGAGAATGTAAGTCGCATGCATCCCATCCCACACACAACTACAATCCCGTATCGGTGCCACTGCCCTGTATCCACCACTCTCCCTGCCCTCTCCTTCCTCCCCCATCATGCCTGTCCACTGCACTCTTTCCCCCGACTCCTCCCTCTCAACCCTTCCCACCTTTTCCCCATCTCACCATCCCAATTGACCACCTGCCCTGTCCCCCTCCCTTTCCCTCCCTAACTCACTTTTTCTCACCGTTCTGCCCTCTCGCCCTGCGTGCCATGCTGCCCACGGCACACAGTCTGTTGGACAACAACTATCTCACGGGAGTCATCCCACCCACCATCAGCAAGCTCACCAACCTCGTTTGGCTGTACGTGCAACATCCCTGCTCTGCTCTCCCCATTCACTCGTGCCATTCCTTGACTGTTCTTGACTGGTCTTGACTGTTCTTGACTGTTCTTGACTGGTCTTGACTGTTCTTGTGTTATCATATACGTCCCTCCTTCACTCCTCGTCCCGTCACACCTTGTCACGGCTCTGACGGCTCTACGACTGCCCTGTTGTGCCTCCCATCCCGTCCCCATCCAGCCTTCCATCATTCCTTATCGAGGCTCGTCCCATCAGACCATCTTATTCGTCTCTCCCACCTGCTTTCCACCTCCTCCCCTGTTATCATTACCATCACCATCACCATCACCATCACCATCACCATCACCATCACCATCACCATCTCCATCACTATCTCCATCACCATCTCCATCACCATCTCCATCACCATCTCCATCACCATCTCCATCACCATCTCCATCACCATCACCATCTCCATCACCATCTCCATCACCATCTCCATCACCATCACCATCACCATCACCATCACCATCACCATCACCATCACCATCACCATCACCATCACCATCACCATCACCATCACCATCACCATCACCATCACCATCACCATCACCATCACCATCACCATCACCATCTCCATCACCATCACCATCACCATCACCATCACCATCTCCATCACCATCTCCATCACCATCTCCATCACCATCACCATCACCATCACCATCTCCATCACCATCACCATATCCATCACCATCTCCATCACCATCTCCGTTACCATCTCCATCACCATCTCCATCACCATCACCATCACCATCACCATCACCATCACCATCACCATCACCATCACCATCTCCATCACCATCACCATCACCATCACCATCACCATCACCATCACCATCACCATCACCATCACCATCACCATCTCCATCACCATCTCCATCACCATCACCATCACCATCACCATCACCATCACCATCTCCATCACCATCACCATCACCATCACCATCTCCATCACCATCTCCATCACCATCTCCATCACCATCACCGTTACCATCTCCGTTACCATCTCCATCACCATCTCCATCACCATCTCCATCACCATCTCCATCACCATCTCCATCACCATCACCGTTACCATCTCCGTTACCATCTCCATCACCATCTCCATCACCATCTCCGTTACCATCTCCATCACCATCTCCATCACCATCACCATCACCATCACCATCACCATCTCCATCACCATCACCATCTCCATCACCATCTCCATCACCATCACCATCTCCATCACCATCACCATCTCCATCACCATCTCCATCACCATCTCCATCACCATCACCATCACCATCACCATCTCCATCACCATCACCATATCCATCACCATCTCCATCACCATCTCCGTTACCATCTCCATCACCATCTCCATCACCATCACCATCACCATCACCATCACCATCACCATCACCATCTCCATCACCATCACCATCACCATCACCATCACCATCACCATCACCATCACCATCACCATCACCATCACCATCTCCATCACCATCTCCATCACCATCACCATCACCATCACCATCACCATCACCATCTCCATCACCATCACCATCACCATCACCATCTCCATCACCATCTCCATCACCATCTCCATCACCATCACCGTTACCATCTCCGTTACCATCTCCATCACCATCTCCATCACCATCTCCATCACCATCTCCATCACCATCTCCATCACCATCACCGTTACCATCTCCGTTACCATCTCCATCACCATCTCCATCACCATCTCCGTTACCATCTCCATCACCATCTCCATCACCATCACCATCACCATCACCATCACCATCTCCATCACCATCACCATCTCCATCACCATCTCCATCACCATCACCATCTCCATCACCATCACCATCTCCATCACCATCACCATCTCCATCACCATCTCCATCACCATCACCATCTCCATCACCAGCTTCCTCCAGGGCAACTTCCTGGAGGGCGAGGTGCCTGTGGGAATCACCAAGCTGCCCAAACTCTTCTACTTGTAAGCCCCCTCTCTTCTGCCACCTCTCCTTCTCCTCCTCATCCCTCTCCCTCCCATTCCTGCTCCTACCTATCACGTTGCTCCCTTGCCCACCTTCCCCCGCACCTGTCTACCCTGCTTTGCTCGCTCTTTATCACTCGTTCTACCTCCCTCACACCCTCACTCCCATGCTCCCGCTCCCTCTTTCCTCCACTGTCTCATGCCCATGCCCATGCCCATGCCCATGCCCATGCCCATGCCCATGACCATGACCATGCCCATGACCATGCCCATACCCATGACCATGCCCATGACCATGCCCATGCCCATGACCATGACCATGCCCATGACCATGCCCATGCCCATGCCCATGACCATGACCATGACCATGCCCATGCCCATGCCCATGCCCGTGCCCATGACCATGACCATGCCCATGACCATGCCCATGCCCATGCCCATGCCCATGACCATGCCCATGCCCATGACCATGCCCATGCCCATGACCATGCCCATGCCCATGCCCATGACCATGACCATGCCCATGCCCATGCCCATGACCATGACCATGACCATGCCCATTCCCATTCCCATGACCATGACCATGACCATGCCCATGACCATGACCATGACCATGACCATGCCCATGCCCATTCCTAGATGCTCGATCCTCATCTTCAAGTAACTAATCCCTTCAGGACCATACCCGCCCTCCTCCACGTCTCACCTGCACACCCCCTCCTCCCTTTCTCCCCTCCCCTCCCCTTTCCTCCCCTTCCCTTTCCCTATCCCTTTCCCCACCACCCCCCTCTCCCCACCCCGTCCCCGCAGCAACCTGGCGAGCAACCGGCTGTCAGGCACAGCAAACTGGGACTTCACGAACGCGGCCATCAAGGGTGGGGAGGTCAACGTGCGCTCCAACTACTTCTACGGCACGCCCTCCTTCACCGCCGCCGGCAAGCCCTTCTGCCCCATCACCAAGACCTCCAAAATGAACGGCCTGGATCAGATCTTCCTCTCGTCCTCCAAGTTCAACTGCTTCACCTTCCCTCCCAAGTACCCCTGCCCCGGGTTCAATGAGCCAGGGTACAGCAGTCCAGCAGTCTGCAAGGGCTTCTGTGGGGCGAGTTCCCCGCAGGGCACATGCAACGGGCTGGGGTATTGCAGCAAGACGAGCTCGGTGGTGGGCAGGTGGGGGTGTGTGTGTGATGCTGGGGCTACATTGGCACCGAACGGCACGTGGTGCTTGCCGGGCAAGGGCAGCACGTATGGCAAGAAGTCCATGACGTTTCTGAGAGGCTGATGCGCGCAGGAAAGGTGGTCTGGGAAGGTGGGGGTGCGGGGGAAGAGGAGGGGAGGGGGGGGGGGAAAGGAGATGAAGGAGCGAGGGGATGCTTGTCAGGGCCTGCTTATGGGAGCCGCTGCCAAACCTGGTGAGGGTCGGCTTTTGTACCATACTGGTGTTTGTGGTGGGTGAGCTATTGTAGGGCTGCGGGCGATCCTGTTTCTGTTTTGGTGGTGTGGGCAGAACTTACAGACCGTGCTGGGACTGTGGATGTGTACGGTAGTGATGGTACTGTAGCATTGTTTAGCACTCAGGGAAGTTCGGTGGGGAGGTTCGGTAATAAGGGTGATAGCTAGCTACCCAACTCAGCCTTGTAATACACTTGTTGTATTGTGATTACCCGTTTTGCGATGATTGTGTGCCATTTTGGTTGTAAATTATTCCTGTTGTTACATTTGATTCTTGTCCATACGTGAACTACAGTACATATGCCAGATGACCCAACAGCAAAAATTTTGCTTGAGATGTACACTGGTTAACTTAATTGTTTGATGTACCGCACATGTTTGCTTTATTTATAAATTATGAACCTTGCATGATGTGAATCCTTGAAAATAATTTGAACTCGTTTGAAGCTTTAGCTTGGTGTATTGCTAAGTCAGGATAAGCTCCTTGATTCGTACAGAACATACACACAAGCTCATAACGGGATGCATATCATGCTATAGAGTAACTAGCACACTCCATTAGTCTTGGCAATACTGTTTTTCTTGAAAACACGGAATGTACGCATACGGAGGGCGGAAGAATCCAGCGAATGTGTTATGAGTTGTACTAATACTAAGAAGAGTGCGTGGAAGACTTTATAAAAAAGATGTCGAATACAGAATTACGAGAATGATAAAGAGGCATG
Source organism: Closterium sp. NIES-65 (assembly GCA_948144175.1). Taxonomy (NCBI): domain Eukaryota; kingdom Viridiplantae; phylum Streptophyta; class Zygnematophyceae; order Desmidiales; family Closteriaceae; genus Closterium; species Closterium sp. NIES-65. The sequence continues at coordinate 4,650,170 of CANXME010001697.1, read as the reverse complement.
CATTTATAGGGTCGAAATCGTGGTAGGCGAGGACCTTGGGACGTGGATGGTTTGGAAGTGTCGGGATTGGTGCGGGGCGACTCGGAAGTGGTTCGGGCCGAAGTGTAGGCCGAACCCAAACTGACGCGAACAGTTCGGGTTGTCCTCGCTAGGAGTAGCCTCTACAGTAATGAATTCACTTTCATTACACTCTCCCACCTTCTAAATAAGGTGCCCTTATACGTAAGCGAGTCTTGCAGTAGCGTGAAAACTGCAGATCTCGGTTGAAACTGATATGACGGTGCGGAAGCATGTTGACTTTCGAGTTGACGCGTGGCTGAGCGCGTTGACCAGGCGAATTTCAAAGAGTTGGGATGTCAGCTGTTGATACTGTCGATGTCAATCGGGCGGTTGAAAGCGAATGTCGATCTCAAATCGTTCGACGAAGGAAGACTGTCGATGTCGCGGATGTGTATCGGATGGTTCTGGTGACTGTCATGTCGGCGGGAATTTTGACGTGCTGTCAGAGATCGATGAATCTGGTGCCGTCGATGCCGATGAAGCCATCGCATGCGTCCGTTGTGCTGGGTGTGTCAGACGAACTGTCAAAAATAACTGCCGAAATGTCAGAGGCCTGTCAACAACAGTGCGTGAGCACTCTTTCTCCCCCCCCCCTCGGAAGAGAACTGCTGCCCACCAAAATGTGCACAGCTGCGCGGGCACAAAACCACAACCCCCCTGACGCCGAGGGTAGGACAGAATACCAAGTGTTATGACCTCCCGCCTGAAATTCGGCCGTTGTATAGTCGAAATTGCTGTCGGTGGCGAAATCTTCACTGTCGAAAAACCCCGAAAAATGCCTTGGGTAAACTCTATCGAAGTCCCTTCGAAATAACATCGTTTTTTGCAGGGGCTCGGCATTAGGAAAATCTTCTTGTTGTCTTGTTGTCGCGACTGTTGCTGCAGCATCTCTCGTGACTGCCACCTCGTAATCTCCCGCGTGGCAGTATCGAATGACTTTATTGCTGCCCAATCTCCAGCTGGCAGTTGCTGCAATCCCGAATTGCTGTTGCCGTTTGGCAGGTTGCTGTGGCGGAAATCTTCGCTGTTGTGTTCCAGCTGTGAGCGCCCTCGGCAATGTTGTCCAGACTCTCCCAGGCCTTTGTCGCGATGCTCCGAAAACTCTCGGGCAGGGATGAAAACAGTTGCTGCTCTTCCCCCTGACCTCGCAAATATTTCTCAAAGGTGAAAGCTTGAACTGTCGATGACGTCAGCTACCTCGGCTGTTGTCATGACTCGCCGAAGACTTCGGGGCAGAGGCGAAAAAGCTGTCCTTCCTCCCCCCACCTGTTGTGATACATTTCACCATTGTTGCGGCTGGTACCCCTTCAACTCTGCAGATTTTGCCACCATGAAGTTCACCACGGCAGTTTTCGCGCGCTTAACTTAGCGCCGCTGCAACTCCGCCGTTGTCGCGAAATTGTCGGTCGTCACCGCCGAACTCTTTTGAAGACCCAGCTCCCAGTACTGCTGCTGAAACCCGGAAGTGTCGCTGTTGAAATTTCTCGTACGTCTTGGTCACATGCAGGTTATCCCCTTGAAGAATCGGTGTATTTAGCGTGCCCACCCGTCGCCATTTTTATTTCCTGCAATTAACCACACTAGCCACCCACCAACAGGAGGTGCTTTTTGTGCGGAACCCAGAGCTATGGGTCTACCGGGACCGAATTTCATGGAACCTAGCCCGCATCGACGCCGCAGCTCTCGCCGAAGAATTTCCCCAGATGGCTTCGAAGTACACCGTAAACCGCTGAAACAGCTGGAGAGTAGACGTTCACCCGTCTCCCACCGTTGGAATAAAACCCCGAAAATCATGGTTGTTGAAGCACTCCTGAAGTATTTCCCGCCGCGTAACCCCGACGCTTCCGCCGTTAACCCTGATACTCCGGCGTTCACCCGTCTTTGCACCCGTCGAAATTACTTAGCGAATCCCAGGTATCCTTGGCGATACACCGCTCGCCGCGCCTCCATGTAACAATATCAAACCCTTTCGGGGGTCTACCGAATCGACTCCGAAATTCGCGGTGGATTGGTGTACGGGCTCAACCTTTCACTCTGGAGATCTGCTGGAGCACCCACAACTTTCCCACCATCACATTTTGTTTTTGTCTTCACCCCCCGACAACTGTGTCGGATGAGGCATAACTCTGTGTTGCACGCGATTTTTCTGACATTCCGTGAAGGCGCGAACGCTATCGTAGCCGGGTCATGTTTATCGGACCAAACAGTCGGACCGGCCACTTCGCTGCCCACCGCGTCTATCGCGGTTGAAACTCCTCAGCTTCGGAAATCCCTTCTTCGCCGCTACACCACCGTCGGGTAGACTGTTGAATCAGGAGAAACTCTGACAGCTGCACCAAAATCTTCAGCTCCGACTTTTTCGGCGGGGTTACTGCTACCGATGGTTCGGTCTTGTCGGGGCCGAAACAGTGTCGCACCATGAAATTTTCTGTGCGCCCAGCTGTCGAATTGGCGCAATACCCGCGCTTTTTAGTCAGCACAGAGCTAAACACAGGGCCCCACCTTGGGATCCAGTGGCCAATAGGACTTACACTTTGCCTTCGAGGCCTTCTGGGCGCGAGGTATGTGAAACGTTCGGAAACCTCGGCCAGTAGTGGTACCCATCCGGCTACCGCCGCTTAGCCGCAAACGTTTAGGCATCAGCTTGAGCGTTTCCCAGTGGGTCGTAATTCTCGCCTCCTGAAGCTTGAAACCCGTTTCTCTCGCTGGACCCGAACTTGACGCAACTCCGTGTATTGTAGCCGATGGAAACCCCGAAAATCGCGGGTCTAAACATTGCGCCGAATCGTTGCCCCGCCAGTGTATTGTCCTGTCTGTGGCGCAACTACCCTTGATCAGGGGGTGATGTGCCGCCTGAAGCACAAATGTCGGCCATTGCGGTTGCTCCGAAATTTTCGCCGATCGTAGTGCAGGTACAGCAGTGACCCTAACGATAGGCAGTCTAGTCGTAGGCGGTTTTTCCAAACTTTTCGGTGGATTGAAAAACAACTTCCGTCTAACACTGTGCCGCTCTGCCAAAAACGCCAGCGACGCACCCTCCTGCAGCCACACCGGCCACACCCGGGTGGGACGACGGTAGACCCCCGCTTTCTTCGGGCAGTCGCCACGCCGTCTCTCGTTGCATTTTCCGATGCAAATCACCATGCCCCTGGCCTGCCCCACCAGCAGTCGTTTTCCACATGCTGCTACCCGAAATCTTCGCGCATAGTGACGACGCGCCACTTGCCGAAGACTTCCACTAGCTCGTGCGCAACGTGACGAAGACGCCCATCGCCACTTGCCACATGCAGTTAGCTCCGTAATTGTCGCGCGCAGCTGTCGACCACATGTTGACGCAACTCGCACGACGATCTTGCTTCCGACAACTTCGGACGTGCGCCGACGACGAGCCTGCCGACGTCAGCCGCTACACAGCATTAACTCCGAAATTGCCGAAAACGACTACTGTTACTCACGCATTAATTGCGACGAAAGCAAAAGCTGTCCGCCACCCGGGGGGAGGGAGGCCACGGTCCATCTCGACCCTCGAGGGCAAGAATCCGTCGGTGCAGCAGTAGCGCCCGTAAGAACATGGCCGCTAGGAGCAACTATTCGTTCTCCTATCCGGCTACTGCGCTGCTCCTGTCACCACGACATCCTTCCCTGTCCCTACACTCTAAAAAACGAAGAACCTAGGAACTTAGGCTCTGATACCAAGTGTTATGAGTTGTACTAAAAAGAGTGCGCGGAAGACTTTATAAAAAGGATGTCGAATACAGAATTACGAGAATGATAAAGAGGCATGCATTTATAGGGTCGAAACCGTGGTAGGCGAGGACCTCGGGACGTGGATGGTTTGGAAGTGTCGCGATTGGTGCGGGGTGGCTCGGAAGTGGTTCGAGCCGAAGTGTAGGCCAAACCCAAACTGACGCGAACACTTCGGGCTGTCCTCGCTAGGAGTAGCCTCTACAGTAATGAATTCACATCCATTACAGAATGGGTGTGCTCCACAGAGTGCGTAGGAGGCATCAAACGCGTTCCTGCTATCGGGGAAAACGTCAACTTGTCGTCATCCGCCAGATTGCGCACGAGCCTGCTCTTTCCGGCAGTGGCTGCACCGGCAGCAGTAGGCGGATGCGCAACAGCAGCTGCTACTTAAGTCGCAGCCGCAAGCGCGTCAGCAGAAGCAGCGGGCGCAAGCGGAGTGGGCAGCTGCGCGACCCTATCTTCCAGAATCTACACCGACATTTTCAGATCCGCGAGAAATCGATCGGCGAGGGATCGAGAGAAATCCTCTCTTACAAGCACGCGGAGCATAATCACGTGTTCGAGATTAGGCGCCATCGTGTAAGCTGGCACAATCCAGCCAAACTGCTTAAGCAAATCCGCAATTTCATACTCCGTGAAGCCAGTCTTTTCCTTGAGGCCGAAGGTGACGAGCGGAACGCCAACTTCCTTAGAGTAGATATCGAAGCAGCCCATATCGACAATCTCCTTACGGAGGTACGCCGCATTAGTGTGGCAATTGTTGATGATCTTGCGGTAGGTGACGTGACGAATGGCGAAAAACAGAGGAGAAAGAGGGCAGAAACGGCAGTTTCGTAATATCAAGAAATGGAGACCAGCTAAGAATAGCGCTTGTGGTTGAGATCAGTGTAAAGCAATGAGTACCCTAGTTCTAGAAGAATCAAAGATACAAAGGAACGTGGCTGGAAGGTATAGCACAAATAAGCTACCGATGGACGTGGCGCGTGACTGAATCGGGGCGCGTACCTCGAAGCCCAAGCGAATCAACTGGTAGTACTGCGCGATCAGCTGGCTGGCACCTGCGATTCAGGGGGGCCGGAGAAAAGCCGCAGGGGGGTTGCGCGGGGGAGGAACCGACACAAGACGTGAGGACAGTCCAAAGTGCGATGACATTACGATGCATTCATACGGCTCTAGCTAGTAGGTACTAGAAATAACAGTTGCGGTAACCCCCCATAGTACCTTTGGAGAAGTTGAGCGTGAAGGTGGGCTCGCCGGCGCCCAAGTTGAGAAAAATTGAAACGAGAATGAGTGAACTAAGGAATGGAACGTGGTACAAATATGCAACCCTAGAAATGTGTACCCCATATAGGCTACCCCACTACAGCTTACAAAACATTATGTTTTAACACACCTCCATAGGCAAAGTGGGGGAGAACAAGGGGTCACAAGACTAGTCAAGCAAAGCTCAGGGTGGATCACAAAGTCACCACACATTCCGAGCACAAGTTCAAGGCCAGAAGGCCAGTTCACATGTAGGAGCACATATATATATAAAAGGCTAAACAAGCAAGAGGAGGAGTATATATATGTGACAATACAAGCAAGGTCAAGAAGTGAGCAATTGAGGCAAGACACGCACAAGACCAAGCTGAGTACAGAAGCGCTGATGATCACAAGGCGCAAGTGCCTTAGTGAAGATATCAGCAGTGTTGGCCTCAGAGGCCACGTACGCAAGTCGCAACTGACCACGCTGCTGCGGCTCACGAGCAAGAAAATAGCGAAGAGCAATGTGCTTCGTTCTGTGCTCCAAGCGCTGCTCCCGACACAAGGCCAGCATGGCCTTCTTGTCTATGTACAGCACCGGAGGAGAACGAGGCGGCTCTCCGAGGTCAGTCAGCAGGTAGGTGAGCCAGCGAAGCTCCTGAGCAGCCATGGCTCCTACGTAAATCTCAGCCTCACAACTGGAGCGGAGAACAGAAGACGAGCGAGTAGCCCGCCACGAAACAGAGCTGGAACGAAGGGTGAAGGTGTAACCCTGTGACGACCGCTGTGTAGCCTGGTCGTCAGCCCAAGAAGCGTCCGCGTGCCCACTGAGGACGACTGGACTCTGCCCTCCAAGCACTAGCCCCATGCCCGACGTACTGCACAAGTAACGCAACACCCTCTTCGCTACAGCCATGTGCTCTGGTCTGTGTCTCCCAGGAGCAACATAGCGTGCAAGAATGCTAAGAGGGTATGCAAGGTCAGGTCGTGTGCAGGTCATCAGGTACATGAGGCAGCAAACAAGCTCTGCATACGGACCACTCGACTCTACGGACTCATCCGAAGGCAGAGCTCAGAGTGAGTGGCGAGTAGGCAAAGGAGTGGTCTGAGGCGAGGAGTACGTGAAGCCGAAGCGCTAAAGGACCTGCTGCACCATGTGTGATTGAGTCAGGGTAATGGTGCGGCGTGCTCTGTCCCGAGTGATCTACAAGCCAAGATAGCTGCGCCGTTCACCCAGGTCTGTGCACGTGTGTCTCTTCAGCAGCTCGGACTTCACGTAGGCGAGTCCAGCAGTGTCTGCTGTGGCAAAGACCAAGTCATCGACGTACACGAGGATCTAGAACGGCGGCAGAGAAGTGTCGGTGCGCAGAAACAGCGACGGGTCGGCACTAGAGGGAGAAAACCCAAGAGTCGCAAGCGTAGTCCTCAGTGTGTCGTGCCACTTACGCGGTGCCTGGCGGAGACCATAGACTGGCCTCCGGAGGCTCCACTGGGTGCCAGGAGAGAAATTCCCAGTGAAGCCAGGTGGGCGGCGCAGCCAGACCTCCTCGTGTAGGCTACCGTGCAAGAAAGCAGTGCTGAAGTAAAGAGAGAGAAGCTCGTAGTCACGCTGAGCGGCTATGTGTAGCAGCACCCGAAGAGTGATCATCTTCGGGGTGGGAGAGAAGGTATGAAAGTAGTCAACTCCCTGCCGCTGACTGAAGCCACAGGCCACATAACGTGCCTTGAAGACAGGTGGAGAGCCTTGCGGTCGCTTCACCCTGAAGATCCACATGCCACTGACGATGTTCACCCCAGGTGGGGGAACCGCGTCAACGTAGGTGCTTGTGGACTTCCACGAAGCCATCTTTGCATCCATAGCTACCTGCCACTGAGAGGAGTAGGGACCCTCTACGGCTTCCGCGTAAGAGCGCAGAGTCGGGATGTCAAGTGCATCCGGGTCTCCCTCAGGGGTAAGCAATACAGACACGAGATGAGATGAAGCTGCAGCCAGACACTGGAACTCCTCCTGCCTGACCTCAAGGACGTCCATGCCAAGAGCACACTCACCCCCGACGGACGGAGGACAAACAGACCCAGACTCAGCAGCAAGACTAGCAGCGTAGTCTAGACGACAGCGAGCAGCAAAGTCGACGAGCTCAGCAACTAGGGCAGACGCAGAAGTGGACTCAAACGAGGGGTTAGTGACGACAGTAGCAAAAAGAGGCGTGACAGTAGGACTAGCAGCACGAAGCGAGTCCGACTCAGGGTGAGCAAGAGCAAGAAGAGAGGACTCAGGAGGAGAAGGCAAAGGGGCACGCAGAGGAGCAGTGGACGGACGTAGAGACATCCGGTGCATGCCAGGGACAGGAGGAGGACGCTGACGCGAACCACGACCACTAGTGCAAGCAGCACAAACAGGCGATGCAGGACGAGACACAGGCTCACGACGCTCAGCAAGACCTCCAGTAGGACCAGTGTACGGAGAAGGAGCAGGCAGCGGGGAGGACGGCTGGAACTGTGACTGGGACTGGACAAGTAGGGGACACTCTAAGAGAGGGGGAGGACCAAGAACCTGCTAGAGGAGCGGAACAAAGTACGGCCGAGGCCGCGCAGCAACTCCAGACACAGCAGGGACAGCACCAGCACCTCCACCAGCAGCACCACTGCCAACAGCACCTCGAGCTGCAGTTCCTCCAGCAGCACTAGCAGTAGCTGCAGCAGGACCGCCGCTAGGACTGACCGTAGTAGCCTCATCGCCAACACCCTCAACAGCTCCAGCACTCCCAGCATGAGCACCTCCGGGACCGGCGGCACCAACACTCTCAGCAGCCTAAGAAGCTCCAGCTCTAGCAGTTCGCCTCCAGCGCCGGGCAAACCACTTGCACAGCTCCTGTGAAGAGAGGGGCTCCTGCCGAGACGAAGCATCCGGAGGACCTCCAAGCTCAGCACCGCCAGACGCCACACGAGCAGGCCTTGCTGCCGCCGGCTCTGCACCCCAAGACACAGCAGCTATGACGGGGCACCCCCAGAGTCAGCACCTCCAGACGTAGCACCCCCAGGCTCACCACCCCAAGGCGTAGCACCCCCAGGCTCTGCACCCCCAGTCTCAGCACCCAAAGGCCCAGCACCCCCAGGCGTAGCACCCACACGCTCAGCACCCCTAGTCTCAGCACCCAAAGGCCCAGCACCCCTAGTAGTACCACCCGAAGGCCCAGCACCCCTAGGCGTAGCATCCACACGCTCAGCACCCCCAGAGTCAGCACCACCAGGCTCAGCACCCGCAGCAGCACCAGAGTCACCAGTAACCTCGATAGGCTCGAGTGCGTCTACCTGGGACACACCGAAAGGGGCAGGACCCTTAGGGGGGAGGGGGTCTACCGGGGGGGGACCTTGTTATAGACTAAGGACGGAGTCTATGAAGATTAGTAGCCAAAATATCTCAACATCGTTGGGCCTAGTTTCTGAACAGAAACGTCGAGTTCACAAGAAACGCCGTCGACGAAAAGTTCACAGTCAAAACTTCATCAAACTCGAATATGTTGTAGCTCTACTCCGTGGCTACAATTCCCAAGTTGAATCATGCGAAAACGTGAAGTATTTCTTGAGCTATCAATTTCGGCGCACTAGGGGGTATGCTGCCATAGAATCTTAACTCAATCACAAAGTTCACACAAGAGAAATTGGAGTAGCACTAAACCAGGTGGAAGGGATAAGGAGGACGAGAGGGAAGGTCCCAAGAGAGTCCCCAACCAAGGAAACCCCATGCCATACAATTCCCTTCCCCATAGGCAACCCAACTTTGACCTTTGTCACCATCCCAACCTCCACAATCCACCTCAACCCAACTTGGCCACACTTGCCAGCCTGGTTTGGTTTCTCCCAACCATTTGGCAGCAACTACAGTAGAAAAAACGAATTTCCCAACCCTCAAAAGTCTGTACCCCATATTGAGTCAACCCCACAACTTCCCATAGTCACCACAACCAAATATCAAAAGCATACGAACTCCAACGTTCGTAACTTTCTTGTTCGTCCTCCGATTGAAGCGATACTTGGTTCGTCGGAAAGCTCTTGAGCAGTGGAGTCACTTCAGATATCTGCTCAAGCCAAATAACATTCCCACACACACACGCTCAGAAAAACCAAACCACACAAAACACAAATTTCTGCACACACTCACAACACGCATGCAACGCACGAACATATGATGGGAGGCAGACAGACGTGAATGCGAATGGTAGCATCACTCAACAAACTCCCCCTCTGGCTGCCAACCATCATCCCACATGTCATAGCTCAAGCATGCAACCTCAATGCACACTCATCCCCGCAAGCTTCATGCCCTTCCAATGCTCAGATTCAGCCAGGCGCTTGGTGAGAATGTCAGCCGCCTGCTGATGGGTCTTCACAATCTCCAGCCGCACCTCCTTGTCCAGAAGCCTTCTCACCCAGTGCCACTTAGGCCTGATGTGTTTGGTCAGCCCATGAAGACAAGCATTCTTCGCTAGCTTCACCGCCGACTCATTGTCACAGAAAATCACAGTCGGCTCCCTCTGACCAACTCCAATCTCCTCCAACAAACGCCTCAGCCACACCACCTCCTTTGCCCCATGATGCAGGGCCATGTACTCTGTCTCACACGAGGACTGCCCCACTTCATTCTGCTTCTTACTGCGCCAGCTCACTGCACCACCTCCAAACAGGCACACATAGCCTCCAATGCTGGTGCCATCCGCTTTCACCGAGTTGAAGCTAGCGTCAGTGTAGCAGGTCAGGAGCATCTCCCCCTTGCTCAAATCAGCTGCACCCCTCTGCAGCCTCTGCCTCACAGCACTGTACTCCAAACCCACTGATGCCGTTGCACTTACGTAGCGGACCAACCTCTTGGCCGCTTCCAGCTGCTCATGACTGGGGCGTGAAACCACACTGGCAAGCCTGGATGTTGCAAAGGCAATGTCAGGCCGTGTGTGGTTAGCCGCATAGTTGAGTGCCCCAACCATGGAATGAAAAAGTTTCCTGTCACTCTCACCCACCACCTCCTCATCAGCACAGGGCTCCACAGTGAACCCCGAAGGCAGTGGGGTGGCTGGCTTTCCTCCATCTTGCAGCCCATACTTCTCAGCCAGCCCCTCACAATACTTTCTCTGGTGCAACCTCAACACTCCCTTGTCAAGGTCCCTCTCCACATGCATCCCTAAATAGTACTTCACATCTCCCATCTTGGAGCACTTAAACTGCATCTCCAGCATCTCCTCCACATGCTCAATCATTGCAGACGAATCAGAGAAGAGCAGGATGTCGTCCACATACACCAGGAGCATGAGAAACTGCTCCTTCTCCTGCAGCAGGAACAAGCTGTGATCACACTCACTCTTCTTGAAACCCCCAGCCAGCAGAGTCTCCTCTAACTTGTGGTACCATGCACGAGGAGCCTGCTTCAGGCCATAGATGGCCTTCTTCAGCCTGCACACCCTGCCGCTCCCATCATCCAAACCCTCAGGCTGTAACATGTACAGCTCCTCCAGAATGATCCCATTGAGGAAGGCGGTGGTGATGTCCATCTGCTTCACCCGCCATCCACGGTTTGCTGCCATTGCCAATGACACCCGAAGTGTTGTGCCTTTCCCCACAGGAGCATAGAGCTCGTTGAAGTCCTTTCCCTTTGTCTGCTGAAACCCCTTAGCCACAAGCCTTGACTTGTAGCGGGTCAGCGCCCCATCAGGTCCGTACTTGTGCCTGAAAATCAGCTTGGAAGAAATGGCCTTCTTCCCGGGTGGCAGCTCACACAGCTCCCACGTCTCATTCTCTAACAGAGAATCATACTCCTCCTTCACACTCTGCTTCCACTTTTCAGCATCGGGCCCGCTCAATGCCTCAGCTAGCGTCTTGGGCTCAGGGACGGCTGCCCTGTAGCAGTGTGCTATCTCATCCTCATCACACTGCTCAGCCACACTTCCAGCCCTCACCACCTTTGGCTTGCCACGGCTTGCATAGGTCAGCCTGTTAGGAGGGCGCACATCCCTCCTAGGACGGTCAGCCGTACGTCCGGCACCTTGTGGAGCACCTTGCTCCTCCTGCTGCTGCTGCTGCTCCACCTCAGGTTCTCCCCCATCATCAGTCACCCCAGAAATCTCCTCCTTGGAGACACAATCCTGCACTTGCCTCGAAGGCCGCTGCACCTCATCAGCCTCAATGATCAGCGGTGTAGTAGGAAGCTTCTGCTGCTGCTGCTTCCACTCCTTGTAGTATAACGACTCGAGGAACTTCACATCCCTCGACACAGTCAGCTGCTGGCTGGTCAAGTCCCAAATCAGCCAGCCTTTGTGATCCTTAGCAAGCCCCAAGTGCACACCCCATCTCCCAGAAGCTTCCAGCTTTCCCCTTTTCTCCTTAGGCACATGAAACACCACCATGCACCCAAAGGCTCTCAGCATGTTCACTGCTGCTGCACTCCCATACCACTTGGTGTAGGGGACCCACTGCTTGTCCCCCACAGTCGCCAGCACCCGGTTCTTCACAACAACGACCTGCCGCAGTGCTGTCACCCAAAACGGATCCGGCAGCCCTGCACGCCCAAGGAGAGTGCGAGCACCTTCCTGCAGGGTCCGGTTGAACCGCTCAGCCACGCCATTCTGCTGAGGTTTGTAAGGCACTGTGAGTTGATGTTGGATCCCCTTCCGCTTCAGCTCCTTCTCAAAATCAGCGCCGATGAACTCTCCTCCGTTGTCAGTGCGGATCACCTTCACCTTGTGTCCGCTCTCCCTTTGTGCTCTCGGCATCCACTCCTTAAGAACAGCCACTGCCACCTCCCCCTTAGTCTTGAGAGGGTACACCCACACCGCACGTGTGTGGTCGTCCACAATTGTCAAGAAGTAGCGGCTGCCCGAGAGAGAAAGGGCCCTCGTGGGGCCCACCACATCCATGTGTACTAGTGCAAGTGGTGCCTTGGCTGGTCCTGTGCTGCTGCTGAAGGGAAACTTCGTGAATTTGGTCTCAAGGCAGGTAGGGCAGCTCCCAATCTCCTTCGCTCCCCCCTTCACCTCCAGCCCCTTCAAGCACCCATCCTTAACCAACTTCTGCAGCATAGGAATATTCACATGGCACAGCCTCTCATGCCACGTCTCCCAATCAGCCTCACCACTCCCAGATGAAGCCTTTGCCCATGCAGCTGTCGCATCCACACCAGCAAGCACCTCACCATGTGGCTGCTGTGACTGCTGCACCTTCTTGACTGCATCCATGGCCCCTGCAGTTGGTGCAGTCTCCTCTCCTCCCGCAGTTGCTTTAGCCGCTGCCGCTGCCTTTGCCGTTGCTGGTGGTTTCCCCTTCCAAGGGATGATGGGCAGCTGCCATAGGTCCTTGATGCAGCTGCTCTTCTCCTCCAAGTTCCACAGCAGCAACTTCCCAAGCTTTGCACGGCAGCTGGTTGGGCCGAAGGTAACTTCAGCCTTGCTCTTCTGCAGCCGGCGCACAGAAAGAAGGTTAGCGGACAAACCTTCAACCAACAGCACATTCCCAAGCCCCACAAGCTCTCCATTGGCTCCCATCACCTTGGCATTCCCAACACCAATCACAGGGAGCAAAGCACCTGAAGCGGCAGCCACAAACTTGATCTTCCCAGGAGGTTTTACCTCATCAAGCAAATCTGCCCGTGGGGTCATATGACTCGTGCAACCTGAATCGATCACCCAGTGAGTGAGGGGGTGCATCACAACCTTCCCAACTGAACCCACATCACCCCCACTCCCTTGCACATCCTCAACCATGAGGAACATCCCAGGGTCAGCTTTACCTTGTGCACCTGAACCTTGCACAGCGCCACCTCGTGCACGTTCACCACTTGGCGGCTTCATGCCTGGGAGCGCCCATCCCTCAGGCCGGCTGAAACACTTCAACCACGGGTGTCCAGCCTTCTTGCAGTACCAGCACGCACCCTCCATTCGGGTGCTCCCCTTGCCACCAGAGCTCCCATGCCCCTCATTGTAGTCACCTCGGCCTCTCCCTCTGCCAATGCCTCTCCCACGACCTCGGCCTCTCCCTCCCCCTCTCCCTCTGCTGCCTCCTGCAGCTCCATACCCCTCAGCAGTTTTGTTAACAGCACCACCTCCCGTGTGGCGCCTGCGGAAGTCCTCCTGCAGGATCTGCTGCCGTAGCCACTCAGGCGTCCACTTGTCCTGCTGAACGTTGAGGGTGGGGATGAGGTTGTCCCACGAGTTGTCAAGCACCGAGATGATCTTGGTGCACTGTTGCATCTGCGACCCTTCGCTGCCCGCCGCTGCCATCCTCGCATAGGTGTCCTTGATCTTGTCAAGGACTGGTTTCACATCATCTCCCGGTTTCATGGAGAGGGCAGCCAGCTCCTGCTCCAACACAATCACCATCGGCAGCGTGTTGGGCTGAACCACGTCGCGTAGCAGCTTCCACGCCTTTGGCCCCGAGTCATCGAGCTCCACCAAATCCTTGATGTGCTGGAACATGTCGTTGTTGACCGATTGGAGGATGAGGTCGTACAGCACCGCGCTCTTCTCAATCCACCGATCGCGGGCATCTCCTTCCCCCGGCATCTTCTCCTCTCTCATTGCAATTTTCAGCAGCTTGTAGCGCTTGAAGGCGCTCCGCATCCGCCCGCTCCATTCCTCATAGTTGGAGCCATCCAAAGCTTCAATCTTGGATGGTGGCGGTTCACTCCTCTTCTCAACTGCATCTCCACTTCCTTGACTCATCTTCTCTGCTCCCAATCACAATTTCAGCTCCCCCTTTGCTGTCCACACCAAAGTCCCACAATATTTTCACAAGTGTCGGCGCCAACGAAATTTCGGCAGAGTTTCCCCTTAGCGGAAGTCACATCCAACCTCCAGAACTCCACTTAGGCACGCCCACAGGCCATGGTGGGTCTAGGAGGGTCTTCACACTTCAGTAGACTCCCCACAAGGTCCTTAATCAGCTCTGATACCACTTTTTATAGACTAAGGACGGAGTCTATGAAGATTAGTAGCCAAAATATCTCAACATCGTTGGGCCTAGTTTCTGAACAGAAACGTCGAGTTCACAAGAAACGCCGTCGACGAAAAGTTCACAGTCAAAACTTCATCAAACTCGAATATGTTGTAGCTCTACTCCGTGGCTACAATTCCCAAGTTGAATCATGCGAAAACGTGAAGTATTTCTTGAGCTATCAATTTCGGCGCACTAGGGGGTATGCTGCCATAGAATCTTAACTCAATCACAAAGTTCACACAAGAGAAATTGGAGTAGCACTAAACCAGGTGGAAGGGATAAGGAGGACGAGAGGGAAGGTCCCAAGAGAGTCCCCAACCAAGGAAACCCCATGCCATACAATTCCTTTCCCCATAGGCAACCCAACTTTGACCTTTGTCACCATCCCAACCTCCACAATCCACCTCAACCCAACTTGGCCACACTTGCCAGCCTGGTTTGGTTTCTCCCAACCATTTGGCAGCAACTACAGTAGAAAAAACGAATTTCCCAACCCTCAAAAGTCTGTACCCCATATTGAGTCAACCCCACAACTTCCCATAGTCACCACAACCAAATATCAAAAGCATACGAACTCCAACGTTCGTAACTTTCTTGTTCGTCCTCCGATTGAAGCGATACTTGGTTCGTCGGAAAGCTCTTGAGCAGTGGAGTCACTTCAGATATCTGCTCAAGCCAAATAACATTCCCACACACACACACTCAGAAAAACCAAACCACACAAAACACAAATTTCTGCACACACTCACAACACGCATGCAACGCACGAACATATGATGGGAGGCAGACAGACGTGAATGCGAATGGTAGCATCACTCAACAGACCTAGCACAAGGAAGAGTGGTGGCGGGGGGAGGCAAGGAATGAGGTAGGGGAAGAGGCGATAGTAGGGGACCGACTCGTCAAACATTACGTCCTGGGAGGACAGAACACGACGAGAGGTGGGATGGTAGAACTGCCACCCTGCCGTGTCAGGGGGGAAGCCAAGGAAGACGCAAGGAGCAACACGAAGGGACAGCTTGTTCGTAGACAAGTCACGGACAAACGCCCGAGATCCCCAGACACGGAACGAAGACAAATCGCCTACCTTCCCCGTCCATAGCAAAGCTGGGGAGGTCTCTGTCATGGAGACCCTGGGGTGAAGGTTGATCTGATGCGCCGCGTACCGAACCGCAAACACCCACAGAAAATGGGGGGCAGCCACATGAATCATAGACGTACGGGCGACGTCCATGACCATGCCAATGCGACGCTCAGCAATCCCATTTTGCTGTGGAGAGTCCGGAAGCGTAAAGGTCTGGCGGATGCCTCGTGCACGGCAGTAGGCTCTTAGAAGGCCAGAGGAGAACTCTCCGCCTCGGTCAGAGTGCAGACGCAAAACAGGAATGTCCGGGCCAAAGCTCCTCCTGAGCTGGAGACGAGCTGCGCAGATCCAGTCGATCAACACCTCAGTGACATCACCCTTGCTGCACAAGGGGAAGACTGTGGTGTAACCGGGTAGTCGTCAACCACCAGCAGGAAGTAGCGCTCGTGACCCTGTCCATGGACGTGGGCCGGGCCCCACACGTCCATGTGGAGCGTTTGTAGCGGGGCCTCTGTCAGGGGAAACTGAGAGGAGTGAGGGGCAGCCCGCAGCCGCCCCTCGACACAAGGGACGCAGGTAGGGCCAGTCCCCGGAGGAAGGGGAGGGGGAGACCGGGGAAGACTAGAGACAAGGACACGGGAGGCCATGCCTCGGAGACGAGGCAGGGAGGGGTGACCAAGACGGTGGTGCCACAGGAGAGTCTCGTGAGACAGGAGGCAACACGAGCAGGGGGTAGACTCACGACCAGAAGTGGACGCTGCAGTAAGCACCTGACCCGACGCAGCTACCTGGCCCGACGCAAGGACAGGAGGAGACTGAGTGGTCAAGGTGTACAGGCTCGACCTCGACCGACGCGTAAACGTGGCCAGGTGCCGACCTGTGCAAGCGTCCGAGCAATGGGTCACCCGCTGACTCGCAGAAGTAAACTCGTGAACCCCCGCATCCTGTAGGTCAGCACCACTCACCAAGTTCGTAGAGAACGAGGGGAGGTAAAGACCAAACAAGGTGCCAGAGGGGTGAGCCGGACACGGGAGGACAGTGGAGAAGTGAGAAAGGACAGGACCCCCAGAGGGGTCTGCCAAGGAGACTGCAACCGGCCGACCAAGCGGCGTGAGTGTGGTGCGGTCTCGAAAGAAGGAGCGAGAAGCCCAAGAGTCAAGTGTGAAGGTGAGGGAGGCCGAAGCCGACACGGTACCTGAGAGCGCAGACTCACCAGCACCTGAGGACGCAGACGCACTAGCACCTAGAGCAACAGCCTCACTGGCACCTAGAGGAGCAGCCTCTCTAGTACCTAGAGCAGCAGTCTCGATGCCCGGGTCGGGCGGGAATCACCGGTAACAGTCACCCTCATCACTAATAGTCACAGCATACATGGCAGCAAGAATAGCATCAAAGTCAAGATCAAAAATAGCCGCACCCGCCCTAGACAGCTCACCCCAGCAGGGGATCTCAGTGGCCTCCGAGAACTTGTGACGCCAAGCGTCCGTTAGGCGGCCAAAGCAGCGCTGGGTGGGGTGTGCGCCCCCACACTGCTCACCCGCGAGGTCGCTAGTGCGTAGGACGTAGGTGCAGCGTACCACTCACGGAGCTACTGAGGAGAAGGGATGTCCTGGGAACGATGTTGCTACTGCTGCTGGCGCTGACCACCACCGGAGCCGCCTCGCTGCATTGCGCCACCCGGACTAGCTCCACCTCCTCCACCACCGCCTCCTCCACCTCCGCCACCACCGCCGCCTCCGCTCCCACTTCTACCGCCTCTGCTGCCTTCCCCTCCACTGCCGCCACCTACACCTCCACCCCCGCCACCATTCCACCGCCACCCCCACTCCCTCCGCCGCCTCCACCGCTGCCTCCACCACCCCCGCTACCTCCTCCAGCGCCCCTGCCCCCTTTGCCCTTGCTAGAGCGGCGTCTCCCACTAGGGGTAGACGCCGCACCGACCGACTCAAGACCAACGAGGTCGGCCGCAACAACAGACGCGATAGAGGGAAAAAGGGGGGAAGGGGACTACCCCTCAAAGATGGGGGCGCGAGGGTCACCAGGAGAGGCTCCTACAGCGACTATGCTCTTCTCCGCTGCTAAGAGGGCCTTCTCAAGGAGGTCAACAGTGAGAGTGGTGGGACAGACTGAGAGGAAGTGGTCTCTGACTACACGAAGGGAGTCAGGGAGGCGGGTGAGTATGTAGTAGAGAGTGATGTACATGGGGGGGGGGGGGGGGTTCTTGGTCCAGAACTCAGCAAGAAGCGCAGCGCGGTAGCGAGTGTCACTAGTGCGGAGGTGCGTAATGAGGTCAGCGACTGTGGGAAAGGCAGCAAGGTTAGGGAAGAGGTACGCTAGCATGAGGGGGCTCAGTGCAGCAGTGGCAGGGGAAGAGTAGCGTGCAACTACAGCGTCGTACAAGGTCTGGGCACTCTTGTACTGACTAAAGTGTGCGTGCTCAGTGGTAGGCAGGTGGCGACGCACAGCAAGACGTGTAGCAGCATCGCGAGTGGCCCAGTGTGAGCGAACAATGGCGTCGGCATCTGCAGGAAGGGAAGGAGAGGCGCCAGAGGTGAGGTCAAAGAGGGAGAGACCGTCAGCCCTAACGCACTGTTGGAAAAGCTGCAGGTCATCTACCCAGACGTCAAAGTCAATGGCCCGACCTTCAGTGTCAAAATTAAGAACACTAGGGGTAGCCATGACAGCAGTAGACTAGTAGTGCTAATTGTAGAGCAGGGGCAGTGCAGTGACAGAGGCGCTTCTCTCACCAGACAGGGCGGGTCGGGCAGCTGGGCAGCATAACAGCTAGGCAACAAGGCGGCTCGGGCGACTCTGGTGGCTCGGCAACAATTGTGATTCGGCGTCACCCGCGGCTCGGCTCCTCAGCTGATCAGGCGGCTCGGGCGGCTTGGGCGGCTCAGGCGGTTCGGGAGGCTCGGGCGGCTCGGGCGGCTCGGGCGGTTCGGGCGGCTCGGGCGTAACGGGCGGCTCGGGCTGCTTAGCGACGCGGGTGGCTCGATTGCGTAGGGCGGTAGGGCCGCTGGTAGGGCGGCGGGGCCGCAGGTAGGGCGGCGGGGCCGCAGGTAGGGCGGCGGGCCGCAGGTAGGGCGGCGGGGCCGCTGGTAGGGCGGCGGGGCCGCTGGTAGGGCGACGAGGCCGCAGGTAGGGCGCCGGGGCCGTTGGTAGGGCAGCGAGGCCGCTGGTAGGGCGGCGGGGCTGCTGGTACGGCGTCGGGGCCGCAGGTAGGGCGGCGGGGCGGGGCCGTAGGTAGGGCGTGTCAGAACATTATAGCTTTTGTGTAGGCTATAGTGGGGTATCCCATAGTTGGTACTTGTACTCACACATTTCATAGTTCATCCATTCGTGTTCTTTCCTTTCACATGGTATCAGAGCAGGTTCCCTCCTAGGGACTGCTTCTAGGGCCCACCGAAGCGCGCCCCGAGGCGCGCCTTCCCTTTTTTTATAGCGACCCTCCGTGTCGCCTCTCGCGGCCCGTCGCGTCGCCCTTGCCTACGCGGCCTCGCCGCCCTGCACGTCGCGGCCCCAGCCGCCCTGCACTACGCGGCCCTGCCGCCCTTCACTCGCAGCCCGACCGCCCTGCACGTCGCGGCCTCGCCGCCCTGCACGTCCCGGCCCTGCCGCCCTTCCTTAGCGGCCCCGCTGCCCTGCATTACGCGGCCCCGCCGCCCTTCACTTGCGGCCCCACCGCCCTGCACGTCGCGGCCTCCCCGCCCTGCACGTCGCGGCCCCGCCGCCCTTCTACCGCGGCCCCGCCGCCCTTTACTCGCGGCCCAGCCGCCCTGCACGTCGCGGCCTCGCCGCCCTGCACGTCGCGGCCCCGCCGCCCTGCATTACGCGGCCCCGCCGCCCTTCACTCGCCGCCCCACCGCCCTGCACGTCGCGGCCTCGCAGCCCTGCACGTCGCGGCCCCGCCGCCCTTCCTTCGCGGCCCTGCCGCCCTACACGTCGCGGACCCGCCGCCCTGCACATTGCGGCCTCGCCGCCCTTCACTCCCGGCCCCGCCGCCCTTCCTACCGCGGCCCTGCCGCCCTGCACTTCGCGGCCTTGCCGCCCTCCCTTAGCGGTCTCGCCGCCCTGCACTTAGCGGCCCCGCCGCCCTGCACTTACCAGCCCCGCCGCCCTCAGCTCCTCGCCCACTGCATCGTGCACCCGAGCAGCCGACCGCCGCGCCGCCGAGTACCGGGAGGGCTAGGCCGCCCAGCAGCCGAGCCGCCGAGCAGCCCAGCAGCTGAGCCGCCGAGCCGCCGAGCCGCCCAGCAGCCAAGCAGCCGAGCCGCCCAGCAGCTGAGCCGCCGAGCCGGCCAGCAGCTGAGCCGCCCTTCTACCGAGCCGCCTGTCCTGCCCCGTCTGGTGAGCACGCCCCACTGCTACTGCGTGCCCTGCCCCCCCCCCCCCCCCCCCCCCCCACTGCTTGCACTGCTAGTCTGTCGCCATGGCTATCCCCACTGTCCTCGCTTTTGATGCTGAGGGTCGAGCCATTGACTTAGAGGTCTGGGTCGACGACCTGCAGTTGTTTTTTATAGTGCGATGGGGCGGACGGTCTTTCTCTCTTTGACCTCACCTCTGGCGCCTCTCCTACTCCTGCTGCTGACGCTGACCCCACTGTTCGCTCTCAGTGGGCCACCCGCGATGCTGCACGTCTTGCTGTGCGTCGCCACCTCCCTACCACTGAGCGCGCACACTTTAGTCAGTACAAGAGTGCTCAGACCTTGTACGACGCTGTAGTTGCGCGCTACTCTTCCCCTGCCACTGCTGCACTGAGCCGCCTCATGCTACCATACCTCTTTCCTAACCGTGCTACCTTTCCCACAGTCGCTGACCTCATTACGCACCTCCTCACTAGTGAGACCCGCTACCGTGCTGCCCTTCCTGCTGAGTTCTGCGCCAAGAACCCCCCCCCCCATGTACATCGCTCTCTATTACATAGTCACTCGCCTCCCTGACTCCCTTCGCGTAGTCAGGGACCACTTCCTCTTAGTCTGTCCCACCACTCTCACTGTTGACCTCCTCAAGAAGGCCCTCCTAGTGGCAGAGAAGAGCATAGTCGCTGTAGGAGCCTCTCGTGGAGACCCGCGCACCCCCATCTTTGAGGGGTGTTCTCCTTCCCCCCTGCTGCCCTCTGTTGCCTCTACTGCTGCTGCCGACTTGCTTGGTCTTGAGTCGGTCGGCGCGGCGTCTGCCCCTAGCTGGAGACGCCGCCCTCGCAAGGGCAAGGGGGGCAAGGGCGCGGGTGGAGCTGGCGGGGGCGGTGGAGGTGGCGGTGGAGGCGGCGGAGGGAGTGGGGGTGGCGGTGGGAGTGGTGGCGGGAGTGGTGGCGGTGGTGGCGGCAGCGGCGGCGGAGGCGCTGGCGGCGGAGGCGGTGGGAGCGGAGGCGGTGGGAGCGGAGGCGGTGGTGGTGGCGGAGGTGGAGGAAGTGGTGGCGGAGGAGGTGGAGCTGGTCGGGGTAGTGCCCCGCAGCGGAGCGGCTCTGGTGGTGGTCCGAGGCAGCAGCAACAGCAGCAGCGTTCTCGGGACGTCCCCCCGCCTCATCAGCTCCGTGAGTGGTACACGCAGAGTCAGCGTGGTGAAGTTTTGGCCCGTGCACCTACGTTCTTCGCAGTGGCGACCGCGCGGGTGAGCAATAAGGGGGTGTTTATTCCACCCGGCGCTGCTTTGGCCGCCTGTCGCACGCGTGGCGTCAGCAGTTCCCCGACGCTTCTGAGGTCCCCCGCTGGGGAGAGCTGTCTAGGGCTGGGGTAGCGATCTTTGATCTTGACTTTGATGCTATCCTTGCTGCCATGTATGTTGTGTCTATTAGTGATGAGGGTGACTGTTACCGGTGTTTCCCGCCCTACCCGGGCATTGGTACGACTGCACTAGGTGCTTGTGAGACTGCTGCTCTAGGTGCCAGCGTGTCTGCGCTCTCGGGTACTGGTGAGGCTACGCTCTGAGGTGCTGGTGAGGCTGCGCTCTCAGGTACCGGTGAGGCTGCGCTCTCAGGTACCACGTCGGCTTGACTCTGGGGCTTCTCTCTCCTTCTTTCGGGACCGCACCACACTCACGCCGCTTGGCCGGCCAGTTGCGGTCTCCCTGGCTGGCCCCCCTGGGGGTCCTGTCCTCTCTCACTTCTCTACTGTCCTCCCGTGTCCAGCTGCCCTCTCGAGCACCCTGTCTGGTCTGTACCTCCCCTCGTTCTCGACGAACTTGGTGAGTGGTGCTGCCCTACAGGATGCGGGGGTTCACCAGTTTACTCCTGCGAGTCAGCGGGTGACCCACTGCTCGGACGCGAGCACAGGCCGGCACCTGGCCACGTTCTCCCTTCGGCCGGGGTCGAGCCTCTACACCCTGACCACTGAGTCTCCTCCTGTCCCTGTGTCTAGCGAGGTAGCTGCATCGAGTCAGGTGTTTGCTGCTGCGTCCAGGTCTGGTCCTGAGTCTGCCCCCTGCTCGTGTCGCCTCCTGTCTCACGAGACTCTCCTCTGGCACCACCGTCTTGGCCACCCCTCCCTGCGTCGTCTTCGGGGCATGGCTTCCCGTGTCCTTGTCTCTGGTCTTCCCCAGTCCCTCCCTCCCCTTCCATCAGGGCTTGGTCCTTCCTGTGTCCCTTATGTCGAGGGGCGGCTCCGGGCTGCCCCTCACTCCTCTCCGTTTCCCCCGACAGAGGCTCCTCTGCAGACGCTTCACATGGACGTGTGGGGCCCGGCCTGCGTCCGTGGACAGGGTCACAAGCGCTACTTTCTGGTAGTGGTTGACGACTACTCGCGTTTCACCACAGTCTTCCCCTTGCGCAGCAAGGGTGATGTCACTGAGGTCTTGATCGACTGGATCCGCGCTGCTCGTCTCCAGCTCAGGAGAAGCTTCGGCTCGGACTTTCCTGTTCTGCGTCTGCACTCTAACCGAGGCGGAGAGTTTTCCTCTGGCCTCCTTCGAGACTACTGTCGTGCACGAGGCATCCGCCACACCTTTACGCTTCCGGACTCTCCGCAGCAAAATGGGATTGCTGAGCGCCGCATTGGCATGGTCATGGACGTCGCTCGTATGTCCATGATGCATGCGGCTGCCCCCCATTTTCTGTGGGTGTTTGCGGTTCGGTACGCGGCGCATCAGATCAACCTTCACCCCGGGATTTACCCGCCGGGGAAGGTCCGTACCTCCCTGGCCCTGCTGTGGACTGGGAAGGTCGGCGATGCGTCAGCGTTCCGTGTCTAGGGATCTCGGGCGTTTGTCCGCGACTTGTCTGCGGACAAGCTGTTCCCTCGTGCTTCTCCCTGTGTCTTCCTTGGCTTCCCCCCTGACGCTTTAGGGTGGCACTTCTACCACCCCTCCTCTCGTCGTGTTCTGTCCTCCCAGGACGTCACGTTTGACGAGTCAGTCCCCTTCTACCGCCTCTTCCCCTACCGCACTCCTTCCCTCCCCCTGCCACAGGACTTCCTTGTGCCAGGTCCCCCCCCGGTAGACCCCCTTCCCCCTCAGGTTCCTGCCCCGTAAGGTGTGTCCCAGGTAGACGCAGTCGAGACGGTCGAGGTTGCTGGTGACTGTGGTACTGCTGCGGGTGCTGAGCCTAGGGGTGCTCACTCTGGGGGTGCTGTGCGCGTGGGTGCTGAGCCTGGGGGTGCTGAGTCTGGGGGTCCTACGACTGGGGGTGACGAGCCTAGGGGTACTGCCACCTAGGGTGCTGAGCCTGGGGTTGCTGAGTCTGGGGGTGCTACGCCAGAGGGTGTTGAGCCTGGAGGTGCTGCGTTTGGAGGTGCTGAGCCTGGGGGTGCGGAGCCTGCGGTCGCAGGACCTCCCCTTGTGGCGTCTGGCGGTGCTGGGCCTGGAGGTTCTCCGGGAGCTCCGTCTTCGCGGGAGCCCCTCTCTCCACAGGAGCTACGAGAGTGGTTTGCTCGCCGCTGGAGGCGTACTCTTGCAGCTGGAGCTTCTTCCACCGCTGAGGGTGCTAGTGCCGCCGGTCCCGGAGCTGGTGGGCCTGCGGGTCCTACTGGAGCTGGAGCTGCTGAGGGTGTTGGTGCTGAGAATTCTGCTGTCTGTCCTTGCAGTGGTCCTGCTGCTAGTGCGGCTGGAGGTCCTGCAGCTTGAGGTGCTGTTGGCGCTGGTACTGCCGCTGAAGGTGCTTGTGCTGTTCTTGCTGTGTCTTGAGTTCCCGCGCGGCCTCGGCCGTACTTCGTTCCGCTCTTGCAGCTGGTTCTTGGTCTTCCTCCTTCTGTAGAGTGTCCACCGCCTCTCCAGTCGCAGTCACTCTTAGAGCCAGCCTCCCCACTGCCTGCTCCCTCTCCTTACACTGGTCCTACTGGAGGTCTTGCTGAGCGTCGTGAGCCTGCGTCTCATCCCGCGTCACCTGTTTGTGCTGCTCGCGCTAGTGGTCGCGGTTCGCGTCAGCGTCCTCCTCCAGTCCCTGGCACCCACCGGATGTCTTTGCGTCTGTCTACTACTCCTCTACATGCCCCTTTGCCTTCTCCTCCTGAGTCCTCTCTTCCTGCGCTTGCCGACACAGAGTCGGACTCTCTTCGTGCTTCCAGTCCTACCGTCACGCGTCTTCTTGCTACTATTGTCACTGACCCCTCTTTTGAGTCCACTGCTGCGTCTGCTCTTGTTGCTGAGCTCGTCGACTTTGCTGCTCGCTGTCGTCTAGACTACGCTGCTAGTCTTGTTGCTGAGTCTGCGTCTGTCTCTCCTCCGTCCGTCGGGGGTGAGTGTGCTCTTCGCACGGACGTCCTTGAGGTCAGGCAGGAGGAGTTCCAGTGTCTGGCTGCTGCTTCACCTCATCTCGGGTCTATACTGCTTGCCCCTGAGGGAGACCCAGATGCACTAGACATCCCGGCTCCGCGTTCTTACGCGGAGGCCGTAGAGGGTCCCTACTCCTCTCAGTGGCAGGCAGCTATGGATGCAGAGATGGCTTCGTGGAAGTCCACATGCACCTACGTTGACGCGGTTCCCCCTCCTGGGGCGAACATCGTCAGTGGCATGTGGATCTTCAGGGTGAAGTGGCCACCAGGCTCTCCACCTGTCTTCAAGGCGCGGTACATCGCTCGTGCCTTCAATCTGCGGCAGGGAGTTGACTACTTTCAGACCTTCTCTCCCACCCGAAGATGACCACTCTTCGGGTGCTTCTACACATAGCCGCTCAGCGTGACTACGAGCTTCACTCTCTTGACTTCAGCATTGCATTTTTGCAGAGCAGCCTGCACGAGGAGATCTGGCTGCGCCGTCAACCTGGCTTCACTGGGAATTTCCCTCCTGACACCCAGTGGAGCCTCCGACGGCCAGTCTACGGTCTCCGCCAGGCATCGCGTGAGTGGCACGACACACTGAGGACTACACTTGCGGCTCTTGGGTTTGCTCCCTCTAGTGCTGACCCGTCGCTGTTTCTGCGCACCGACACTTCTCTGCCGCCGTTCTACATCCTCGTGTACGTCGACGACTTGGTCTTTGCCACTACTGACACTGCTGGACTCGCCTACGTGAAGTCCGAGCTACAGAAGAGACACACGTGCACAGACCTGGGTGAACTGCGTAGCTACCTTGGCTTGGAGATCACTCGGGACAGAGCACGCCGCACCATTACCTTGATTCAGTCACACATGGTGCAGCAGGTCCTTCAGCGCTTCGGCTTCACGTTCTCCTTGCCTCAGGCCACTCCTCTGGCTACTCGCCACTCGCTCTCAGCTCGGCCTTCGGATGAGTCCGTAGAGTCGAGTGGCCCGTACCCAGAGCTTGTTGGCTGCCTCATGTACTTGATGACCTGCACATGACCTGACCTTGCATACCCTCTTAGCATTCTTGCACGCTATGTTGCTCCTGTGAGACACCGACCAGAGCACATGGCTGCACCGAAGAGGGTGTTGCGCTACTTGTGCAGTACGTCGGGCATGGGGCTAGTGCTTGGAGGGCAGAGTCCAGTGGTCCTCATTGGACACGCGGACGCTTCTTGGGCTGACGACCAGGCTACGCAGCGGTCGTCCCAGGGGTACAAATTCCGTCTTGGTTCTGTTTTTGTCTCGTGGCGGGCTACTCGCTCGTCTTCTATTCTCGGCTCGAGTTGTGAGGCTGAGATCTACGCCGGGTCCATGGCTGCACAGGAGCTTCGCTGGCTCACCTACTTGCTGACTGACCTTGGAGAGCCGCCTCGTTCTCCTCCAGTGCTGTACGTAGACAACAAGGCCATGCTGGCCTTGTGTCGAGAGCAGCGCTTGGAGCACAGAACGAAGCACATTGCTCTCCGCTACTTCCTTGCTCGTGAGCTGCACCAGCGTGGTTAGTTGCGACTTGCGTACGTGGCCTGTGAGGCCAACACTGCTGATGTGTTCACCAAGGCACTTCCGCCTTGTGATCATCAGCGCTTCTGCACTCAGCTGGGACTTGTACCTGTCCTACCTCACTTGCTCTCCTGTTGACCTTGCTTGTACTCTTGCATATATATATATATCCCTGCTCTTGCTTGTTTAGCCTTATACATATATGTGTCATCTTTCATGTGAACTGGCCTTGTGGCCTTGACCTTGTGCTCGGACTGTGTGGTGACTTTGTGATCCACCCTGAGCTTTGCTTTGCTTTGCTTGACTGGTCTTGTGGCCCCTTGTTCTCCCCCACTTTGCCTATGGGGGTGTGTTAGAACATTTATAGCTCATGCTTTTGTGTAGGCTATAGTGGGGTATCCCATAGGGGGTACAACCCAATTAGGGTTGGTACTTGTACTCACACATTTCATAGTTCATCCATTCGTGTTCTTTCCTTTCACAGGGCGACGGGGCCGGGTCGAAGGTAGGGCGACGGGGCCGGTACGCAGGTAGGGTGACGGGGCCGGGGCCGGGGCGCTGGTAGGGCGACGGGGCTTGGGTCGGAGGTGGGGCGACGGGGCCGGGGTCACAAGTAGGGCGACGCGGCCGGGGCCGGGGCGCAGGTAGGGCGACGGGGCTAAGGCGGGGGCCGCAGGTATGGTGACGGGGCTAGGGTCGCAGGTAGGGCGACGGGGCCGGGGTTGCAGTTAGGGCGACGGGGCCGGGGCGCAGGTAGTGCGACGGGGCTAGGGCGCAGGTAGGGCGACGGGGCCGAGGCGCAAGTAGGGCGACGGGGCCGAGGCGCAGATAGGGCGACGGGGCTGGGGCCATAGGTAGGGTGACGGGGTCGCTAGGGCGACGAATCAAGGGCCGCTAAGGCGGAGCGATGTGGCCGCTAGGGCGGCTCGACAAAGTCTGAGAGGGGAGCGCGACTCGAGCTGAGCGCGCTCCGGGCAGGAAAAAAAAAAACTTTGGACTTGGTGGGCCCTAGGCACAGTTCCCTCGAGGGAACCTACCTGATACCATGAGAAAAAATGAAACGAAAATGAGTGAACTAAGGAATGGAACGTGGTACAAATATGCAACCCTAGGAATGTGTACCCCATATAGGCTACCCCACTACAGCCTACACAACATTATGTTTTGACACAGGTAGTTTACATGGAACACGAGATCTTCCGGGAGGTCCGCCTTTGAGCGCCAAACGACCCACCCGACGCCCGGGTACACGCGAACTTGTGCCTGCTCACGTTGATGGACTTGACGAGCGGCAGCCGGAAGTCCTACTCCAGGTCGGGGAAGAGGAACGGCGCCACGAACCCACCGCTCGCTGCGTCCACGTGGATCGGCGTGTCCCACCTGCCACGATGATCGTGGGATTGGTGGGGCGACGACGAGGGCGACGGGTCCCGCGAAAATGCGTAGAATAATTTGCGCAGTCGCTGCGGAGCATGATTGTGCGCCCAGTTAAACGAGTCGGTGGTTGACGAAAGCGAAACGAATGCAGCAGAATCCGATTGTCTTCGTAGTGGTATCTTATGACCAATAGCGGCGCGCGTGGCGAGCGCCGTGCATCTTATCCGGTCCTGGCATTGTTCTCCGCGAGGAGGTCGTTGAGAAGCTTGATGTTCTCGAATTCCCCGTTGTAGGTGGACTCGAGGATACGCGCAACGCAGATAGTGTTTTCGTCAACGGCCTCCACAGCTTCGTGAGGGTCCATCACGAACGATGTTTTCTTCACGTTGACGAACCGCGTCTCCACTTCGAAGTAGTTGGAGAATTTCTCCCAGCACACCGGCGGTCGTCCACCAATCCATAGAAAAAAACGATCGAGTCGAAGTAGTAACCACGTACCATGTACTCGTTGGACGAAAGTGTCGCAACGAGTGATAGCTTCAGGAGCAATTTCCTCGTCTGGCGCAGCAGAACAACTTACCTGCACTTCGGAGCCGCACACGAAGTTGGGCTTGTCGTACGGCTTGCCCTGCGCCTTGCGCTTGTTTTGCCACTGGCGCTTGAAGGCGAGCCCCGTCAGCATGATGGCGTCCGATGACCCCACCGTGCCCACGCCCACCGCGCCCTCCGACTCGCCCAACGGCGCGTGAAAGAGATTTGCGATGATGTTCACGCACCGCTCCTGCCAATATAATTCGCGGGGGATTTTTTAGCCTTTTTCAATATTAAGCTCTTTAACCGAGTAAGAGTGTGATGGTCCAGAAAGCTGCAGACGGACATACCTGAAGGTCGTTGGTGATGGGGTATTCTTAGATGTCAATGTAGTTCTTATTGAGTGACTCCATAATGAGTTGGTCGCATTCCGACTCCATCCACTTGGTGACGAAGGACGCTAGGTTGAGGCGCGGGTTGCAATCCAGGAGCAGCT
Organism: Closterium sp. NIES-65; assembly: GCA_948144175.1. Classification (NCBI taxonomy): domain Eukaryota; kingdom Viridiplantae; phylum Streptophyta; class Zygnematophyceae; order Desmidiales; family Closteriaceae; genus Closterium; species Closterium sp. NIES-65. Next base: position 4,622,416 of record CANXME010001697.1, on the reverse strand, counting down.
CGTCGTGAATCATCTAATACGCCGCCTCCTTGGGAATGCCGTCCTTGCCCATCCGATACCTGCAAGAGGGTAGCACGATTAGTCATTATCACATGAGGGACGGCAGTAGCAAGCGGTGAGCGAGGAGTAAAGAACGCAGTATTTGAGAGTTGGGTTATAACGGAAAATACTTGGGAACAGATGCCGAAGTGTAGCGAGAAGCGAATACGGACTCCACGACATGATCGTCGTCACTGGCGTGGACGATGTTGTGCAGCATTGTGGCGTGGCGAGCGTGCGCAACAGGGAGGAGGTGGGAGGCTTGGAGAGGGGAACAAACTCCCAAGCCGAAGTGAATATTCAACGAGATACAAGTTGAAGAGCCCCGAAGCTTGTTTTTGTGGTGGGTGTGGGAGTAGCCTCCAAGCGAGCTCCCCCTGAACCCTGTGGTTTGTGCCAGGTTTGGTCGGGTGGCTGGTTTGGGCTAGAAACTATTTGGTTCAAGCTCAAATACAGGTTCGTCCCTTCCTTTGAAAGGCTCGTCAGTCGAGGCTCGTTCCTTCCTTGACTAAAGGTCCGAGCTCCACCAGGCCAAAGCCGAGTGTGGCTCGTACATATATGTTCAGGAAGAAATTACCCCATGCCTTGGGGCATTCGAGAACGACGGATTCGGAATACAGTACATGCTTGCACTTGCAAAAACCCCAGAAACGAGAGACATGGCAGAGTATTCCAGTCAACGAATAAATAAAGAGGGGCAAACTCGAATGAGACCGAATTTCATTTGTGGATGATGGGAGGCAAGTCTGTGGTCCATAGACTGGCAGCTCGGGGAAGAGGTACGGCGCGCAGAGCCTCGATGTCCTTTACAAACCCACAGACCTTTAATTCCTTCGAGTGCTACTTCACTGAATGTTCATACCACTTCTGTGCTTTCAAAGTCCCTCCACGTAAGCAAACGATATCTGCTATTCCACGTGTCATGTCTACTCGTTATCACCAAACTGCACAGTTTGCCTTCCGAGCCCACAGTTGACTTCCCGAGCCTCTCTGGTTACCAAATGACGCCCCGCAAAACTGCGGAGAGTCGTAAGCCCAAAATTGGTTGGCGAGAGTCCCAACCGCTCCCTCCTGAAGGGAGTAGGGCAAGGCAAGCTGTGTACATATTGGAAATTGTTGTAATTCAGGTCATGCTCGACCACATAGTAGTCACGTGAAACTCCTAGGTAGAGCAGAAAGCCAATAGAGCTGGAGCCCAATCCACCGGGGAAAAAAAAAACACCAAACAGATTCTATGCGATGGCGCCGCTTTTTACTCAGCGTCGTCGTCGAAACCCTGCGCGACCGCGCAAACGACAGTTTGCGGCGCATGCATCTCCTCTCCGAGCTCGATAATAGGTAATCAAACGGTCGATCGCGGTCATTTCCCGTGCATTCGCCCTATGTTTGCCTCAGCTACATTCCCCTCCCGCGCTTCCTAGTCGACGTCACACCCTGCCACCCACGCTTCCCCTCGTCGCCGTCGCCATCCCCCACGCTTCCCCCCACCGTCGCCCTCGCTTCCTCCCGCTGTCGCTCACACTTTACTCCATCGTTGACCACGCTCCCCCTCCCGTCGCTTTCGCTTCCTCCCACCGTCGCCCTCGCTTCCTCCCACCGTCTCCCTTGCTTCCTCCCCCCGTCGCCTTCGCTTCCTCCAACCGTCGCTTTCGCTTCCTCCCACCGTCGCCCTCGCTTCCTCACACCGTCGCCCTCGCTTCCTCCCACCGACGCCCTCGCTTCCTCCCACCGTCGCCCTCGCTTCCTCCCACCGTCGCCCTCGCTTCCTCCCACCCTCCCCTACACTCCGCCGTCGTCATCACTTCCCTGCCTATCACGTTCACCCTCTTCGTCACACGTCGCCTCTCTCTCTCCCCCTATTCTACCTTCACCACTCCTACCGTCGTCCATGGTTACCACCCCACACTTGAACCCTTCTCATTCTCTCACATTCTCCCTTCTCCCTTGCTTCTCGCCCACAATAAACGCAGAGATGTATGGCGCCTGGGCGCTGGGTATGGGGTCGTGAATTGTTCGCTGTGGGGTGTGTGAGGGTGTGTGGTGCGAAGGCTAGGGGAGAATGAAAGCTGATGGGGTGCGAGTCGAGGAGCACGCACCCTGCCCCTCACGCTGTGTCACTCAGGATGTGAAGGAGGAGGGGACGGAGGAGGGGAGAGAGGAGGAAAGGGAGGAGGAGGAGGAGATTGGAGGGAGAGGAGAGATAGTGGAGAGGGCTGAGGAGGGGAAGATTGGAGGGAGAGAAGAGGGAGTGGCGAGGGCTGAGGAGGGGAAGATTGGAGGGAGAGAAGAGGGAGTGGCGAGGGCTGAGGAGGGGAGAGAGGAACTTGGCGAAGAGGCAGAGGGTGGGGACGCTCCCTCAAGGGAGGGAAGGGCGAGAGGAGAGACGGGAGTGGAAGGCGAGCAGGGTATGGGTGTGGGTATGGGAGAGGACGCTGTAGGGGAGGGGTGGATGGAGGAGGAGAGACAGAAGCTGCAGGCGCTGCTGTGTGCTGCGGGCCTCACTCTGCTGGCAGGGGGGTCCAGTCAACCCAGTCAACCTGGTCAACCAAGTCAACAGGGTCAGCAGTAGGGCCAACATCTGCATGCTCAGCCCAGTGAGCAGCAGCAAGGCACGGAGGCCAACAATCCCTCCACCAATCTATCAACGTGCCAGTCCAGCAGTCACCCTCTCCCCGCCCACTTCCCCAGGCCCCTCTCGTGGGCGTGGGCGCCCTGCTCTCGCCTGGCCCTGTCAGCCTCGGGATTCGAGCAGCTGAGAGTGAAGGTGGGTTGGAGAAGGTGAGAGTGAAGGTGGGTTGGAGAAGGTGAGAGTGAAGGTGGGTTGGAGAAGGTGAGAGTGAAGGTGGGTTGGAGAAGCTGAGAGTGAAGGTGGGTTGGAGAAGGTGAGAGTGAAGGTGGGTTTGAGAATCAGATAGGCACCGCACCTCCCAAGTGATCACCCTCCCTGCTTGCTCATAGCCATACATGAGTAAACTGTTTCCAGTTTCACCCCGAAGCAAACTGTTTTAAAACGCTCAGCGCTCTCGATTGCGTCTTATTCTAATTCGTCCCAATCCATATCTTTTTTCCATCCCATGCACCCCGCACGCACACACACACACACACGCACGCACGCACGCACGCATGCACGCACGCACACACACACGCACGCACACACACACACGCACGCACGCACGCACACCAGGGCATGCAATCCATCGATCAGATGTTCTCCCGTCGAACAGCACGCTCAGCTGCTGCCCACCATGCACCGCCCACACCTGCTCCCAGCCATGCCACTCTTCCATGCCATGCCGCCCTGCCATGCCATGCAAGCACTGCAAGCATAGCAGCAGCTGATGCGTCAGGCCATGGTGCGCCCATTGCACGCGGCCCAGCACATGGCACAGCAGCACTTCGTGACTCGTCGTCCCCTTTGCTGAGAGCTTTCAGTCGAGGCTCTGCTTTAAGAAGTGAGGCTCATAGCCAGGGAGAGGAGGTGGGGCAAGGAGAGGCGGACAGGCAAGGAGAAGCAAACAGGCAAGGAGGGGCGGAGAAACAAGGCGATGTGGAACGAGAGCTGGTGGAAGAGGGCAGATGAGAGGTCAAGGAGAGGGCGGACATGGGTGGGGGAGGGGTGATGAAACGAGGAGGGGAAGAAGGGGAGCGAAGTGAGGGAGAGGAGGGTTTTGAAGGAGTGGGGCGGCGTGAGAGTAAGAAATTAAGAATAGAAGAGCAAGGCAAGGCTTGTAGTGAAGAGGAGAAGGGAACAGAGGAGCGGGGCTCTGAAAAGCGGGGGATTGGGGAGCAAGGGACAGGGGAACGGACAGATTCAAGAAGAAGGAAATTAGTGGGCCGGGGAAGAGGAGGGAGAAGAGTGAGGGGCAGCAGAGGACGGCTGGGTTCACACAGCAAGAGGGGTGCTGTTGAAGGGGCTCTAGTGAGGATGCTGGGTCAGAGGCGAGTGAGGAATGAGCACACAAGCATGGAAGACTTGGATTTGGGTGACAGCCTGTCTCGAAAGGCGAATAGTATGAGTGGAGAAGGGGGAGTGGTGGGAGGCGGCGTGGATGCGGTGGGAGGTGGTCTTGCTCGCCCAACAGTAGATGATGGTGAGGCAAGGGATTTACGGGCGAGAGGAGGAGGACAAACGCCAGGTGCACTGGGAGGGGTGCAGAGTGATGCTGACGAGGCGGAGGAAGGGGCAGAGAAGGAGGTGAGGAGTGAGGGTGGGGAACATGGAGATGCGTCAGTGCAAAAGAGGAGGAGAGTTGGTGCCACCGCTGGACAGGAATCAAGGGCTTTCTCAACAATGCGAGTCACTGGCGAGCGTGGTATCACAGGCGATGGTATCACAGCGTGGTATCACAGGCGTCATCTCATCCCCCCATCATCTCATCCCCCCATCATCCCATTCCCCCATCATCTCATCCCCCCATCATCTCATCCGCCCATCATCTCATCCCCCCATCATCTCATCCCCCCATCATCTCATCCCCCCATCATCACATCCCCCCATCATCTCATCCGCCCATCATCTCATCCCCCCATCATCTCATCCGCCCATCATCTCATCCCCCCATCATCTCATCCGCCCATCATCTCATCCCCCCATCATCTCATCCCCCCATCATCTCATCCCCCCATCATCTCATCCGCCCATCATCTCATCCCCCCATCATCTCATCCGCCCATCATCTCATCCGCCCTTCTTCTGTGTCTCCGTTGCTCATTTTCTGCCTCCGTGCATTCTTTGTTCCCCACCGTGCATCAGAGTTTGTGGTTCGTGTCTATGCAGGTCTGCCATGCATCCAGTCGTGATGAGTATAGGGTTTGATGATACTAGTCATCTACAATAGCTATACAGTGTATTGTTATTGATATTGGTTGGATGCGTCTCATAATACACATCACGAAACAAGACAAGACTAAATAAGCACAAGCACAAAGCTAGGAGTTGGTAACTTTTCAACCCACTCCTGTTGGGACTCATGGTCCTGGAAACCTGTACAAGCATGGGTTTGGAAGGAACGGGGAGGGAAGAGGGAATATTGCAGAATACACGAGGGGTGAAGGTGGAGGGCATGTATGGGAGGAGTTAGGCAGAGTGAGCGAAGCGGAAAAGAGAGTAAGCAGGGTGGAGAAGGGGGTAAGAAAAGGGGATAGCCAGTAAGCATGGGGTTAAGGAGGGATGTGAACAGGGGAAATGAGAGGACTTGGGGGGGAAAAAGGGTTGAATGAAAGGGAATAGAGAGTAAACAAGGTGGAAAAATGGGTGAGTACAGGGGGAAAGAGAGAGAGCAGAGGGGGAGAGAGTGAACAAGAGGAAATAGGAACGATGGGTGAATACAGGGGGTAGGGGAGTGAGCAGGGGAATTTAGGAACGAGCACAGGGGGAAATAGACTGAGCAGGGGGGAAATGGGTGAGAAAGGGGGAAAGAGGGGTGAGAACAGGGGGAAAGAAGGTGAGTAGGGGGGGAAGAGAGTAAGCAAGGGGAAAGAGAGTGAGCAGGGGGCAAGTGAGTGAGCAGGGGAGGAGAGAGTGAGTATAGGAGTGAGCCGGGAAAACAGGGGATAGCAGAGGGGGTAAGAGAGCGTGAAGGCGAAAATGGGTGAGAAATGGGGAAAGTGGGGTGAGCACAAGGGGAGTGAGCAGAGTGAAAGAGGATGAGCAGGGCAAAGAGATTGAGGAGGGGGGAAGCGAGTGAGCAGGGGGAAAGAGAGTGGGGGGAGGGGGGTGGGAGAGTGTGAGCCGGGTTAGAGAGAGAGAGCAGGGGGAAAGAGGTTGAGCAGGGGGGAACGGTTGAGTGAAGGGGGGAAGAGGGGTGAGAACACGGGGTGAACAGGAGAGGAGAGAGTGAAGGGTGGGGAAAAGAGTGGGCAGGGGGTAAGAGAGTGAGCAGTGGGAAAGAGAGTGAGCAGGGAGAGTGAGCAGGAGAGAGCGAAAGGCAATGGAAGGGGAAGTGAAGGCGACGGGTGGGGAAGCAAGTGTGAAGGGCGGGAAAGCGAGTGCGGCATGCGGGGAAGGCGACCGGCGGGGGAATTGAAGGCATCGGGGGGGAGAAGTGAAGGCGACTGAAGGGGGAATTGAAGCAGACGGAAGGGGGAATTGAAGGCGACGGGAGGGGGAAGAGAAGGCGACGGGAAGGGGAAGAGAAGGCGACGGGAAGGGGAAGAGAAGGCGACGGGAAGGGGAAGAGAAGGCGACGGGAAGGGGAAGAGAAGGCGACGGGAAGGGGAAGAGAAGGCGACGGGAAGGGGAAGTGAAGGCGACGGGAAGGGAAAGTGAAGGCGACAGGAAGGGGAAGTGAAGGCGACGGGAAGGGGAAGAGAAGGCGACAGGAGGGGGGGAAGAGAAGGCGACGGGAGGGAGGGAAGTGAAGGCGACGGGAGGGGGGGAAGTGAAGGCGACGGGAGGGGGGGAAGTGAAGGCGAACACTCCGGGGGGAAAGTGAAGGCGACAGGATGGGGGGAAATGAAGGCGAACACTCCGGGGGGGAAGTGAAGGCGACGGGAGGGGGAGAAGTGAAGGCGACGAGAGGGGTAAGTGGAGGCGACGGGAGGGGGAAATGAAGGCAACGGAGCGGGGGGAGGGGGGGGAGTAGGGGCGACCGGGGGGGAGTGAAGGCGACGGGCGGATCGAAGGCGACGGGCTGGGGTCGCGAACGCGACGAGCTGCGGAAGCGATGGCGACGACGCCGGCGACAGAGAGCGGACGCATGGGACCTAGGGAAAGGAAGGCGAGGGCGAGGGGATTGTCACGCTTGGACGAACAGGTGCGATTCGATTTTCGCCGCGAGTTTATGCTACTCAGTAGTTGCACAATAACCTGCATTTCGACACAAAAATCTTTACCTAGCAAACACTAGCTTTGCGTGTCATCACCGAAATCGGCGCCACCCACATCCTAAGGCGCATCTGATCCCTTTTGAGTGAACGCCGACGCCCTGCCCTGTCTACAGGTATGCTCTATGCCTAATATCCTGCGTGCTGTCTCAAACTGTGCACAGTTTGGTATGCACGTGCTTTTCTGGTCGTGGGAAGGACCCCACCCATCATGCGAGAAACTTTTGTCGCAAATTGGTTTCGCGAGTGAAAGTATCTCGCAATCCAACCGAACCTCTCCGTGCCTGCCTCCCGAACCTAGTTTTTAGCGTTGACTTCCGTTGAGTAATTCAGGTCTTGGGCTTTAAAAGCCTATCAGAAATAATGCTGCAATGTATGTGTGTGTCATTTCATCTCATGGTACCTTCCTAAAAGCCTCTAGATGCTAGCTTGAATGCAAGCTTTGACTAAAATTATGGTACAAAGGAATTCATATCTGCCGTACAAAAGTACGATCATCACTTGCTGATGGGTTGAACGGCAATCACAGACACGACGGAATGCCCTGCAGAGTCAGTCCATGTGAGGCTACCATACGTGAAGTCCCATGATGCGGTTGTCACAGTGAGCTTCACAGAAAACATGGCGCTTGCACCCTTGTTCAGCACCAGCTTGCTAGGACTCACCACAACCGCCACACCTGCTGGTGCGACAACTGATGCAGTGTATGTTGACATCGCATTTACAACGTTTGTTACAGTTCTTGAAACTGTAACTGTCTTGACAAGCCGTCCCACCGAGATTGAGGGTCTGTTGAGGTCATATGGTTTAATCCCCGCCAGCTTGACTCCTCTCGGAAGCATTGCTTTGGCCTTTGAAATCCCCAATCCTGCAAGGAAATTGTAATAATCCATGGCTCCCGCATTGTATGTCAGCCCTGGGTCCAGCAATCGAGAGGGGTTCACATGGCCCCCACCCATGTCCCATGGTGTGGCCGTAACCCCAGCCGGCGTGCCAATGGGAGCCCCGGCAATATTGATACGGGTCGCAGTTGTGACAATCGCGGAAATGACTTGAGATGGGGTCCAGAAGGGGTACTTTTGCATCACAAGTGCTGCGATTCCAGCCAGGTGCGGAGTAGCCATGGATGTCCCAGAGATAGCTTCAAACGACGGCTTGCTCGCAGAGGAGAGAGAATCGCTGCGCCATGCCGCCCACAGCGACACCCCTGGCCCGATAATATCCGGCTTTAAGATGTCGTTAGTGGGCTTGGGGAGGGAGGGGGTGGTGTAAGGGTTCGCAACGGGGCCTGTGGAGGAGAAGTACGCAAGGGTGGGGGCGGTGGGGGCGGAGAGGCGGGAGAAGGACGGCGCGAGCGTGGCGACAGGAGAGGCCGTGGAGCGGACATAGGTTCGCAACCGATCAGCATCACCAGCAGAGAGGTACGCAATAGGCAGCAGCTCGTGGTACGGTGTGAAGGGCTCGAGCGACGCGGGAATGTTGACCATCAGCACGGCTTTGGCACCCTTGCTGCTGAGATCATTGAGCTTCTCCCCTGTGGACATGCCACCGTATGAGCAGATGACGATCCGGCCGGAGACAAGAGTAGCATTGAGAGCGCCAGACAGGCACTGGTCCGCACGAGTGGTGGATATGGAGGAGCGGCGTGCGGCGATGCCTTCGATGAGGGGCGTGGAGGTGAGGGACGTGGCGCCGGCACCGTAACCACTGGTGGTGACGATGGTGCCGTCGCCGAGAGTGAGGTTGGCTGCACAGTGCCGGCTGATGGTGCTGCGGATGGGGGGAAAGAAGGGAGGAGGAAGGGGGAGGAGGGGGGGGAGAGGGGAGTGAGGGGAGGTATGGGTGAGGACGGTGCGATGGGGGAGAAGGGACTGGGAGAAGAGAAGCACAAGAGAGAGTGGGAGAAGGGAAGAGAGGGAGAAAGGCAGGGAGGCAGGCATGTGAATCTGACCTTGCTCCGACGGTGAGGTAGAAGGGGGAAAAGTTGGAGATAGTGCGGTAACCGGAAGAATCGTCCCGAGGAGGCCCGCTGTTACCAGCTGCATACACCACTGTCACGCCCGCCTGCTCACACACAGCAACGGGAAGCAGGGGGGGAGAAAAATGGGGGGAGATGAAATGAGCAGGGAGAGAGATGAACGAGAGCGACACGAGCAGGAGGAAAGCCGGAGGCACAGCCACCGCTGTGGCAGAGAGCACTGAGGAAGGAAACCGCAAAAGCGCCACAGGATGTGCGTTCACATCGCGGCAGGAAACCATACTGCCTTCGCACACCATTGGAACATGTGATGCCGGTATTGAGGCGAATGGTAAATCGACCAACGCACGGAGAATCAACGCGCACACACCAGGTTGGCGTTGAGGTAGGATATGTCATTGAAATAGGTGGCTGACGTGTCCAATCCGCCCAAGGACAGGCTCAGCACGTCAACCCCGTCAGCCACTGCCAGGTTGACCGCTGCTTCTATGTCGGCGAACGAGGCAGTGGTGCCGCCCGACTGCGCGTTGCTCCAGAACACCTTGTACACTGACAGGCGCGCACGCGGGGCCACGCCGCTTGCTGTGCCGATGGTCTGCCCGCGGGATGTGGTTACTGTCACGCCCGCGTTGCCTGCTGCCGCGCTGGTGCGGAGATGGGAGGGGGGATGAGTGGTGCGGGGGGGGGAAGGGGGAGGGGGGACGACAGGGGGAAGGGGAGGGGGGGGGACAGGGGGAAGGGGAGGGGGGGGGACAGGGGGAAGGGGAGAGGGGAGGACAGGGGGAAAGGGAGGGGGAGGGGAGGAGAGGTAGGAGTGGAGCTTTCTGACAAGGAGGATCTTCAGAAAAGCAGAGGCTACATGCTGCATACATACATCCACATCTTTGCTTCGATCGCCCCGCCCATCCCCGTGTGGTTCCAGTGACCCGCAGCGGGAATTCCCCTTCCCCCAACCCTCCCGTGACCCGCCCCATCTCCGCCGTCTGACGAGTCGCCAGCCAACCCGCGGTCACCCCGCTTACCCTGCACACCACGTGCCGTGCCCGTCCGCGTCGCGCGCGGAGCGCCAGTCGTCGGTAAGGCTCACCGGCGCGCCAGTCATGGCGCGGAACCCCGCGTTCAGGTACCGCGCGCCGATGAGCTTGCCGTTGCAGCGCGGGAAGTCCGCGGTCGTCTGGCACACGCCGCGCCACGTGGACGGCCGCGCGCCGTAGGGAACGGTTGCCTGCGGAGCAGGGGAGAGGGGAGCGGGGAACGGGGAGTGGGAAGGGGAAAAGGGGAAAGGCGTTAGGGGTGCAAGCCAGCGGGAAGCATCATCGGAAATATACGTGTCGCGATGTTCGGCTGATGCAGCAGCAGAGCGGAACACGGACTCCGAAGTGTCTAGTAGGACGGACGACTTTTGAGTCGACTCAAAGTCGCTTGGTTTCGGACAGACACCTTGAATCTTCAAAAACACTCAAGCGTCTGATCTCCTAGTAAGGCAAGTAAGCGTTTCGGATAAGTCTGACCTCTCATTTTATAGACCGATAATCTCGCACGCGCTTGAAATGTAATAAATGTACGAAAACGAGCGCAGTCTAGAAGTAGTTGACGAGGTAATCTCCACTCACGTTCGTGTCGCTGAACGACGGATGCTCCGGCCAAATGCCCGTATCCACTATACCGATCACCACGCCCTCTCCCGCTTTCCCCTGCCCGCCCGCGCTCGCCCACACCGATTCGGGCAGCTTCAGAAATTCCGACGAGTCCGTCGTCAGCTTGCGCATCGCGACGTTCGCGACAACGTCGGCGACGTTCGGGTGCCGCTGTAGCTTTCGCAGCTGCGAAGGCGTGAGCTCCGCGGCGAAAGCGTTACTCGCGTATTTGTAGCTGTACAGCACGCGGCTCGTCGCAAGCCCGACGTCGCACGCTACCTGCTTCTGCATCCGCCCCAGCATCTGCGCAAACGCGCGCGCTGGCCCCCGGCGGAGGTCGATGCGCGGAAGCCGCTGCGCCAGACGACCGCCTGCACGGCCGGCGCGCTGCGCAAGGGTTGCGACTCCCGCGCCGACATCAGCGGCGGCGGCTGTTTTGGAGGAGGGCGCGGTGGCGTCGAATCCGGGGATGCCACCTGTGTACGTGGCGACGGGAGGCACGCTTCGCATGCGAACGATGTAGAGCGCCGACGACCCGCCGGCGACGGGCTGCGAAGATTGCGCTGTGCTGATCTCGTCGCCCACTGCTGGTGCGATGTCCTTGTCGCTCAACGTGCCTGCCACAAGGCAATGAGAAAAAATGGAGATGAGGGAGACAGTTGGTGAGTGTAGCCGCTCGCCGCTCAATTGGGAGCAACGCGGCGCGGGAGGAGACGCGGCGGCAGTGTCGTCATGCGGCGACATACTCAGCATTCACAGCGGGTTGGAGATTATTTTCCACTGTTGAGTGCACCCGGACCGCCTAGCACGTACCATCATCTTGTGCCTCAATCGGTGCGATGCTGGCGGAGGCGAGAATAGCGGAGAGCATTACTGGCACTAGCCAATGCAAGTGTTGCCGACGCGGCCCGGTGGAGGTCACCACCCTGTCTTCGCCTCGTTTCCGAATCGCGCGCACACGCCTCGTTGACGACGACGGCGACGACGGCGAAATGCTTTGGTTCAATAACGACATCGTCGATGTCGTCGATGATGGTGAACCTAGTGACGATGACGTGCCAGTTGTGCTTCTAAACTTCATGCGGGCACAGCCCGTCGCCATGCTCTTTAGGTGATTCTGAAGCCTTTGCGGTTCGCGCTATGTTCAGCTGTGTCGATGGTGAGTTAGTGTGCCAGAAATTCAACATATGCCGTTTGTCAAGAGAGAGAAGTCGAAAATCCAGCTATTTAATCAAGAGTGCTAAGGAGCATCTAAGCGTGGCGGGAGCAGCGGGAACACGAACGAGCCAGCGAGCACCTGTGACTTTCATGCTCCTAGTGCATGCCTGTCGATTCACGGACATTTGTCCGTTTTTCCTGAGAATTCAGGGTTAGTTTCAGCTCAGCTCGGAGATTTTCAGGGCTTGTTTTTCCCCAGCCCGGATTTCTAACAGACAGATTTTGGAACTCCCCGGATTTCCGTACCTGCCACCCCCTTCCCCTCCCCCCCTCTCTTCCTCACCTTAGACCGTGAACTTGTTCCTCTCCCACTCCTCCCAACAACACCAGCCCCCAACGTTCCACTAACGTATGCTGCTCTTTAGTGTATGTATAGCTCGATAATTTAGCTTTATTACGCATGCTTCTCAGAGCCGGAAATATGAATGCCCGATGGCTCAGGGTTGTTTTCGAGACAGCTCAACTTCTTACGGGCTGGACCCCGACCAGTCGACAGCCCTGTCCTAGTGATATCATTCTTATCCTAGTGTTTGCTCGTTCTGTAAAGTGGAAACAATGTTTTTCAGAATCAAGCCTATTCACCAACGTGTTTCAGTTCAGAGGAAAAACTGGCGGCGCTTCGTTCAAGGCTTGTGGACGATATCAGGCTGGTTGCGACAGAACGTAATCGCGTGTGGCAGCTGTGGCCCAGCGGAGCTTCAAGATTTGGCAGGATTTGTGTTTTGAAGAATTTGCTCATGACAGTAGCAGTGCTGCTGGTCTGAGGAATTTGTTGGTCCCCTAGCCCAGCCCGGCTTCCTTCCGACTATGTCAACACAAGTCACCCATTCTACACCCCACTCACACAATTAGCTGCTCAGATTCATATAAATTTGAGGGTGGGGTAGGGGGTAGGGGGGTGGGGGGGTGTGGAGTTGAAGAGTTTTTTCCAATCAACTTTCTGTTCTACTATTCTTCAGTCCCTGCAAATTCGTTCGGACAAGCATTCAAAAACAAACACGCGGAAGTTCCCACACCCCCCAATCCTTCACTGTGGTGCGTACAGGTGCGTGGCATTTGCTGCTGTTGCAACAAACAGCGCAAATCCATGTCGGGCAGGATTCTCGCGGCTCGTTCCCGTGAGTTCTCTCGAATTCGTTTTTGAGCCGCCGTGTATCCTTCCCCCCATGTGCTGAGCTGAACCATGTCAGGTTAGACACCAGAAGAGACAATCTAGCAACACTGGAGTTTGGAAAGTGAAGGTTTTATCTAATCGCCACGGGCAAAAATAAAGGTTCTCGTTGAGAATGGGAATGTTTTTGTAGCCCGATTAACTTTCTGGTGGCGTCTGCGAGTGGCAAACCTTGTTCTGTCTGCTACTGTACATGATTGTTTCCAAACAATTGGACTTTCTTGGTGGAGGTCGCGGCAAAGGCGACTGTAATATCCGGGCCGCTGCCCGTGCTCATTCGCAGAAGGCAGTCAAATCTTAATAAATACGGCATCTATACGCAGTACGTTTGAAGATTTAGTGTACTGGAGTTGGTGGGGCTGTTTCAAAATTGTGGTACAGCTTGGTTTGTCGTAGGTGCGCGAACATGTGTTGGTGAGGTGAGCCCAGGAAGGTACAGTAGGTGCATGGATGTCCGGGGAAGGTAGTGCAGTACACGTACAGTGTCACAACATAAACAATTCTTCATATCTGTTACGGGTGCAATGGACCTAGGTAGATGTTAAACGAGTACGACATGTGAGCGAAGGCATGAGCGAACATTTATACGAGAAACATGCAAACGGTAACGCGATGTGTGCGAGCTAGCTAGTGCTGCGGAGATTAACGGTAGTGAGCTAGACTACAGGGGTTGGCACGAACGACTAGAGGTGATCTTAGTTTTGCTTGGTTCCTTAGTGTTTGCACATTCACGGAGGAAATTGGCAAGAGTTTTCACTAGCAAAGTTGGAATTCTGTTACGAGTGCAATTGAGTGAACGAACGAGAATTGCACTATCGAAGCAAGAGTACATTGAGCGAAGGCATGAGCGAACATTATATAGCGAAACTAAGGTGGTAACGGTAATGGTCGCGCGACGAGCCTGGGACTGAGGTTGGGAAAGTGTCGAAGCGTAGGCCCGGAGCGCGGGTTACCAGCCGAGCCGTAAGGTCAGGATGCGATGTGCGAAAAAGGCGGGATGATGAATGATGCGATGGTCGCGAGTGGTAACGGTGCTGACTGAGGTGCTACAGTGATGTACGCGCTGAGTAGGGACGCGAAGTAAGGAAAAGGGAATTTCCTTACACTACCCCCCCCTCCCAAGGAGGTCCTCCTTACGAAAGCGCGTGGATGTCTCTGAAATTACGGCTGCGCAGATAGTCCGTGACGACTGGGTGGTTTTCAATTTTATCCAGTGGAACCCAGTTGTCCTCGGTGGGGGTACGATCTTTCCAGCGGAGCAGGAATTCCACTTTTCGAGCTCCTCGAGGGTCACGAACTCTGTGGCTTAGGATTTTTTCGGGGGTGATGACGGGTTCGGTTGGTGGTCGTGTCATGCTGGAGGGTCGATGTCGTGGGAGTTGGCTGGTGGAGGGCACGTAAGGGCGAAGTAAGCTGACGTGGAATGACGGGCTGACGTACCAGTCAGCAGGGAGGAGGAGGTGCGCGGTGACTGGTGTCACCATGTGGCTGATTCGAAATGGCCCGCAGTATCGAGGGCGAAGTTTGGGAGTGATGGGCAGGCGGAGGTTCTGAGTGTCGAGTAAAACAAGATCGTCGGGCTGGTAGGTGACGGGTCGACGGTGGCGATCGGCGTTGCGTTTAGCGATGATGTTTGATTTTTTTATTGCTTCGGCTGCCCTGGTCCGTGCTGCTTGCAGAATCTCGGCGAACTGTTGTGCCCGTGGGACGGGGTTGTCGGGATTTGGTGTCATGGGTACTGTAGGGTCCTGTCCGAAATTCAAGTAAAACGGCGACTGTTGCGTCGTGGCTGATGGCGCGTTGTTGTACGCGAACTCGATGAGTGGCAGCTGCTGTTCCCACGTATTCGGATCGTCGCACGTGGCTCGAATCAGCTGCTCCATGGTCTGATTGGTCCGTTCCGTCTGTCCGTCGGTTTCGGGGTGGTAGGATGAACTGAACTGTAAGCGTGTGCCGAACTGCTGCCACAGGTTCCGCCAGAAGTTGCTGGTAAACTTCGTGTCCCTGTCGCTGATGATCGACGCGGGTATCCCGTGCAGTCGAACGACGGTGGAGATGAAGAGTCGGGCGGTTTCTTCGGCTGGGATGGATTTCCTGCATGCTGCGAAATGAGCCATTTTCGTTAGTCGATCAACGACGACCAGGATCGCGTTGTTCCCACTCGCCCCAGCTGGTAACCCCGTGACGAAGTCCATCGTCACCTGCTGCCAAGCACGCTCTGGAGGCGGGATGGGTTGTAATTGCCCAGCTGGTCGCTTCCTGCTTGACTTCATGAGCTGGCAAGTGGGACACGATGCCACGTGTCGTTGCACATCGGTCAACATTTCCGGCCAGTAGTAGTACCGCTGCAGCTGCTGCCGTGTTTTCTCTACCCCGAAATGTCCCGAGGTAACTCCGTCGTGTGCTTCCTGTAGCAGTAGTTCCCGCAGTAGCGTGTAACCCGGTACCCAGATGCGGTCGGTTCCAGTTTTTACGTAATAGACTCCTTTTGCCGCTGCGAATTGCTGTGAGTTGCCTCTTGTGAAGAACGGGTCTGTTTGATATCCGTGGGTAAATAGGCCTGTTAGCAGTGGGCTAGTCTGGGCGAGTAGTATCGCGTGGATTTGGGCAGTGGGGCGGGTCAGTGCGTCGGCGATGTTCGAAGCTCCTTTTTTGTAGGTGACCGTATAATGAAAGTTCGACTCGAGGAAGTCGAGCCATCGAATCTGTCGTGGGTTGAGATGGGGCTGTGCGCGGAGGTACTGTAGAGATCTATGGTCTGTCCGTACTGTCACGTCGGCGCCGGTCAAGTAGCAGCGCCACACTTTGAAGGCGTGCACGATCGCGAGCATTTTGCGATCGTGTATCGGGTAGTTTCGTTCAGGCGGATGTAGCTTGCGTGATTCGTAGGCGACGGGTTGGAGGCCGTCGCCGAAGTCCTGTAACAGTACTGCTCCAATGGCGATGTCACTCGCATCGGTAACCACTTCGAACGGTCGGTGGGGATCTGCGATGCGTAGAACGGGTGGTGAACAGAGAACATTTTTCAGGGCAGAGAAGGCAGCATGCTCTTTCTCCCCCCACGTAAAAGCGACCCCCTTACGCAGTAAATCAGTGAGCGGGGCTGTTAAGCGTGCCATGTCGGGCACAAACCTACGAACGTAATTAACAAAACCTAAAAAACTCTGCAGTTCGGTGATGTTCGTCGGGGGCCGCCACGCTTTTACCGTATCCAGCTTCTTTGGGTCAATCTCAACCCCAGCCTCCGAAATGACATGACCCAAAAACTCTAACCTGTCCTTAAAAAACTCGCACTTGGAGCCCTTAGTGAGTAGTCGATGTTCCTCTAAAACCTTAAAAACTGCTTCAAGATCTGCTAAGTGTTGCTGCTTATCCCGGCTGTAAACTAAAATATCGTCTAGGTAAACTATCACGCATTTATCTAAAAGCGGTCTAAACGCCTCGTTCATGGTCATCTGAAAAGTTGCAGGCGCGTTCGTCAGCCCGAAAGGCATCACTGTATACTCGAACGACCCGTACCGAGTCCTAAATGCTGTTTTGGCGCAGTCTGAGGGTTCGACCCGAATCTGATGGTAACCTCCCCGTAAATCTATTTTCGAGAAGACTCGCGCTGTTCGCAATTGGTCGATCAGTTCGTCAGCGCGGGGGATGGGGTATCGTGACTTGATTGTTACCCTATTAAGCGCTCGGTAGTCGATGCACATGCGAAAACCTCCGTCTTTTTTCGGTGTGAACAGTATCGGTGCGGCGAACGGTGACGAGCTCGGTCGAATAAACTGCTTCTCTAACAGGTAATCTAACTGCTTCCTTAACTCGTCGAGCTCGGGCTGTGTCAGTCGAAATTGCCGCTGTACCGTTGGCTGTGCCCCTGGTTCTAACTCAATCCTATGGTCGTGCGCCCGCTGAGGTGGCAGTCCCTGCGGTAAATCGTCTGGAAATATCCCCGGGAACCGTTTCAGTAGTGCCTGTAATTCGGTCGGTACGGCTGCTAGCAGTTTCTCTAAATCACTCTGTTGCTCGTCTTTTTCTACGATTGCGATATCCACCGCGTACATGTCAGCTCCAGCAGCGACAGCTCGTTTCATCGTGATGGCATTGACCTGGACTGTCGAAGCTTCGGGTGGCTGCCAGCGAGGTAAAACGACCCAGTTACCACTACTTCGCACTGTGCAGCTCCCTGTCGTCCAATCGATCCGTGGGTTGTACCGTCGCAGCCAATCACGTCCCAGTAAAATATCGTGCCCATCCAGCGTCGTTGCGAGCATTTCCTGTGTAAACCCGAAGTTTCCCCCGCAGCGAACTTTTACTCGCTCCACCTTTTCTCGTATGGCCAATGGCGTGCCGTCAACTAAACGTGCATCTATCTCAGGTAAACACCGGTTAAGTGTTAACTGTAGTCTCCGTGCGGTTGCAGTATTAACTAAGCTGTGACTTGCTCCTCCGTCAATAAAGATTTTTACTGCTGCTCCCTGTATTTTCCCGTAGATCAGTACCGGGCAATCCGTCGCTGTACCCTCCTTATTCATCCGAGCCCGATCGATAGCGTGAATCGGTACTGTGACTCGGTGAGGGTCGGTGTGGTTGGGCGAGCAGGCAGTCTCGTCAGTAGTTGGCCCGATTTCTACTGACTGCTGGCGTTTCCCTGCCTCTGAGACTCCCTCCCCTGTTCTGCTCCTCGACGCCTCAGCTCCTCTGGGCATTCGCTCTTGCGATGGCTCGGCCGGTTGCAAGCAAAGCAGCGCCCTCTAAATGGCGTGGCAGCTGCATTCGTTGCGACGGCGTGTACAGTGGCGTGCTCGATCGGTCCCCGAGGACGATGTCCGAAATAGGACCCCGGTCTCGGTCGTCGTAGGATATCGATTTTCTCGGCGAGCGCGAGGATTTCGTTGAAATTCGATAGCCCGCGTAGCATTATCTCGTGCGATATGTCCGGCTTCAGCCCTCCGACGTAACGGTCCACCCGCTCCGCCTCGTGCATGTAGCCGACCTGCTCGCAAAGTGCGAGAAAACCGCTGGTGTAGTCTTGGACCGACCCGAGCTGGCGCCAAGTGCGTAGTTTCTGACGCGCTGAAATCGAAGCCGCGATCGGCTCGAAACGCGCCCGAAGCCCTGCGCACCACGCATCCCACGTGCTGTATTGGGCGGTTTCGCAGAATGAAGTCCAGGTAACAGCTGGACCCGAGGGCCCTTCCTCGCGCGACGGTGGCTCGTAGGCGCGTGGCGACGTCACGATGACTCGCCACCAGTCCATGGCGGGGCCCCTGAGTAATGAAACCGCATACCGGATCTTGGCGGCGTCCGACTCGACGTAATTGGCGTCGAAAAACACGTTCATCGTGAAGACCCACGACTGAACTGTCGGGCCGCCGCGTTGGCTTGGGTCGAAGCAGGGTGGTCGTTGCGGTTTGAGTGGCATTGGGGCCATCATGGCGTTTTCGCCACTTGTCGCCGCAAACTCCACGTGCCGACGGGTTTCTCGGTGCTCCCGTGGGCTTGATGTGTTCCTGTCTCCTCCCATGCCGGGCATCGGTTGGGCTGCGCCGTCACTGGCTGCGCCTGAGCGCTGTCCCGTGCTGTTGTTTTGCGTCGGTGTGCCGGATGAGATGACAATCGGTTCCTCCAAATGTGCAGAAACATTAGTTGGTGCGTGGGATGTCGTCGGTGCATTCATCGTTGACTGTTGACGGGCGGAGTCACGCTCCGCCGTGAGTGTCGCGATTTCGAGCGCTGACTCCTCCACCTGTCGCACGAGACGATCGAGTTGCTCCTGCGTCAGCGTGGCGAGATTGAAATCGGCCATGGCGGGGGTGTCGGGCAAGCTCAGCGAGAGCCTCGGTCGTGGCCGTGCGTGCTTTCGAGAGAGCACTACGAGCGGCGGTGCTGTGACGCTGAGAGTCGTCTACCCCCCCCAAAAAATTGAGATAGTGGGAAGCGAAGGTGTGGATGCGGTCCGAGATGAGATCGTAGGCTCTGAATACCAAGTGTTACGAGTGCAATTGAGTGAACGAACGAGAATTGCACTATCGAAGCAAGAGTACATTGAGCGAAGGCATGAGCGAACATTATATAGCGAAACTAAGGTGGTAACGGTAATGGTCGCGCGACGAGCCTGGGACTGAGGTTGGGAAAGTGTCGAAGCGTAGGCCCGGAGCGCGGGTTACCAGCCGAGCCGTGAGGTCAGGATGCGATGTGCGAAAAAGGCGGGATGATGAATGATGCGATGGTCGCGAGTGGTAACGGTGCTGACTGAGGTGCTACAGTGATGTACGCGCTGAGTAGGGACGCGAAGTAAGGAAAAGGGAATGTCCTTACAAATTCCATAATTAGTCCAACAAGAGACGGCAACAATGACTACATCAGGCACCTAGCAACCCTGCTGCTAGCCTGGTCGACCGCCAGCACAGCTCGGTCGACTGCCTGCCAGCGTTGCGTAGAGGAGCCGCGCCAGCATTGCAGAAAGGCGACCTGCCAATAGAGCAGGTCGACGGCGTGCCAACGCTGCAGCAGAGGGGCTGTCCAGCGTTGCCCCATAGAACACAGCAGTGTGCACGCCCGCAGGTGTGCGCAGACGATTGGCCCGACTTGCCTCGTTGGGCATTCGTCGGCTGTTGTCTGCGCCTGACGAGCCATATCGACTCCGGGATACCAGCCCGCAGTCGCCTGCGCCATCGCAACTTTGACGACGTTCGCGTGCCTCCGCAGAACTCGTCGAGCAGGTTACCCAGTCGACCCGGTCAATCACCAGGTGCTTCCGGTCGACCTCCAGGTCCCTCTGGTCGACCACAACTCCCGTCGAGCTACCCCTTGGTCGACGGACCCCTTCCGTCGACAAGAGCCATCAGCGGTTGTCGCCGAGCTCCCCTCGTCGACCGCTGCTCACTTGTCAGGTCGACGGACTGCTTCGTCGACCTCCCGGTCGAACTGCAGGTCCTGGTCGACGTCCCACTCGTCGCCCAGACCAGTCAGTTGCAGCTGTCGAGCTCCCTTGTCGACAGCAACACCACAGCGGTCCCCTGCAGCTCGACGAAGCTTGTCGAGCAGCTTTCTCACTATGAACGGTCGGTTGCTACTCCCGTACATCCGACCAAGTCGTCGGCGTTGCCCAAGCGAGGGCGGGGCCAACACTCCATTATTGTTAACACTCCCTTGCCGCGCTCACGCTTGGGCCTCCAGCCCACACGGCAGTACTCCACGGAGAAAACTCATCCTCGGCGTGCACCCCACACACAGCACGCCGTCACCGCACCAGCCGTGCAGAAGGGCACGGCACCTATCGCTGCACCTCATCGTCGCCGTCACCGACGTCGGCCAGACAAACTTGGCCGATGGCGACCGAGCACCGGTTGAAAGCCGGAAAATGCAGCGCCTTCGTCAGGAAGTCCGCCAGCTGCTCGGTGGTCGGGATGTACTTCAGCACAAATTTCCCGCGCCTCACCATTTGTTGCACCCAGGCGTAGCGTCGCTCCATGTGCTTGAGGTTGCCCGTTAGACCCAAGCCCTCAGCGACCGTGATTGCCGACTTGTTGTCGACGCGGAGGATGGTCGACTTCCCAGCGCCGAGGAGCTTGAATTCCGCAAGGAGGAAGCGGAGTCGAGGCCCCTCCTTGCCAGCATCCGTGGCCGCCACGTACTCCGACTCGGTCGATGACAATGTCGCGCACTTGATGCGCGAACTCAACAAGGAGACTACGGCCCCACCGTAGACGAACACGTAGCCTCTTGTGCTTGTCCGGTTCTGCTTGTCGCCCGAGTCATCGGCATCGACGTAGCCGATCAGCTCCAATGATTCTGGTCCACCGCCTAACTCCAAGGCGGTATCGCGAGTGTCGGCGAGGTAGGCGAGGCAGTGGTCGACCTCGCGCCAATGCTAGTCGCTCCTCACCGTGAGGCCACTTCCCACCTTGCTGCTGGCAAACGCGATGTCCGGCCTTGTAGTCATCGCCGCGAACTGCAGCGAGTCGACCTTCTGCCGGTACTCCTCCTCTTCGCGTTCCTGAGCCTTCTCGTCATCGAATGTCACCTGAGCGTAGGCGTCGATTGAGACCGGTGTCGTCGGGACTCGACCGCCCTGCTCTTGGTAGATGAAGCGCCTGTGTAGCTTGTCGGCGTAGCCCTGCTGGTGCAGCCACAACTTCCTGGCCGGCCTGTCGCGCACGATCTACAACCCAAGGTACTTCACCACCGGCAAGATCTCACGTAGCTCGAAGGTGGTCTTCAGCAGCTCTTTCAGCTCCTTCAGCATTGTGGTGCTACTGCCAGCGGCAAGCAGGTCGTCGACGTAGACCAGCACCCAGCAAGTCACTAGTCCGCGCCGTACACCTGCGTGAAGCCCTTCACGACTAGCATCGCCTTCTCGCGCTCGACGGTGTCTTCGATTCGGTGCTTGGTCGTCAGAACCCATCGGTTCTTCATGATGTTCACCCCCCGTGGGTGTTTGACCAGCTCCCAAGTCCCCATAGCGATGCGGCTACGGATTTCTTCTTCCATGGCGGCCTTCACCGCCTCGCCCTTCCAGCTCGACAGCGCCTCCTTCACCGTCATCATGGCGATGTCCCAGTTGTGTTCGGGGTAGGCATGCACGTCGGGGTTGAGCTCCGACAGGTCTTCATCCTCCTTGGCATCGTCGTACAGCAGGTCGTCGTCAACCTCGTCGTACACCGTGGTGAAGGCAGCTGGCGGTAGGCAGGCGTGGAAGCTCAACCGCTCCGGCGGCCGTCGCGCTCGACCTGTGCATCGCAGCTCGGACTTCGTGATCGGCACTTCCATTACATCGCTGTTGGTGGACTCCTCACCTGCGGACTGCTCCCCTTTCTCGTCAACGAGAACGGCATCGACCAGCTGCTTCCACCGACCGTTTGTCTAATGCTGCCTTCGAAAACTCTCCTGTCCACCGCTCTGGCTGCAGCTCCCCTGTCGTGTGTACCCCTACCGTTGCCTCCTGTTCGACCGGCTCCCCTGTCTGGTGCTCCCCTGTCATCGTCGGCTTGGAATCTTGGTCGACGAGCTTGGTACCCTGTCGACCGCTCGCGATGCCATGGGCCGGCGCCACAAGCGACGCCTCAAGGCTCCCCTCATCGTCGGTGGGCGACACAGGTGCCGACCTAGGCTACGTCGCCCTTCTCCAGCGGCCCCGCCGCCCTTCTCCAACAGCCTCGCCGCCCTTCTCCTGCGGCCCAGCCGCCCTTCTCAGCGGCCCTGCCCCCCCTTTCACCAGCAGCCTTGCCGCCCTACACCGCACGCGCTGCCCGAGCCGCCCGAACCGCCCGAGCCGCCCGACCCGCCGGAGCTGCCCGAACCAGCCCGAGCCGCCTGAGCCGCCCGAGTCGCCCAAGCCGCACGAGCCACCCGACCCGCCCGAGCCGCCTGAGGAGCCGAGCCGCTGGGGCCACGGAGCCGCAGTTGCTGCTGTGCCGTCCGAGCAGCCGTGTTGCCGTGTTGTTGTACTTCTGAGCTGCCCGACCCGCCCTGTCCGGTGAGAGCAGCGCTTCTGTCACTACACTCCCCCTGTCCTACAGTTGATACTGCAAGTCTACTACTGTCATGGCTACCCCCATTGTTCTCGCTTTTGACGATGAGGGTCGAGCCATTGACTTTGAGGTTTGGGAAGATGACCTGCAGCTTTTCCTACAGTGCGATAGGGCAGACGGTCTCTCCCTCTTTGACCTCACCTCTGGCGCCTCTCCTGCCCCTACTGCTGATGCTGACCCCACTGTTCGCTCTCAGTGGGCCACGCGCGATGCTGCTCCACGTCTTGCTGTGCGTCGCCACCTGCCTACCACTGAGCGCGCGCACTTTAGGCAGTACAAGAGTGCTCAGACTTTGTACGACGCTGTAGTTGCGCGCTACTCTTCCCCTGCCACTGCTGCACTGAGCCGCCTCATGCTACTGTACCTCTTCCCTGACCTTGCTACCTTTCCCACAGCCGCTGACCTCATTACGCACCTCCGCACTAGTGATACTCGCTACCGCGCCGCGCTTCCTGCTGAGTTCTACGCCAAGAACCCCCCCCCCCCCCAATGTACATCACTCTCTATTATGTCGTCACTCGCCTCCCTGACTCCCTTCATGTAGTCAGGGACCACTTCCTCTCAGTCTGTCCTAGCACACTCACTCTTGACCTCCTAGAGAAGGCCCTCCTAGCAGCGGAGAAGAGCATAGTCGCTGTAGGAGCCTCTCGTGGTGACCCTCGCACCCCCATCTTTGAGGGGTGCTCTCCTTCCCCCTTGTTGCCCTCTGTCGCCTGTGCTGCTACGGCCGACCTCGTTGGTCTTGAGTCGGTCGGTGCGGCGTCTGCCCCTAGCGGGAGACGCCGCTCAGGCAAGGGCAAGGGGGGCAAGGGCGCGGGTGGAGCTAGCGGGGGTGGTGGAGGTGGCGGTGGAGGCGGCGGAGGGAGTGGGGGTGGCGGTGGGAGTGGTGGCGGGGGTGGCGCTGTTGGTGGCAGCAGTGGAGGCGGAGGCGGCGGAGGCAGTAGCGGTGGGAGCGGAGGTGGCGGTGGTGGCGGGGGTGGAGGCGGCAGTGGTGGAGGAGGTGGAGCTGGCCGGGGTGGTGCTTCGCAGCGGAGCGGCTCCGGTGGTGGTCAGCGCCAGCAGCAGCAACAGCAGCAGCAGCGTTCTCGGGACATCCCCCCTCCTCAGCAGCTCCGTGAGTGGTACACGCAGCGTCGGCGTGGTGGGGGTTTTGGTCCGTGCACCTGCGTCCTTCGCTCCAGCGACCGCGCGGGTGAGCAGTGTGGGGGTGCCCACCCCACCCAGCGCTGCTTTGGCCGCCTGACGGACACTTGGCGTCAGCAGTTCCCCGAGGCTAGTGAGATCCCCCGCTGGGGAGAGCCGTATAGGGCTGGTGTAGCTATTTATGATCTTGACTTTGATGCTATCCTTGCTGCCATGTATGCTGTGACTATTAGTGATGAGGGTGACTGTTACCGGTGTTTCCCGCCCGACCCGGGCATTGGAACTGCTGCGCTAGGTGCTAGTGAGGCTGCTGCTCTAGGTGCCAGCGCGTCTGCGCCCTCAGGTACTGGTGAGGCTGCTGCGCTCTCACGTACCGCGTCGGCTTTGGCCTCCCTCACCTTCACACTTGACTCGGGGGCTTCTCGCTCCTTCTTTCGAGACCGCACCACACTCACGACGCTTGGTCGGCCGATTGCAATCTCCCTGGCAGACCCTTCTGGGGGTCTTGTCCTCTCTCACTTCTCCACTGTCCTCTCGTGTCCGGCTTCCCCTTCTGGCACCTTGTCTGGTCCTTACCTCCCCTTGTTCTCGACAAACTTGGTGAGTGGTGCTAACCTGCAGGATGCGGGGGATCACCATTTTACTCCTGCGAGTCAGCGGGTGACCCACTGCTCGGACGCCCGCACGGGCCGACACCTGGCCACGTCTTCGCATCGGCCGGGGTCGAGCCTCTACACCCAAACCAATGGGTCCCCTCCTATCCCTGCGTCTGGCCAGGTAGCTGCGTCGAGTCAGGTGTTTGCTGCAGCGTCCAGGTCTGGTCCGGAGTCTGCCCCCTGCTTGTCTCGCCTCCTGTCTCAGGAGACTCTCCTGTGGCACCACCGTCTTGGTCACCCCTACCTGCCTTGTCTTCGAGGCATGGCTTCCCGTGTCCTTGTCTTTGGTCTTCCTCGGTCCCTAACTCCCCTTCCTTCGAGGCCTGGTCCTTCCTGTGTCCCCTGTGTCGAGGGGCAGCTACAGGCTGCCCCTCACTCCTCTCAGTTTCCCCCGACAGAGGCCCCGCTGCGGAAGCTTCAGATGGACGTGTGGGGCCCGGCCCACATCCGTGGACAGGGTCACGAGCGCTACTTCCTGCTGGTGGTTGATGACTACTCGCGTTACACCACGGTCTTCCCCTTGCGCAGCAAGGGTGATGTCATTGAGGTGTTGATCGACTTGATCCGCGCAACTCGTCTCCAGCTCAGGAGGAGCTTCGGCTCGGACTTTCCTGTTCTGCGTGTGCACTCTGACCGAGGCGGAGAGTTCTCCTCTGGCCTTCTGCGAGCCTACTGTCGTGCGCGAGGCATCCGTAAGACCTTTACGCTTCCAGATTCTCCACAGAAAAATGGGATTGCTGAGCGCCGCATTGGCATGGTCATGGACGTCGCTCGTACGTCTATGATGCATGCGGCTGCCCCCCATTTTCTGTGGCCGTTTGCGGTTCGGTACCCGGTGCATCAGATTAACCTTCACCCCCGAGTATCCATGCGAGAGACCTCCCGAGCTTTGCTGTGGACGTGGAAGGTTGGCGATGCGTCTGCGTTCCGTGTCTGAGGATCTCGGGAGTTTGTCCGCGACATGTCTGGAGACAAGCAGTCCCCTCGTGCTGCTCCTTGTGTCTTCCTTGGCTTCCCCCCTGATGCCCCTGGGTGGCAGTTCTACCATTCCACCTCTCGTCGTGTTTTGTCATCCCAGGGTTGCTGAGCCTGGGGGTGCTGAGCCCGGGGGTGCTATGCCATGAGCTGCTGAGCCTGGGGATGCTGCGTCTGGAGCTACTGAGCCTAGAGGTGCGGAGCTTGCGGCCGCTAGACCTCCCCTTGTGGCGTCTGGCGGTGCTGGGCCTGGAGGTTCTCCGGGTGCTTCTTCTTGGCGGGAGCCACTCTCTCCACAGGAGCTGCGCGAGTGGTTTGCTTGGCGCTGGAGGCGTACTACTAGAGCTGGAGCTTCTTTGGCCGCTCAGGGTGTTGGTGCCGCCGGTCCCGGAGGTGCTCGTCCTGGGAGTGCTCGAGCTGCTGGGCCTGCGGGTCCGACTGGACCTGGAGCTGCTGAGGGTGTTGGCGCTCAGACTACTGCTGTTAGTCCTGGCAGTGGTCCTGCTGCGGGTGCTGCTGGTGCTGCTGGAGGTCTGCAGGTGGAGGTGCTGTTGGCGCTAGTGCTGCCGCTGAGGGTGCTGGTGCTCTCCCTGCTGTGTCTGGAGTTGCCGCGCGGCCTCGTCCGTACTTCGTTCCGCTCCTTCAGCGGGTTCTTGGTACTTCTCCTCCTGTAGAGTGTCCACCGCCTATCCAGCCACAGTCACAGTTACCGCCCGCCTCCCCACTATCTGCTCCCTCTCCTTACACTGGTCCTACTGGAGGTCTTGCTGAGCGTCGTAAGCCTGCGTCTCGTTCTGCATCGTCTATTTGTGCTGCTCGCACTAGTGGTCGCGCTTCGCGTCAACGTCCTCCTCCTGTCCCTGGCACGCACCGGATGTCTCTGCGTCTGTCCACTGCTCCTCTGCGTGTCCCTTTGCCTTCTCCTCCTGCATCCTCTCTTCCTACGATTGCCGACCCGGAGTCAGACTCTCTTTGTGCTGCGAGTCCTATTGTCACGCGTCTCCTTGCTACTGTTGTCACTGACCCCTCTTTTGAGTCCACCGATGCGTCTGCTCTAGTTGCTGAGCTCGTCGACTTTACTGCTCCCTGTCGTCTAGACTACGCTGCTAGTCTTGTTACTGAGTGTGCGTCTCTCTGTCCTGCGTACGTCGGGGGTGAGTGTGCTCTAGAGGACAGGCAGGAGGAGTTCCAGTGTTTGGCTACTGCTTCACCTCATCTCGCGTCCGTACTGCACACCCCTGAGGGAGACCCAAATGCACTAGACATCCCGACTCCGTGCTATTACGTTAAGGCCGTAGAGGGTCCCTACTCCTCTCAGTGGCGCGCAGCTATGGATGCAGAGATGGCTTCGTGGAAGTCCACAAGCACCTACGTTGACGCGGTTCCCCCACCTAGGGCGAACATCGTCAGTGGCATGTGGATCTTCAGGGTGAAGCGGCCGCTGGGCTCTCCACCTGTCTTCAAGGCGCAGTACGTGGCTCGTGGCTTCAGACAGCGGCAGGGAGTTGACTACTTTCAGAACTTCTCTCCCACCCCGAAGATGACCACTCTTCGGGTGCTGCTATACATAGCCACTCAGCGTGACTACGAGCTTCACTCCCTTGACTTCAGCACTGCTTTCCTACAGGGTAGCCTGCCTCAAGAATTAAGCAAGTGAGGTCTAGTAGGCACAAGGCCTAGAAGAGTGCAAAAGCGGTGATGGTCACAAGGCTCAAGCGCCTTGGTGAACACATCAGCAGTGTTGGCCTCAGAGGCCACGTAACGCAGGCAAAGCTGACCACGCTGCTGCAGCTCTCGAGCAAGGAAGTAACGCAGAGTAATGTGCTTCGTTCTATGCTCTTATTTGTGCTCCTCACACAAGGCAATGGCTCCCTTGTTGTCGACGTACAGCACTGGAGGAGAACGAGGTTGCTCTCCAAGGTCGGTCAGCAAGTAGGTAAGCCAGCGAAGCTCCTGGGCCGCCATGGCTGTGGCGTAGATCTTAGCCTCACAAGTGGAGCTGAGAACACAAGAAGAGCGCGTAGAACGCCAAGAAACTGAACCAGAGCCAAGACTGAAGGAGCAACTTTGAGAGGACCGGTGAGTAGCCTGGTTGTCTGCCCAAGAAGGGACTGAGTGCCCAGTGAGAACAACTGGGACTCGCCCTCCAAGCACTAGCCCCATGCCCGACGTACTGCACAAGTAGCGCAACACCCTCTTAGCTGCATCCATGTGCTCCTTCCGGTGATGGCCGGCAGCGACATAGCGTGCAAGAATGCTGAGAGGGTATGCAAGGTCTGGTCGAGTGCAGGTCATCAGGTACATGAGGCAACGCAAAAGCTCTGGATACGGGCCGCTCGGCTCTACGGACTCATCCGAAGGCAGAGCTGAGAGCGAGTGACCGGTAGGCAGAGGAGTGGGCTGAGGCGAGGAGTACGTGAAGCCGAAGCGCTGAAGGACCTGCTGCACCATGTGTGACTGAGTCAAGGTGATGGTTCGGCGTGCTCTGTCCCGAGTGATCTGCAAGCCAAGATAGCTTCTCAGTTCACCCAGGTCTGAGCACGTGTGTCTCATCTGCAGCTCCGACTTCACGTGGGCGAGTGCTAGAGTGTCAGCAGTAGCAAAGACCAAGTCGTCGACGTACACAAGGACGTAGAACGGCGGTAGTGAGGTGTCGGTGCGCAGAAACAGCGACGGGTCAGCAGTTGAAGGTGCGAACCCAAGAGCCGCAAGCGTACTCCTTAGTGTGTCGTGCCACTCATGAGGCGCCTGGCGGAGACCGTAGACAGGCCGTCGGAGGCTCCACTGGATACCAGGAGGGAACGACCCAGTGAAGCCAGGTGGACGGCGCAGCCAGATCTCCTCGTGCAGGCTGCCCTGCAGGAAAGCAGTGCTGAAGTCAAGCGAGTGGAGCTCGTAGTCATGCCGAGCGGCAACGTGCAGCAGAACCTGAAGAGTGGTCATCTTCGGGGTCTGGAGAAGGTCTGGAAGAAGTCAACTCCCTCTCGCTGACTGAAGCCTCGTGCAACGTAACGCGCCTTGAAGACAGGCGGAGAGCCCGGCGGCCGCTTCAACCTGAAAATACACATCCCACTGACGATGTTCGCCCCAGGTGGGGGAACCTCGTCGACGTAGGTGCCTGTGGACTTCTAGGAAGCCATCTTTGTGTCCATGGCTGACTGCCACTGAGAGGAGTAGAGACCGGCCATTGCCTCTGCGTAAGAGCGTGGGGTCGGGATGTCTCGTGCATCCAGGTCTCCCTCAGGGGCAACAAGCATAGACATGAGATGGGGCAAAGGGGCAGCAAAGCACTCAATCTCCTCCTGCCTGTCCTAAAAAACGTCAGTGCCAAGAGCACACTCACCCTTGACGGACGGAGGACAGAGAGACTCAGACTCAGCAACTAGGCTAGCAGCGTAGTCTAGACGACAACGAGCAGCAAAATTGACAAGCTCAGCAACTAAGGCAGACGTAGCAGCAGACTTAAAGGAAGGGTCAGTGACAACAGTAGCCAGGAGACGCGTGACAGTAGGACTGGCAGGACAAAGAGAGTCGGACCCAGGGTCAGTAAGAGCAGGAAGAGAGGAAGCAGGAGGAGACGGCAGTGGGACACATTGTGGAGCAGTGGACGGACGAAGCGCCATCCGGTGAATGCCTGGGACAACAGGAAGACGCTGACGCTGGACACGACGACTAGAGAGAGTAGTGCGGACAGGCGACGCAGGATGAGACTCAGGCGACACAGGGCGAGACTCAGGCTCACGAAGCTCAGTAAGACCTCTAGTCGGACCAGTGTATGGAGCAGGACCAGGGAGAGAGGAGACAGACGGTAACTGTGACTGCTGTTGGACAGATGGAGGACACGCGAAGGAGGGAGGAGGACAAGGAGGAGGGAGCTGACCAAGAACCTGCTAAAGGAGCGGAATCAAGTACAGCCAGGACCGTGCAGCGACACCAGAGGCAGTAGGGACACCCACACTAGGGTCTGCAGCACCAGCGGCAACTCCAACACCTGGGTCCGCAGCTCCAGGAGCAGCTCCAACGCCCGGGTCCTCAGCACCACCAGCTGCTCCAACGCCCGGGGCCGCAGCACCAGCGGCAGCTCCAACGCCCGGGTCCTCAGCACCTGCAGCAGCTCCAACGCCCGGGTCCGCAGCACCAGCGGTAGCTCCAACGCCCGGGTCCTCAGCACCAGCAGCAGCTCCAACGCCTGGGTCCTCAGCACCAGCAGCAGCTCCAACGCCCGGGTCCGCAACACCAGCGGCAGCTCCATCTCCCGGGTCCGCAGCACCAGCAGCAGCGGGGTCCGCAACACGAGGCGCGCCACTCCGAAGAGTGCAGCGCCGCTCGTACCACTCACGGATCCGCTCGCGGGAGGGGAGCTCCCGAAAGGGAGAAGAAGCACAAGCACCAGTCCCAGCAGTATGTCTGGCTCGAGTGGTACCTCTCAGGAGGCTGCAGTACTGTAAGTACCACGCACGCAGCTGCTCCGAGGAGAGGGCTCCTCCAGGCGCAGGACTCCCAAGCCCAGAACCTCCAGACCCAGAACCCCTAGACTCCGGACTCTGCAGCTCAGCACCACGAGGCTCGACACCCCCAAGCTCAGCACCCCCAAGCTCCACACCCCTAGGCTCGACACCCCCAGGCTCCACACCCCCAGGCTCAGCACCTCCAGGCTCAGCACCCTCAGGCTCAGCACCCTCAAGCTCAGCACTCCCAGCACGACGAGAGTCGACAGCTACCTCAACAGGCTCAACTGGGTCTACCCGAGACACACCTGAGGGAGCGGCACCCTGAGGGGGGAGGGGGTCTGCAACAGCAGCACCTGGCGCGAGGAAGAGAGGCGGGGGGGGGAGCGGGGCAGTGCGGTAGGGGAAGAGGCCGTAGTAGGGGACGGACTCGTCAAAAGTGACGTCCTAGAAGTGCAAGAGTCGTCGCGAGGTGGCGTGGTAAAACTGCCAACCAGACGCGTCCGGGAAAAAGCCGAGGAAGACGCAGGGAACAGCACGGGAGGAGAGCTTGTCCGCAGACGTATCGCGGACAAAAGCTCGAGACCCCCAGACCCGGAAATGCGACGCATCGCCAACCTCCCCCGTCCACAGCAGCGTGGGTGAGGTCTCCGGCAAGGAGACACGGTGCCAGAGGTTGAGCTGATGCGCAGCGTACCGGACTGCAAACGGCCACAGAAAGTGGGGGGCAGCCGCATGGATCAAGGAGGTACGGGCGACCTCCATGACCAGGCCAATGCGGCACTCCGCAACCCCATTCTGCTATGGAGAGGCCGGAAGCGTGAACGACTCCTCAATGCCGTGCTCAGCATAGTAGGCTGCCAAGAGGTCGGCGGAGAACTCGCCACCTTTGTTAGAGTGCAAGCGAAGGACAGGAAAGTCCGAGTGAAAACGCTCGCTGAGCTGGAGACGGGCTCTGCGGATCCAAGGGATCAAGACATCAGGGAACTTACCCTTGGTGCGCAAGGGGAAGACCGAGGTGTAGCGCGAGTAGTCGTCAACAACTATCAGGAAGTACCTCTCCTGACCCTGACCACGGACGCGGGCTGGGCCCCACACGTCCATGTGGAGCGTCTGCAAGGGAGCAGTCGTCGGGGGGAAACGAGGAGGAGTGAGGAGCGGCGCGCTGCCGTCCCTCGACACAGGGGAGACAGGTAGGAGCAGCCGAGGGTGGGAGGGCAAGAAGGACTCTGGGCAGGCCAGAGACAAGGTACCGGGAGTGCATGGCATGAAGCCGCTGCACAGACGGGTGGCCAAGGCGGTGGTGCCAGAGGACAGTCTCGTGTGCCAAAGAGCAGCACGAGCAGGGGGTGGACAGCTGACCTGATGCGGACGCGGACGTAGACGCAGCAACCTGAGTGGACTCAGTAGTCAGTGTGTACAGGTCTGACCCCGGCTGCCGAGTGAAAGTAGCCAAGTGACGACCCGTACGAGCACACGTGCAGTGTGTTACACGCTCGTAGGCAGGGGTGAACTGGTGAACACCCCCGCCCCGAAGCGCACACCCTGCCACCAAGTTCGTAGAGAACAAGGGGAGGTGGAGACCTGACAGTGTGCCCGACGGGACCGCAGGGCAAGGAAGGACAGTGGACGAGGTCGCAATGACCGGACCCCCAGAGGGGTCAGCAAGGGAGACAGCAACTGGCCGAGCAAGCGGCTCAAGGGCAGTGCGGTCACAAAAGAAGCAGCGAGAAGCACCTAAGTCCAGTGTGAAGGTGTGCAGTGCGGCAGTCGACGCAGTAGTAAGGGGAGGAGACACACGAGCACCTAAAGCAGCTGCCTCACTAGCACCTGGGGTAGCCGACACACGAGTACATGGAGCGGCAGACGTATTGGCCCTGATGCCCGGGTCGGGCGGCACACACAAGTGCTCAGCACCCTCTCCACTAGTAGACATCACATACATGGTAGATAGAATAGCATTGAAGTCTAGAGCATAGATATCAATCCCCTTCTTCAAGAGATCAAGCCAGCGGGGCAGCTCAGTGGCATGAGGGAACTGAACACGCCTAGCGTCCTCGAGACGAGAGAAGCAGCTCTGTGTGGCGTGCTGTCGTCCACACTGCTGATCAGTGCGGTCACCAGTGCGAATGACGTACGTGCAGCTAAAACCACCCCCACCCCCGTGCTGAGAGTACCATTGACGGACTTCCTGGGGCGAAGGAGTGTGCTGCTGGCCCTGGCCACCGCCAGCGCCTCCACGGCCACCACCACCGCTGCCACCTCCTCGACCGCCCCAACCCCTACCGCCGCCTCGTCCACCACCACCCTAACCGCTGCCTTCACTCGTGCCACCGCCCCCGCCGTTGCCGCCACCACCCCCACCGCTACCACTCGCCCCTCCAGCCGAGCCACCACCCCCACTGCCTCCACCACCCCTATTGCCGCCTCCCCCGCCGTCACCGCCACCACCCTTGCCCCCTTTGGCCTTGCCGCTGACGCGCCCGCTCGAGGCAGACGCAGCGCCGACCTTCTCAGCACCGAGAAGAACGACAGCAGCAGCAGAGGCGACAGAGGGAAGAAGGGGGGAAGGAGAACACCCCTCAAAGAACGGGGTACGGGGGTTGCCTCGAGAGGCAACTAGAGCGACTATACTAGTCTCAGGTGCAAGTAGCTCCTTCTCGAGGAGGGCAATGGTGAGCTCAGTGGGGCAACGAGCTAGGAAGTGGTCCCTGACAGCACGAAGTGTGTCAGGGAGGCGGGTGACTAGGTGGTAGAGAGTGAGCCAGAGTGGAGGGGGGTGCGTGGCAAGGAACTCAGCAGGCATGGCGGCACGGAAGCGGGCCTCACTAGTACGGAGGTGCGTGATGAGGTCACCGATTGTGTGGAACGAGGCCAGGTTGGGAAATAGGTAGGGGAGGGAGAGACGGCCTAGTGCGGCAGAGGCAGGTGAGGAGTAGCGAGCAACTAAAGCTATGTACAGTGCCTGTGCAGTCTTGTGCTGACCAAAGTGCTCGCGTTCATCTATCGGCAGGGAGTTGCGAATAGCGAAGCGAGCGTGGGCATCACGAGTCTGCCACTATGAGCAAGCAGTGCTGTCAGCAGTAGCAGCAGGGGCAGTGACATGGCCTAGGGCGTGATCGTACAGTGAGATGTCATCCTTGGCTGTGAGCTGTAGGTAGAGGTGCAGGTCATCGAGCCAGGTGTCAAACTTCACAGGGCGGCCCTCAGCATCGAACACGAGAACCTGTGGGCTAGCCATAGGAACAGCAGAAATAGCAGCAGTAGCAGTAGGAGAAGCAGGTAGGACGAACCAGGTAGGGCAGGGCGGCGCGGCTCGGTTCAGGTCAGGGCGTGGCTCGGCTGGGTGGCGCGGCTCGGCTCAGGGCGCGCGGCTTGGCTCGGGGCGCGCGGCTTGGCTCAGGGCGCGCGGCTTGGGTCACGGCGGGAACGGGCCGCCCGAGGCCTCTAGGTGGTGGGCACGGGTCGGCGAGGTCGGCACGGTGCGCCAATCACACTCCCCCGTAGCCGAAGTTGGATTGGAGAATGCCGCGCTCGCAATAGCGCCCCACATACTCTCTCCGTAGTCCTCCTCCGCTGCTGCCTCGGGGTTGTCCTCACCCTTTTGCTGCTCCTTGGCTGCTGCACCTCTCTCCATAGGTTCACCAAGCTTGCTGGTCCCTCCAAGATTGCACTTCTTGGACTCCTTCTCTTTAGCGCGACCGTCCGCGCAATCGCCACTACCAGCCGCTCCACCTTTAGTGCTGACGCTTGCTGCCACTTGCCTCTCTTTAGGCATTGGGACCACAGGGATCTGCCACATCTCGTTGTAGACATCTCTGTCCTCATGAAGGTCCCAAAGAATCCGATCGCCAAGCCTTGCGGTGTAGGTCTTGGCTCCCTTCGAGTTAGTGTCCATGCCGGCCTTTGCCAACCGCCGCATGGAAATCAGGTTTGCAGCAAGGCTGGGCACCCAAAGCACGTTCTTGAGGCCCACCATCTTCCCATCAGCACCCTTGAACATGGCCTTCCCCATGCCTTTCACCTCTGCTCGCTGCCCCAAAGCCGATGTGACATGCTTCACCGGTGACGGCTCGAGTTCGGTGAGCAAGTCCGGGCGAGGTGTCATGCTATAGGTAGCGCCACTATCAATTGTGAAGATAGTAGAGAATCAGGAGCCATAGCTAGGAATGACCTAGCTAGGCAAGAAACAAGTTAGGCAAAAGAGGATTGAACTAGCAAGAATGAGGATACAAATAGCAAACCGTAGAAGGGTTGTACTCGCTATAGAGCACCCCACTACAGGCTAGAACATAAGATAATATTCTGACATCAATCACCCAATAGTCCAGGGGGTGTAGGGTCACCTTCCCCACAGCTGCTGGCTCCTCAAAGCCTTCATCCTTCCCTGGACCAGCCGGTACTTGCGTCGACACGAAGTAGAATAGACCCGGGTATCGATCGTCGCTCGGGTCCTTGTCGTTGTCTCCGTTCTTCATGTTTGCAGCTCCGCCACCACGACCGCCACGGCCTCTACGGCCTCGTCCTCTCCCTCCTCCTGATCCTCTACCCTCTTGGCCTTGAGCAGGGGTCCAACCATCAGGGAGTTTGTAGCAGTCGCGCCACATGTGTCCGCTCTTATGGCAATAGTGACACTCGCCGTCAAATCAGCCGCGACCGCGTCCGTAGCTCTTGTCGTCGCTGCCGTAACCGCCACTCCCGCGGCCTCCGCCAAAGTTGCTGCCACCAAACCTTCCTCCCCCTCGTCCTCTGCCTCTTCCTCGACCATATCCACGGCCGATGCTTGCTGCCCCAGCGCCATCCGCACTCGCCAACTCACGGCGGCGGAAGTCCTCTTGAAGGATAGCTCGCTTCATGTCTTCGAGCGAGAGGCGGGGCATGTCGCGATTCAGGTTGATGATGAGCGAGGACCATGATTCGGGGAGTATGGCCAGCAACTTGGTCTTCTTTTGGAGCTCACTATAGTTCAAATCAGCTCCCTCAAGCCGCGTCAACAAGTCGAAGAATTTCTGCACCCCTTCTTCAACCGCTTCATCCTCTTCAATTCGTAACGTCGCCATTTGCCGTTCCAACACCACAGCTACCGCTGCTGTTGCAGGAGCGTGTACACCCTTGAGAGCAGCCCATGATTTTGGTCCCTTCTCTGGTTCACGCTGGAAAGGTTTGATGTGACGGATTTGGCTGCTCCCCAACGCTTGCCCAAGTAGGAGGTAGCCTTGTGCGCTCTTCCGCACCCACGGGCTCTTCTCCGGGTCGTTCTCGGGACGCTTCTCCGTTCCTTCCATCACCTCCAGCAGGTCATAGTGGTCAAATATGTTCTCCATTCTGAAGGACCACTCAGCAAAGTTGTCACCATTGAACTTGTCAAGGCCAAACACTCTAGGCTCATCCCTAGATGGGCCAACACTTGGTTGCACGGGCGCCATGGCTGAGTCACGGGGTTGGCCTTGAGCTTGGGCTTCCTACCACCAGCACCTCTGCCACCCCTTTCCTTATGTCCAGCCATTGTCGAAACTGCTCCAAGGGGCTCTGATACCACTTGTTATAGTCAGAGTAGGCTCCAATGTGCCTAAAATGAAAGATAGAGTGCATAGTCGGATTTCTGCACAACGGCTTCAAACGTTCATATCGTTCTGGTCACAGCTTCAAATGACTTGATTCAACTTGGATCTGGAGCGTCTTATTGTCGCCTACAATTGTCAATTTAGATCGCACGATTTGACCAAGTAATGACGACACAGCACTGGTTTGAACGAACGGCACTATAGCAGCCACTATAGTCTTGGAACACAAGATAGGAAGAGTTAGGAAGAGTTACGAGTTGGGAATGACTCCCAGCTCCTACAAACCCCAAGAGCCGAGGTACAGTGATGTGGAACAGTGCCACATTGTCCCCAACCACGAAGGGTCTCGAAACTACCTTTCACTAGGGCCTACACCAAGTGAAATGTTACACTACACAAAGTAATGTAACTATCTTCAATATCTTGAGGTGCACCCTTTTGGCGAGCTTCGAAATCACTCGAGGCCTGACACAAAGGCTCGGGCTCTTCATCACAAACTCATCCTTGGGTTCTTGATGGGTCTTCTACACACACCTGCGACACGCCAAACGTTCGATACAGGACAAAATAGAAACCGCGCGCGAGACACAAACGACCGCGTAACACGCGTCTAGTGATATCTCGCTATTGACTCGACACACACACTCGACATCATGACTCAACATTCACACACCATTATAAGCATGAAATATATATTATCCCATGCCCTCATACCATTCCATACACACACACATGCACGCACACGGACAACAAGCCGAGTGCAAACCGTAGGGTTGCACCAACAAGAAGCAGGTAGGACGAACCAAGTAGGGCAGGGCGGCGCGGCTCGGTTTAGGTCGGGGCGCGACTCGGCTCAGGGTGCGCGGCTTGGCTCGGGGCGCGCAGCTCGGCTCGGGGCGTGCGGCTCGGGTTGCGCGGCTCGGGTCACGGCGCGAACGGGCCGCCCGGGGCCTCTAGGTGGTGGGCACGGGTCGGCGAGGTCGGCACGGGGCCGGTTGGGGCCCTAGAGGGGCGAGCGCGGGGCCGATCGGGGCCTGAGCGGGGCTGGCGCGGGGCCGACGGGTCCTGAGACGGGGCCGACGGGTCCTGAGACGGGGCCGACGGGGCCTAGTGTGGGGCCAACAAGGCCTGAATGGGGCTAGCGTGGGGCCAAACGGGGCCTTGACGGGGCTAGCAGCGGGGCCGACGGGGCCTGAAACGGGGCCGACGGGGCCTGAAACGGGGCTAGCGCGGGCCCGATCGGGGCCTGAATGGGACTAGCGCGGGGCCAACGGGGCCTGTCAGGGGCTAGCGCGGGGCCGACGGGGTCTTAAACGGGGCCGACGGGGCCTGAAACGGGGCTAGCGCGGGCCGACGGGACCTGAGAGGGGCTAGCGCGGGGCCGACGGGGCCTAAAACGATGCTAGCGCGGGCTGACGGGGCTTGAATGGGGCTAGCGCGGGGCCGACGGGGCCTGAGAGGGGCTAGCGTAGGGCCGACGGGGCCTGAAACGGGGCCGACGGGGCATGAAACGGGGCCGACGGGGCCTGAAAAGGGGCCGACGGGGCATGAAATGGGGCCGACGGGGCCTTAACGGGGCTAGCACGGGGCCGACGGGGCTTGAATGGGGCTAGCGCGGGGCCGACGGGGCCTGAAACGGAGCCGACGGAGCCTGAAACAGGGCCAACGGGGCCTGAAACGGGGCTAGCGCGGGGCTGATTGGGGCCTGAATGGGGCTAGCGCGGGGCCGACGGGGCCTGAGAGGGGCTAGCGCGGGGCCGACGGGGCCTGAAACGGGGCCGACGGGGCCTGAACGGGGCTAGCGCGGGGCCTGAACGGGGCCTTAAAGGGGCCGACGGGGCCTGAACGGGGCGGCTAGGGAGAGCGGGCGTGGGGCCGACGGGGCCTGAACGGGGCTAGCGCAGAGCCGTCAAGAGGGACCTCTAGGGGCGTGACACGCCGAGGCGCCCTAGGGCATAGTTAGGTAGGTAGGTAGGTAGTTACTTAGTGGTGGGCCCTTAGAAAATTTCGGTCCTAGGAAGGACATGCTGTATACCATGTTGGAATCACTGAACAGGAATGAAAAAACTAGCAGTGAAAACAGTACAAGTACCTAACCCTAGAATTGTGTACCCCCTACAGGCTAACCCATTGTACCCTAAACTAACACAACATATATATAATGTTTGACAGGGTTGCATATTTGTATCACTTCCATTCCTTAGTCATTCATTCTCGTTCTCATTTCCTCGTGGTATCGAGTAGGTTCCCCCGTGGGAATTGTGCCTAGGGCCCACCACATCGAGTTTTTTTTTCCTGCCCGAAGAACGCTCCGCCCGAGTCGCGCTTCGGGCTCTCACCTCGTCGAGCCGCCCTAGCGGCCCCTACGCCCTAGCGGCCCTATTGCCCTAGCAGCCCCTTCCCCTAGCGGCCCCACCGCCCGTCGATTCGGCCCCGCCGCCCTTAGTGCGGCCTCGCCGCTCTTTAGTGCGGCCTCGCCGCTCGTCGCTGCGGCCCCGCCGCCCGTCGCTGTGGCCCCGCCCTTCTCAGCGGCCCCATCACCCCACATTGCGGCCTCGCCACCCGTCTCAGCGGCCCCGCCGCCCTTCGTTGCGGCCCCGCCGCCCTACTCAGCGGCCCCGCCACCCTTCTGCTGCGGCCTCGCCGCCCTTCTCAGCGGCCCCGCTGCCCTTCTACTGCGGCCTCGCCGCCCTTCTCCTGCGGCCCCGCCGCCCTTCTCAGCGGCCCCGCTGCCCTCCTCAGCGGCCCCGCCGCCCTTCTACTGTGGCCCCGCCGCCCTTCTCAGCGGCCCCGCTGCCCTACTCAGCGGCCCTGCCGCCCTTCTACTACGGCCCCGCCGCCCTTCTCAGCGGCCCCACCGCCCTACTCAGCGGCCCCGCCGCCCTTCTACTACAGCCCCGCCGCCCTACTCAGCGGCCCCGCCCCCCCTTTCACCAGCGGCCTTGCCGCCCTACACCGCACGCGCCGCCCGAGCCGCCCGAACCGCCCGAGCCGCCCGACCCGACCGAGCTGCCCGAACCAGCCCGAGCCTCCTGAGCCGCCCGAGCCGCCCGAGCCGCCCGAGCCGCCCGGCCCGCCCGAGCCGCCTGAGGAGCCGAGCCCCTGAAGCCACGGAGCTGCAGTTGCTGCTGTGCCGTCCGAACAACCGTATTGCCGTGTTGTTGTACTTCTGAGCTTCCCGACCCGCCCTGTCCGGTGAGAGCAACGCTTCTGTCACTACACTCCCCCTGTCCTACAGTTGGTACTGCAAGTCTACTGCTGTCATGGCTACCCCCATTGATCTCGCTTTTGACGCTGAGGGTCGAGCCATTGACTTTGAGGTTTGGGAAGATGACCTGCAGCTTTTCCTACAGTGCGATAGGGCAGACGGTCTCTCCCTCTTTGACCTCACCTCTGGCGCCTCTCCTGCCCCTGCTGCTGATGCTGACCCTACGATTCTCTCTCAATGGGCCACGCGCGATGCTGCTCCACGTCTTGCTGTGCGTCGCCACCTGCTTACCACTGAGCGCGCGCACTTTAGGCAGTACAAGAGTGCTCAGACTTTGTACGACACTGTAGTTGCGCGCTACTCTTCCCCTGCCACTGCTGCACTCAGTCGCCTCATGCTACTGTACCTCTTCCCAGACCTTGCTGCCTTTCCCACAGTCGCTGACCTCATTACGCACCTCCGCACTAGTGATACTCGCTACCGCGCCGCGCTTCCTGCTGAGTTCTGCGCCAAGAACCCTCCCCCCCAATGT
Source organism: Closterium sp. NIES-65 (assembly GCA_948144175.1). Lineage (NCBI taxonomy): Eukaryota > Viridiplantae > Streptophyta > Zygnematophyceae > Desmidiales > Closteriaceae > Closterium > Closterium sp. NIES-65. Next base: position 4,583,495 of record CANXME010001697.1, on the reverse strand, counting down.
ACATCACTCTCTATTATATCGTCACCCGCCTCCCTGACTCCCTTCACGTAGTCAGGGACCACTTCCTCTCAGTCTGTCCTAGCACACTCACTCTTGACCTCCTAGAGAAGGCCCTCCTAGCAGCGGAGAAGAGCATAGTCGCTGTAGGAGCCTCTCGTGGTGACCCTCGCACCCCCATCTTTGAGGGGTGCTCTCCTTCCCCCTTGTTGCCCTCTGTCGCCTGTGCTGCTACGGCCGACCTCGTTGGTCTTGAGTCGGTCGGTGCGGCGTCTGCCCCTAGCGGGAGACGCCGCTCAGGCAAGGGCAAGGGGGGCAAGGGCGCGGGTGGAGCTAGCGGGGGTGGTGGAGGTGGCGGTGGAGGCGGCGGAGGGAGTGGGGGTGGCGGTGGGAGTGGTGGCGGGGGTGGCGGTGTTGGTGGCAGCAGTGGAGGCAGAGGCGGCGGAGGCAGTAGCGGTGGGAGCAGATGTGGCGTTGGTGGCGGGGGTGGAGGCGGGAGTGGTGGAGGAGGTGGAGCTGGCCGGGGTGGTGCTTCGCAGCGGAGCGGCTCCGGTGGTGGTCAGCGCCAGCAGCAGCAGCAGCAGCAGCGTTCTCGGGACATCCCCCCTCCTCAGCAGCTCCGTGAGTGGTACACGCAGCGTCAACGTGGTGGGGGTTTTGGGCTGTGCACCTACGTCCTTCCCTCTGGCGACCGCGCGGGTGAGCAGTGTGGGGGTGCCCACCCCACCCAGCGCTGCTTTGGCCGCCTGACGGACACTTGGTGTCAGCAGTTCCCCGAGGCTAGTGAGATCCCCCGCTGGGGAGAGCTGTCTAGGGCTGGTGTAGCTATCTATGATATTGACTTTGACGCTATCCTTGCTGCCATGTATGCTGTGACTATTAGTGATGAGGGTGACTGTTACCGGTGTTTCCCGCCCGACCCGGGCATTGGAACTGCTGCGCTAGGTGCTAGTGAGGCTGCTGCTCTAGGTGCCAGCGCGTCTGCGCCCTGAGGTACTGGTGAGGCTGCTGCGCTCTCACGTACCGCGCCGGCTTCGGCCTCCCTCACCTTCACACTTGACTCGGGGGCTTCTTGCTCCTTCTTTCGAGACCGCACCACACTCACGACGCTTGGTCGGCCGGTTGCAATCTCCCTGGCAAACCCCTCTGGGGGTCCTGTCCTCTCTCACTTCTCCACTATCCTCCCATGTCCGGCTGCCCCTTGTCTGGTCTTTACCTCCCCTCGTTCTCGACGAACTTGGTAAGTGGTGCTGCCCTACAGGATGCGGGGGCTCACCATTTTACTCCTTCGAGTCAGCGGGTGACCCATTGCTCGGACGCCCGCACGGGACGACACCTGGCCACGTTTTCGCGTCGGCCGGGGTCGAGCCTCTACACCCTGACCACTGGGTCCCCTCCTACCCCTGCGTCTGGCCAGGTAGCTACGTCGGGTCAGGTGTTTGCTGCAGCGTCCAGGTCTGGTCCGGAGTCTGCCCCCTGCTTGTGTCGCCTCCTGTCTCAGGAGACTCTCCTGTGGCACCACCGTCTTGGTCTCCCCTCCCTGCCTCGTCTTCGAGGCATGGCTTCCCGTGTCCTTGTCTCTGGTCTTCCTCGGTCCCTCCCTCCCCTTCCTTCGGGGCCTGGTCCTTCCCTTGTCCCCTGTGTCGAGGGGCAGCTCCGGGCTGCCCCTCACTTCTCTCAGTTTCCCCTGACAGAGGCCCCGCTGCGGACGCTTAAGATAGACGTGTGGGGCCCGGCCCGCATCCATGGACAGGGTCACGAGCGCTACTTCGCGTTACACCACGGTCTTTCCCTTGCGCAGCAAGGCTGATGACACTGAGGTGTTGATCAACTGGATCCGCGCAGCTCGTCTCCAGCTTAGGAGGAGCTTCGGCTTGGACTTTCCTGTTCTGCGTCTGCACTCTAACCGAGGCGGAGAGTTCTCCTCTGGCCTTCTGTGAGCCTACTGTCGTGTGCGAGGCATCCGCCAGACCTTTACGCTTCCGGACTCTCCACAGAAAAATGGGATTGCTGAGCGCCGCATTGGCATGGTCATGGACGTTGCTCGTACGTCCATGATGCATGCGGCTGCCCCCCATTTTCTGTGGCCGTTTGCGGTTTGGTACCCGGTGCATCAGATCAACCTTCACCCCAGGGTCTCTTGGCCCGAGACCTCCCCAGCCTTGCTGTGGACGGGCAAGGTAGGCGATGAATCTGCGTTCCGTGTCTGGGGATCTCGGGCGTTTGTCCGCGACTTGTCTGCGGACAAGCTGTCCCCTCGTGCTCCTCCTTGTGTCTTCCTTGGTTTCCCCCCTGACGCACCAAGGTGGCAGTTCTACCACCCCTCCTCTCGTCGTGTTCTGTCCTGCCAGGACGTCACGTTCAACGAGTAAGACCCCTACTATCGCCTCTTCCCCTACCACACTCCTTCCCTCCCCCCGCCACCGCACTTCCTTGTGTCAAGTCCCCCCCCGGTAGACCCCCTTCCCCCTCAGGGTCCTACCCCTTCAGGTGTGTCCCAGGTAGACGCAGTCGAGCCGGTTGAGGTTGGTGGTGACTCTCGTACTACTGCGGGTGCTGATCCTAGGGGTGCTGCGCGCGTGGGTGCTGAGCTTGGGGGTGCTGAGTCTGGGGGTGCTGCGAGTGGGGGTGCTGAGCCTGGGGGTGCTACGACTGGGGGTGCTGAGCCTGGGGGTAGTGCGACTAGGGGTGCTGAGCCTGGGGATGCTGAGCCCGGGGGTGCTGCGTCATGAGCTGCTGAGCCTCGGGGTGCTGCGTCCGGAGCTACTGAGCTTGGAGGTGCGGAGCCTGCGGCCGCTGGACCTCCCCTTGTGGCGTATGGCGGTGCTGGGCCTAGAGGTTCTCCAAGTGCTTCGTCTCGGCGGGAGCCACTCTCTCCATAAGAGCTGCGCGAGTGGTTCGCGCGGCGCTGGAGGCGTACTACAGGAGCTGGAGCTTCTTAGGCCGCTGAGGGTGCTGGTGCCGCCAGTCCCGGAGGTGGTCGTCCTGGGAGTGCTCGAGCTGTTGGGTCTGCGGGTCCGACTGGAGCTGGAGCTGCTGAGGGTGTTGGCGCTGAGACTACTGCTGTCAGTCCTGGCGGTGGTCCTACTGCGGGTGCTGCTGGTGCTGCTGGAGGTCCTGCAGCTGGAGGTGCTGTTGGCGCTGGTGCTGCCGCTAAGGGTGCTGGTGCTGTCCCTGCTGTGTGTGGAGTTGCCGCGTGGCCTCAGCCGTACTTCGTTCTGCTCCTTTAGTAGGTTCTTGGAACTCCTCCGGTAGAGTGTCCACCGCCTATCCAGCCACAGTCACAGTTACCGCCCGCCTCCCCACTATTTGCTCCCTCTCCTTACACTGGTCCTACTGGAGGTCTTGCTGAGCGTTGTGAGCCTGCGTCTCGTCCTGCATCGCCTATTCGTGCTGCTCGCACTAGTGGTCGCGGTTCGCGTCAGCGTCCTCCTCCTGTCCCTGGCACGCACCGGATGTCTCTGCGTCCGTCCACTGCTCCTCTGCGTGTCCCTTTGCCTTCTCCTCCTGCATCCTCTCTTCCTACGATTGCCGACCCGGAGTCAGACTCTCTTCGTGCTGCCAGTCCTACTATCACGCGTCTCCTTGCTACTGTCTTCAAGGCACGTTACGTGGCTCGAGGCTTCTGTCAGCGGCAGGGAGTTGACTACTTTCAGACCTTCTCTCCCACCCCAAAGATGACCACTCTTCGGGTGCTGCTACACATAGCCGCTCAGCGTGACTACGAGCTTCACTCCCTTGACTTCAGCACTGCTTTCCTGCAGGGTAGCCTGCACGAGGAGGTCTGGCTACGCTGTCCACCTCGCTTCACTGGGACTTTCCCTCCTGGCACCCAGTGGAGCCTCCGACGGTCAGTCTACGGTCTCTACGAGGCACCGCGCGAGTGGCACGACACACTGAGGATTACGCTTGCGGCTCTTGGGTTTGCTCCCTCTACTGCTGACCCGTCGTTGTTTCTGCGTACCGACACCTCTCTGCCGCCGTTCTACATCCTCGTGTACGTCGACGACTTGGTCTTTGCCACAGCTGACACTGCTGGACTCGCCCACGTGAAGTCGGAGCTGCAGAAGAGACACACGTGCACAGACCTGGGTGAACTGCGCAGCTACCTTGGCTTGCAGATCACCCGGGACAGAGCGCGCCGCACCATTACCTTGACTCAGTCACACATGGTGTAGCACGTGCTTCAGCGCTTCGGCTTCACGTACTCCTCGCCTCAGGCCACTCCTCTGTCTACTTGCCACTCGCTCTGAGCTCTTCCTTCGGATGAGTCGGTAGAGTCGAGTGGCCCGTACCCAGAGCTTGTTGGCTGCCTCATGTACCTGATGACCTGCACACGACCTGACCTTGCATACCCTCTTAGCATTCTTGCACACTATGTTGCTCCTGGGAGACACAAACCGGAGCACATGGCTGCAGTGAAGAGGGTGTTGCGCTACTTGTGCAGTACGTCGGGCATGGGGCTAGTGCTTGGAGGGCGAAGTCCAGTGGTCCTCATAGGGCACGCGGACGCTTCTTCGGCTGACGACCAGGCTACTCAGTGGTTGTCCAAGGGTTACACCTTCAGTCTTGGTTCCGGCTTTCTTTCGTCTTCTGTTCTTGGCTCCAATTGTGAGGCTGAGATCTACGTCGGGGCCATGGCTGCACAAGAGCTTCGCTGGCTCACCTACCTGCTGAGTGACCTCAGAGAGCCGCCTTGTTCTCCTTTAGTGCTGTACGTAGACAACAAGGCCATGCTGGACTTGTTGTCGGGAGCAGCGTCTGGAGCAGAGAACGAAGCACATCGCTCTCCGCTACTTTCTTGCTCGTGAGGTGTAGCAGCATGGTCAGTTGCGACTTGCGTACGTGGCCTCTGAGGCCAACACTGCTGATGTTTTCACTAAGGCACTTCCGCCTTGTGATCATCAGCGCTTCTACACTCAGCTGGGTCTTGTTTGTGTCTTGCCTCACTTGCTCACCTCTTGACCTTACTTGTACTCTTACATATATATACGTGCTCTTGCTTGTTAAGCCTTGTATATCTATGTGTACTCCTGCATGTGAACTGGCCTTCTGGCCTTGACCTTGTGCTCGGACTGTGTGGTGACGTTGTGAACCACCCGCTTTGCTTTGCTTTGCTTGACTAGTCTTGTGACCCCTTGTTCTCCCCCACTTTGCCTATGGGGGTGTGTCAAATTATAATATTGTGTAGGCTATAGTGGGGTAGCCTATATGGGTTACACATTTCTAGGGTTGCATATTTGTATCACTTCCATTCTTTAGTCATTCATTCTCGTTCTCATTTCCTCAGTCCGCACGGACTCGACGGCCGTGCGCATCTCCCGATCAGCCATGCCATTTTGCTGCGAAGCGTAGGGGCAGGTCAGGTCGTGGACGATGCCCTTCCCGTCGACGAAGTCGGTGAACGCCTTCCCGAGGAACTCCTAGCCTCGATCGGAGCAAAGCGACAGCACCGACTTCTTCGTCTGCCGTTCCACCAGCACTAGCCACCGCTGGAACTCCCGCAGCACGTCGCTCTTCCGAGCAACCGGCATTGCCCATACAAATCGAGTATGGCGATCCTTAAGCAGTAGGAAGTACAGGCTGCAATCCTTGGCAGCTTCTCAAAATGGCCCGCACAAGTCAATGTGCACGACAGCCAGTGCCTCCGCTGCGTCCGAGCCCTTGGCAGGGAAGGTGTGCCGTGCCAGCTATCCTCTGACACACGAGACACACGGCGGGTCTTATCCGGTCGACGGCGTGATGTCAAAGCCAACAGCAACTCCATGCTTTGCCGAGCTTTTGATCGTGTCGACGCCGACGTGCGCGAGCCTCGCATGCAGCCGATCAGGGGTCGTTTTTTATGCCGAGACGATCGTCCGTAGAGCCACCACCTTGGTCGACGGCGACTGTGTTGAGCAGGGGCGAAGGTCGGTGCAGAGGACTCGTTTGGTGTAGCGTGCTCGACCAAGCACCTCCCCGTTCGTAAAAACGAGCAGCATCTCGTCGCCGTCACCCTGAAGCTGCACTCCGCTCTCCTTCAGTTGTGTGAAACAGTGAGCAGAGGAATGAAATGACTATGGAAGAGAAGGGTACAAATAGGAAACCTAAATGTATTGTACCCCCTATGGGATACCCCACTGTAGCCTACACAAACAGGTAAGCTATAAGTTCTGACACACCCCCATAGGCAAAGTGGGGGAGAACAAGGGGTCACAAGACCAGTCAAGCAAAGCAAAGCAAGCTCGGGGTGGATCACAAAGTCACCACACAGTCCGAGCACAAGAGCAAGGCCAAAGGCCAGTTCACATGCAAGAGTACAGACACATATATATATAAAGCAAGACAAGCAAGAGCAAGTATATATATGTCACAGTACAAGTAAAGTCAAGCAGAGAGTAAGTGAGGCAAGACAGGCACAAGACCCAGCTGGGTACAAAAGCGCTGATGGTCACAAGGCGCAAGTGCCTTGGTGAACACATCAGCAGTGTTGGCCTCAGAGGCCACGTACGCAAGTCGCAACTGACCACGCTGCTGCAGCTCACGAGCAAGGAAGTAGCGGAGAGCAATGTGCTTCGTTCTGTGCTCCAAGCGCTGCTCTCGACACAAGGCCAGCATGGCCTTGTTGTCTACGTACAGCACTGGAGGAGAACGAGGCGGCTCTCCAAGGTCAGTCAGCAGGTAGGTGAGCCAGCGAAGCTCCTGTGCAGCCATGGCCCCGGCGTAGATCTCAGCCTCACAACTGGAGCCGAGAACCAAAGACGAGCGAGTAGACCGCCACGAGACAGAGACGGAACCAAGGCTGAAGGTGTAACCCTGCGACGACCGCTGCGTAGCCTGGTCGTCAGCCCAAGAAGCGTCCGCGTGGCCTGTAAGGACCACTGGACTCCGCCCTCCAAGCACTAGCCCCATGCCCGACGTACTGCACAGGTAGCGCAATACCCTCTTCGCTGCAGCCATGTGCTCTGGTCGGTGTCTACCAGGAGCAACATAGCGTGCAAGAATGCTCAGAGGGTATGCAAGGTCAGGTCGTGTGCAGGTCATCAGGTACATGAGGCAGCCAACAAGCTCTGCATACGGACCACTCGACTCTACGGACTCATCCGAAGGCAGAGCTGAGAGTGAGTGGCGAGTAGGCAGAGGAGTGGCCTGAGGCGAGGAGTACGTGAAGCCGAAGCGCTGAAGGACCTGCTGCACCATGTGTGACTGAGTCAAGGTGATGGTGCGGCGTGCTCTGTCCCGAGTGATCTGCAAGCCAAGGTAGCTGCGCAGTTCACCCAGGTCTGTGCACGTGTGTCTCTTCAGCAGCTCGGACTTCACGTAGGCGAGTCCAGCAGTGTCCGCTGTGGCAAAGACCAAGTCGTCGACGTACACGAGGATGTAGAACGGCGGCAGAGAAGTGTCGGTGCGCAGAAACAGCGACGGGTCAGCAGTAGAAGGAGCAAACCCAAGAGCCGCAAGCGTAGTCCTCAGTGTGTCGTGCCACTCACGCGGTGCCTGGCGGAGACCGTAGACTGGCCGTCGGAGGCTCCACTGGGTGCCAGGAGGGAAAGTCCCAGTGAAGCCAGGCGGACGGCGCAGCCAGATCTCCTCGTGCAAGCTACCCTGCAGGAACGCAGTGCTGAAGTCGAGAGAGTGAAGCTCGTAGTCGCGCTGAGCGGCTATGTGCAGCAGCACCCGAAGAGTGGTCATCTTCGGGGTGGGAGAGAAGGTCTGAAAGTAGTCAACTCCCTGCCGCTGACTGAAGCCACGAGCAACGTACCGCGCCTTGAAGACAGGTGGAGAGCCCGGCGGCCGCTTCACCCTGAAGATCCACATGCCACTGACGATATTCGCCCCAGGAGGGGGAACCTCGTCAACGTAGGTGCCTGTGGACTTCCAGGAAGCCATCTCTGCATCCATAGCTGCCTGCCACTGAGAGGAGTAGGGACCCTCTACGGCCTCCGCGTAAGAACGCGGAGTCGGGATGTCTAGTGCATCCGGGTCTCCCTCAGGGGTAAGCAGTACAGACGCGAGATGAGGTGAAGCAGCCGCTAGACACTGTAACTCCTCCTGCCTGTCCTCTAGGACGTCCGTGCCAAGAGCACACTCACCCTCGACGGACGGAGGACAGACAGACGCAGACTCAGCAACAAGACTAGCAGCGTAGTCTAGACGACAGCGAGCAGCAAAGTCGACGAGCTCAGCGACAAGAGCAGACGCAGCAGTGGACTCAAAAGAGGGGTCAGTGACGACAGTAGCAAGCAGACGCGTGACAGTAGGACTGGCAGCACGAAGAGAGTCCGACTCAGGGTCGGCAAGCGCAGGAAGAGAGGACTCAGGAGGAGAAGGCAAAGGGGCACGCAGGGGAGCAGTGGACGGACGCAAAGACATCCGATGCGTGCCAGGGACAGGAGGAGGACGCTGACGCGAACTGCGACCACTAGCACGAACAGCACGAATAGGTGACGCAGGACGAGACGCAGGCTCACGACGCTCAGCGACACCTCCAGTAGGACCAGTGTAAGGAGAGGGAGCAGGCAGTGGAGAGGAAGGCTCCAGCAGGGACTGCGACTGGACTGGCGGTGGACCCTCTACTGGAGGAGAAAGACCAAGAACCTGCTGCAGGAGCGGAACAAAGTACGGCCGAGGCCGCGCAGCAGCTCTAGACGCAGCAGGGACAGCACCAGCACCCTCAGCGACAGCACCAGCGTCACCCACTCCTCCTGCGGCAGGACCAACAACAGTAGTCTCAGCACCAACACCCTCAGCAGCTCCAGCTCCAGGAGGACCCGCAAGCCCAGCAGCTCCGGGACCGGCAGTACTAGCACCCTCGACGGTCGAAAAAGCAGGAGCTCCAGCTCCAGCAGCACCCCCAGACTCAGCAGCACGCCTCCAGCGGCGAGCGAACCACTCGCGCAGCTCCTGTGGAGAGAGGGGCTCCCGGCGAGGCGCAGCAGGAGAGACCCCAGGCTCAGCAGCTCCAGACGCAGCACCCCCAGGCTCAGCAGCTCCCGACCCAGCACCCCCAGACCCAGCACCTCCAGGCACAGCACCCCCCGGCTCAGCACCCCCAGGCCCCGCACCCTCCGCAGTAGCACCCCCAGGCCCAGCACCCGCAGCAGTACCAGAGTCACCAGAAACCTCGACGGGGTCAACGGCGTCTACCTGGGACACACCTGAGGGGGCAGGAACCTGAGGGGGGAGGGGGTCTACCGGGGGGGGAACCGGCACATGGAAGTCCGGGGGAGGGGGGAGGGAAGGAGTGCGGTAGGGGAAGAGACGGTAGAAGGGGACTGACTCGTCAAACGTGACGTCCTGGGAGGACAGAACACGACGAGAGGAGGGGTGGTAAAACTGCCACCTTGGGGCGTCAGTGGGGAAGCCAAGGAAGACACAGGGAGCAGCACGAGGGGACAGCTTGTCCACAGACAAGTCGCAGACAAACGCCCAAGATCCCCAGACACGGAACGCAGACGCATGGCCAACCTTCCCTGTCCACAGCAGGGCTGGGGACATCGCAGGCCGAGAGACCCGGGGGTGAAGGTTGAGCTGATGCGCCGCGTACCTCACCGCAAACGGCCACAGAAAATGGGGGGCAGCCGCATGCATCATGGACGTACGAGCGACATCCATGACCATGCCAATGCGGCGCTCAGCAATCCCATTCTGCTGTGGAGAGTCCGGAAGCGTGAAGGTCTGGCGGATCCCCCGTGCACGACAGTAGTCTCGCAGAAGGCGAGAGGAGAACTCTCCGCCTCTGTCCGAGTGCAGACGCAGAATAGGAAAGTCCGAGCCGAAGCTCTGCCTGAGCTGGAGACGAGCCTCGCGGATCCAGTCGATCAGCACCTCAGTGACCGCACCCTTGCTGCGCAAGGGGAGGACTGTGGTGTAACGCGAGTAGTCGTCAACCACCAACAGGAAGTAGCGCTCGTAACCCTGCCCACGGACGGGGGCTGGGCCCCACACATCCATGTGAAGCGTCTGCAGGGGAGCCTCTGTCGGGGGGAAGTGGGAGGAGTGAGGAGTAGCCCGGAGACGACCCTCGACACAGGGGACACAGGAAGGTCCTGGCCCGGAGGGGAGAGGAGGGAGAGACTGGGGAAGACCAGAGACAAGGACACGGGAAGCCATGCTCCGAAGACGGGGCAAGGACGGGTGGCCAAGACGGTGGTGCCACAGGAGAGTCTCGTGAGACAGGAGGCGACAAGAACAGGGGGCAGACTCAGGACCTGACCGGGACGCAGCAGCAAGCACCTGACCTGACGCAGCTACCTGACCGGCCGCAGGGACAGGAGGAGACGAAGTGGTCAGGGTGTAGAGACTCGACCCCGGCCGACGCGAGAAGGTGGCCAGGTGTCTGCCTGTGCGTGCGTCCGTGCAGTGGGTCACCCGCTGACTCGCAGGAGTAAACTGGTGAACCCCCGCATCCTGTAGGGCTGCACCACTCACCAAGTTCGTCGAGAACGAGGGAAGGTACAGACCAGACAGGGCGCCCGAAGGGGCAGCCGGACACGGGAGGACAGTGGAGAAGTGAGAAAGGACAGGACCCCCAGAAGGGTCAGCCAGGGAGACCGCAACCGGCCGGCCAAGCGGCGTAAGGGTAGTGCGGTCTCGAAAGAAGGAGCGAGAAGCTCCGGAGTCAAGTGTGAAAGTGAGGGAGGACGAGGACGACTCAGTACCTGAAAGCGCAGTCTCACCAGTACCTGAGAGTGCAGACGCACTGGCACCTAGAGCAGCAGCCTCACAAGCACCTAGCGCAGCAGTACCAATGCCCGGGTCGGGCCGGAAACACCGGTAACCCTCATTCTCCTCACTATAGGTCACAGCATATATAGCAGCAAGGATAGCATCATAATCAAGATCAAAGATCGCTACACCCGCCCTAAGGAGCTCATCCCAACGAGGGATCTCACTAGCCCCGGGGAACTGCTGACGCCAAGCGTCCGTCAGGCGGCCAAAGCAGCGCAGGGTAGCGTGGGCACCCCCACACTGCTCACCCGCGCGGTCGCCGGAACGAAGAACGTAGGTGCAGGGACCAGTACCCCCACCCCCTTGACGCCCAGCGTACCACTCACGAAGCTGCTGGGGCGGAGGGATGTCCCGCGAGCGCTGCTGTTGCTGCCGCTGCGAGCGCTGGCCACCACCACCGCCACTACGCTGCTGGGTACCACCGCGACCAGCTCCGCTCCCTCCACCACCTCCCGCTCCTCCGCCGCCGCCTCCACTGCCTCCACCGCCTCCTCCCCCACCGCCTCCACCTCCGCCGCTGCCACCTCCACCACCGCCGCCACCACCACCACCGTCGCCGCCGCTGCTGCCACCACCACCACCACCACCACTACTCCCGCCGCCACCCCCACTCCCGCCGCCGCCACCGCCGCCACCTCCACCGCTCCCTCCAGCTCCACCCGCGCCCTTGCCCCCCTTGCCCTTGCTGGAGTGACGTCTCCCACTAGGGGCAGACGCCGCGCCGACCGACTCAAGACCAAGCAGGTCGGCAGCAGCAGCAGAGGCAACAGAGGGCAGCAAGGGGGAAGGAGAGCACCCCTCAAAGATGGGGGTGCGAGGGTCACCACGAGAAGCCCCTACAGCAACTATGCTCTTCTCAGCTGAGAGGAGGGCCTTCTCGAGGAGGTCGACGGTGAGAGTGGTGGGACAGACTGCGAGAAAGTGGTCCCTGACTACACGAAGGGAGTCAGGGAGGCGCGCGACTACGTAGTAGAGAGTGATGTACATGGGGGGGGGGTTCTTAGCGCAGAACTCAGCAGGAAGGGCGGCGCGGTAGCGAGTGTCACTAGTGCGGAGGTGCGTAATGAGATCAGCGACAGTGGGAAAGGCAGAGAGGTCACGAAAGAGATAGGGAAGCATGAGACGGCTCAGTGCAGCAGTGGCAGGGGAGGAGTAGCGCGCAACTACAGCGTCGTACAAGGTCTGAGCACTCTTGTACTGACTAAAGTGCGCGCGCTCAGAGGTAGGGAGGTGGCGACGCACAGCAAGACGTGCAGCAGCATCGCGGGTGGCCCACTGAGAGCGGACAGTGGGATCAGCATCAGCAGCAGGAGCAGGAGAGGCACCAGAGGTGAGGTCAAAGAGAGAAAGGCCGTCAGCTCTGTTGCACTGTAAGAACAGCTGCAGGTCATCTAGCCAGACCTCAAAATCAATGGCGCGACCCTCAGCGTCAAAAGCTAGGACACTAGGGGTAGCCATGGCGACGGCAGCGAAGCAGTGCAAGCAGTAGGGGAAGAGCACGCAGTGACAGCGGGACAGTGCTCACCAGGCAGGGCAGGCCGTGCAGTTCGACAGAAAAGCAGAACGGCGACCGGGCGGCTCGGGTGTACAGCGGCTCGGTTCCCGGGCGGCTCGGCGGCAAGGCGGCTCGGGTGCAGGGCGGCTCGGCTCCCGGGCGGCTCGGCGGCAGGGCGGCTCGGGTGCAGGGCGGCTCGGCTCCCGGGCGGCTCGGCTGCAGGGCGGCTCGGGTGCAGGGCGGCTCGGCTCCCGGGCGGCTCGGCGACAGGCGGCTCGGGTGCAGGGCGACTCGGCTCCCGGGCGGCTTGGCGACTGGGCGGCTCGGCTGCCCTGCTGCCCGACTGCTGTAGGTGAGGCGGCGAGGTCGCGTGAGAGAACCGGGGCGGGGCCGCGTAGAAGTGAGACGGGGCGGGGCCGCGTCAGGGCCGGCAGTAGGGCCGCGTAGGAGCCGGGGCAGGGCCGCGTGGAGCCGGCGGCAGGGTCGCGTAGGGGCCGGCGCAGGGCCGAGTAGGAGCCGGGGCGGGGCCGCGATAGGAGCCGGGGCAGGGCCGCGGAAGGGGCCGGCGGCGGGGTCGCGTAAGGGGCCGGCGGACAGGGCCGCGTAGGAGCCGGGGCGGGGCCGCGATAGGAGCCGGGGCAGGGCCGCGTAGGAGGCCGGCGGCGGGGCCGCGTAAGGGGCCGGCGGCGGGGCCGCGTAAGGGGCCGGCGGACAGGGCCGCGTAGGAGCCGGGGCGGGGCCGCGATAGGAGCCGGGGCAGGGCCGCGTAGGAGGCCGGCGGCGGGGCCGCGTAAGGGGCCGGCGGCGGGGCCGCGTAAGGGGCCGGCGGACAGGGCCGCGTAGGAGCCGGGGCGGGCCCGCAATGGAGCCGGCGGCGGGGCCGCGTAAGGGCCGGCGCGGGGCCGAGTAGGAGCCGGGAACGGGGCCGCGTAGGAGCCGGGACGGGGCCTCGTAGGAGCCAGTTGCGGGGCCGCGTGAGAGCCGGCGCGGGGCCGCGTAGGAGCCGGCGGCGTGGCCGCGTAAGGGTCGCGTAAGGGGCCGGCGCGGGGCCGCGTAAGGGCCGCGTAGGAGCCGGCGCGGGGCCGCGTAAGGGCCGGGGACGGGGCCACGTAAGGGCCGGGGCGGGGCCGCGTAAGGAGCAGGCGGCGGGGCCGCGTAAGGGTCAGGGCGGGGCTGCGACAGAGTGGGCGGCGAGGCCGCAGGGGAGAGGGCGACTCGAGGGGTCGCTAAAAAATTCGCGCCTCGGGGGCGCGCTTCGGTGGGCCCAAAAAAAATCGGTCCTGGAGGGACCTAGCTCTATACCATGTGAAACAGTGAGTTGAGGAATGAAATGACTATGGAAGAGAAGGGTACAAACAGGAAACCTAAATGTATTGTACCCCCTATGGGATACCCCACTGTAGCCTACACAAACAGGTAAGCTATAAGTTCTGACAAGTTGCCCCGCTAATAGCAGGTTCGCCTGAACACCCAGAACGTAGAGCATGTCGGGGATGAGCACCCGCTTCCCGACCTCCCCTTGCAGAGCAACAATTCCACTACCCTCGACAGACTGTAATGCCCCGTTGAACCCACGCACGTGCTTCACCCTGTCGCTCGGCCCCATGTCGATGAAGACCGACTTCGTCCCCATCAGGTGGTGGGAGCACTCGCTGTCGAGCAGCACCGCCATCGGGTTGGCCTCCACAGCTGTTGCCACCGCCTGGAAGTCCTCGCGAGCCTTCGGTGCTAGCGAGACCGTCAGCTCCACCACGCCGACCATCGAGCACGTCGCCTCCCTGTTGCCTCGGCTCTTACCGCTGGAGCTGTCGACGTCCTTCGTCGAGGATGTCTTCTTCGACGCTTGCTTCCCCTAGCGCGGTTTCTCAACTCGACGGGGGCGACGATTGGCCGATCGACTGCGGCCTTCCTTGTTGTCGTCCTCGTCGCTGTCATCGCGGTCGGGGCACTCGAAGGAGAGATGGTCGGGGTCACCGCAGATCCAGCACTCCCGCCGTCGACCACCACCTCGTCGACCCTTGTCCCGCGTCGACCTCTTCTCGTCAACGTCCTTCGTCGACCGCCCACCTCTGCTACCACCTCCGCCTGGCTTACCGCGCTGCTCCTGCTGACTATTCGGCTTCGTTGGTGCAGCGTAACTCGCTTGCGGAAGGAACTCCGTGGGCTGCTCTGCCTCCTTCATCGCCTCATCCTGGAGGATGTAGCTAGTAAGGGAGTCCTCGTCGAGGGACTCACGTGTGCCAGGCACCATCCTAAACCTCTTCATGAGGGTTTAGCTGCGCCGCAGGCCCTTAAGGACGTGTGTGATGTAGGACTCCGTCAAGTATTCGGCGCCCCCCATTCTTATCTCAGCTAGGATCCGTCGAGCTCGGTTGCAGTAGTCCGTCGCCGACTCCTGATCGCCCATTCGCATGTCCGTCATCTTCTCCTCTAGCTGTCTGATGTACAGGTCGTTACTCGCCTGGTACATCGACATGATGAAGTGACATGCCTGGTGAAATGCCTGGTGACCAGCATCCAGTCGCTCTCGACAGCTCCTGAGCGCTAGCTGCACCACTAGCGAGCAGCACCTCGAGATGACCATGAAGGTGAGCAGGTGAGCAGAACGAAACTCCCCGCGTAGCTCGACATCCTCCTCGGGCGGAAACAGCACGGTGCCATCGGCGAAGCCCTTCAGCCCAGCGACCTCTAGCTGAGGTTCAATCGACTCCCTCCAGGTGATGAGGTCCCGTCGACCTTGTAGCAGTGCGACGGCGATCCGGTCCGGCGAGAACTTGAAGTAGCCATACGATGGTGCAATCTCGCGTGCAGTCACGTGTGTCGTCACCGAGAGCCCTCCAACCCTTCATGGAGGAGAACGGCGTCGAACATCGACGTCGGCACGCGAGCTCCCTACAGCAGCCGTCGACCGCTCCGCTCGCGCCTGGATTCCGTCAACACCACCGCCGACCTTGATCACTCCTCTCTGCCTCGTGCCTTCGCTGCCGCTGACTCGTGCACCACCGTCGACCTCGTCGTCGACGCCACCTTTGTTGCGCACCAGTCGAGGAGAAGTAGGACGGGAAGGGTGTTCCGTCGCCCACTGCGACCGGATGCCCAACTCGGCGATCACCAAGGGAATCGTCCCGTACTTGCCATCCGCGTGGCGTCTCCTCCCGTTTGCCAAACGTGCCTCCAAGGTGTCCGCTACACCCGCATCAACTACGCGGTCGACCATGGCAACTATCGCTACTGCCGGCCTACGAACGACTTAGTAGGTGCAAAGGTCGGCTCCTATCTGAAGGTCGTGTGTTCGATCCACGCTCACCGCACCATGCGGAGATTAAATCTACAACGGTAGTGAGCTAGACCACAGGGGTTGGCACGAACGACTAGAGGTGATCTTAGCTTTGCTTAGTTCCTTAGTGTTTGCACATTTACGGAAGAAATTGGCAAGAGTTTTTACTAGCAAAGTTGGAATTCCAGAATAAGTCCAACAAAAGATGGCAACAATGACTACATTAGGCACCTAGCAACCCTGCTGCTAGCGTGGTCGACCGCCAGCATAGCTCGGTCGCCGTCTGCCACCGTTGCGTAGAGGAGCCACGCCAGCACTGCAGAAAGGCGACCTGCCAATAGAGCAGGTCGACGACGTGCCAACGCTGCAGCAGAGGGGCTGTCCAGCGTTGCCCCGTAGAACACAGCAGTGTGCATGCTACCAAGTGTGCGCAGACGATTGGCTCGACTTGCCTCGTTGGTCATTCGTCGGCTGTTGTCTGCGCCTGACGAGCCATATCGACTCCGGGATACCAGCCCGCAGTCGCTTGCGCCATCGCAACTTCGACGACCTTCGCGTGCCTCCGCCGAACTCGTCGAGCAGGTTACCCAGTCGACCCGGTCGACCACCAGGTGCTTCCGGTCGACCACCAGGTCCCTCTGGTCGACCACAACTCCCGTTGAGCTACCCCTTGGTCGACGGACCCCTTCCGTCGACAAGAGCCATCAGCGGTTGTCGCCGAGCTCCCCTCGTCAACTGCTGCTCACTTGTCAGGTCGACGGACTGCTTCGTCGACCTCCCGGTCGAACTGCAGGTCCTGGTCGACGTCCCACCCGTCGCCTAGACTAGTCAGTTGCAGCTCTCGAGCTCCCTAGTCGACAGCAACACCACAGCGGTCCCCTGCAACTCGATGAAGCTTGTCGAGCAGCTCTCCCACTGTGAACGGCCGGTTGGTACTCTCGTACATCCGACCAAGTCGTCGGCGTTGCCCAAGTGAGTGCGGGGCCAACACTCCATTCCTGTTAACAAGTGCTAAGCTGGCAGCGAGGCTCGGGCTAGTCCCGAAGCGTAGGCCGACTCGGCCGGGCGAGTAGTGCGGATTTGGTGAGATAGTGCGCGCGAAGTCGGCGAAGCCCCGTTAGTAGTAACGGGCGAAGAACGGCTGCTGCTGTACGATGTTGGGTAGAAATTTTGTAGTTGCGGAAGCGTTATGATAAGAAGTATTGAACCTCCTTGCGCTGGTGTGTGAGGGCAAAGTAGATTGATTGAAACAAGGAAATACAAGGTTTTTATAAGAGTACAAGGAATACGAAGAGGTTTTACTACCGTATGGCCCCGGATATAGGCGCCGTCCGATTAAAGGCGCCGGCGCCTCTATCTGGAGCATGGCGCTTATGGCCGTTCCTTGATTATAAGCGCCCCCCCTAGAAAACCTTAACATATTATAAGCGCACGTGTAAATTTAATATAATTTCTTGCTTAAAGCGGTAAAGAAATACATTTTTGCAGCGAGTCATATTTCAATTTCGCTTCGTTTGACTCGCGAAGACCTGACTGGCTTCGCGTCCAGTCAGGATGTGCTGGCATGACGTGTCTTCGCCTTTGTGTGAACCCAGAATATCGCTTGCGCGAGATTCTGCTTTGCGACGCTATAACATTTCGACTCGGTTGAAATGGCAAGAAGGAAATTAACAATTTGGTGCTCTAAATATACAATTTCTTATCTTTCATTATATAAGCGCCGGCGCTTATGGCGGTTACTCAATTAGAAGCGCCCCCCCTAAAAAAAATGATTCTTTTAAAAGCGCATATGCGCTACTATCCGGGGCCATACGGTATTGCTGTTGCGGTTCGATACAGTGACGACTGGGGCAATTGCTCAATAACGAGTCAGCTGTTTGTCCTTGTTGTCGTGCTGTATTTGTCAGGTCCAAGGTCGCTAACCTTTGACTTTTGCGTAGCCTCCAGCCGTTACTCTTCTACAAACTCCGATGTTTGACTCGCCGATGCTTCGTTGTGCTTCGTCTCGTTTTACGACTTAGTGTTTCGACACAACAGTGAGAAAACTAGAACGAGGAATGAATGACTAAGTGAAAGTTGGGTACAAATATAAACCCCTAGAAAGCTGTACCCCATATGTGCTACCCCACTATAGCCTACAATAGCTATGTCATATAAATCTGACACACCCCCATACGCAAAGTGGGGGAGAACAAGGGGTCACAAGACCACTCAAGCAAAGCAAAGCAAAGCAAGCTCAGGGTGGATCACAACGTCACCACACATTCCGAGCACAAGGTCAAGGCCACAAGGCCAGTTCACATGCAGGAGTACACATATATATAAAAGGCTAGACAAGCAAGAGCAGGCGTGTATATATATATATACATATGTATATATATATATGTAACAGTACAAGCAAGGTCAAGAGGTGAGCAAGTGAGGCAAGGCAGGCACAAGACCCAGCTGAGTACAGAAGCGCTGATGATCACAAGGCGCAAGTGCCTTGGTGAAGATATCAGCTGTGTTGGCCTCAGAGGCCACGTACGCAGGACGCAGCTGACCACGCTGCTGTAGCTCACAAGCAAGGAAGTAGCGAAGAGCAATGTGCTTCGTTCTGTGCTTTAGTCTTTGCTCTCGACACAAGGCCAGCATGGCCTTGTTGTCTACGTAGCACCCAAAGAGTGGTCATCTTCGGGGTAGGAGAGAAGGTATGAAAGTAGTCAACTCCCTGCCGCTGACTGAAGCCACGAGCCACGTACCGCGCCTTGAAGACAGGCGCAGAACTAGGCGGCCGCTTCACCCTGAAAATCCACATGCCATTGACGATGTTCGCCCCAAGCGGGGGAACCTCATCAACCTAGGTGCGTGTGGATATCCAAGAAGCCATCTCCGCGTCCATAGCTGCCTGCCACTAAGAGGAGTAGGGACCCTCTATCGCCTCCGCTTAAGAGCGCGGAGTCGGGATGTCAAGTGCATCCGAGTCTCCCTCATGCGTAAGCAATACGGACAGGAGATGAGGTCAAGTAGTAGCCAGACATAGGTACTCCTCCTACCTGTCCTCAAGGACGTCCGTGCCAAGGGCACACTCACCCCCGACGGACGGAGGACAGATAGACGCAGACTTAGCAACAAGACTGGTAGTGTAGTCTAGACGACAACGAGCAGCAAAGTCAATGAGCTCAGCAACTAGGGCAGATGCAGTAGTGGACTCGAAGGAAGTGTCAGTGACGACAGTAGCAAGGAGACGCGTGACAGCACAAAGAGGGTCCGACTCCGGGTCGGCAAGAGCAGGAAGAGAGGACTAAGGAGGAGAAGGCAAAGGGGCACGCAGAGGAGCAGTCGCCGGACGCAGAGACATCCACTTCGTGCAAGGGACAGGAGGAGGACGCTGACGCGAACTGCGACCACTAGTGTGAGCAGCACGGACAGGCGACGCAGGGCGAGACGCAGGTCACGACGCTCAGCAAGACCTCCAGTAGGACCATTGTAAGGAGAGGGAGTAGGCAGTGGGGAGGCCGGCTGTAACCGTAACCGGGATGGGACAGGCTGTGGACGCTGTAAGGGAGGAGGACCAATAGAAGGAGGGAGACCAAGAACCTGCTGAAGGAGCGGAACGAAGTACGGCCTAGGCCGCGCGGCAACTCCAGACACAGCAGGGACAGCACCAGTACCCCCACCAGCAGCACCAGCGCCAACAGCACCTCCAGCTCTAGTACGTCCAGTAGCACTAGTAGCACCCTTAGAAGGACCGCCTCTAGGACCGACACCACTAGCCTCAGCGCCAACACCCTCAGCAGCTCCAGCTCCGGTCGTACCCGCACGCCCAGCTGCTCCAGTACTCCTAGTACAAGCACCTCCGGGACACCCGGCACTAGCACCCTCAACAGCCGCAGAAACTCCATCTCCAGAAGCACGCCTCCAGCGACGGGCAAACCACTCGCGCAGCTCGTGTGGAGAGAGGGGCTCCCGCCAAGATGAAGCAACCGGAGAAACTCCAAGCCAGGCACCGCCAGACCCCACACGAGCAGGCCCAGCTCCCGCAAGCTCCTCGCCCCCAGGCTCAGCACCTCCAAACGTGGCACCCCCTGGCTCAGCACCTCCAGACGTAGCACCCCCAAGCTCAGCACCCCCAGTAGTAGCACCCGTAGACTCGGCACCCCCAGGCGTATCACCCACATGCTCAGCACCCTTAGAGTCAGCACCCCCAAGCTCAGCACCCCTAGCAGCACCAGAGTCACCAGTAACCTCGACAGGCTCGACTCCGTCTACCTGGGACACACCTGAAGGGGCAGGACCCTGAGGGGGGAAGGGGTCTACTGGGGGGGGCCTGGCACAAGGAAGAGGGGTGGCGGGGGGAGGGACGGAGTGCGGTAGGGGAAGAGGCGGTAGTAGGGGACCGACTCGTCAAACTTGACGTCCTATGAGGACAAAACACAACGAGAGGTGGGGTGGTAGAACTACCACCCTGGCGCGTTAGGGGGGAAGCTAAGGAAGATCTAAGGAGCAGCACGAGGGGACAGCTTGTCCGCAGACAAGTCGCGGACAAACGCTCGAGATCCCCAGACACGGAACGCAGACGCATCGCCAATCTTAGAGAACGAGGGGAGGTAGAGACTAGACACGGTGCCAGAGGGAGCCGCCGGACACGGGAGGACACTGGAGAAGTGAGTAAGGACAGGACCCCGAGAGGGGTCTGCCAGAGAGACTGCAACTTGCCGACCAAGCGTCGTGAGTGTGGTGCGGTCTCGAAAGAAGGAGCGAGAATCCCCCGAGTCAAGTGTGAAGGTGAGGGAGGCCGAAGTCGACGCGATACCTAAGAGCGCAAACTCACCAGCACCTGAGGAAGCAGACGCACTGGCACCTAGACCAGCAGCCTCGCTAGCACCTAGAGCAGCAGCCTCATCAGTACCTACAGCAGCAGTCTCAATGCCCAGGTCGAGCGGAAAATTTCGGTAACAGTCACCCTCATCAGAAATAGTCAGATCAGACATGGCAGCAAGAATAGCATCAAAGTCAAGGTCAAAGATAGCTACTCCCGCCCTAGACAACTCACTCCAGCGGGGGATCTCAGTGGCCTCCGGTAATTGGTGACGCCAAGCGTCCGTTAGGCGGCCAAAGCAGCGCTGGGTGGGGTGTGCACCCCCCCACTGCTCACCCGCACGGTCGCTGGTGCGGAGGACGTAGGTGCACGGACCAGTACCCCCACCACGCTGACGCGCAGCGTACCACTCACGGAGCGGCTGAGGGGGGGGGGATGTGATGAGTGTGTTGTTGCTGCTGCTGCAGCTGGCACGGACTACTACCGGAGCCGACCCTCTACGCAGCGCCACCCCAACCAGCTCCACCTCCTCCGCCACCGCCTCCTCCATCGCCGCCACCTCCGCCACCTCCGCTCCCACCGCCACCGCCGCCGCCGCCTCCGCCTCCACTGCCACCACTGACACCTCCACCCCCGCCACTACTCCCACCGTCACCCCCACTCCCTCCGCCGCCTCCATCGCCGCCTCCATCGCCCCCGCTAGCCCCTCCAGCGCCCCTGCCCCCCTTGCCCTTGCAAGGGCGGCGTCTCCTGCTAGGGGTAGACGCCGCACTAACCAACTCAAGCCCTATGAGGTCGGCCGCAGCAGCAGAGGCAACAGAGGGCAAAACGGGGGACGGGGAACACCCCTCAAAGATGGGGGTGTGAGGGTCACCATGGGAGGCTCCTACATCGACTATGCTCTTCTCTGCCCCCAGGAGGGCCTTCTCGAGGAGGTCAACGGTGAGAGTGGTGGGGCAAATTGAGAGGAAATGGTCCGGGACTACGCGAAGAGAGTGAGGGAGCCGGGTGACTATGTAGTAGAGGGTGATGTACATGGGGGGGGGGGGGGGGGGTCTTGGCGTAGAACTCAGCAGGAAGCGCAGCGCGGTAGCGAGTGTCACTAGTGCGGAGGTGCGTAATGAGGTCAGCGACTGTGGGAAAGGCAGCAAGGTCAGGGAAGAGGTACGGTAGCATGAGGCGGCTCAGTGCAGTAGTGGTAGGGGAGGAGTAGCGTGCAACTACAGCGTCGTACAAGGTCTGAGCACTCTTGTAATGGCTAAAGTGCGCACGCTCAGAGGTAGGCAGGTGGTGACGCACAGCAAGACGTGCAGCAGCATCGCGCGTGGCCCACTGTGAGCGAACAGTGGCGTTAGCATCAGCAGGAGGGGCAGGAGAGGCACCAGAGGTGAGGTCAAAGAGGGAGAGACCGTCCACTCTATCGCACTTTAAGAAAAGCTGCAGGTCATCTACCCAGACGTCAAAGGCAATGGCCCGACCCTCAGCGTCAAAGCGAGGACACTAGGGGTAGCCATGACAGTAGTTGACTAGTTGCGCGAACAGTGGGGTAAGGGCAGTGCAGTGGTAGAGGCGCTGCTCCTACCGGACTGTGTGGCTCGGGCGGCTCGGCGGCTCGGCAGGAACTGCAGCTCGGCGGCTCGGCCGGCTTGGGCGGATCGGCGCCAACTGCGGCTTGGCGACTCGCCGGCTCGGGCGGCTCGGGCGGCGCGGTGGTTCGGCGGCTCGGCTGCATCCGCAGTTCGGCGTGCGGCGCCCCGGCGGCTCGGGCGGGCCAGGTGGCGCTGGCGGCTCGGTGGTGACGCCGGGTGTCACAGGATCAAATTCTCAATCGAAACTTGTAACTAAAACAGAATAGAAGGCCTATATATACTCAGAAAGTACAAGGATAAACGAGATAAAACGAACCTTCGGGAACACACCCTTCCCGATACTACAATCACAAGTGCGCATAAGCACGCAAGGCTATTGGCACTTGGGATTACGCCCAGATTACACCGTATACACCACTATCGGCGCTGTCGGTGCCGTATAATAAGTATGTCGGTGGGAAAAGTAGGAAATAAGAGAAATAAATAGAAGGCTCTAGAAAATAGAATAGTAGGCCGATTGAGATGAGATAAAGACCAAAATAAAGAGGAGAAAAGGGAAAATAGGATAACAGAAAAATATAATAGTGAGAAAATATTATAACGGGGACGTCCTCTCACACTTCCCCCCCCTCAAAGCTGGGTGGTAGAAGTAACACCGTGCTTTACAAGGTAGTCCTGGAGAGGACGGCGGGCGTTATCCATATCGTGTTCAGGTACCCAGGTATCCTCGGAAGGATTATAGCCTTTCCAACGAATCAAGAGCTCCAAGGTGCCGCTACGTCGTCGTTGGTGCGCCAGAACGGCTTCGACTTCGTACTCGGGTTCCACATTAACGATCACTGGCAGTGGCGGCGGCGGCTGGCGACCTTTGAAGACCGTGTTTGGGTCCCGATAGGGCTTGAGAAGTTGAACATGGAAGGCATTGTGAATTCGCCAGGTAGCTGGTAAACGCAAGCGGAAGGTTACTAGAGTGACCTGCGCCTCGACGAGAAAAGGTCCGCAGAAGCGAGGTCGGAGCTTAGACGGAAGATGGCTAATGTCGAGATTGCGTGTATCCAGAAGCACTTGATCGCCAATCTTGATGGAATGATCGTTGCGACTCCGATCAGCGAGCTTCTTTTGTTGCTGCTGGATAGTCAGAAGACGTTTATGCATGCGCCCCCACAATTGGTGCATAGTGGAAATGATATCATGTGCGGGTTGCACCGTGGCGGGTACTGTTGGTTTCTGAGGCGTGAGTGGGTTGCGACCGTAACGGAGGAAGAAAGGAGTTTGCCCTGTTGCGGCGTGCGTGGCGTTGTTATACGCAAACTCGAGAACCGGCAGATGGGCATCCCATTTAGAGATATCGTCCTTACACGCTGCTCGCAGAAGCTGTTCGACAATCTGGTTGAGGCGCTCTGTCTGACCATCTGTTTGGGGATGATAGGCTGATGACATGGCGAGTTTGGTCCCCATGAGTGACATCAGCTCCTTCCAGAATTTACTCGTGAATTTCGGGTCTCTGTCGGAGATCAGCGTGGTTGGAATGCCATGTTGCGAGATGACGTAGCGGAAGAATATTTGCGCTGTCTCCTCGGTGCGAGCCGTTGTGTGTGTCGGAATGAAGTGTCCTACATTGGAGAATTTGCCGATGATGACTAGAATGGCGTCGTAACCGGCTTTGGTAGGTGGTAACCCAGTGATGAAGTCGAGGCTATCCACTTGCAAAGGCTGTTCAGGGATCGGAAGAGGCTGTAGCAACCCTGCTTTCGTCTGTTTGCTGCTCTTCATCCGTTGGCATATGTCGCACGAGATGATGAATTTTTGTACATCATCCGCCATGTGGGGCCAGTAATAATGCTTCGCAATACCGGCAAGCGTCTTGTTACTACCGAAGTGGCCCGCGTAGAGAACATCATGATATTCTTCGAGCAGTAACTGGCGTAAGGGAGGGTAATTAGGTACCCATATTTTTGTTGAGCCCTTGCGGTATGCGATGTTTTGATCCCATTGTAGAAGATGGCGCTTTTCTGCTACAGAGACTTCGGGGTCGATGGTGTATCCATGCGTGAAGAGTCCCTTCAAAAGTGGGTTCATGCTATCGATTTGTAAGGCGGCAACGCGTGCAGGGCGACTCAGTGCGTCTGCCTTGTTCTTGTGCCCTGGCTCATACACGATGTCGTATTGGAAGTGGGTTTCGAGAAAGTCAATCCACCGGACCTGCCGCCTGGAGAGTGTTGGTTGGGTCTTCAGGTACTTGAGACTGCAGTGGTCGAAGTAGACGGTCGTTTTTCGTCCTTCTAGATAACACCTCCATGCCTTAAATGCGTTGACGATGGCGAGGGCCTCTTTGTCATGGATGGGGTAATTGAGTTCTGCCCCGTGAAGTTTTTTACTGAGGTATGCAATGGGTTGCAGTCCCTTCCCTTGATCCTGCATGAGTACTGCGCCCACTGCTTGATCACTAGCATCGGCCTCGATGACATAGTCAAGTTTAGGGTCTGGCAGGATAAGGACAGGTGCGAACGTGAGTGCGGTTTTAAGTTGTTCCACGGCTTCCTGGTGCTTTGCCTCCCATTGATATGGTGTATTCTTCTTCAACAGGTTCGTTAATGGTGCGGAAATCTTGGCGTAGTTCGGTACGAACCGGTTGTAGTAGTTGGCCAATCCAAGAAATTGTTGTAACTCCACGTTCTCAGGGGTCTTCCACGTTCGCACTGCTTCAATCTTCTTAGGATCCACGTGAACTCCTTGAGCGCTCACCATATGTCCAAGGAACTGGACTTTTTTCAACGCAAATTCGCTCTTGGATAGTTTCACGTAGAAGCGTTCTTGTCGAAGAATTCCAGACACCCGTCGTAGATGCTCAACGTGCTGCTTCATATCTTTCGAGTAGATCAGGATATCGTCCAAATAAACCACCACGCACTCGTCCAGAAGGGGCCAAAGGATGTGGTTCATTTCTGCCTGAAATGTGGCTGGTGCGTTAGTGAGTCCGAATGGCATCACGAGATACTCGTATGACCCGTACCGAGTTCGAAAAGCGGTTTTGTGGATAGAGTTGTCAGCCATACGAGTTTGCCAGTATCCCGATCTGAGGTCGAGCTTGGAGAATACCGTAGCACCGCGAAGTTGATCGAGTAAGTCGTCGATCCGTGGTATCGGGTATTTATTTTTTCTAGTATGTTTGTTCAAGGCTCGGTAGTCGATGCACATTCGCAAACTTCCATCTGGCTTCGGAGTGAAGAGAACTGGAGCTCCGTACGGTGAAGTCGAAGGTCGAATCAGCCCTTTCTCTAGGAGATACTCTATTTGTTTTTTCATATCGGCAAGCTCTGTCGGGCTCAGCCGGTATGGTGCTCGGAACGTTGGCTTGGACCCCGGCTCTTCTAGGATCTCGTGTTGATGTGTCCGGTATGGCGGTAGTTGATCAGATAAATCGTCCGGGAGAACGTCCTGGAACTCTTCAAGAATTTTCTTGACTGCTGGAGGAAGTTCCTGGGTCTGCTTCTCTCCGTTGTCTGCCTCATTGACTATCGCCATGAATCCCGCCGTGGTCCGTTTGACGTCCTTTTCAAAGCGTGCGAGTGTCTCGACTGGAATATTTCCCGTGTCGTCCCATTTGGGAAGGCTGATTTTTCTCCCGTTGTTGTTGATGTTGGCCGTCCGGTTAACCCAGTTGATCTCGGGGTTGAACTTTTTAAGAAAGTCTCACCCGAAGATTACGTCGAGTCCTTTGATATTTGTGACGGGGAGAGCAGGCTTCCATCGAAGGGGTCCAATCTGGAGTAGCAACCGTGTTTCCCCGTAGATAGGTAGCTTACTGCCATCCACCATCGTTGCAGAAGCTTGAGGACTTGATGTCACCTCCGAGTCGATCGATTGCCTTTTTGTCATAGACGTTGTGCGACGCCCCGCTGTCCACGAGTGCTTGGAGGCGCTGTCCGTTGCAGATCACCTCGAGCAGGAGTGGTGAGCGTTGCTCGGAGTACCCAAAAATAGTCTCGTTAATAGGATCATAGGGTACATCCCAATATTCAGTACACACCGTGGTTCCACTGTTTTCTTCTGGACAACTAGCTGGCCTGGGCTGCATGGAGAAAGGCTCTTCTCCAACGCCAGGAGTAGAGGTAGTAACCGTACAAGTTGACCCTGAGGGGGTGGATCCGGTCGACGCCTGCGATCCACTGGATGCAACCTGGAGGGGTTTTTGGAGTTTCTACAGCTTCTTTTGAACTCCCAGCTGCCTCTTAAGCTGCTTCAGCTCCATAGACTTCTTCCCTGGGGAGTGGAGAGTTGTCTTGGGCTGGTTCTGGGAGAGGACGTTGACGCCGTGAAAAGGTCTACTCCTTTCCACACTCCTTAATTTTTTCCCCAGCTCCGTAAGCACCGGTACCACTTCTTTAATTCTCTGCTTCCTCTGGAGTTCTTCCCGGAATTCGTTTATGGCTCCGGACCCGCGAAAATCGCCAGTCTTCATTAAAGCATCTTTGAAAGATAACTTTAACGAAATCTGTTTTTTTCCGGGGTCGAATTGGAGAGTTCCCGTCTTGGTCGAGTCTGTTTTCGCGGAGGTTTTCTTTTCCTCTGCGAATTCCTTTGACAAATTTCGGTCAAGGGGCTTGGGATTTCGCCCTTGATTCTCCAAATCTCGCGCCCAATGCTGTCCTTCAATTTCGATTCGGTCCAGATTGCGCTGACGCTTTCGGATCTGTTTTTCATCGCCAGCACGATCCGCAATCACTGGCGAGATCCGTTTTTTTACTTTTTATTTTTAGTTTCGCCACTCCCACGAGCTCGGAATGCCGCACGTGCAGATTTCATGTGAAAACAGTCGACAATTCGATGTCCGTTTCCGCCGCAAAATTTGCAAGGTGTTTTGTTTTTTGTAGGTCGTGAACTCGCGTCGAATTTGTCAACTTCCATGGGGTCGGCGAACGTGGTTGAAGCCGACCGATCCCCTTGTCGTGATCCGACGACGTGGGGTCGTCGTGTTCCGGAGTTGACCAAGTCAAAACGCTCCGCGGCCGATACGATTTCGCTGTAGCTGCTGCAATTCGCTGCTGCAACGTGGCGCCGAATGTCGGTTTTCAGCCCCGCGATGTAGGACTGAATTTTTTTGCCCTCGGTAATGTCGGGAATGCGATTATAAAATTCCTCCATCTGCTGCGTGTATTGCGCGACACTCCCGAATTGCCTATGGTGATGTAATTTTTCGCGCGCAATATAAGTGGAATTAATCGGCTCAAAACGTTTGAGAAGGTCTGCCCGGAACTGCTGCCACGTGGCTTCGCCCTGGAAAATGCTACTGTTGCTTCCGAGCCACTCGAGAGCTGGACCTCGCATCAATGTTGTCGCGAGACGAATTTTCTCGCCGTCGTATTCCGTCGTCGACCATCCGATCGCCGCGAAATAAATTTCCATCGTCGCGAGCCACCGCCTGACGTCGGATTTCCGATCGCTAGGGTCGAACGATTCCGGCGAGCGAAGTTTCGGAACCTCAAACTGACGCTGCGAAGTCGTCGAAGCAGGAATGTTCATGGTCGAGAGGAGCCGCGTAACGCGCTGCAGTTCGTTTTGCAGCTGCTCGTTCTTCAATCGTGGCCGTTCAGTCGTCGCTTGCATCTCCGCTTCCATCTTGGCGATTTGCGCGAAGAGTTGCTGCGTAACGTCGTTGGTCGCTGACGAACCCATCCTGTTCAAAAACCACGCGAGGGGGTTAATTCGAAAAGCGCGGAACTGGTGACAAAATTAGAAGAAAGAAAGAGAATTGAACTAGCAGAAAATGGGGATACAAATAGCAAACCCTAGAAGGGTTGTAATCGCTATAGAGCACCCCACTACAGGCTAGAACATAAGAATAACATTCTGACAACTGGTACTTACCAGAAATCGACGTCGAATTGGTCGCCCCCGGCGGTTTTTCGAGGCGATTTTTTCCGCGACCGCTGCTTAGCCGAGAGTCGTCGAGTGAGAACGGCTCTGATTACCAAGTGTCACAGGATCGAATTCTCAATCGAAACTTGTCACTAAAACTGAATACAAGGCCTATTTATACTAAGAAAGTACAAGGATAAACGAGATAAAACGAACCTTCGGGATCACACCCTTCCCCATACTACAATCACAAGTGCGCATAAGCACGCAAGGCTATTGGCACTTGGGATTACGCCCAAATTACACCGTATACACCACTGTCGGCACTGTCGGTGCTGTATAATAAGTATGTCGGTGGGAAAAGTAGGAAATAAGAGAAATAAATAGAAGGCTCTAGAAAATAGAATAGTAGGCCGATTGAGATGAGATAAAGACCAAAATAAAGAGGAGCAAAGGGAAAATAGGATAACAAAAAAATATAATAGTGAGAAAATATTATAACGGGGACGTCCTCTCACACCGGGGCCGCGTGAAGGCGGGGCCGGGGCCGAGAAGGGCGGGGGACGGGGCCAGCAGCGGCTGGGCCGGGGCCGGGAAGGGCAGCGCCGGGGCCGAGAAGGGCGGCTCGGGGCCGCAGGGGTAGGCGACAGGGCCAGTAGATGCGGGGCCGAGTCGGGAAGGGCGGCGTTGGGGCCGGAAAAGGGTGGCGGTGAGGCCACGAGGTGGGCGACGGGGCCAGCAGAGGCTGGGCCGGGCCGGGAAGGGCGGCGTCGAGGCCGGGAAAGGGCGGCGCGGGGGCCGCGGGGTAGGCGACGGGGCTGCAGGGCGGCTGATCGGGGCCGGGAAGGGCGGCGCCGGGGCCGCAGGGGTAGGCGACGGGGCCAGCAGAGGCGGGGCAGGGTCAGGAAGGGCGGCATTGGGGCCATGAAGGACAGTACCAGGGCTGTAGGAGTAGGCGACGATGCCGCTAGGGCGGCGGATTGGGGCCGCGAGGGCGGCGCGACATAGCCGCTAGGGCGGCGCGACGGGATGGGGCCGCAAGTGCGACGCGACGGGGCAGCTAAGGCGGCGCGATAGGGTCGAGAGAGGGGAGCGCGACTCGGGCAGGGGCTGAGCACGCTCCGGGCAGGAAAAAAAATCGAATTGGTGGGCCCTAGGAACAGTTCCCACGAAGAAATATCGCAGGGCGATGTGCTTCGTTCTGTTCGCGAATCTGTTCTTATTAGCTATGCGGATTGCGTACTGGTTGTCGCAAAACAGGGAGAAGCTGGATAACTGGGCTAGCTTCGCTTCTTCGAGTAGTTCGCGAAGGTATAGTCCTTCCTTGGTGGCTGAGCAGAGTGCAATATATTTTGGTTCAGCTGAGGAGAGAGCAATTAGTTCCTGCTTGCTCGACTGCCACGAGATGGGCCTAATAGGCTCGAATCGGTAGATTTAGCCGGTGCGCGAGCGCCTGTTGTCAGAGTTGCCAGCGTGGTTAGCGTCAACGTAGCCGATTAGCTTAGGCGTTGTAGTTCCGGTCTTGTGGTAGGTTAGTCCGATCGTCGGGATGCTGACGAGGTAGTGTAGTGCGCGATCGAGCTCCGCCATGTGCTCTGCTTCAAGTTTCTTGAGGTAGGTGGTGAGTTGGCTTGCAGAGTACGAGAGGTCCGGCCGGCAGGTGACGGCTGCGAAGAGCAGATATCCTAGCTTTCGTTGGTAGCCGCATAAGCCGGCGGGTTTGAGTAGAGCGGAGCCTTCCTTGTGATTTCTAACGGTGTGGCGATATGGCGTGGAGATAACAGTCGGGGTGAGTCCGAAGCGCTTGGCGATGGTATCGGCGTATTTTGCGGCGCTGAGGTAGATCATGTTTTCCTCCTCCTGAATATTGAGCCCGACGTATTGCGTTACAGTAGATGAGACGGTGAGTGTGAGGTCCTGTTGCAGCTCCCCTTCGAACCAGGTTGTAACATCATCGGTCGAGCCGATATAGAGGAGGTCGTCTACATAGACGATGAGTAGGATGTATTCGTTGCCTTTCGTGAGTTGGTACATGCCCTGGTCGTCCAGTAGCTGGCGGAATCCGATGCGAATGAGTCAAGCATGTAGATACTGTTGCCACATCCTCGGAGCCTGCTTAATCCCGTATAAAGACCTGAGTAGTTGGCAGACTTGGTTAGGATCTCCATTGGAGCCGTGTGGTAGCTCGACGAAGATCTCAGCGTCGACAGGTGCGTAGAGGAAAGCGTTGGCGACATAAATTTGGCATAGTTTCTTTTTCTTCATGGCGGCTATCGCAAGGAGAATCCGTAGTGAAGTGTGTCGGCTAACCGGTGCGAATGTCTCGGTGAAGTCGCGTCCGTGCTCTTGGTCGAAGCCTCGTACGGCCCAGCGTGCTTTGAACTTATCGATGGTGTCGTCTGCTTGGGTTTTCACACGGAAGACACATTTTCCAGTAAAAATTGTCTTGTTGTGTGCCACGCCGATGGGAACAATCTTCCAGGTGTTGCGTTCTTCCAGCGCCTTTAACTCTTTATCCATGGCTTCGCACCATTTTTCCCTTTGTTCCCCCCCCAGAGCCTGCTGAACCGTGGTAGGCTCCTTAGGTGGCGCTGAGAATGGACTGCGGTGACGAGGCCAAGTATCTGCAGTCCACTCTGTGTGTAGCGGGGAAGAGATGTGTCCTTGGGATATACTGCTTCGTCTCCCACTTCTGAATCAGGTATGAAGTTCGGTCCTACGCGTTCTGCTTCGTTGGTGTTGACTCTTGCAGGTGTAACGTAACCGTTGTCGGCGAAGTGATAATATAACTTCGGCGTTGATGCTTTCGCGAGGATCTTCGTCGTCCATCGGTACGTCAACTGAGCAGTAGGGAAGAGGTCCGGCTTCCTCCGAGGCTCTGTCTACATTCTGCTCGTCCCAGTCAGCTTCATCCTCTACCGAAGCGAAGGCTCGGGTACCAAGAAACCCGCCCGAGAGGTCTGGGTTTCCTTCTTCCACGTTGGCAAGGTATGTCGGAAGATTGAGGTTTTCGTAGAAGATGACATCACATGCTGCCACTGTTTCCTTTGTGTTGATGTGAAAAATCTTCCATGCGTTGTAATGTTTTTCGATGCCCAATTGTTGTCCACACCATGCGCGTTGGGAGAATCGGCCGACGCGTGCAGTTGGGGGTCGGTACTGTACCATGTAGCCAAAAACTCGCAACATTTTTGTGCTGCCCAGTTTTCCTGTCCACAACAGATGCGGTGATGTGTTGTTGTGGAGCGATGATGACGAGAGCAAGTTGTGCAGCATCACGGCGAGGTCCATTGCTTCGGGCCACTGGTGGTTGGGTAGCCGCATGCCACGTAGAAGCTTGCCCATGGTGTTTTGAAGAGTCATGTGCATTCTTTCTGCCATGCCCTGCTGTTGGTGAGCGTAGGGAAGGGAGATGAGCCGCTTGATGCCTCTTTCTGCCAGGTAGTCCTTGAACCTTTGTGATTGATATTCCCCTCCTCCGTCTGACTGAAAGATTTTTAGCTTCTCTCCTGATTCTCGTTCTGCTACTGGAAGCCAGGCGACGAAGGCTTCAAAGGCCATGTCGCGGCTCAGAGGATTGAGGTGCGACACGTATCATGTGGTGGCATCGATGAACGTGATGACGTAATTGTATGCTCCTTGTCCAGGTTCGCGGTTGTACAGGATGTTGCTGTTCACTTTCTCCAGAGGTGCGTATGCTAGTGCGCTCGGGTTGTGATCCGAGACGAACGGCTGATGCGGTAAGTCAGCTTCAGGGCAGGTGAAGCACGTTCTGCGGACTCGCTGGAATTCTCTGCCGTCGGTTAGAAGTAGTGAGTCGCTTTTGAGCACGCCTGTTCTTATCGTGTTGTTTAACGTCGTGTTGCTTGGATGTCCCATTCTTGCATGCGAGGTTCCTTCGGTGGCGCGATGTTTGGGTGAACATCTGTACAAGTCGGAGTTGGAGTAGAAGCCTGCGGTGAAGTTAGCGTTTCTGTGGACTTCTCGTGGAGTTGGATTCAGTTGGTGCGCAGGAGTCGGTGGTGTGTTGTTAACGGAGACTGGTGTCGTTGACAGACCATCGATTTGTGCTGGTGTTGTTTCTGCTGATGCCGGTGTTGTTTCCGCTGCTGCCGATGTTGTCTCTGCCGCTGCCGATGTTGTCTCTGCTGCTGCCGATGTTGTCTTTGCTGCTGCCGATGTTGTCTCTGCTACTGCCGATGTTGTCTCTACTGCTGCTGAAGCTGTCTCTGCTGCTGCCGATGTTGTCTCTGCTGCCGCTGATTGTTGAATTGTCACAAACGCTCTTATTCGTTCTGCCTCAGGTATAGTGTGCAAATACCAGAAGCCGCTGGGGCTGAAGCCAGGGTCAAGATCTGGCGAGTGTCTCTAGGAGGTGAAGGTCACGATTCTGTCGTTGTCGGCGGTGCCTAAGTCTGGAACGAAATCAAGGACGAAAACGTTGTTCTTCAATACTGCTTTCCCGATGTAAAGTCCGCCTCTCCCGTGGTACAACTTGAACTCCTGAGTGGTGATGTCTGCTTCAAGGTGAATCCCTTTCGCCATCAGTTGACTCACACTCAGTAAGTTGTAGCCGAGTCCCTCCGCGATTAAGACCTTTGACATATGCAGTAATATGTTTGCTTCTTTTGACTGAAGTTGAACAATTCCTTGTCGTTGTGTGCGCAGATTCTGATTGTTGACGACGGTGATGATGACTTCGCGCTGGAGTTGATGTTTGCGTTGAACAAAGCGACTCAAGGAGCACATGTGTTGTCCGCAGCAGCTGTCCAAGAACCAAGTATCCTTCCCAGATGGCTCGCTCTGGGCGATGGCTGCATATGTCGGGTTCGGCTCCAGTGTTTCACGACGAGGAGTGCTCTCATCGAGCAGTTCTTCTGGTGAGTAGTGTGGTGGTGATTCGGTGATGCAGGAATCTGACAGTCTCGCCATGCAGCTCACGATGTTTCTTGCTCCTTGTGCACGTTGTGACGGTGATGTAGTTGAAGACCGCGTCTGACTCGTGGGGTGCGCCTGTGTGGATGCTACTTGGCTGCTTGAAGGACGAAGTTGATGTTGCGGCGGTGTTGGGTGCTGTCGATTCAGGCAGTGTGTGCGAGGGTGTCCTAATGTCTTGCAAAGATGACAAAACGGAGGTACGGGTTTTGGTTGATGCTGGTTGCTGTTGTTATTATTGTTGTTGTTGTTGTTGTTGTTGTTGTTGTTGTTGTTGTTGTTGTTGTTGTTGTTGTTGTTGTTGTTGTTGTTGTTGTTGTTGTTGTTGTTGTTGTTGCTGTTGTTGTTGTTCTTGTTCTTGTTCTTGTTGTTGTTCATGTTGTTCTTGTTGTTGTTCTCGTTGTTGTTCTTGTTCTTGTTGTTGTTCTCGTTGTTGTTGTTGTTGTTGTTGTTGTTGTTGTTGTTGTTGTTGTTGTTGATGTTGTTGTTGTTGTTGTTGTTGTTGTTGTTGTTGTTGTTGTTGTTGTTGTTGTTGTTGCTGTTGCTGTAGCGCCGTTGAGTGTGGAATGCAAATTCGGGTACTGACGTTTTCTTCTTGTGCCGCTCCTCGTGTACGTCCATATCTTGTTGCTCGGCGTGTATTTCGGCGCAGAGTGTGAGAATAAGCGAACAGGGAATGAATGAACTAGCAGTGAAATGAGTACAAGTAGGAAACCCTAGAATTGTGTACCCCCTATAGGCTAACCCACTGTAGCCTACACAAGCATAACATATATAATGTTTGACACACCCCCATAGGCAAAGTGGGGGAGAACAAGGGGTCACAAGACCAGTCAAGCAAAGCAAAGCAAGCTCAGGGTGGATCACAAAGTCACCACACAGTCCGAGCACAAGAGCAGGGCCAGAGGCCAGTTCACATGCAGGAGTACAGACATATATATAAAACTAGACAAGCAAGAGCAGGTATATATATATGTCACAGTACAAGTAAAGTCAAGAGGAGAGCAAGTGAGGCAAGACAGACACAAGACCCAGCTGGGTGCAAAAGCGCTGATGATCACAAGGCGCGAGTGCCTTGGTGAACACATCAGCAGTGTTGGCCTCAGAGGCCACGTACGCAAGTCGCAACTGACCACGCTGCTGCAGCTCACGAGCAAGGAAGTAGCGGAGAGCAATGTGCTTCGTTCTGTGCTCCAAGCGCTGCTCTCGACACAAGGCCAGCATGGCCTTGTTGTCTACGTACAGCACTGGAGGAGAACGAGGCGGCTCTCCAAGGTCAGTCAGCAGGTAGGTGAGCCAGCGAAGCTCCTGTGCAGCCATGGCCCCGGCGTAGATCTCAGCCTCACAACTGGAGCCGAGAACTGAAGACGAGCGAGTAGACCGCCACGAGACAGAGCCGGAACCAAGGCTGAAGGTGTAACCCTGTGACGACCGCTGCGTAGCCTGGTCGTCAGCCCAAGAAGCGTCCGCGTGGCCGGTAAGGACCACTGGACTCCGCCCTCCAAGCACAAGCCCCATGCCCGACGTACTGCACAGGTAGCGCAATACCCTCTTCGCTGCAGCCATGTGCTCTGGTCTGTGTCTCCCAGGAGCAACATAGCGTGCAAGAATGCTCAGAGGATATGCAAGGTCAGGTCGTGTGCAGGTCATCAGGTACATGAGGCAGCCAACAAGCTCTGCATACGGACCACTCGACTCTACGGACTCATCCGAAGGCAGAGCTGAGAGTGAGTGGCGAGTAGGCAGAGGAGTGGCCTGAGGCGAGGAGTACGTGAAGCCGAACCGCTGAAGGACCTGCTGCACCATGTGTGACTGAGTCAAGGTAATGGTGCGGCGTGCTCTGTCCCGAGTGATCTGCAAGCCAAGGTAGCTGCGCAGTTCACCCAGGTCTGTGCACGTGTGTCTCTTCAGCAGTTCGGACTTCACGTGGGCGAGTCCAGCAGTGTCCGCTGTGGCAAAGACCAAGTCGTCGACGTACACGAGGATGTAGAACGGCGGCAGTGAAGTGTCGGTGCGCAGAAACAGCGACGGGTCAGCAGTAGAAGGAGCAAACCCAAGAGCCGCAAGCGTAGTCCTCAGTGTGTCGTGCCACTCACGTGGTGCCTGGCGGAGACCGTAGACTGGCCGTCGGAGGCTCCACTGGGTGCCAAGAGGGAAAGTCCCAGTGAAGCCAGGTGGACGGCGCAGCCAGATCTCCTCGTGCAGGCTACCCTGCAGGAACGCAGTGCTGAAGTCAAGAGAGTGAAGCTCGTAGTCGCGCTGAGCGGCTATGTGCAGCAGCACCCGAAGAGTGGTCATCTTCGGGGTGGGAGAGAAGGTCTGAAAGTAGTCAACTCCCTGCCGCTGACTGAAGCCACGAGCAACGTACCGCGCCTTGAAGACAGGTGGAGAGCCCGGCGGCCGCTTCACCCGGAAGATCCACATGCCACTGACGATGTTCGCCCCAGGAGGGGGAACTGCGTCAACGTAGGTGCCTGTGGACTTCCAGGAAGCCATCTCTGCATCCATAGCTGCCTGCCACTGAGAGGAGTAGGGACCCTCTACGGCCTCCGCGTAAGAACGCGGAGTCGGGATGTCTAGTGCATCCGGGTCTCCCTCAGGGGCAAGCAGTACAGACGCGAGATGAGGTGAAGCAGCCGCTAGACACTGTAACTCCTCCTGTCTGTCCTCTAGGACGTCCGTGCCAAGAGCACACTCACCCCCGACGGACGGAGGACAGACAGACGCAGACTCAGTAACAAGACCAGCAGCGTAGTCGAGACGACAGCGAGCAGCAAAGTCAACGAGCTCAGCGACTAGAGCAGACGCAGCAGTGGACTCAAAAGAGGGGTCAGTGACGACAGTAGCAAGCAGACGCGTGACAGTAGGACTGGCAGCGCGAAGAGAGTCCGACTCAGGGTCGGCAAGCGCAGGAAGAGAGGACTCAGGAGGAGAAGGCAAAGGGGCACGCAGAGGAGCAGTGGACGGACGCAGAGACATCCGGTGCGTGCCAGGGACAGGAGGAGGACGCTGACGTGAACCGCGACCACTAGCGCGAGCAGCACGAACAGGCGACGCGGGACGAGACGCAGGCTCACGACGCTCAGCAAGACCTCCAGTAGGACCAGTGTAAGGAGAGGGAGCAGGCAGAGGAGAGGAAGGCTCCAACAGTGACTGCGACTGGACAGGCTGTGGACACTCTACCGAAGGAGAAAGACCAAGAACCTGCTGTAGGAGCGGAACGAAGTACGGCCGAGGCCGCGCGGCAGCTCCAGACTCAGCAGGGACAGCACCAGTACCCGCAGCGACAGCACCAGCGCCACCCACACCTCCAGCGGCAGGACCAACAGCAGTAGGCTCAGCACCAACGCCCTCAGCACCTCCAGCTCCAGGAGGACCCGCAGGTCCAGCAGCTCCGGAACCGGCAGCACCCGCACCCTCGACGGTCGAAGAAGCTCCAGCTCCAGCTCCAGCAGCACCTCCAGACTCAGCAGCACGCCTCCAGCGGCGAGCGTACCACTCGCGCAGCTCCTGTGGAGAGAGGGGCTCCCGGCGAGACGCAGCAGCAGGAGAAACCCCAGGCTCAGCAGCTCCAGACGCAGCAGGGACAGCACCAGCACCCTCAGCGACAGCACCAGCGCCACCCACACCTCCAGCGGCAGGACCAACAGCAGTAGGCTCAGCACCGACGCCCTCAGCAGCTCCAGCTCCAGGAGGACCCGCAGGTCCAGGAGCTCCGGGACCGGCAGCACCCGCACCCTCGACGGTCGAAGAAGCTCCGGCTCCAGCTCCAGCAGCACCTCCAGACTCAGCAGCACGCCTCCAGCGGCGAGCGAACCACTCGCGCAGCTCCTGTGGAGAGAGGGGCTCCCGGCGAGACGCAGCAGCAGGAGAAACTCCGGGCTCAGCAGCTCCAGACGCAGCACCCCCAGGCTCAGCAGCTCCCGACCCAGCACCCCCAGACCCAGCACCTCCAGGCACAGCACCCCCCGGCTCAGCACCCCCAGGCTCCGCACCCTCCGCAGTAGCACCCTCAGGCCCAG
The DNA here is from genome assembly GCA_948144175.1 of Closterium sp. NIES-65. Taxonomy (NCBI): domain Eukaryota; kingdom Viridiplantae; phylum Streptophyta; class Zygnematophyceae; order Desmidiales; family Closteriaceae; genus Closterium; species Closterium sp. NIES-65. The sequence goes on along the minus strand of CANXME010001697.1, from coordinate 4,546,810 downwards.
CACCCCCAGCAGTAGCACCCCCAGGCTCAGCACCCCCGCGCACAGCACCCCCAGAGTCAGCACCCCCAGGCTCAGCACCCGCAGCAGCACCAGAGTCACCAGTAACCTCGACCGGGTCAACGGCGTCTACCTGGGACACACGTGAGGGGGCAGGAACCTGAGGGGGGAGGGGGTCTACCGGGGGGGGAACCGGCACAAGGAAGTCCGGGGGAGGGGGGAGGGAAGGAGTGCGGTAGGGGAAGAGACGGTAGAAGGGGACTGACTCGTCGAACGTGACGTCCTGGGAGGACAGAACACGACGAGAGGAGGGGTGGTAAAACTGCCACCCTGGGGCGTCAGTGGGGAAGCCAAGGAAGACACAGGGAGCAGCACGAGGGGACAGCTTGTCCGCAGACAAGTCGCGGACAAACGCCCGAGATCCCCAGACACGGAACACAGACGCATCGCCAACCTTCCCCGTCCACAGCAAGGCTGGGGACATCGCAGGCCGAGAGACCCGGGGGTGAAGGTTGAGCTGATGCGCCGCGTACCTCACCGCAAACGGCCACAGAAAATGGGGGGCAGCCGCATGCATCATGGACGTACGAGCGACATCCATGACCATGCCAATGCGGCGCTCAGCAATCCCATTTTGCTGTGGTGAGTCCGGAAGCGTGAAGGTCTGGCGGATCCCCCGTGCACGACAGTAGTCTCGCAGAAGGCGAGAAGAGAACTCTCCGCCTCTGTCAGAGTGCAGACGCAGAACAGGAAAGTCCGAGCCGAAGCTCTTCCTGAGCTGGAGACGAGCCTCGCGGATCCAGTCGATCAGCACCTCAGTGACCTCACCCTTGCTGCGCAAGGGGAGGACTGTGGTGTAACGCGAGTAGTCGTCAACCACCAACAGGAAGTAGCGCTCGTAACCCTGCCCACGGACGGGGGCTGGGCCCCACACATCCATGTGAAGCGTCTGCAGGGGAGCCTCTGTCGGGGGGAAGTGGGAGGAGTGAGGAGTAGCCCGGAGGCGACCCTCGACACAGGGGACACAGGAAGGTCCTGGCCCGGAGGGGAGAGGAGGGAGAGACTGGGGAAGACCAGAGACAAGGACACGGGAAGCCATGCTCCGAAGACGGGGCAAGGAGGGGTGACCAAGACGGTGGTGCCACAGGAGAGTCTCGTGAGACAGGAGGCGACAAGTACAGGGGGCAGACTCAGGACCAGACCTGGACGCAGCAGCAAACACCTGACCCGACGCTGCTACCTGACCGGACGCGGGGACAGGAGGAGACTCAGTGGTCAGGGTGTAGAGGCTCGACCCCGGCCGACGCGAGAACGTGGCCAGGTGCCGGCCTGTGCGTGCGTCCGTGCAGTGGGTCACCCGCTGACTCGCAGGAGTGAACTGGTGAACCCCCGCATCCTGTAGGTCTGCACCACTCACCAAGTTCGTCGAGAACGAGGGGAGGTACAGGCCAGACAGGGTGCCCGAGGGGGCAGCCGGACACGGGAGGACAGTGGAGAAGTGAGCGAGGACAGGACCCCCAGAGGGGTCAGCCAGGGAGACTGCAACCGGCCGACCAAGCGGCGTGAGTGTGGTGCGGTCCCGAAAGAAGGAGCGAGAAGCCCCAGAGTCAAGTGTAAAGGTGAGGGAGGCCGAAGCCAACGCGGTACCTGAGAGGGCAGCCTCACCCGCACCTGAGGAAGCAGACTCACTAGCACCTAGAGCAGCAGCCGCACCTGTACCTGGAGCAGGAGACTCACTAGCACCCAGAGCAGCAGCCTCACCAGTAGCTAGAGCAGCAGGTCCTATACCTGGGTCAGGCGGGACGCACAGGTGACCGGCACTGTCAGCACTAGTAGGCAATGCATACATGGCAGTGAGAATAGCATCATAGTCAAGAGCATATATATCTACCCTCTGCCTAAGTAACTCCACCCAGTCGGGAAGCTCAGCCTCGTCGCCAAACACGGTACGCCAGGCGTCGCTCAGACGGGCAAAGTAGCGGGACGGTGTATGACTACGTGTCCCACAAGGCTGACCAGTCCGAGTACTAGTGCGAATCACGTAAGAGCAGCGAACAGCACTGAGAGACCCTCCACTCTGAGCGTACCACTCACGAAGCTGGCGAGGCGTGAGAGACACGCGAGAGGGTCGCGGGAGCTGCATCTGGCCGCCACCACGAGTAGAAGCAGCAGGAGTGGTAGTAGGAGTAGCGTCGCCACCCCTACAGCCCCAACCAGCGTACCACTCACGCAGCTGCTGGGGCGTGAGGGACTCACGCCGGCGTCGCTGGGGCTGCATGTGGCTCCGCAAGTAGAAGCAGGTGCAGGACTAGCAGCAGGGAGGCAGGCAGCCAGGCAAGCCAAAAGGCAGGCAGGCAGGCAAGCAGGCGACGCGCAGTGTGCGAGCAGGGCAAGAGCTCACCAGTGGTGGGAAGAGTAGGCTCGGCGACCCAGCAGCTCGGCAGCTCGGGCGACTCGGGCGGCTCGGCGGCAAGGCGGCTCAGCAGCAACTGCAGCTCAGCAGCTCGGTGACTCGGCGGCTTGGCGGCAGGGCGGCTCGGCAGCAACTGCAGCTCAGCAGCTCAGCGACCCGGCGGCTCGGCGGCAGGGCGGCTCGGCTGTGGGGCGGCTCGGCTGCTGCAGGTGAGCGGCTCGGCTGCTGCAGTGGGAGATGAAGGAGGAGGAGAAGCAGGGGAGGCCACACACCTGCCACCCCTCTGCTGGCCTCTCCCGTCGCCTGTCGAGGTGACCTGAGGGGGCCGCTTGCGGCCCCCGAAGGAGCCGCGACGGGCGACGGGAAAAGGGGGGGTGGGTGGTGGGGGGCCGGTAGGTGCAGCGGCGGGGCCAGCAGGTGGAGTTGCGGGGCCGGTAGAAGGGGACGGCAGGAGCCGTCAGGAGGGGACGGCGGGGCCGTCAAGAAGGGACGGCGGGGCCGTCACGAAGGGACGGCGGGGCCGTCAGGAGGTGACCGGGCCGCGACGGGGGCAGGCGGCGGGGCCGCGTAAGGGCCTGGGCGGGGCCGCGACAGAGCCGTCGGCGGGGCCGCGTGAAAGCCGGGGCGGGGCCGCGTAGAAGCCGGGGCGGGGCCGCGCGAGAGCAGGTGGCGGGGCCGCGAAGGAGCCGGGGCGGGGCCGCGTGAGAGCAGGCGGCGGAGCCGCGTAAGGGCCTGGGCGGGGCCGCGACAAAGCCGTCGGCGGGGCCGCGTGAAAGCCGGGGCGGGGCCGCGTAGAAGCCGGGGCGGGGCCGCGCGAGAGCAGGTGGCGGGGCCGCGAAGGAGCCGGGGCGGGGCCGCGTGAGAGCAGGCGGCGTAGCCGCGTAAGGGCCTGGGCTGGGCCGCGACAAAGCCGTCGGCGGGGCCGCGTGAAAGCCGGGGCGGGGCCGCGTAGAAGCCGGGGCGGGGCCGCGACAGAGAGGGCGGCGGGGCCGCGTCAGTGAAGGCGGCGGGGCCGCAGGGGAAATGGCGACCCGAGGGGTCGCTAAAAAAAAAGATCGCGCCTCGGGGGGCGCTTCGGTGGGCCCAAAAAAAAAACGGTCCGTAGAAGGACCCGCTCTATACCATGTGAGAATAAGCGAACAGGGAATGAATGAACTAGCAGTGAAATGAGTACAAGTAGGAAACCCTAGAATTGTGTACCCCCTATAGGCTAACCCACTGTAGCCTACACAAGCATAACATATATAATGTTTGACACAGAGTGCTGCTTTGGAGATTTTTCTATGAGCTCGGAGTATGGGGTGTCACAATCCCAACCACTAAACCATTTGGATAAAAGGGCTTCTTTCAGTAGCGGGTCAGTGCGCCCATAACCCCCCAGGCGAACGCGCCTGTAACCCTCTCTAGGATCAATCGGGCATCCACAGTGCAGATCTACTGACACCCCCCCACACTGGGAGGCCCAGGACTAAGCATAGCAGCAACGGCCTACATGTGCATACACCGAGAATCGAACCGGAGACCGCTCTGATACCATGTCAGAATCCCAACCACTAGACCATTGGGATAAAAGGGCTTGTTTCAGTAGCGGGTCAGTGCGCCCATAACCCCCCAGGCGAACGCGCCCGTAACCCTCTCCAGGATCAATCGGGCATCCACAGTGCAGATCTACTGACATGGGGCGGGTGGAGCGGCAGTGAGGACCAAGACCGGAGATGACGACTGTGACGAAGACTTCTTCAGATATCGATCCTCCGCATCGAAGGAGTTTGTCGCGCAATTCGCGGCAGCGGCTGATATACGCCATTCCCTTTTCGCGCGGTTTCATTTCGACTGTTGTCAGCTGTGCCATTAGTCAACTCTGATTGACGCTGTCTGTTATTTGATACAGGTTCTTCAAATGGTTGTACGCGAGCTTGGCGGAGTTGCCGTATCCCCAATAAGACTGGATGTTCTGCTGCTGGTTTAGAGTTATGTTCCTCAGCAGGATCGTGTAAGCCATCATTGACTGATACGTGTACTCCTGCTTGCCATATTGTGTTCCGTGTGTTGGGTATGGCAGGGACGCATCAAAGAATCCAAGAATCCGCGCGCCGTCCATCATCAGCTCAAACTCGAATGACTAGTTATAGAAATCATTCCCGTCAAAAGGTGTTGATGTTTGAAGTTTCAGAACGTGCGCGAACTGCGACTGAACCTGAAGTGCGTCCAATGTCTTTTCTTGTTCAGGTGAAGGCTGCTGTCGCGGCATGAAGCTGATGGATCCGCGCTAGGGCTCGTACGGAGCAAAGGTAGGCTGTTGCTGGTTTTCGCGTGTATAGGATGAGCCGTCGAGGCTCAGTGGTGTAACGTCGTTGTTGTTGTTGCTGTTGTTTGGCTGAGCAGGTGCCGTTCGCTGATGCTGTTGATAGAAAGACATGAAGGAGAAGAACATCTCCATCATGCTTGGGTCAAAGCTCGTTGCTTGGTTCGCAAGAGTCTTAGTAGACTCAGCTGCTGGTCTTGTTGCTGTACCTCCTTCTATCTGTAGGCCAGAGGCTAAAGGTGGGGTGGGAGTGGTGCCACAAGAGCTGTTAAAAGAGCTTCTCTCCTTTTGCGTTGCTATGCCTTATGATATTGTAGGTGTCTTAGAAGAAGTTGAGTTTGCCCCGATAGCTCTCATACCATGTTGGGTTGAGAAAAAGCCCTTAGGATCTTTGCAGGGCTAAACTTTGGGTAGGAATGCTGTAGTTCCGGAAGCGTTTTGATAAGAAGTATTGAACCTCCTTGCGCTGATGTGTGAGGGCAAATTAGATTGATTAAAACAAGGAAATACAAGGCTTTTATAAGAGTACAATGAATACGAAGAGATACAGCTAATAACCGTTTTACTGTTGCTGTTGCGGTTGTTAAGATAGTAGGCATAGTGAGGTGCCATAGCTAGGGTTTAGCTAGCTAGGCAAGAGAGAAATGAAGAAAGGAGGGGTGTTTCACTTGCAGCAGTTGGGATACATATAGCAAACCCTAACAGGGTTGTACTCGCTATAGAGCACCCCACTACAAGCTAGATAATAACATTCTGACAGCGGTTCGATACAGTGACGACTCGGGCAACTGCTCAATAACGAGTCAGTTGTTTGTCCTTGCTATCGTGCTATATTTGTCAGGTCAAAGGTCGCTGACCTTTAACTTTCGCGTAACCTCCAGCAGTTACTCTTCTTCAACCTTCGATGGTTGACTCGCCAATGCTTCGTTATGCTTCGCTACGTTTTATGACTTAGTGTTTCGACACAACAGAGGCGCTTAAATCACTTGTTTCCAACATACGCAATGTTGCAGGGCACACTAAGGAATGTCGAGAAAATTCCTTACACTACCCCCCCCCCCCCCCCTCCCTCAAGAAGCCCCCTCCGCTTCGCGAATGCGTGTATATCGCGGAAAACTCAACTCCTCAAGCACACTTGCAGGGCAGGGTGATTTTTGATGTTGGCCAGAGGCACGCAGCTATCCTCAGTTGGCGTGCGGTCCTTCCAGAGAACGAGGAATTCAATCCTCCCGATTCTCGTTGGGTGTCGAATCCGATGGCTCAGGATTTTTTCGGGCACAATGATCGGCTCCGATGCCGGGCGAGTCATGGATAGTGGGCGGTAACGGGGCAGTTGGCTTGTGGTTGGGATGTATGGGCGAAGCCGGCTAACGTGGAATGAAGGACTGATGTACCAATGTGTCGGCAACAGTTAATGGGCTGTCATTGGGTTAATCATGTGGCTGATCTGGAGAAGTCCACAGAAGCGGGGTCGTTATTTTGGTACGACGGGTAGTGTTTAGTTCTGTGTCGAGTAGTACGTAGTCGCCTGACTGGTATGTGACGGGGCGGCGGTGGCGGTCAGCGTTGCGTTTAGTGATGACATTCGCTTTTTTAATTGCTTCAGCGGCTCTGGTGCAGGCAGCTTGCAGAATTTCGGCGAATTGCTGTGCACGTTGCGTTGGGTTGTCCGGACTCGGCGTCATGGGCACTGTAGAGTTTTTCCCGTAGTTTGGGTAGAACGGGGACTGCTACGTCGACGCTGACGTGGCGTTGTTGTATGCAAACTCAATCAGTGGCAGGTGCTGCTCCCAAGTTGTCGGGTCGTTGCACGTGGCACGAATCAACTGCTGCATCGTCTGATTCGTCCGCTACGTTTGACCGTCGGTCTCGGGGTGGTACGACAAGCTGAACTGTAGCTTGGTCCCGAACTGCTCCCAGGGGATTTTCCAGAAATTGCTGGTGAACTTCGAGTCGCGGTCGCTGATTATCGCGGCTGGTATCCCGTGTAGTCGAAGGACGGCTGCGATGAACAGGCGAGCGGTTTCTTTGGCTGAGATCAATTTCTTGCACGCAGCGAAGTATGCCAACTTCGACAACCTGTCAACGACGACCATAACCGCGTCATTACCCCCAGGGTTTGAAGGTAACCTCGTGACGAAATCCATGGTAACCTGCTGCCAGGCACGCTTAGGCGGTGGAATCAGCTACAGCTGACCCGCCTTTCTTTTTCGCGAGCTCTTCATCACTTGACACGTAGGACACGAGCCGACGTGGTGCTGTATGTCGGTCAACAGCTCCGGCCAGTAGCAATACCGCTGTAGTTGCTGTCGCGTTTTTTCTACCCCAAAAAGTCCCGAGGTAATCTCGTCGAGGTAATCTCATCGTGGTAATCGTGCAGTAACAGTTCCCTCAGTAGTGAGTACGCGGGTACCCAGATGCAGTTGGTGCCTGCTTCTACCAGTTGCTGTGAATTTTCGGTCGTGAAAAATGGATCAGTACTGTATCCGTGGGCGAATAGGCCTGTTAACAGTGGGTTGGTTTGGGCGAGTAGGATGGCGTGGAGTTGGGCGGTGGGGCGTGTGAGTGCATCGGCGATGTTGGATGCGCCTTTTTTGTACATGACCGTGTAGTGGAAGCTGGACTCCAGATAGTGCAACCAGCGGATCTGTCGTGGGTTGAGATTCGGTTGGGCGCGAAGGTACCGTAGTGATCGGTGGTCTGTCCATACTGTCACGTCTGCTCCCATGAGGTAACATCGCCACACCTTGAACGCGTGCACGATCGCCAACATATTTTTCGGGTCTATATCCACTCCTTCAACTGAAAGAATGTGTCCTAAAAACTCCAGTCGGTCCTGTAAAAACTCACACTTAGAAGCTTTGGTCAGTAGGCGGTTCTCACTCAGTATCTTAAAAACTGCTTTGATGTCCTGTAAGTGCTGTGCTCTGTCGGGGCTGTAAATCAGTATGTCGTCAAGATACACGATGACGCACTTATCTAAAATCGGGCGGAAGGCTTCGTTCATGGTCATTTGTAAAGTGGCCGGGGCGTTGCTCAGTCCGAAGGGCATGACAGGGTATTCGAAGGATCCGTAGCGTGTTCGGAAAGCTGTCTTGGGGCAGTCGGATGGGTTGACACGAATCTGGTGGTAACTTCCCCGAAGGTCGATTTTCGAGAAAACCCGGGCTGTTCTCAGTTGGTCGATCACTTTGTCGGCTCGCGGTATGGGGTAACGGGGTTTAATGGTAACCCTGTTCAGTGCTCTGTAGTCTATGCACATGCGAAAACCCCCGTCCTTCTTCGCTGTAAACAATATCGGTGTTGCGAAGGGTGACGAACTCAGGCGAATGAACTCCATTTCGAGCAGGTAATTCCGCTTCTTCCTCAGTTTGTCAAGTTCGGGTTGGGTCAGTCGGAAGTGTCATTGTACTGTCGGGTGTGCCCCTGGTTCTAGTTCTATTTTGTGGTCGTGCGATCGCTAAGGTGGCATTCACGTCGGCAGATCCTCTGGGAAACTGTCACCAGCCGCACGCGGCCCCCTCAGGTCGCCTCGACATGTGACGGGAGGCGCGACCTGGGGGAGGGGGGCGAGCGCCGCCCCTTCTGCCGCCTCTTTTGGCGTCCTGGGAGGCCGCGCGTTGCCCCCTCCCCCCCCCCCGTAACCTCCCTACCCGCCGTCCCGCCCTGCCCTATGCTAGGGTCTGGGGGTGGCGAGTAGGGGGTGGCGGGTATGTGGTCTCCCCTACTCCTCCTCCTCCTTTGTCTCCCACTACTGCAGCTGCCGCTGAGGGGGGTGGGTGTGTGGGAGTCGACGGAGTGGTGCTAGGGGGTGGGGTGTGAGTCAACCTAGGGGTGTAGTAGGGGGTGTGTGAAATGGGGTGGGATAATTTGGGGAGGTTGAAGGGGGTGGCCGCCGTGAAGCCCGCAGCTCGAGTCGCCCGTGAGACCGTTGCGCCAGTCGCCCGTGAGCCCGTTGCGCCAGACGCCCGTGAGCCCGTTGCTCCAGTCGCCCGTGAGTCCGTTGCTCCTGCCGCTCAGAATTAGCCGTGGAGCCAGTTACTCCAGTAGCCCGTGTGCAAGTTGCTCCAGTTGCCAGTGTGCCAGTTGCTCCAGTTGCCCGTGTGCCAGTTGCTCCAGTTGCGCCGTGTGCCAGCAGCTTCAGCTGCCGCCCACTACCTCCTCTCCTCTCATAGTCCCTCCTCCTCCACACTGCCCTTTGCGATAGCCTCTAGCTTTGCTTACATTTGTGAACTTTAAACTGTTGCTTCTTGTACTTGTGCTCAGAATGTGTGGTGACATTGTGATCCACCCTAAGCTTGTTCTACTTTGCTTGTTGTGCTGATTACACCCCACTTTGACTATGGGGGTGCGTCAGAATATTATGTTTCTCTAGTTTGCAGTGGGGTACTCTATAGTGAGTACAACCCTTTTAGGGTTTGCTATATGTATCCCAATGTTTGCTAGTGAATTCCCTCTTCTTCATTCCTCATTTCTTCACACCGTGACCAGTCTTGCGTCGATTTCAGGTAAGCATCTGTCCAGTGGTAGTCTCAGTTTCCGTGGTGTGGCAGTGTTGATAAGGTTATGGCTGGCTCCCCCGTCTACAAAGATTTTAACTAAGTCGGTCCCGATTTTCCCACTAAGCAGTATGGGGCTGTCTACCGTAGTACCCTCCTTATTCGGCCGGGTGTGGTCAATTGTGTGAACCGGCACAATCAGTTGGTGAGGGTCGGTTGGGTCGGGCAAGCGACGTGACTTGTCAGTAGAGGGCCCGTCTGCTACTGACTCCCAGCGTTTCCCTGCTGCTTGGTCTGTTTCTACTGCTCAGCTTCCTTCTTTCCCTTAGCGTTTTCTAGGCATTCGCTCTTACGGTATCCTGGCCTATTGCACGTGAAGTAGCGCCCTTTGAACGGTGCGGCAGCGGCATTCGCGGCGACGGCACGTATTGTGGTGCCCTCGCTCGTCCCACGAGATCGATGTCCCAACTTGCTGCTTCGGTAGGACCCCGGTCTCGGCCGGCGGAAGAAATCGAGCTTCTTCGCCATGGTGAGAATCTCCTGAAAATCGGTAACGCTGCGAAGCTGGATTTCCTAAGCGATGTCCTTCTTCAGGTCGCCGATGTAGCGGTCGATGCGTTCGCTCTCATGCATATAACCCACTTGCTCGCATAGCGCTACAATCCCGCTCGTGTAGTCCTGGACGGAACCGAGTTGGCGCCAAGTGCGGAGCTTCTGCCGCGCCGCAATCAAAGCCGCAATTGGCTCAAACCGAGCGCGTAGACCTGCGCACCACGCATCTCACGTGCGATATTGGGGCACCTCCACGAAATACGACGGCGCCCAGGGTCCGGTTTGTCCTTCCCATGTCGGTAGAGTCGCGTTGTCCACCGGCTTTTTGACGATGACACGCCACCAGTCCATGACGGGAACTCGCAGCAACGACATGGCGTAACGAATCTTCGTCGTATCTTCCAAGACGTAGTTCGCTTAGAAAAAAACGTTGAACGTGAATAGCCATGCTTGAACGATAGGACCACCCTGCTAACTTGGGTCAAAGCATGGCGGACGCTGCGGCTTCAGCGGCATTGGCGACGGTAGTGTTGATTCGCCGGCCGGCTTAGAAATTGTTACTCGAGGCTGACTCAAGGCCGCATTCGTCGCGTCGGGGTGTGTCGTGCCGTGGTCGTCGTCTCCGTCGTGGCGGACGATGCCATCACTGGCCGCGCTCGCGGGTTGCCCCACACTTCCGTGTTGCGATGTCTGTGGTGCGGGCTGTATCGGAGTGCCAGGTGCTTGAGATTGTGCTAGTTGTGCTCTTGCGATGTTGTTTTGCAGGGATGTGCGTTCTGCCGTTAGTGCCGCGATTTCTTCAGAGCTTTCGCGGATTCGCCAGAACAATTCGTTCAAATGCTCTTGCGTGAGAGTGGCGACGCCGATATGCTCAACCATTACGAAGGGCGTTGGCTTGGCTTAGTCTAGGTGCAGTTATGGCTGCACGAATTTACGAGAGAACGCGAGGATAGCGGCTCCTAGGGGCTAAGGTTCGTGAGTCCCTTCAAGTGAAAAATCAAAAGTTGATTTTGTGGGGTGTGGAGATGCGCGGTCAAAAAAAAAAAAGGCTATGAATACCAAGTGTTATGGGTGCAATGGATCGAGGTAGCGATGATTGCACTAAGGTGTCAAACAAGTACGACATGTGAGCGAAGGCATGAGCGAACATTTATACGCAAAACATGCAAACGGTAACGCGGTGCGTGCGAGCTAGTTAGTGCTACGCTGACTGCGAGGCTCAGGCTAGTCCCAAGTAGGCCGACACAGCCGGGCCAGCAGTGCGAGGTTTGGTGAAACAGTGCGCGCGAAGTTGGCGAAGCCCCGTTAGCCGTAACGGGCGAACAATGGCTGCTGGTGTACGCGATGTTGCAGAGCGCGCTAAGGAATGTCGAGAAAATTCGTTACAACATCTCACATTGACACTATGGACTGCATATACAATGAAATATACATGAAAATATAGCGGGATAACTTAGCTAGGCGGGAAGTGTCAAACTCTTATGCTATAGTCTGTGTAGGCTGTAGTAGGGTAGACAATATGGGGTATGTGAAGAAATGAGGAATGAAGGAGAGAGGAGTTCACTAGCAAGCAGTTGAATACATATAGGAAACCCTAAGTTGGGCTGTACTCACTATTGAGTACCCCACTGCAGGCTAGACAAACATAACATTCTGACACACCCCCATAGCCAAAGTGGGGTGTAATCAACACAATGAGCAAGCAGGCATAGAGCAGGAGTTCACAATAGCGAGCAAAGCTAGAGTCATTTACAAAGGGCAAGTGAGGAGGAGGAGGCGAGACTATAAGAGGAGAGGAGATAGGAGGCGACGGCTGAAGCTGGAGAAACACGGGCAACAGGAGTCACACTGGCACGGCGGCTACCGGAACAACGCTACGGACTACTAGAGTAACTGGCTCCGCGGCTAAGACTAGCGGCAGACAAGCAACGGACCCACGGGCGACTGGCACAGCTGGCTACAACTGGGCTACCGGAGCAGCGCCCCGGACTACTGGTGCTGCTGACGACACGGCGACAACCTCCGTTCAACCAACCTCCTCCAGCTGCCCCACACCTCTCAACACACACCCCCTGCTCAAACCCTAGCTCCACTCCGATAGCACCCCCCTTACACCCTAAACCGCAGGCTCACACACATCCACCTCCCTCAAAACCCTAGCTCCACTCCCACAGCACCCCCCCTAAACCCTAAACCCCAGGCTCCCACACATCCACCCCCCTCAGCGACAGCTGCAGCAGTGGGAGACAAAGGAGGAGGAGGAGCAGGGGAGACCACACACCCGTCACCCCTACTTGCCACCCCCAGACCCTAACACAGGGCAGGGCGGGACGGCGGGTAGGGAGGTTAGGGGGGGGACGCGCGGTCTCCCAGGGCGCCAAAACAGGCGGCAGAAGGGGCGATGCTCGCCCCCCTCCCGCACGCGGCCCCCTCAGGTCGCCTTGACAGGCGACGGGAAAAGGGGGGGGGGGGGGGGGGGGGGGGGGCGGTGCACGTGCCCCCGGTGCACCGCAGCTGGCGACGGGGCATGGCCGGGGCGGGGCCGAGGCTGCAAGTGGCGGCGACGGGGCCGCTGGAGGCGGCGACGGGGCCGCTGGCGGCGACGACGGGGACGCTGGCGGCAGCGACAAGGCCGCTAGGGTCGGGGACGGGACCGCTGGCGGCGTTGACGGGGCCGATAGGAGCGGCGACAGGGCCGCTAGGGTTGGCGACGGGGCCGCTGGCGGCGACAATGGGGCCGCTGGCGGCAGCGACGGGGCCAATAGGAGCAAGGACGGGGCCGCTAGGGTCGGCAACGGGGCCGCTGGCGGCGTCGACGGGGCCGATAGGGGCGGCGACGGGGCCGCGAAGGGGTCGCGAAGGGCCTGGAAGGGCGGCGACGGGCCGCGAAAGGGGCGGCGACGGGGCCACAAAGGGGCCGCGAGGGGCTTGGAAGGGCGGCAACGGGGCCGCGAAGGGGCCGCGAGGGGCCTCGAAGGGCGGCGACGGGCCGCGAAAGGGGCGGCGACGGGGCCGCGAGGGGCCTAGAAGGGCGGCAACTGGGGCCGCGAGGGGCCTGGAAGGGCGGCAACGGGGCCGGTAAGAGTAGCGCGAGGGGCACGTCACGGGGCGTGCCGAACACAGAGTAGCAGCGGAAGCAGTTAGGTGGGACCACAGGCCAGGAGCGTAGATGCTCTGATAGGATATGAAGAAATGAGGAATGAAGGAGAGAGGAGTTCACTAGCAAGCAGTTTAGTACATAGAGGAAACCCTAAGTTGGGTTGTACTCACTATTGAGTACCCTGCTTGCTAGTTCATTCACTCCTCATTTCTTCACATGGTATAGAACAGGTTCCCTAGTGGGAACGCTTCTCAGGGCCCACCACTGAGATCGAGTTTTTTCTGACCGGAGCGCGAGTCGCTCCTGCCCGAGGCGCGCCCCATGGGCCACCCTTCTGTCGAGCCCTCCTAGAGGCCCCTCATGCCACCCTTAGCGGCCCCGTCGCCACCCCTAGCAGCCCTGCCGCCCTTCTAGGCCCCTCAAGGCCCCTTCGCGGCCCCGTCCCCGCCCCTAGCGGCCCTGTCGCCGCCCCTATCGGCCCCGTCCCCGCCCCTACGCGGCCCCGTCGCCACCCCTACCGGCCCTGTCGCTGCCCCTACACCGCCCCGTCACCGCCCCTAGCGGACCCGTCGCCGCCCTTAGCGGCCGCGTCGCCGCCCCTTGCGGCCCCGTTGCCGCCCCTATGCGGCCCCGTCGCCGCCCCTACCGGCCCCGTCGCCGCCCCTACGCGGCCCCGTCGCCGACCCTAGCAGCCCTAACGCCGCCCCTCGCGGCCCCGTCGCCGCACCTCGCGGCCCCGTCGCCGCCCTTAGCGACCCCGTCACCGTCCCTTGCGGCCCCGTCGCCGCCCTTTTTGGCCCCTCCCCGGCCCCTTCACCGTCGAGCTGCCGAGCCGCCCAGGAGCCGAGTCGCCAAGCCGCCGAACCGCAGAGCCGCCGAGCCGCCCAGTGCTAAACACTATATGTGTTATTATTGTGTAGGCTATAGTGGGTTAGCCTTTAGGGGGTACACAAATTTAGGGTTTCCTACTTGTACTCCAACTTTCATAGTGCAATCACTTTTTCTTCGTAACATGGAAACAGAGCACGTCCCCCGCTAGGACCGATTCCTAGGGCCCACCACTACTGCTACCTACTAGCGCCCTTGTGCGCCCTACTGTCGGAGCGCCCTCGAGCGCCTCCCCCCTAGCGCCCTCGTGCGCCTTGTTTTCACGGCCCTCTAAGGCCCCGCGACCCGCCTCCCTCTTAGCGACCCACGCGCCACCCCTTAGAGGCCTCGTCGACCCCGCGCGCCGCCCCTTAGAGGCCCCGTCGGCCCCGGTTGCCCCGCGCGACCACCCCCTAGTGGCCCCGTTGGCCCCGTTGACCCCACGTACCGCCCCCTAGTGGCCCTGCTGGCCCTGTCGACCCCGCGCGTCGCCCCCCTTAGAGGCCCCAGCCAGCCCCGTCGACCCCACGAGCCGCCCCTTAGCGATCCCGCTGGCCCCATCGACCCCGCGCGTCACCCTCCTTAGAGGCCCCGCTGGCCCCGTCGACCCCACGCGCGACCCCCTCTTAGCAGCCCCGTCGGCCCCCTCTCGACCCGCGCGCCGCTCCCTAGCACCCCGCCGCGGGCCGCCCAGCCCGTACCGAGCCGCCCTACCTGAACCGAGCCGCGCCGCCCGTACTGGACCGAGCCGCCTTGCCTGAGTCGCCCTGCCTACTGCTTTTAGGGTGCAACCACCACTACTCTACTGCTGCTATGCATAGCCCTCCTCTGCTAGCTTTCGATGCTGAGGGCCGCCCAGTGAAGTTCGATACCTGGCTAGATGACCTACACCTCTTCCTACCATTCACTGCCAAGGACGACATCTCACTCTACGATCACGCCCTAGGCCATACTACTGCTCCTGCTGCTAATGCTGACAGCAGTGGCCGCTCACAGTGGCAGACTCGTGACGCCCACGCTCGCTTCGCTATTCGCAACTCCTTGGCGATAGACGAGCACGAGCACTTTGGCCAGCACAAGACTGCACAGGCACTGTACACCGCTGTCGTTGCCCGCTACTCCTCACCTGCCTCTGCCGCGCTAGGCCGTCTCTCAATCCCCTACCTGTTTCCCGACTTGGCCTCGTTCCACACAGTCGCTGACCTCATCACGCACCTCCGCACTAGTGAGGCCCGCTTCCGTGCCGCCATGCCCAATGAGTTTCTTGCCAAGAACCCTCCCCCGCTCTGGCTCACTCTCTACCACCTGGTCACCCGCCTCCCTGACACTCTGCTTGCTGTCAGGGATCACTTCCTAGCTCGCTGCCCCACTGAGCTCACCATTGTCCTCCTCGAGAAGGAACTGCTTACAGCTGAGGCTAGCATAGTCGCTGTAGGTGCCTCTCGTGGCGACCCCCGCACCCCTTTCTTCGAGGGGTGTTCCCCTTCTCCTCTTCTTCCCTCTGTAGCCTCTGCTTCTGCTGTCGACCTCCTTGGTGCTGAGAAGGTCGAGCCTGCGTCTGCTTCGAGCTGGCGCCGCAGCGGTAAGGGCAAAGGGGGCAAGGGAGGCGGAGGTGACGGCGGGGGAGGCGGTGGTGCGGGTGGTGGCGGCGGTGGGGGTGGTGATGGGACTGGTGGGACTAGTGGCAGCGGTGGGGGTGGTGGCGGCAACGGCGGGGGCGGTGGTGGGAGCGGCAATGGACGCGGCAGTGGCAGGGGAGGAGGTGGTGGCGGCACTGGTGGACGTGGAGGCACTGATGGTGGCCAGAGCCTACAGCACTCTCCGTCGCTCCAGGAGCTCCGTGAGTGATACACTCGGCACGGGGGGAGGTGGTGGCCTTAGCTGCACGTATGTCATCCGCATTGGTGACCGCACTGGTCAGATGTGTGGGAGGGCGCACCCCATGCACCGCTGCTTCTCATGCCTCAACGACGCGTGGCGTACTCAGTTCCCTGATCCCAGTGAGCTGCCCGGCTGGGCTGATCTGTTGAAGCAAAACATTGATATCTTTGCTCTAGGCTTCGATGCTATTCTCTCTGCCATATATGTGATGTCTATTAGTGGAGAGGGTGCCCAGTACCTGAGTGTTCCGCCCGACCCGGGCATTCAACCCGGTGAGGCTACCGCTCTAGGTGCCAGAGTGTCTGCTACCCCAGGTGCTGGTGAGGCTGCTGCTCTAGGTGTTGGTGCGTCTGCGTCCCCTGTTACTGAGTCGACTGAGGCACTGCACACCTTTACGCTAGACTCAGGTGCCTCTCGATGTCTCTTTCGTGACCGCACCGCTCTTGAGCAGCTTGCTCGGCCCGTTGCAGTCTCTCTCGCTGACCCCTCTGGGGGTCCAGTCCTTGGGACCTCCTCCACCGTCCTCCCCTGTCCGGCCGTCCCGTCGGGCACACTGTCCGGTCTCTACCTCCCCTCGTTCTCTACGGACTTGGTGGCGGGTAGTGCGCTCCAGGACAGGGGTGTGTACCAGTTCACCCTTGCCTACGAGCGCGTGACACACTGCACGTGTGCTCGGACGGGCCGTCACTTGGCGACCTTCACACGGCAGCCGGGGCCGGACCTGTACACACTGACTACTGAGTCCCCTCAGGTAGCTGCGTTTGCGTCTGTGTCAGGTCACCTGTCGGCCCCCTGCTCGTGCCGCTCTTTGGCGCACAGAACAGTCCTCTGGAACCAGCGCCTTGGTCACCCGTGCGTGCAGCGCCTTCAAGCAATGCACAAATGGTACCTTGTCTTTTGTCTTCCCAGGGTTCTCCCTCCCCTCCCAGCCTCGCCTGCTCCTCCCTGCCTTCCCTGTGTTGAGGGGCGGAAGCGCGCTGCTCCTCACTCCTCCTCGTTTCCCCCGATGATTGCTCCCTTGCAGACGCTCCACATGGACGTGTGGGGCCCCGCCCGCGTCTGTGGTCTGGGTCAAGAAAGGTACTTCCTCATAGTTGTTGACGACTACTCGCGCTACACCTCGATCTTCCCCTTGCGCACCAAGGGTGAGGTCCCTGATGTTTTGATCCCTTGGATCCGCGCTTCTCGTCTTCAACTCAGCGAGCGTTTTCACTCGGACTTTTCTCTCCTGCGCTTACACTCTGACACAGGTGGTGAGTTCTCTTCTGACCTCTTGGCAGCTTAAAGTGCGGAGCACGGCATCCGCCAGTCGTTCACGCTTCTAGCTTCTCCACAACAGAATGGGGTTGCTGAGCGCCGCATTGGCTTAGTCATGGAGGTCGCTCGTACCTCCTTGATCCATGTAGCTGCCCCCCACTTTCTGTGGCCGTTTGCGGTCCGATACGCTGCGCATCAGCTCAACCTCTGGCCCCGTGTCTCCTTGCTGGAGACCTCCCCAACACTGCGTTGGACGGGAGAGGTTGATGATGCATCGCGTTTTCGGGTCTGGGGATCCCGAGCTTTTGTTCGCGATACGTCCGCGGACAAGCTCTCCTCCCGCGCTGTTCTATGTGTCTTCCTAGGCTTTGTTCCGGACGCGTCTGGTCGGCAGTTTTACCACCCTACCTCGCGCCGTGTCCTTGCCTCTCAAGACGTCACCTTTAACGAGTGGGTACCCTTCTACCGCCTCTTCCCCTACCGCACTGTCCCCCTCCCTCCCTCGCCTCTCTTCCTCACGCCAGGTGCTACTGTAGTAGATCCCCTCCCCCTCTTAGGGTGCCGCTCCCTCAGGTGTGTCCCAGGTAGACCCGGTTGAGCCTGTCGAGGTAGCTGTCGACTCTCGTCCTGCTCGGGGTGCTGAGCCTTAGCGTGCGAAGCCTGGGTTTGCGGAGACTGGGGGTGCTGAGCCTGGGGGTGCGGAGTCTTGGGGTGCAGAGTGTGGGGGTACTGAGCCTGGGGGTGCGGATTTTAGGGGTGCTGAGCCTGGGAGTACGGAGACTGCTTGTGCTGATTCTGGGGGTGCTGAGTCTGGGGGTGCTGAGTCTGGGGGTGCTGAGCCTGGGAGTGCTACGCCTGGAGGAGCTCTCTCCTCACAGCAGCTGCTTGAGTGGTACTTACAGTACTGCAGCCTCAGGAGAGGTGCTTCTGGAGTTAGGGGTGCTGCTGGAGCAGGTGCTCGTGCTTCCTCGCCTAGGCGGGAGCTGCCCTCTCCCTAGCGTCTTCGTGAGTGGGACGCACGGCGCTGCAGTCTCAGGACCCTGCTACTGGTGCTGCGGACCCTGGAGTTGGAGCTGCTGCTGGTGCTGCAGACCTGGGCGTTGGAGCTGCTGCTGGTGCTGCGGACCCTGGCGCTGGGGTTACTACTGGTGCCGTGGACTCGGGTGTTGGAGCTGCTGCTGGTGCTGCAGACCCGGGCGTTGGAGCTGCTGCTGGTACTGCGGACCTTGGCGTTGGGGTTACTACTGGTGCTGCGGACCAGGGTGTTGGAGCTGCTCCTGGTGCTGCAGACCCGGGCGTTGGAGGTGCTGGGGGTGCTGCTGGAGCTTCTGGAGGTTTTGGTGCTGTCTCAGCTGCTGCAGGGGGCACCTCACGGCCGCGGCCGTACTTTGTTCCACTCCTTCACCAGGTTCTTGGTCACTCACCTCCGCCTTGTCCCCCTCCCTTTGTAGAGTGTCCACCGCCGGTCCAGTCGCAGTCACAGCTACCGCCTGCCTCGCCACTTCCTCATCCTTCTCCCTATATTGGTCATACAGGCGGTCTCACAGAGCGTCGTCATCCTGAGTCTCGCCCTGTGTCGCCTGTGTCTCATTCTCAGTCCCTTGTTCGTACTACTTCCACCAGTCGCCGTACTCCGTGTGAGCGTCCGCCACCAGTCCCTGGCACACACCGGATGTCACTGCGTCCCTCCACTGCTCCACAGCGTGTCCCTCTGCCGTCTCCTCATGAGTCCTCTCTTCCTGCTGTTGCTGACCCTGAGTCTGACTCTCTTCGTGCTGCCAGTGTTGTTACTGACCCTTCGTTTGAGTCTGCTGCTGCGTCTGCCCTAGTTGCTGAGCTTGTCGACTTTGCTGCTCGCTGTCGTCTAGACTACGCTGCCAGTCTTGTCCCTGAGTCTGAGCCTGTCTGTCCTCCGTTTGTCGGGGGTGGGTGTGCTCTTAGCACGGACATCTTTGAGGACAAACAGGAGGATCTTGAGTGTCTTGCAGCCACTGCGCCCCATCTCGCGTCCATGCTAGTTGTCCCTAAGGGAGACCTGGATGCTCCAGAATTCCCGACTCCTCGATCGTATGCTGAGGCGATTGAGGGTCCCTACTCCTCACAGTGGCAGTCAACCATGGACACAGAGATGGCTTCCTGGAAGTCCACAGGCACCTACGTCGACGAGGTTCCCCCACCTGGGGTGAACATCGTCAGTGGCATGTGGATTTTAAGGGTGAAGCGGCTGCCAGGTTTTCTGCCTGTCTTCAAGGCTCGTTACGTTGCTCGAGGCTTCAGTCAGCAAGAGGGAGTAGACTTCTTCCAGACCTTCTCCCCCACCCCAAAGATGACCACTCTTCGGGTACTACTGCACGTTGCTGCTCAGCGCGACTACGAGCTTCACTCTCTTGACTTCAGCACAGCTCTCTTGCAAGGCAGTCTGCACGAGGAGATCTGGCTGCGCCGCCCTCCTGGCTTCACTAGGCCGTTTCCTCCTGGTACCCAGTGGAGCCTCCGCCAGCCGGTCTATGGTCTCCGCCAGGCGCCACGTGAGTGGCACGACACACTGAGGACTACTCCTGCGGCACTTGGGTTCTCTCCTTCTACTGCTGACCCGTCACTGTTTCTACGCACCGACACTTCGCTTCGGCTTCACCTAGTCCTCAGCACAGGCCACTCCTCTGGCTATAGGTCACTCGCTCTCAGCTCTGCCTTCGGATGAGTCCGTAGAGTCGAGTGGTCCTTACCCAGAGCTAGTTGGTTGCCTCATGTACCTGACCTAGCATACCCTCTTGGCCTCCTGGCTCGTTACGTGGCTCCTGGTCATTACCGAAAGGTGCACTGGGATCCTGCAAAGAGGGTATTGCGCTACTTGTGCAGTACATCAGGCATGGGGCTCGTTCTTGGAGGAGGGAGCTCAATTGTTCTCACTGGGCACTCAGACGCTTCTTGGGCTAACGTCTAGGCTACTCGGCGGTCGTCACAGGGTTACACCTTCAGCCTTGGCTCTTGTTCAGTTTCGTGGCGCTCTACTCGTTTCTCTTCGGTTCTGAGCTCCAGTAGTGAGGCTGAGATCTACGCCACAGCCATGGCTGCACAGGAGTTACGCTGGCTCACCTACCTGCTGACCAACCTTGGAGAGCGGCCTAGTTCTCCTCAAGTGCTGTACGTCGACAACAAGGCTGCCATTGCCTTGTGTGAGGAGCACAGACTGGAGCACAGAACGAAGCACATCACTCTCTGTTACTTCCTTGCTCGTGAGCTTTAGCAGCGTGGTCAGCTTCGTCTGAGCTACGTGGCCTCTCAAGCCAACACCGCTGATATTTTCACCAAGGCACTTCAGCCTGGTGATCATCACCGCTTCTGTACTTTGTTGGGGCTAGTGCCCACTTTGTCTCACTTGTTGTAGGCTTTGCTTGTGTGATCTCTTTATATACTCCTTCCTGTTTGCTCTTCTAGGTTGAGATCACCCTTGCTGTCTGTAATACCTATATATACTTCTGCATGTGAACTGGCCTTGTGGCCCTTTGCTTGTGCTCCAAGTGTGTGGTGACGTTGTGATCCACCCTGAGCTTGCTTGCCTTTCTTGACTGGTCTTGTGACCCCTTGTTCTCCCCCACTTTGCCTATGGGGGTGTGTCAAACACTATATGTGTTGTTATTGTGTAGGCTATAGTGGGTTAGCCTTTAGGGGGTACACAAAGTTAGGGTTTCCTACTTGTACTCCAACTTTCATAGTGCAATCACTTCTTCTTCGTAACACCCAGCAGCCGAGCCGCCCAGCAGCGGAGCCGCCGAGCACCCGAGCCGCTGAGCCGCCCACCAGCCGAGCCGCCGAGTCGCCCACCAACCGAGCCACCGAGGCCACTGTCGAGCCGCTGCTACCGCGGTTGCCGCCCTGTTCCTTCCGACGCACCCCGACCTTACCCACCCAGACTGATGAGAGCACTCCCTACTAGACCACTGCTGTCATGGCTCCCCCAAGTCTCCTTACCTTTGATGCTGAGGGTCGTGCTGCTGACTTCGAGGTCTGGGTACATGACCTATAGCTCTTCCTACTGTGCGATAGGGCAAACGGACTCTCTCTGTTCGATCTCACCTCTAGTGCCTCTCCTGCCCCGCCTGCTGATGCTGACAGCACTGTTCGCTCACAATGGGCCACCCGTGATGCTGCTGCCCGTCTTGCTGTGCGTCGCTACTTACCGACCACTCAGCATGCGCACTTTAGTCAGTACAAGAGTGCTAAGACCTTGTACGACGTGTAGTTGCGCGCTACTCTTCCCCTGCCACTGCTTCTCTTAGCCACCTCATCCTATCGTACCTGTTTCCTGACCTCGCAGCCTTTCCCACTATCGCTGACCTCATTACGCACCTTCACACTAGTGACACACGCTACCGAGCTGCGCTTCCTTCTGACTTCTGCGCCAAGAACCTCCCCCCCCATGTACATCACCCTCTACTACATAGTTACCCAGTTCCCTGACCCCCTTCGCTCGGTCAGGGACCACTTCCTCTCTGTTTGCCCCACCACACTCACAGTTGACCTCCTCGAGGAGCGCCTCCTGGCAACAAGAGTATAGTCGCTGTAGGAGCCTCTCGTGGTGACCCTCGTACCCCCTTCTTTGAGGGGTGCTCCCCCTTCCCCCGTTTTGCCCTCTGTTGCCTCTGCTGCTGCCGTCAACCTCGTTGGCATCGAGTCGGTCAGTGTTGCGTCTGCCCCTAGCGGGCGATGCCGCACCGGCAAGGGCAAGGGGGGCAAGGGCGCTCGAGGGGCTGGTGGGGGCGGTGAAGGTGGAGGTGGAGGAGGAGACGGGAGTGGGGGTGGTGGTGGGAGTGGTGGCGGGGGTGGGGGCTTCAATAGCGGCGGTGGCGGCGGAGGCGGCGGAAGCGGTGGCGGCGGGAGAGGAGGAGGAGGCGGTGGCGGCGGTGGCGGAGGTGGTGGCGGAGGAGGTGAAGCTGGTCGGGGTGGCTCTGCACAGCGGGGCGGCTTAGGTGGTGGTTAGCGCCAGCAGCAGCAGCGCACTCGTGAGACCCCGCCCCCCCAGCAGCTTCGTGAGTGTTACGCTGGGCGTCAGCGAGGTGGGGGTACTGGTCCTTGTACCTACGTCCTCCGTACCGGCGACTGCGCTGGTGAGCAGTGCGGGGGCTCGCACTCCACCCTGCACTGCTTCGGCTGCCTGACAGACGCTTAGCGTCACCAGTTCCCTCACGCCACTGAGATCCCTCGCTGGGGAGAGCTGTCTAGGGCGGGGGTTGCTATCTTTGATCTTGACTACAATGCTATCCTTGCTGCCATGTATGCTATGTCTACTAGTGATGAGGGTGACTATTACCTTTCTGTTCTGCCTGACCCGGGCATTGAGGCTGCTGCTCTAGGTGCTGGTGAGGCTACTACTCTAGGTGCTAGTGCGTTTGCTGTCCCAATTGCTGGTGAGTCTGCTCTCTCAGGTACCACGTCGGCTCAGGCCTTACACACCGTCACCCTTGACTCGGGTGCTTCCCGCTCCTTCTTTCGAGACCGCACCACGCTTACGCCGCTTAGTCGGCCGGTTGCGGTCTCCCTGGTGGTCCCCTCTGGAGATCCTATCCTTGTTTGTTTCTCTGGCACTTTGTCAGGTCTCTACCTCCCCTCGATCTCTACAAACTTGGTGAGTGGAGCTCATCCACAAGATTGGGGGGATGACCAGTTCACTCTTGCGAGTCAGCGTGTGACCCGTTGTACGTGTTCTCGCACGGGCCGACACTTGGCCACGTTTCTACGCACCTACACCTCTTTGCCGCCGTTCTACATCCTCGTGTACGTTGACGACTTGGTCTTTGCCACTGCTGACACTGCTGGACTCGCCCACGTTAAGTCCAAGCTGCAGAAGAGACACACGTGCACAGACCTGGGTGAACTGCGCAGCTACCTTGGCTTGCAGATCACCCGGGACAGAGCACAACACACCATTACCCTGACTCTGTCACACATGGTGCAGCAGGTCCTTCAGCGCTTCAACTTTACGTATTCCTCGCCTCAAGCCACTCCGCTGCAGACTCTTCACATGGACGCGTCCGTGGCCAGGGTCACAAGCGTTAGTTCCTATTGGTGGTTGACGACTACTCGCGTTACACCATGGTATTCCCATTGGGCAGCAAGGGTGACGTCACTGAGGTGTTGATCGACTAGATCGGCGCGGCTCCTCTCTAGCTTAGAGAGAGTTTCAGCTAGAATTTTCCTCTTCTGCGTCTACACTCTAACAAAGGCGGGGACTTTTCCTCTGCCCTTCTGGGAGCCTTCTGCAGTGCATAGGGCATCCGCCAGACCTTCACGCTTCCGGCCTCTCCACAGAAAAATGGGATTGTTGAGCGCTACATTGGCATGGTCATGGACGTCGCTCATACGTCCATGATGCATGTGGCTGCCCCCCATTTTCTGTGGCCGTTTGCAGTTCAGTACGCGGCGCATCAGCTCAACCTTCAGCCCTGGGTCTCTTTGCCAGAGACCTCCCTCAACTTGGGGTGGACCAGGAAGGTTGGCGATGCGTCTACGTTTCGGGTCTGGGGATCTCGGGCGTTTGTCCGTGATTTGTCTGCGAACAAGCTGTCCCCCCGTGCTCTTCCCTACGTCTTCCTTGGCTTCCCCCCTGACGCGCCTGGTTGGCAGTTTTACCACCCCACCTCGCGCCGTGTTCTGTCCTCCCATGACGTCACCTTTGATGATTCGGTGCCTTACTACCATCTCTTCCCCCACCACACTGCGCCCCTCCCCCCGCCGACGCTGTTCCTTGCGCCAGGTCCTCCCTCGGTAGACCCCCTCCACCCTCAGGGTCCTACCCCGTTAGGTGTGTCCCAGGTAGACGCATTCGAGCCTGTCGAGGTAGCTGTTGACTCTGGTGCTACTAGGGGTGGTGAGCCTACGGGTGCCAGGAATGGGGGTGCTGAGCTTGGGGGTGCGGAGCCTGGGGGTGCTTAGTCTAGGGGTGATGAGCCTAGGGGTGCTGAGTCTGGGGGTGCTTAGCCTGGGGGTGCGGAGCCTAGGGGTGCTGAGCCTGGGGGTACGAAGCCTGCGGGTGCGGAGCCTGGGGGTGCTGGGTCTACTCATATGGCCTCTGGCGGTTCTTTGTCGAGGCGGGAGCTACTCTCTCAGCAGGAGCTGCGCGAGTGGTTTGCCCGGCGCTGGAGTCGTGCTGCTGGAGCTGGAGGTGCTAGTCTTGCTGCTGGTCCTGGAGGTGCTCCTACAAGCGGTACTGGAGCTGCTGAGACTTGGGGTGCTGCTGGGGCTCCTGGAGTCGGTCCTCCTAGAGAACCTGCTTGAGCTGCTGGCGGTACTGAAGCTGACGATCGTGCTGGAGCTTGAGCTGTTGGAGTTGCTGGAGCTGAAGTTTCTGGGCTTATTGGTGCTGGTGGTGCTGCTGGCGCTGGTGCTTCTAAGGGTGCTGGAGTTGGGCGCAGTTGGGCGCTGTTGGAGCTGGAGGTACTGTTGGCGCTGGTGTTGCCGGTGGCGGTACTTGTGCTATCCCTGCTGGTTCTAGAGGCACTGCGCGATCGCGGCCGTACTTCGTTCCGCCCCTTGAGCAGGTTCTTGGTCTCCCGCCCTCTACTGGTCCTGCTCCTCCCTTAAAGTGTCCACAGCCTGTCCAATCGCGGTCACAGTTACAGCCCACCTCCCCCCTACCTGCTCCTCCCTACACTGGTCCTACTGGAGGTCTTGCTGAGCGTCGTGAGCCTGTGTCTCGTCCTGCATCGCCTCTTCGTGCTGCTCGCACTAGTGGTCATACTCCGCGTTCGCGTCCTCTTGCGGTCCCAGGCACACACCAAATGGCACTACGTCCTTCCACTTCTCCTCTGCGTGTCTCGTTGCCGTCTCCTCCAGAGTCCTCTCTTCCTGTCCTTGCTGACCCGGAGTCTGACTCTCTTTGTGCTGCCAGTCCTATTGTCACGTGTCTCCTGGCTACTGTTGTCACTGACCCTTCCTTCGATTCCACTGCTACACCGCCTTAGTTGCTGAGCTTGTCGACTTTGCTGCTCGCTGTCGTCTAGACTACGCTGCTAATCTTGTTGCTGAGTCTAAGTCTGTCTGTCATCCGTCAATCAGGGGTGAGTGTGCACTTAGCACGGACGTCCTTGAAGACAGGCACGAGGAGTTCCATTGTTTTGCTGTTGCTTTGCCTCATCTCGTGTCCTCGCTGATTACCCCTGAGGGAGACCCGGATGCACTAGACATCCCGACTCCTAGATCGTACGGTGAGGCGATCGAGGGTCCCTACTCCTCTTAGTGGCAGTCAGCCATGGACGCAGAGATGGCTACCTGGAAGTCCACAGGCACCTACGTCGACGAGGTTCCCCCACCTGGGCCGAACATCGTCAGTGGCATGTGGATTTTGAGGGTGAAGAGGCCGCCGGGTTCTCCGCCTGCCTTCAAGGCACGTTACGTGGCTCGAGGCTTCAGTCAGCGGAAGGGAGTTGACTACTTTCAGACCTCTCCCACCCCGAAGATGACCACTCTTCGGGTGCTGCTGCACATAGCCGCTCAGCGTGACTACGAGCTTCACTCTCTCGACTTCAGCATTTCTTTCCTGCACAGCAGCCTGCACGAGGAGATCCGGCTGCGCCGCCCACCTGGCTTCACTGGGTTGTCTCCTCCTGGCACCCAGTGGAGCCTCCGGTGGCCAGTCTATGGTCTCTGCCAAGCACCCGGTGAGTGGCACGACACACTAAGGACTACTCTTGTGGCTGTTGGGTTTGCTCCTTCTACTGCCGAACCGTCGCTGTTTCTGCACACCGACACCTCTTTGCCGCCGTTCTACATCCTCGTGTATGTTGACGACTTGGTCTTTGCCACTGCTGACATTGCTGGACTCGCCCACGTAAAGTCCAAGCTGCAGAAGAGACACACGTGCACAGACCTGGGTGAACTGCGCAGCTACCTTGGCTTGCAGATCACCCGGGACAGAGCACAGCACACCATTACCCTGACTCTGTCACACATGGTGCAGCAGGTCCTTCAGCGCTTCGACTTTACGTATTCCTCGCCTCAAGCCACTCCTCTGTCTACTCGCCACTCACTCTCAGCTCTGCCTTCGGATGAGTCCGTAGAGCCGAGTGGCCCGTACCCAGAGCTTGTTGGCTGCCTCATGTACCTGATGACCTGCACACGACCTAACCTTGCATACCCTCTTAGCATCTTGGCACGCTATATTGCTCCTGGGAGACACAGATCTGAGCAGATGGCTGCAGCGAAGAGGGTGTTGCGCTACGTGTGCAGTACGTCGGGCATGGGGCTAGTGCTTGGAGGGCGACATCGAGTGGTCCTCATAGGTCACGCAAACGGTTCTTGGGCTGACGACCAGGCTACGCAGCGGTCGTCATAGGGTTACACCTTCAGCCTTGGCTCTGGCTCTATCTCGTGGCGGTCTACTCGCTTGTCTTCTGTTCTTGGCTCCAGCTGTGAGGCTGAGATCTACGCGGGGGCCATGGCTGCACAGGAGCTACGCTGGCTCACCTACCTATTGACTGACCTAGGAGAGCTGCCTCGTTCTCCTCCACTTCTGTACGTAGACAACAAGGCCATGCTTGCCTTGTGTCGGGAGCACAGACTGGAGCACAGAACGAAGCAGATTGCTCTTCGCTACTCCCTTTGTGAGAGTATGAAGGCTTATGCCAGCTATGCTTGTTTGCCTTTACTTTTGCATGCTATTTCTAGCATAGGATAATTATATGCATGCATGAATTGCTTCATTTCCTAGGCTAGGTGCTTTCCTATATTTTATCATAGTTAGAGCACCTTGCTAGGTTGCGTGCACCGACTTCTGGCTTTTTGGTTGCCACTGAATTGCCTTCCACAGAATTCGGGAAGGATCTGTTCGGGACGCTTCGCGACTCGCGGAACCTTCGCGTAACATCTGGTTACTGGGCCTTGTGTCGAGCCTATATATAGCCTCGTGTTGTACCCAGGTGATCATTCAATTCAATTCAATTACAATTCTCTTTTCTGAGCTCGATCCTAGATCCTCACACTTGGTATCAGAGCCTGTTTGAAAGCAAAGTTTTTCGACCTCTTAAACCTAGCTCTTAAAACCTCGGGAGCCTGTTTGCAAGCAAAGTCCCGCGCTATTTTCTAACGTCCCCCTTGAACCGGTTTTCGAACACTCCTTAGGTCTAGTGGCGAATAAGTTGGAATTTCGACCGTCGGATCGATTCGAATCTCAACGACCTCGAGAATTTCGCCCAAACAAGTTGGAATTTGGAGCGTCGGATCAAATTTCTTCTCAACGGCCGAGATCAGATGCGAATTTTTACTAAGGGGGAATAACGCGAGCGACAGAATAAGCCCTCGTCATTTCTGCAGTCAACTCGACTCACACTTAGATGACCAGAGCCTAAAATTTATATATTTTCGTTGCAGACCTTCTTATAAATCGCCAAATGGAGAAATACGGTGATAATTCCGTACGGATAATTACGGAGTTACACACCGGCGTGGACCTGACGCGAGCGACACTCCATCGAATAGAGGAGCTTCTGGCGAACCAGTCGGCAGCGGCCATAGCAGCAGCGAACGCAGCGGCGAATGCAGCAGCGACATCAGCAGCAGTAGCGACGACACCGACACTTAACCCAGCAGTAGCGGCAGCGGCTACCGTGAATCTTGAGGCGGCACGTCCGAGGCTACCGGAGACGTTCAATCCAAATGCGAGAGACAGTGACGTTTGTCGATTCATAACGGCTCTCGAAATTTACTTCAAGGCCGTTGGCTGTACGACCGTGACACATGATACAATGCGGATTTGGTTCGCAGCGACACTCTTACGAGGCCCAGCGCTCGAGTGGATTTACAACAGCAATAAGATCCGAGGCGAGGGATCATCGACGCAGTTTCGGGAAGCTTTGATTCAACGTTTCGAACCAAACAACTCCAGCTACATGGCGCAGCAGCAGATTCATTGGCATAAACAGCTCGGCAGTGTAACACAGTACACGCAGCAAATGGAGAGCCTCTTCAATCGAATTACCGACCCGATCAAAGGGGAAAAAGTCCAAGCGTATACTGAGGGGCTAAAGATGGAAGTCCGCCAATAGGTGATTGTCGCGAACTACAACAGCTACCGCGACATGGTGCGTGCAGTAGAGAGATTCGATGCGCTGATGTGATGTGAATCCGAGACACGACGCCACGTGCCGAACTGATCATTTGGCACGAAGCGAGCGGAGCTGCAGGGCAACAACAGCGCGGCATCCACGATGGCGAAAAAAGGAGGACACGATGGTGCAAATTTTAAACGCCACGACCGGCTGGCAACAGGGGAAATCGCCGAGGCAAATGGAGGCTCCGCGAAACAAGACTCTGCACAGACCGGGAAACTCCAGCCGAACACCCCTGAGAGTAAGATTATTCCCTCTCGAGGTTTTCAAGCCTTTGAAAATTCAGGGGAGATTTCAAGGCCAAGAAAAAGCCTTCAGACATTATTTAGGTACCTGAGAAGTTGGGCAAACCACTCCAGAGCGTTCAAAAGGGTCGTCCGTTCCAAGGAGTTCATATTCTCTCCCTGCAGCATAGTGTTAAGGCTCCCCATTGACCACACGAGAAGCCTACACATCTGCAAAGGCTGAAGGGAAGGTTCCAAGCCAAGACGAAGTTGAATCAGCCTCGGATAAATCCTTCTAACCCTGCTGAGTTGGAAACTGATATGGAGTCAGCAGCTTTGAGCGCAGGACCGAGGGATGATCTATTTGACGTACCCTACGATCCTATAAGCGAGACCATCTACGGTTACTTGGAGCAGCAAAAACCACTACTACTCGAGCTGATCTGCAATGGGCGATGCCTCCAGCACAGGCTTAGATTTCATCTTCGGGCGAGATTTCTTGAAGCGGTTCAGCCCCGAGATCGACTGGGTCAACAGGAAGACGTGCATCTACAACAACGGGAAACGAGTGGAGTTGCGAAGCTGGACGGATACAAGGAGCATTCCTGAAACGAATTTGGCACGGTTCAAACAGACGGTGAACGAGAATAACACGGGTTACCTAGCACAGGTCATGGCAGCAGAAGAGAAGGAGAAGCCGAGTTCGGAGCTACCTGCAGCAGTGAAGGAGGTCTTGGAGCAGTACAAGGATATAATGCATGACGACCTACCCGCAGGCGTACCTCCAGCACGTACCCACGAGCACGAGATCGTGGAGGAACCAGGTGCAAAACCCGTCTCACGTGCACCATACCGACTGAGTCCGACCGAACTGATAGACATGAAGAAACAGATAGAATATCTACTGGACCGACAACTGATCCGTCCATCCACCTCTCCCTACAGTGCACCCGTCCTCTTCACTCCAAAACCAGACGGCAGTTTACGGATGTGCATCGACTACTGTGCACTGAACAAATACCCCATACTGCGCATATACAACCTACTGGACCAACTGCGTGGTGCAACAGTCTTTTCGAAGCTGGACCTATGGTCGGGTTAGTGGCAGATCAAGATGACGGACAACTTGATCCACAAGACGGCGTTCCGTACCAGATACGGCTCCTACGAATTCTTGGTGATGCCGAGCGACTTCGCCCTGAAGAAGGTGCAGATTCTCGGGCACATGGTGAGTGCCGAGGGCGTACACATGGACCGGCGGAAGATCGAAGCCGTCAAGAAGTGGAAACTACCGGAGAACGTGAAGGAGTTGTAGCAGTTCCTAGGCTTCGCCAACTACTACAAAATATTCGTGCCACAGTATGTTAAGATAGCAGCGCCATTCACCGTCCTACTGAAAAAGGATACGCCCTACAAATGGGATACTCCTCATCTGCAAGCCATGGAGCAGCTACAGATAGCACTAACTACAGTGCCAGTACTCATCCTACTAGACCCAGACAAGGACTATATGGTGGAAGCAGACGCTAGTGACCAGGTAGTCGGAGCAGTACTGATGCAGGATCACGGACGCGGTTTGTAGCCCATCGCCTACCTCAGCAAGAAGCTACATGGAGCAGAGCTGAACTACCCCGTCTTTAACAAGGAAGCCTTAGCGATAGTCATAGCCTTCAAGGCGTGGAGGTGTTACCTAGAGGGAGCCAAGACTATAAACATACTGACCACTACAGTCTCAGAAGCCTGAAGTCGCAGCCGGCGCTCTCACGACGACAGGTGCGGTAGGTGGACTTCCTGGAAACTCACTTCCACTACGACATCGTCTACAAGCCCAAGATACACAACAAAGCAGAGGCGTTGAGCTGCCCAAGTCATGTAGCAGGCATCCAGCTCGACGGGATGAACCCTCTGCTCAAGGGTCTACTCCAACATGGGTACTCCGTGGACGCAGAGATCACTGCAACACAAAACCAAAAGCTGTTACAGTGGGAGAAAGACTTCGCTGTAAGGAAGGGTTCAGGAAAGATTTGGGTACCGAATTACGCCCCGCTACGGCAGATCCTATTGGAGGAATTTCACCATGTACCATACGCGGGACATTTCGGGAGCAACAAGACGTTAGCGGGAATAGCGAAGTATTACTACTGGCCTTGGATGGCAGCAGACGTGCAGCAGTTCGTCACCTCCTGCGACACGTGCCAGCGGATGAAGAGCAGCAAATAGAAAAAAGCAGGATTACTTCAGCTTGTACCCATACCGGAGCAACCATGGCAGGTCGTTAGTCTCGACTTCATCACAGGACTTCCTTCGACCTCACGAGGACATGATTCCATCCTCGTGGTGATCGATAACTTCTCCAAAATGGGTCACTTCATACCGACCAACGCCACAGCTACATTTGAAGCAACTGCTCGCCTCTTCTTCGACCGCATCATCACCATCCACGGCATCCCCGCTACACTCATCTCAGAAAGAGACCCAAAATTCACCACTTAGTTCTGGAAGGAGCTCATGGGACTGTTGGGGACAAAGCTTGCAATGTCTTCAGCATACCACCCCCAGACTGACGGACAGACAGAGCGACTCAATCAAGTGGTTGAACAGTTACTGCGCACAGCTTGCAAGGACGACGTCAGCCACGAGGATACACAGTTACCAACCCTAGAGTTCGCTTACAACAACGCGTCACATGCGGCCACTGGGCAAACTCCCTTCTTCCTGTGTTACGGACGGGAACCACTTACCCCGCAACATCCAACCACACCGGCACACGTCCAAGCCGCACATGAATTCGTCACCACCATGCAGCATCTATGGGAGAAGACTCAGCGACGTCTCACCACGATGCAGAACTCCCTGAAGTAGTATGCCGATCGTCAGCGACGAGATCACTTAGTAGGAGTCAGAGATCAGGTGCTTCTAGACACACATAACTTGAACCTGTCTCACCTACCATCCAAACTCTGGCCTCGCTTCTGTGGTCCTTTTCTCGTTGAGGCACAGGTGACACCAGTTACATTCCGCTTGCGCTTACCAGATACATGGAAGCTTCACAACGCTTTCCATGTTCAGCTACTGAAGCCCTACAAGGACCCCAACCAACAGTTCCAGGGACGGCAGCTACCGCCACCACCACTGTTTCTTGTGCAAGATGAACCCGAGTACGAGATCGTGCGCGTTCTCTCTCATCTACGCCGCGGCGGCAAGATCCTCGAGTTCCTGGTACGCTGGAAGGGATACGACCCCATTGAGGATAGTTGGGTTGCAGAAGTTGATATGGGCAACGCACGCCGTGCTCTCAAGGACGATCTTGTCAAGCAGGGTGTATCTCACGCCACCCAGCTTTGAGGGGGGGACGTCTGAGAGTACGAAGGCTGATGCCAGCTATGCTTGCTTGCCTTTACATTTTAATGCTATTTCTAGCATAGGATAATTATATGCATGCATGAATTGCTTCATTTCCTAGGCTAGATGCTTTCCTATATTTTATTATAGTTATAGCACCGAGCTAGGTTGTGTGCACCGAATTCTGGCTTTTTGGTTGCCACTGAATTGCCTTCTACCGAATTCGGGAAGGATCTGTTCGGGACGCTTCGCGACTCGCGGAACCTTCGCGTAACACCTGGTTACGGGGCCTTGTGTCGAGCCTATATATAGCCTCGTGTTGTACCCAGGTGATCATTCAATTCAATTCAATTACAATTCTCTTTTTTGAGCTCGATCCTAGATCCTCACATCCTTGCTCGTGAGTTGCAGCAGCGTGGTCAGCTGCGCCTTGCTTACGTGGCCTCTGAGGACAACACTGTTGATATCTTTACCAAAGCACTTCCGCCTTGTGATCATCAGCGCTTCTGTACGATGCTAGGTCTTGTGCCTACTTGGCCTCACTTGCTCACTTCTTGACCTTGCTTGTACTGTGATCTTGCTATACCTGCACTTGCTTGTTTACCTTTATATATGATCTTGCATGTGAACTGGCCTTGTGGCCTTGCTCTTGTGCTCGGACTGTGTGGTGACGTTGTTATCCACCCTAAGCTTGCTTTGCTTTGCTTGACTGGTCTTGTGACCTCTTGTTCTCCCCCACTTTGCCTATGGGGGTTGTGAAGAAATGAGGAATGAAGAAGAGGGGTTTCACTAGCAGCAATGAGGATACATATAGCGAACCCTAGATGGGTTGTAATCGCTATAGAGCACCCCACTACAGGCTAGAGAATAACATTTTGACACACCCCCATAGCCAAAGTGGGGTGTAATCAGTATGATGAGCAAGCAGGTCTAATCACAGAGGGCAAGTGAGGAGGAGGAGAGACTATGGGGGAGAGAAGATGGGAGGCAACTGCTAAAGCTGCAGACACACAGGAGCTGCTGGCTTAGTGGCTACCAGAGCAAAGGCCCGGACTACAGGAGTAACTGGCTCAGCGGAGATTGCAGCCTCCAGACTGGAGCAACTGACCCACAGGCGACTGGCGACTACCGGAGATTGTAGCCTCTAGATTGCTGGTGCTGCTGGCGACAAGACTGCTGCCTCCACTCAACCTCCCCCAGCTGCCCCACGCCCCTCTCACACACCCTCTGCTCAAACCCTAGTTCCACTCCCACAGCACCCTCCTTGCACACACCCCCTGCTGCGCCCTAGGTTCACTCACTCCCCACCCCCTAGTACCACTCCGTCGACTCCCACACACCCACCCCCCTCAGCGGCAGCTGCAGCAGTGGGAGACAGAGGAGGAGGAGGAGCAGGGGAGACCACACACCCGCCACCCCCAAACCCTAACACAGGGCAGGGCGAGATGGCGGGTAGGGAGGTTACGGGGGGGGTGGGGGCGATGCACGGCCTCCCAGGGCGCCAAAGCAGGCGGCAGAAGGGCCGACGCTCGCCCCCCTCCCCCTGGTGGCGACGGGAAAAGGGGGGGGGGGGGGGGGGGGGGGGGGGGGGGTGTGCACGTGCCTTCGGTGCGCCGCGACTGGCGATGGAGCATGGCCGGGGCGGGGCCGGGGCAGGGTCGAGGAAGGGCCGAAAGGGGCGGCGACGGGGCCGCTAGGGTCGGCGACGGGGCCGATAGGGGCGGCGACGGGGCCGCGAAGGGGCCGCGAGGGGCCTGGAAGGGCGGCGACGGGGCCGTTAGGGGCGGCGACGGGGCCGCAAAGGTGCCACGAGGGGCCTGGAAGGGCGGGAACGGGGCCGCGAAGAGTGGCGACGGGGCCGGGAAGGGGCCACGAGGGGCCTGGAAGGGCGGGAACGGGGCCGCGAAGAGCGGCGACGGGGCCGGGAAGGGGCCACGAGGGGCCTGGAAGGGCGGCAATGGGGCCGTTAGGGGCGGCGACAGGGCCGCGAAGGGGCCACGAGGGGCCTGGAAGGGCGGGAATGGGGTCGCGAAGAGCGGCGACGGGGCCGCTAGGGGCGGCGACTGGGCCGCGAAGGGCGCCGACGGGGCCGCGAGGAGGCGGCGACGGGGCCGATAGGGGTGGCGACGGGGCCGCGAAGGGCGACGACGTGGTCGCTAGGGGCACGCCAAGGGGCGTGAAGCACACAGAGTAGCAGCGGAAGCAGTTAGGTGGGCCCATAGGCCAAAAGCGTAGTCGCTATGATAGCATGAGAGAATTGAGGAATGAAGAAGAGGGGTTTCACTAGCAGCAATGAGGATACATATAGCAAACCCTAGATGGGTTGTACTCGCTATTGAGCACCCCACTACAGGCTAGAGAATAACATTCTGACAGGGGTGTGTCAAACTCTTATGCTATAGTCTGTGTAGGTTGTAGTGGGGTAGACAATATGGGGTACAACACTTCTAGGTTTTCCTACTTGTACCCACATGCTTGCTAGTTCATTCACTTCTCATTTCTTCACAGGAACCTCTGCAACGCGAGGCAGCCTAGGTGTAAATGGAATCGGCCGAGCATGCACTTGTGGTTGTAAGTTAAGCATTCATCTCCGTTAATAAAATGAATCGTTTCTTATATCAAGTCTTCACTCCACATTACGTCCCTTCCTTCCTTCCCCCTCCTCACTTCACTACACCTGGGCTCCACTAATTTCAAGCCCTGGAAAATGTTTTCAGATACACCCTAGACCAGATTCGGTCATATTTTTCAGACACCCAGAATCAAAACGATATAGAGGACGCTCTCCGCAACGGTTGTTGATAACAATAAATCCCTCAGTGGATCAGGCTTACCACCCACTCTGACGGGAAATTTTTCTAGTTACGACCTTTGTTGCGTAATCGCCCTCACAAGGAGTCCGAAACCTACCTACTTCAAAATATGTTTCACTCTGTACAACCCTTGGTCCCATACATAATAAGGGTAGCTACCCGCGAGCGCCCAATTTCAGGCCTTGAAATCAGTGGAGCCCAGGTGTATTCCCTTCCACCCCCACGCGACCCGCCCTCAAAGGCATGCAATCAGCATTCCTCCGCTTCCCTCCGAGTCATTCCATGTTTGTCCCCGTCATTCAAACCCTACCTCAACTACTCCCCTCCACACTGTTTGCAAGTCTTACCTGGTCTTTCTTCTTCCAACTCGCCCAAACAAACCAGCACCAGGCTCACCTCACCTCCATTCCCCCGCCCACCCAGGCATGGCGCTCACATCTGCTAAGCGAATCTGCCGTGAGTACGCGCCCGCGGCAGCACCCGCAACGGCCGCGACTAACGAGAACAGTAGTCACCTACCTGAATTGCGCCTTGCCTTCCCCTCGCACCCCTTTCTCCAATCTCATTTCACCACCCAGCACTTCATCGCTCCCACCACTCTCCAACTCCGACCGCCCTTTACTCTCGCCCGCCGATCACTGCGTACTAAGCCACGCGCCTCCCGCCATCACTTTAGAGTTGCACCTTATAGGCCAAATGGATCTCGACCTCGTTATTGGCCTCCAACCCGTTCCATGCGTCGTAGTGCCACCGCTGCCAGCGGCAGTGTTCATAAAAGAGTAATCAGCAGTACTGGGCCGTCTCATCCTGCAGTAGCGCCACCACTAGCGAAGTATCTGTAGTGTTGTTACTAGTAGCGACGATATCAGAACCTCGCATTACCGGATTCTACTACTCGCAGCCGCGCCACCACCACACGCCATGATGGCGCCTCTCTCCCGCTCCCTCCTGTCCTCCCTCCCCCTTCGCTCGCACCTTACCCCCATCGCCCTACTCGCGCTCATAGCCCTCCGCGTCGCGGATGCCTACACCAAACCGCCGGACATTAAGGGGTGCGTCGCGAAGGTGGCGGAGGTCGACCGGGAAGCCATGCGCGCGGTGTATACGGCTTTGCCCGAGAATTTGATCTTCTGGCCAAACGAATACGCCGGCAGCAGCCAAACCTATTGCTGCGTCACGCCTAGGCCCAACTCGGCGTCGTGCTACTTCTCGTGCCCCATAAAGTGCACGCCCGCCGGCCGCATCACCAGCATCTACGCGGGACCCGGCGACGATGACACGCCCGGACCCGCCGGGACTCGGGGAGGGAACTACACGCCCGGCGCGCTGTCTCCCGCCATTGAGCCGCCGCTGCCGTGACCGCTGCCACCGCCGCTGCGGGGGCCACAACCGCCGCCGCCGCCGACAGCAGGAGCCGCCGCCGCCGTCGCGGCCCTGTCCCTGCCGCCGCGCCTCGGCCCTGCCCCACCACTTGCAGGCCCCTACCCACCCGCCCTGGTAAGAGCACCGCCAAGCCGCGCCAGCTGATACTACTACTAGCCTGCTGCTACTGCTGTCATGGCTACCCCTAGCGTTTTCACCTTTGATGCTGAGGGTCGGGCTGTCGACTTTGATGTCTCGGTCCATGATTTGCAGCTTTTCCTGCAGTGCGATAGGAAAGACGGTCTCTCACTTTTCGATCTCACGTTCGGCGCCTCTATTGCCCCTACTACCGATGCTGACAGCACTATTCGCTCCAAGTGGGCCACACGCAATGCTGCTGCCCGTCTTGCTGTGCGTAGTCACTTGCCGTCCACTAAGCGCCCGAACTTGTACGACTCTGTAGTTGCACACTACTCTTCCCTTTCCACTACTGCCCTTAGCCGCCTCATGCTGCCGTACCTGTTCCCTGACCTCGCCGCCTTTCCCACTGTTGCTGACCTCATTACGCACCTTTGCACTAGTGACACCCGCTACCGCGCTGCGCTTCCTGCTGAGTTCTGCGCCAAGAACCCCCCACCCATATACATCACCCTCTACTACATAGTCACCCGGCTCCCTGACTCCCTTCGCTCGGTCAGGGACCACTTCCTCTCTGTTTGCCCCACCACACTCACCGTTGACCTCCTAAAGGAGCGCCTCGTGGTGACCCTCGTACCTCCTTCTTTGAGGGGTGCTCCCCCTCCCCACTTTTGCCCTCTGTTGCCTCTGTTGCTGCCGTTAAACCACTTCGCTCGTTGGCACCGAGTCAGTCGGTGCTTCGTCTGCTCCTAGCGCGAGACGCCGCACCGGCAAGGGCAAGGGGGGCAAGGGCGCTGGAGGGGCTGGCGGGAGCGTTGGAGGTGGCGGTGGAGGCGGCGGAGGAAGTGGGGGTGGCACTCGGAATGGTGGCGGGGGTGGGGGCTTCGATGGCGGCACTGGAGGCGGAGGCGGCAGCGGCGGTGGCGGTGGGAGCGGAGGAGGAGGCGGTGGCGGCGGTGGCTGAGGTGGCGGCGGCAGAGGTGGAGCTGGTCGAGGTGGCTCTGCGCAGCAGGTCGGCTTTGGTGGTGGTCAGTGCTAGCAGCAGAAGCGCACTCGTGAGACCCCGCCCCCCCAGCATCTTCGAGAGTGGTACGCAACACGTCAGCGGGGTGGGGGTGCTGGTTCTTGTGCCTACGTCCTCCGTACCGAAGACCGCACTGGTGAGCCGTGCGGTGGCCCGCACACCACCCAGCCCTGCTTCGGCCGCCTGACAAATGCTTGGTGTCTCCAGTTCCATGACGCCATTGAGATCCACCGCTGGGGCGAGCTGCTTAAGTCGGGGGTTGCCATCTTTGATCTGGATCATGATGCTATTCTTGCTGCCATGTATGTTGTCTCTACTAGTGATGAGGGTGACTGTTACCTGTGTGTTCCGCCTGGCCCGGGCATTGAGGCTGCTGCTCTAGGTGCTGGTGAGGCTACTACTCTAGGTGCTAGTGCGTCCGCTACCCAAGGTGCTGGTGTGTCTACTCTCTCAGGTACCACGTCGGCTCAGGCCTTACACACCTTCACCCTTGACTCGGGTGCTTCCCGCTCCTTCTTTCGAGACCGCACCACACTTACGCCGCTTAGTCAGCCAGTTGCGGTCTCTTTGGCGGACCCCTCTAGAGGTCGTGTCCTTGCCTACTTCTCCACTGTCTTACCGTGCCCGGCGGCCCCCTCTGGCACCCTGCCAGGTCTCTACCTCCCCTCGTTCTCTACGAACTTGGTGAGTGGTGTTGATGTACAGGATGGGGGGGTTGACCAGTTCACTCCTGCGAGTCACCGAGTGACCCACTGTACGTGTGCTTGGACGGGCCGACACTTGGCCACGTTTACCCGTCAGCAAGGGTCGTGCCTGTACACACTGACTAGTGAGTCTCCTTTGTTTGCTGAGTCTGGTCATGTAGCTGCGTCCAGTCAGGTGTTTGCTGCAGCGTCCAGTCTGGTCCTGAGTCTGCTCCCTGCTTGTGTCGTCTCCTGTCCCATCAGACTCTCCTCTAGCACCACCGCCTTGGTCACCCCTCCCTGCCTCGTCTTTGAGGCATGGCCTCCCGTTACCTTGTCTCTGGTCTCCCCCGGTCCCTCCCTCCGCTCCCTCCGGGGCCTGCCCCTACCTGCATTCCCTACGTTGAGGGACGGCAGCGCGCCGCTCCTCACTCCTCCGAGGTTCCTCCGACAGAGGCTCCGCTGTAGACGCTTCCTCGCGCCAGTTCCCCCCCCTGTAGACCCCCTTCCCCCTCAGGGTCTTGCCCCCTCAGGTGTGTCCCAGGTAGGTGTGGTCGAGCCTGTCGAGGTAGCTATTGACTCTAGGGCTACTCGGGGTGCTGAGCCTGCGGGTGCGGGGCCTGGGTGTGTTGAGCCTGGGGGTGCTGAGTCTGGGGTTGTTGAGCTAGGGGGTGTGGAGCCTGAGGGTGCTGGGCCTACTTGTGTGGAGTCTCGCGGTGCTGGGTCTGGGGGTCCCTCGGGTACTTCGTCCCCGTTGCCGTCTTGTCCAGGGTCCTCTCTTCCTGCTCTTGCTGACTCGGCGTCTGACTCTCTTCGTGCTGCTAGTCCTACTGTCACGCATCTTCTGGCTACTGTTGTCACTGACCCTTCCTTTGCGTCCACTGCTGCGTTTGCCCTAGTTGCTGAGCTTGTCTACTTAGCTGCTCGTTGTCATCTAGACGACACCACTAGTCTTGTTGCTGAGTCTGAGTCTGTCTGTCCTCCGTCCGTCTGTCAAATTATAATGTTGTATAGGCTGTAGTGGGGTAGCCTATATGGGGTACACTTTTCTAGGGTAGCATATTTGTACCACTTTCATTCCTTAGTGCACTCATTCTCGTTTCAGTTTACTCATGGTATCGAGCAGGTTCCCTCGTGGGAACAGTGCCTAGGGCCCACCAAGTCGAAAAAAAAATCCTCCTGCCCGGAGTGCGCTCAGTCCGAGTCGCGCTCCCCTCTCTTTCCTCGTCAAGCCGCCCTTGCGGCCACGTCGAGCTGCCTTAGCGGCCCCTCATTCGAGCCGCCCTAGCGACCCCGTCGCCCTACCTACGGCCTCGGCCCCGTCGCCCTACCTGCGATCTCGGCCCCATCGCCCCAACTGCGACCCTGACCCCGCCGCCATACCTGCGGCCCCAGCCCTAGCCCCGTCGCCCTACCTGCGCCCCGGCCCCGGCCCCATCGCCCTACCAGCGCCCCGGCCCTAGCCCCATCGCCCTACTTGCGTCCCGGCCCCGTCGCCCCATCTACGACCCTGGCCCCGTCGCCCTACTTGCGGCCCCGGCCCCGGCCCCGTCGCCCTACCTGCGTAACGGCCCCGTCGCCCTACCCTCGACCCGGCCCCATCGCCCTACCTGCGCCCCGGCCCCGTCGCCCTACCTGCGTACCAGCCCCGTCGCCCTACCCTCGACCCGGCCCCGTCGCCCTACCTGCGCCCTGACCCCGGCCCCGTCGCCCTACCTGGTGCCAGCCCCGTCGCCCTCCCTTGGACCCGGCCCCGTCGCCCTCCCTACGCCCCGGCCCCGGCCCCGTTGCCCTGCCTGCGTACAGGCCCCCGCCCCGTCGCCCTACCTTCGTATCGGCCCCGGCCCCGTCGCCCTACATGCGTACCGACCCCGGCCCCGTCGCCCTACCTGCGTACCGGCCCCGTCGCCCTCCTTCGACCCGGCCCCGTCGCCATACCTAAGGCCCCGCCCCGCCGCCATAGCTGTGGCCCCGCCGCTCTACCAGCGGCCTCGCCACCCTACCTGCGGGCCCGCCACCCTACCAGTGGCCCTACCGCCCTACGCAGCCGAGCCGCCCGCACCGCTACACAGCCCAAGCCGCCCGCTCCGCCCGAGCCGCCCGAGCCACCCGAGCGGCCCGAGCCGCCCAAGCCGCCCGAGCTGCCCGAGCCGCCTAATCAGCTGATGAGCCGAGCCGCGGGTGTTGCCGAGCTGCAGTTGCTGCCGAGCCGCCCGAGTCGCCCGAGCCACCGCGTTTCCGAGCTGCTGTGCTACCAAGCTGCCCGACCCGCCCTGTCTGGTGAGAGCAGCGTCTCTATCACTCCACTGCCCTTACCCTACACTTAGCGCTGCTAGTCTACTGCAGTCATGGCTACCCCCA
The DNA here is from genome assembly GCA_948144175.1 of Closterium sp. NIES-65. NCBI lineage: Eukaryota > Viridiplantae > Streptophyta > Zygnematophyceae > Desmidiales > Closteriaceae > Closterium > Closterium sp. NIES-65. Next base: position 4,506,890 of record CANXME010001697.1, on the reverse strand, counting down.
GTGTTCTCGCTTTTGACGCTGAGGGTCGAGCCATTGACTTTAACGTCTGGGTAGATGACCTGCAGCTTTTCCTACAGTGCCATAGGGCAGACGGTCTCTCCCTCTTTGACCTCACCTCTAGTGCCTCCCTTGCCCCTGCTGCCGATGCCGATGCCACTTTTCGCTCACAGTGGGCCACTCGCGATGCTGCTGCACGTCTTGCTGTGCGTCGCCACCTACCTACCACTGAGCGCGCACACTTTAGTTAGTACAAGAGTGCTCTGACCTTGTACGACGCTGTAGTTGCGCGCTACTCTTCCCCTGCCACTGCTGCACTCAGCCGCCTCATACTACCGTACCTCTTCCCTGACCTTGTTGCCTTTCCCACAGTCGCTGAACTCATTACGCACCTCCGCACTAGTGACACTCGCTACCGCGCTGCGCTTCCTGCTGAATTCTGCGCCAAGAACCCCCCCCCACCCCCATGTACATCACTCTCTATTAAATAGTCACCCGCCTCCCTGACTCCCTTCGTGTAGTCAGAGACCACTTCCTCTCAGTCTGTCCCACCACTCTCACTGTTGAACTCCTCGAGAAGGCCCTCCTAGCAGCGGAAAAGAGCATAGTCGCTGTAGGAGCCTCTCCTGGTGACCCTCGCACCCCCATCTTTGAGGGGTGTTCCCCTTCCTCCCTTTTGCACTCTATCGCCTCTACTGCTGCGGCCGACCTCATTGGTCTTGAGTCAGTCGGTGCAGCGTCTGCCCCTAGCGGGAGACGCAATCGTGGCAAGGGCAAGGGGGGCAAGGGCGTGGGTGGAGCTAGCGGGGGTAGTGGAGGCGGCGGTGGAGGCCGCAGAGGGAGTGGGGGTGGCGGTGGGAGTGGTGGTGGGGGTGGAGGTGTTAGTGGCGGCAGTGGAGGCGGAGGCGGCGGCGGCGCTAGCGGTGGGAGCGGAGGTGGCAGTGGTGGCGGAGGAGGAGGAGGCAGTGGTGAAGGAGGTGGAGCTGGTCGGGGTGGTGCTACGCAGTGGAGCGGTGCCGGTGGTGGTCAGCGCCAGCAGCAGCAGCAGCAGCACCGTTCTCGGGACATTCCCCCACCTCAGCAGCTCCGTGAGTGGTACGCTGCACGTCAGCGTGGTGGGGGCTTTGCTCCATGCACCTACGTCCTACGCATCGGAGACCGCGCGGGTGAGCAGTGTGGGGGTGCCCACCCCACCCAGCGCTGCTTTGGCCGCCTGACGGACGCTTGGCGTCATCAGTTCCCGGAGGCCACTGAGATCCCCCGCTGGGGAGAGCTGTCTAGGGCGGGTGTAGCTATCTTTGATCTTGACTTTGACGCTATTCTTGCAGCCATGTATGCTGTGACGATTAGTGATGAGAGTGACTGTTACTGGTGTTTCTCAACCGACCCGAGCATTGAGACTGCTGCGCTAGGTACTGGTGAGGCTGCTGCTCTAGGTGCCAGTGAGGCTGTTGCTCTAGGTGCCAATGCGTCTGCGTCCTCAGGTGCTGGTGAGTCTGCGCTATCAGGTACCGCGTCGGCTTTGGCCTCCCTCACCTTCACACTTGACTCAGGGGCTTCTCGCTCCTTCTTTCGAGACCGCACCATACTCACGCCGCTTGGTCGGCCGGTTGTAGTCTCCCTGGCAGATCGCTCTGGGGGTCCTGTCCTCTCTCACTTCTCCATTGTCCTCCCGTGTCCGGCTGCCCCCTCTGGCACCTTGTCTGGTCCTTACCTCCCCTCATTCTCTACGAGCTTGGTGAGTGGTGCTGACCTACAGGATGTGGGGGTTCACCAGTTTACTCCTACGAGTCAGCGAGTGACCCACTGCTCAGACGCTCGCACAGGCCGACACGCGACGGCCGGGGTCGAGCCTCTACACCCAGACCACTGAGTCTCCTCCTGTCCCTGCGTCTGGTCAGGTAGCTGCGTCGGGTCACGTGTTTGCTGCTGCGTCCAGGTCTGGTCCGGAGTCTGCCCTCTGCTCGTGTCGCCTCCTGTCTCACGAGACTCTCTTGTGGCACCACCGTCTTGGTCACTCCTCCCTACCTCGTCTCCGAGGCATGGCTTCCCGTGTCTTTGTCTCTGGTCTTCCCCGGTCCCTCCCTCCCCTTCCTCCGTGGCCTGGCCCTTCCAACGTCCCCTGTGTCGAGGGGTGGCTACGGGCTGCCCCTCACTCCTCACAATTTCCCCCGACAGAGGCCCCGCTGCAGACGCTTCACATGGACGTGTGGGGCCCGGCCCGCGTCTGTGGACAGGGTCACGAGCGCTGCTTTCTGCTGGTGGCTAACGACTACTCGCGTTACACCACAGTCTTCCCCTTGCGCAGAAGGTTGATGTCACTGAGGTGTTGATCGACTGGATCCGCGCAGCTCGTCTCCAGCTTAGAAGGAGCTTCGACTCGGACTTTCCTATTTTGCGTCTGCACTCTAACCGAGGCGGAGAGTTCTCCTCACGCCTTCTGCGAGCCTACTTCCGTGCGCGAGGCATCCGCCAGACCTTTACGTTTCCGGACTCACCACCGAAAAATGGGATTGGTGAGGGTCGCATTGTCATGGTCATGAATGTTGCCCGTACGTCCATGATGCATGCGGCTGCCCCCCATTTTCTGTGGTCGTTTGCGGTTCGGTACGCGGCGCATCAGATCAACCTTCACCCCAGGGTCTCCATGTCAGAGACCTCCCCAGCTTTGCTGTGGATGGGGAAGGTAGGCGATACCTCTGCATTCCGTGGCTGGGGATCTCAGGCGTTTGTCCGCGACTTGTCTGCAGACAAGCTGTCCCCTCATGCTGCTCCCTGTGTCTTCCTTAGCTTCCCCCTTGACGCGCGAGGGTGGCAGTTCTACCACCCCACCTCTTGTCGTATTCTGTCCACCAAGGAAGTCACGTTTGACGAGTCGGTCCCCTACTACCTCTTTTTCCCCTACTGCACTCCTTCCCTCCCCCCGCCACCGCTCTTCCTTGTGCCTGGTCCCCCTCCGGTAGACCCCCTCCCCCCTCAGGGTCCTGCCCCTTCAAATGTGTCCCAGGTAGGCGTAGTTGAGCCGCTCGAGGTTACTGATGACTCTGGTGCTGCTGCGGGTGCTCAGCCTGGGGGTGCTGACTCTGGGGGTGCTGCGCGGGTGGGTGCTACACCTGGGGGTGCTGGTCCTTCGGGTGGTATTACTAGGGGTGCTGAGCCTGTGGGTGCTGAGCCTAGGGGTGCTGAGACTAGGGGTGCTGAGCCTCGGGGTGCTGAGCCTGGGGGTGCTACACCTGGGGGTGCATAGCATGGGGTGCTACGCCTGGGGGTGCTGAGCCTGGGGGTCTATGTCTGGAGGTGCTGAGCCTGGGGTGCCACGTCTTGAGCTGCTAAGCTTGAGGGTGCGGAGCCGGCGGCCGCTGGGCCTGCTTGTGTGGCGTCTAGCGGTGCTGGGCCTGGAGGTTCTCCGGGTGCTCCGTCTAGGCGGGAGCCACTCTCTTCACAGGAGCTGCGCGAGTGGTTTGCCCAGCGCTGGAGGTGTAGAGCTGGAGCTAGAGCTTCTTCGACTGCTGAGGGTGCTGGTGCCGCCGCTCGCGGAGGTGCTCGTACTGGGAGTGCTGGAGCTGCTGGGACGACTAGAGCTAGAGCTGCTGAGGGTGTTGGCGCTGAGACAACTGCTGTCAGTCCTGGCGACAATCCCGCTACATGTGTTGTTGGTGCTGCTCGAGGTACTGCCGCTAGGGGTGCTCGTGCTGTCCTTACTATGTCTGGAGTCGCCGCGAGGCCTCGGCCGTACTTCGTTCCGCTCCTTCGGCAGGTTCTTGGTCCTCCTCCTCTCTAAGCGTGTCCACCGCCTGTCCAATCCTAGTCACAGTTCGAGCCGGCCTCCCCACTGTCTGCTCCTTCTCTTTAGATGGGTCCTACTGGAGGTCTTGCTAAGCGTCGTGAGCCTGCGTCTCGTCCTGCGTTGCCTGTTCGTGCTGCTCGCACTAGTGGTCGCGGTTCGCGTCAGCGTCCTCCTCCTATCCCTGGCACGCACCAGATGTCTCTACCTCTGTCCACTGGTCCTGTGCGTGTCCCTTTACCCTCTCCTTCTACGTCCTCTCTTCCTGCGATTGCCGACTCAGAGTCGGACTCTCTTCGTGCTCCCAGACCTACTGTCACGCGTCTCCTTGCTACTGTCGTCACTAACCCCTCCTTTGAGTCCACTGCTGGGTCTGCTCTAGTTGCTAAGCTCCTCGACTTTGCTGCTCGCTGTCGTCTAGACTACGCTGCTAGTCTCGTTGCTGAGTCAGAGTCTGTCTGTCCTCCGTCCGTCGAAGGTGAGTGTGCTCTTAGAACGGACGTCCTTGAGGACAGGCAGGAGGAGTTCCAGTGCTTTGTTGCTTCTTTGCCCCATCTCGTATCCACACTGATTGCCCCTGAGGGAGACACGGATGCAGCAGACATCCCGACTCCTCGATTGTACGCAGAGGCGATCGAGGGTTCTTACTCCTCTTAGTGGCAGTCAGCCATGGACGCAGATATAGCTTCCTGGAAGTCCACAGGCACCTAGGTTGACGCGGTTCCCCCACCTGGGGCGAACATCGTCAGTGGCATGTGGATCTTCAGGGTGAAGCGGCCGCCAGGTTCTCCACTTGTTTTCAAGGTGCGGTACATGGCTCGTGGCTTCAGTCAGTGGAAGGGAGTTGACTACTTTCAGACCTTTTCTCCTACCCCGAACAAGACCATTCTTCGGGTGCTGCTCCACTTAGCCGCTCAGCGCGACTACGAGCTTCACTCTCTTGACTTCAGCACTGCTTTCTTGCAGGGCAGCCTGCATGAGGAGATGTGGCTGCGCCGCCCACCTGGCTTCACTGGGACTTTTCCTCCTGGCACCTAGTGGAGCCTCCGACGGCCAGTCTACAGTCTTTCCCAGGCACCACGTGAGTGGCAAGATACATTGAGGACTACACTTGCGGCTCTTGGGCTTGCTCCCTCTATTACCGGCCTGTCGCTGTTTCTGCGCAACGACACCTCTTTGCCGCTGCTCTACGTCCTCGTGTACGTCGACGACTTGGTCTTTGCCACTGCTGGACTCGCCCACGTGAAGTCCAAGCTGCACAAGAGACACACGTGCACAGACCTGGGTGAACTGCGCAGCTACCTTGGCTTGTAGATCACCCAGGACCATTACCATGACTCAGTCACACATGGTGCAGCAGGTCCTTCAGCGCTTCGGCTTCACGTACACCCCGCCTCAGGCCACTCCTCTGTCTACTCGCCACTCGCTCTCAGCTCTGCCTTCGGATGAGTCCGTAGAGTCGAGTGGCCCGTACTCGGAGCTTGTTGGCTGCCTCATGTACCTGATGACCTGCACACGACCTGACCTTGCATACCCTCTTAGCATTCTTGCACGCTATGTTGCTCCTGGGAGACAGAAACCAAAGCACATGGCTACAGCAAAGAGGGTGTTGTGCTACTTGTGCAGTACGTCGGGCATGGGGCTAGTGCTTAGAGGGCAGAATCCAATGGTCCTCACTGGGCACCCAGACGCTTCTTGGGCTGACAACCAGGCTACACGGTGGTCGTAACAGGGTTACACCTTCAGCCTTGGTTCCGGCTCTGTTCCGTGGTGGGCTACTCGCTCGTCGTCCATTCTCGGCTTTTAGTTGTGAGGCTGAGGTCTACGCAGGAGCCATGGCTTTTCAGGAGCTTTGCTGGCTCACCTACCTGCTGACTGACCTCGGAGAGCCGCCTCATTCTCCTCCAGTGCTGGACATAGACAACAAGGCCATGCTGGCCTTGTGTCGGGAGCAGCGCTTGGAGCACAGAACGAAGCACATTGCTCTCCATTACTTTCTTGCTCGGGAGCTGCAGCAGCGTGGTCAGTTGCGACTAGCGTACATGGCCTCTGAGGCCAACACTGCTGATATCTTCACTAAGGCACTTGCGCTGTGTGATCATCAGCGGTTTTGTACTCAGCTGGGTCTTGTGCCTGTCTTGCCTCACTTGCTGACTTTTTGACCTTGCTTGTAGTGTCACATATGTATACTCCTACTCTTATTTGTTTAGCCTTTTATGTATAAAAATGTGCTCCTACATGTGAACTGGCCTTCTGGCCTTGAACTTGTGCTCGGACTGTGTGGTGACTTTGTGATCCACCCTGAGCTTTGCTTTGCTTTGCTTTGCTTGACTGGTCTTGTGATCCCTTGTTCTCCCCCACTTTGCCTATGGGGGTGTGTCAAATTATAATGTTGTGTAGGTTGTAGTGGGGTAGCCTATATGGGGTACAGTTTTCTAGGGTTGCATATCTGTACCACTTTCACTCCTTATTGCACTCATTCTCGTTTCAGTTTTCTCATCGTCGGGGGTGAGAGTGCGCTTAGCACGGACGTCCTTGAGGACAGGCACAAGGAGTTCTAGTGTTTTTGTGCTGCTTTGCCTCATCTTGTGTCCATGCTAATTGCCCCTCAGGAAGACCCGGATGCACCAAACATCCCGACTCCTCGATCGTACGCTGAGGCCATCGAGGGTCCCTACTCCTCACAGTGGCAGTCAGCCATGGACGCAGAGATGGCTTCCTAGAAGTCCACAGGCACCTACGTGGACGAGGTTCCCCCACCCGGGGCGAACATCGTTACTGGCATGTGGATTTTCAGGCTGAAGCGGCCGCCGCGTTCTCCGCCTGTCTTCAAGGCGCGTTACACGGCTCGAGGCTTCAGTCAACGGAAGGGAGTTGGCTACTTTCAGACCTTCTCTCCCACCCTGAAGATGACCACTCTTTGGGTGCTGCTTCACATTGCCGCTCAGGGCGACTACGAGCTTTACTCTCTTGACTTCAGCACAGCTTTCTTGCAGGGCAGCCTGTACGAGGAGGTCTGGCTGCGCCGCCCACCTGGCTTCACTAGGTCGTTTCCTCGTGAGTGGAGCCTCCGGCAGCCAGTCTACGGTCTCCGCCAGGCGCCTCGTGAGTGGCACGACACACTGAGGACTACACTTGCGGCTCTTTGGTTTGCTCCTTCAACTGCCGACCCGTCGCTGTTTCTACGCACCGACACCTCTTTGCCATCGTTCTACATCCTCGTGTACGTCTACAACTTGGTTTTTGCTACTCCTAATACAGCTGGACTCGCCCACGTGAAGTCCGAGCTGCAGAAGAGACCCACGTGCATAGACCTGGGTGAACTGTGTAGCTACCTTGGCTTGCAGATCACCCGGGACAGAGCAAAGTGCACCATTACCCTGACTCTGTCACACATGGTGCAGCAGGTCCTTCAGCGCTTCAACTTCACGTACTCCTCGCCTCAAGCCACTCCTCTGTATAGTCGCCACTCGCTCTTATCTCTGCCTTTAGATCAATCCGTAGAGCCGAGTGGCCCGTACCCAGAACTTGTTGGCTGCCTCATGTACCTGATGACATGTACTCGACCTGACCTTGCATAGCCTCTTAGCATCTTGGCACGCTATGTTGCTCTTGGGAGACACCGACCAGAGCACATGGCTGCAGCGAAGAGTGTGTTGCGCTACTTGTGCAGTACATCGGGCATGGGGCTAGAGCTTGGAGGGCGGCGTTCAGTGGTCCTCACAGGTCACGCAGACGCTTTGTGGGCTGACAACCAGGCTACGCAGTGGTCATCATAGGGTTACACCTTCAGCCTTGGTTCCGGCTTTGTTTTGTGGCGGTCTATGCGCTCGTCTTCTGTTCTCGGCTCCACCTATAAGGCTGAGATCTACGAGGGGGCCATGGCTGCACAGGAGCTACGCTGGCTCACCTACCTGCTGACTGACCTAGGAGAGCCGCCTCGTTCTCCTCCAGTTTTGTACGTAGACAACAAGGCCATGCTGGCCTTGTGTCGGGAGCATAGACTGGTGCACAGAACGAAGCACATTGCTCTTCGCTACTTCCTTGGCTAGACGCATGCCGTTTCGTGCGACTTGTCGGCCCGACTAGTTGCTCGGATTGGTCTGACGAAGGCGAGATCAAAATTTGCATCGATCTGCCAGGTGCCCTGAAGTTTTTGCAAATCTTGCAATAAAGGCGTCGCGGCCATTGTTCTTCTGTGTTGTCGTCGTAGAAGGCGAGGCGTTCCCGGTCTCTTCGCGGCGTTGGTTGTTGCTTGTCCATATCCGTTTGTTCGATGAGAAGGGCGGCGCATAGGGCAGCCTCTGAGATGAACCCATGCTGTAGGAGCAGCGCCTTGCAGGGCCACCACTTTGGGTCGAGCCCTTGAAGCACAATATTGACGAAGATTTCTTCGGATATGTTGCTTCCCAACTTCGCGATTTGATCGCGTAAGCTCCGCCTGCGATTAATGTAGCTCTTGGCCTTCTCCCTTATGGCCATTTTCGTTTTCAGTAGCTGCTGGAGCAGGTGGCTCGATGAAACCGAATCTTTCGGTTCGTACACGTCGTTCACGTGGCGCCAAGAGTCAAGGGCTGGAGCAGGTGAAGTCTTGTACGATCAAATGCTCAACTGCTCCGCCGGCGACATGTTCCGTAGGAGGGTGTCGTACGCCATTAACGACTCGTTGTAGTACTCTTCCCGGGCGTCAGCTGTATCCTCAGTGGGTCTCATGTAACTCTCATCGAAATAGTGGAATATCTTCTAATTTTGCAGTAGCAGCTCTAGCTTGAAGCTCCACGCATAGATGTCTCGAACTTCTTCGCTGGGACGGGGAGTTTTAGGAGTTGAGCCATTAGTGTCGAGGGAGATGTTATACGGGGCGGTTTTGAGGTCGTTCGAGGCCGGTTGAGGGGGTTGGGAAGAAGTTTTCGTGTCGCCATCCTGCAATGTTTGGAGTCCTTGCTCCAAGCTGGTGAGTCGCTGAAGCAGTTGTGCGAGGACGGCGGTTCCAATTGTCATCGTTTCCTCGCTTGCGGCAGCTGGGTTGGGTTGCGCTTCAGCCATCAGATTCGTCTGATCACCATATCCTCCGGCCATTCTCACACTCGAGCATGTGCCGGACGCCACTTTCTGTTCACCGAGGATTTCAGAATGTGATACTTGTCTAGCCTGCAGTGGGGTAATTTATAGCAAGTATAGCCCAAATTAGGGTTTCCTATATGTACTCAACTACCTGCTAGTGCAACCCCTCCTTTCTGTTTCTAACTTTCTGTTACTGTTTCTGACATGCTATCAAAGCCAAATCGCTCCTGGCCGGTGTGTGAGCCCTCCCGTGCTCCTCCTCCTCCGTCTCCCACTACTGCAGCTACCGCTGAAGGGGGTAGGTGTGTGGGAGCCGAGGGAGTCACTCTAGGGGGGTGACATGGGATTGGAGCTAGGGGTGCAGCAGTGGGTGTGTGAAAGGGGGGTGGGACAGTTGGGGGAGGTTGAGCGGAGGCAGCCGTCGTGTCGTAAGTAGCGCCAGTAGTCCGGGGCTCTGCTCTGGTAGCCCAGAGAGCGTGCTGCGCCAGTCGCCCATGGGTCCGTTGTTCCTGCCGCTCGTCTTAGCCGCGGAGCCAGTTACTCCAGTAGTCCGGGGCGCTGCTCCGGTAGCCGCTGTACCAGGCGCTCCTGTTGCCCGTGTGTCTGCAGCTTCAGCCATCGCCTCCTATCTCCTCTCCTCTCACAGTCCCGCCTCCTCCTCACTTGCCCTTTGTGAATGCCTCTAGCTTTACTTGTACTTGTGAACCTGCTCTATGACTGCTTTTTGTGCTGATTATACCCCACTTTGACTATGGAGGTGTGTCAGAATGTGATGTTTTTTCCAGTCTGCAATGGGGTACTCTATAGCGAGTATATCCCAAATTAGGGTTTCCTATAGGTACTCAACTGCGTGCTAGTGCAACCCCTCCTTCCTGTTACTGTTTCTGACACGAGTCGCTCTCATACCATGCTGCAATCAAAAGTTGATCGTCCCTATGATCACCTCGGGAAGGTTCGCACACAACTGATTGGTAGTGGTGGGCCCTTGATCTCAAAGCAGAGTGAATGTAAAAAGCATGAGATTATTAAAACATGAAAATACAAATGTATAGATAAGATTACAGGATGGAATACGAAACGACCTAGCTAGCCATGTCCTCTAAAGGGTACATTCCCTTATTGCAGCGAAGCTTAACCGTGCGACTCCCGACGGTTACGAACTGCCTGAGCATAATCCTCGCCACTGCTGTTGCCTGATGCTGTCTACCCTGACGGTCCAAATGCTTCTTAGACGTACGTCCCTTCGTGTCACTTCTGTCTTTTCGTCTTCAGCCCCGGTGTTGCGTGCTTCGATTGCTGCAGTTATGAGTGCACAATAATACTTTTGCTATTCATAACAGAGGCTATTCTGTTAAGTTAAAGTAGCTGGTTAACTTAACAGAAGGCTATAGACTATTCAGAGTTGTGAAACACAAACGCACGCAAACATCCAAGGTAAGTTTGGTAAAAGCAACTCTGCCGAAACACTACAGCGTATTAGGTTAAAAGAAATGAACATAGTGTTCAAGTTTTCTAAGTACTATCTGATTTGCTTTTGACGGGGACGCTTTACTTGCGTTTCCGCGATAATAATTTCCACCCTTTCAACGCATAGCCTTTCTGCGAAATAGTAGGAGCCATACCTTGGCGCAGTTAACGCATAATTGCGCGCCCCGCCCTCCTCTCTCCCTTGATCCCATCATTTTCATACTCCCACCGACGCACGTACGCCAGCGACGCGACAGGCTTCAGCAGTCGAGGTGTCACAAGGGACTGGGTGTGCGCGGCATTTCGCTGCGAAGCTCACTCGTCGACCCAACAATGATCGCGGCAAAGCACACCGCTGCCGCCGCGCGACTTCACCGTCGCTCTCGCCGCAACTGGCGGGCAGAGCCACGGCAAGCAACGTCACGGCGTCCATGGCGTGGCACGCTCGGTCATCGTGGTGCGCATAAAGGGAGGTGGTTCCGCCTTGAGAAAAGCATCATCTTTCGCTTTCCTCCACCACGCACACCAGGAGCAGCTCCAGATTAGGAGAGAAGAAGCTCATCGAGATTTGTGACTTGAAGCGTCCAGCCGCATCCATTCAGCTCGCCACGCGCTCCCAGCTGCGCGCAACCGTCGCCCCCAGCGTGCGTCGCACCAGCTCCTCGATTTCGCTCTCCCGCCGCCACCATGGCCCGCCCACGTGGCGCGCGCGCGCCCTCGCCGCTGCTGCTGCTCTTCCTCGCCACCCTGCTGCCGCTGCTCGCCGCGCCGGCCGCGTCGGTGATGGTGAGCGCTGCGGGCTCGTGGAGTGGCGGCAGCGATGATCCCATGGGCAGCGACCCGTCTCCCGCGGCGTGGACCACCGGCAGCGACGCGACCGGCCTTGTGACCGGCGGGCCGCGCATGGCGCTCGAAGAGGGCGAGGGCGACGAGGGGGAGGAGATGGCGGACGGGTGGGCGCTGGGGGACGGCGGCTGGGGGGATGAGGAGACGCAGGGGGAGGCGGACGTCGAGGAGCGCGCGGAGGGCAGGAGCCTGGCGGAGGAGGGCGCGGAGGAGGAGAGCGCGGCGGAAGAGATGGAGGGAGAGATGGCAGAGGGTGAGGGGGAAGGGGACGAGGAGGAGGAAGAGGGGCGCATGCTGGCTGAGGGCGACTGGGAGGAGGAAAGCGAGGCGAGCGAGGTGGGCGAGGAGGAGGAGGAGAGCGAGGAAAGCGAGGAGAGCGAGGAGGGAAGGATGCTTGCAGAGGGAGAGGAGGAGGAGAATGAGGAGGTGGACGATGGCGAGGAGGAGGAGGAGGAGGAGGAGGAGATTGAGGGAGCGGAAGGCAGGATGCTGGTGGAGAGCGGAGACGTGGAGGAGGAGGAAGAGGCGGAGGGCGGGGAGATGGCGGGTGAGGAGGCGGATGAGGAGGAAGAGGGCAGAGTGCTGGCGGAAGTGGAGGACGAAGATGAGGAGATGGAGGGCGAGGATGTGGAGGAGGCGGAGGAGGCGGAGGAGGAGGGGAGAGCTCTTGTGGAGGACAGCGAGAGCGAGGAGGAAGCAGGTGGAATGGATGATGACGCGGACGAGGGGGGTGATGAGGCTGACGGACTTGAGATGCCCAGGGAGCTTCAGGAGGAGGAGGAGGAGGAGGGGATGGAGAGTGACGAGGAGGAGGAGGTTGAGGATGAAGAGGGGGATGAGGAGGAAGGGATTGAGTTTCCACGCAAGCTGGCTGACGAGGACGAGAAGAAGGGCGAGGAGAAGGAGGAGAAGAAGGAGGAGAAGAAGCCGGGGGTGCTGAAGAGGACGGCGAATGCGATCAAGAGCTTCTTCAGGAACATTCGTGATCGCATCACTGGCAAGAACAAGAAGCCCGACAACAGCCCCCGCAAGGCAGGCCCCTCCGATGCCAAGGATGCCAAGGCCTAGGCTCTTTCACGAGGTGCATGGCGTGTGCACTTCCCAGCTCTATTGCTAGGAACGCCACAGTTACCGTCGATGGGAATAAGAAGCTATGACGGAAGATTGGAGGAGGGCAGTGGAAGTGCAGCTGATGGTACTGAAAGGTAGGCTTTTCTGAGTGGTTGAGGTTGTTTTCTTACAGTAGGTTTCCTGCATGTGGGCTGAAGGATGTGTGTCTTTGTGTGATTTGGTATTGTTGTTGGTTGCTCTGTTTCTTCATCTTATGCATGACAAAGTTGGATGTTCTGTTTCTTCATCTGAAGACCGTATATTTTCGAATGCTGAAGAACATGTCGCACCAGATCTTGCCCCGTGATGAACAGCATCTTGTCTTCTCTCGCCTGCTATGCATGTTTCCCCTGGTCTGCCTGCCCATCCCTTCAGTCCACTTTACTCGCTGCTCATGGTTCATGTGTATTGCATCCTGCTTCTCTGTAGCATTGTAGATATTGTCCCACTGTACGAACGCATATTGTCTCCTCGTGTATTGTGTGCCGCTTCTCGTGCACTCTTGTGTGCAACAGGGGCTGAACAAGGGACCGGCGGAGCGAGGAAAGGACTCTGATGTAATAAGCATCCGCGCTTCTACGCACGTTCTTCTTACCTCCCTCGCATGTGCTACCCACGTTAAACTCTTTGTCTGTGCTCCCCAAACTCTCTTTCCACGTGCTTCCCACTCTCTTCTCTTTCCATGTTAATCTACTGAACAGGAATGAGTTTGACTAGGGTGCCAAGGATGCTAAGGCCTAGGCTCCTGCGCCAGGCGGCCCTCGCATGTGCGTGCGCTCCCAGCTGACTTGGAGGTGGGTGGGTCAAATAAAGAACATTGCTGGAAAACTTGGGGTTTGCGGGCTTGAAACTGTGTAATGGATAGCCAAAGCTAGATTGGAGGCTATGGGCGAAGGTGTGTTTTTTTGCTGGTCGTTGTTTGTGCCTTGTTCTGCTGATATGTTTTCTTGCTGGAAAATGTTCTGTCTTTGTTTTACCCTGAGACTGCTGTGGTTGGATGCTTGTTGATCTCGTGCAACAAACAAGACTGGTAGAAACCCCAAGTGTTTACAACAACCATGAACATGTACGGGCATAAGTTACAACCAAAGCACACTACTGACAGCATGAAGTTCGTTAACCTACATCTCTACGTAACTCACATCTTTATTTTCTGTGAATCATGATGTTCAAAGTGCTCTTCTGTAAGGCAGCAGTATGGTGCCAGCTCATTTATTTCCAGACTTGCTCGGGCTTGGAAAGGGTTAGTTCGTTGTGGTAGTGCTTGTTGAATCTTGAGAGATACAGGTTTTTCCCTATCGTGTGTGTTTCCTTTTCGCATGTGTGTTCCCTTCCCATGCGAGTTGTACGGTATGTACAAGGGAAGGGACCAATCTTCTCATCCCCCCCGCCCTCTCATCCACCCCGCTTGTGCGTATCGTATTCTGTTGCTCTGCGACATCATAGATGCCATCCCAGACTCCCACCATACCAACGCACATTGCCTTTCACCTTGTTTCTTCTCCTCCTGCTGTGTGTGCTGCTTCTCGTGCACTCGCAACAGGGGCTGAACAAGGGGCCGACAGAGCGAGGAAAGGACTCTGATGTAGTAAGCGTCCGCAGCTTCTACGCACGTGCTTTCCACTAGCCTCTCTTTCCTCGTACTTTCCACTTACCAGCTCTTTCTCGTGGTTCCCACTTTTAACTTCGTTCCCCGTGCTTCCCACTTTAGACTCTTTCCCCGTGCTTCCCACTTTAAACTCTTTCTTCGTGCTTCCCACTTTGAAATCTTTCTCCTAGAACCAACAATATGCCCACCCCAAATTCTGTCAATCTTCGTATAAGCGCACCCATTGAATTTTAGTGTTTTTTATAGTGAAATCGCCACTAACCCACCTAAAGCAATCCCCACTGACTTGCCTTGCAAAATCCTGCCTTGCTCGCGTGACGAAATTGCCACGGGAGCGCGCGTAAGACAAAATTAGCAACAGATCAGCAGGTGCTGACAGGGATTTTTGCCAGTATGACGCATTCTCAGAAAGTTTCAGCAGTGACCCACTTTGTGTTAGCATTAGTTGAATCCGCAAGGGTTAAATCTATATTCCAATGTTTTAAAATCAAGTTTCTATAAGTGTCATTCAATTAGCCCATGTGCCTATGAAATAACTCTATTTAATTTCCACCAAGCCCTTTTTTTTTAATAAGCCTACCTGGGTGTATATTCGGGTGATGAAGGTATTAGTTTACTTTTTGCAGTCTGTAAGTTCATTTATATAAGGTGGGGTGAACCCTGAAATGGAAGAGTGCCTGCTGGAAACGAAAAGAGAGGCGTGCTCTAGAGGCATCAACAAGAAACTCTCCGCATGCTACGGGGTCTGTCTAAACAGATACAGTTCAGACACCACCATCACAACAGCGGAACGTGGAAAAGGCACCTGCAATGCGACATGCGGCTCGGTGGGAAGTCAAACCAGCCAGCAACAACCAACCGCATCAACCCCACCAAATGCCACACCACCACCCACCACCTTCCCGTCCTCCCAAGATGCTCGCATGTCTCTGTTCCCTCCCACCTGCGCTTATGCGCCCTGCCTCTTCCCCGTTCCTAGAAATCCATACCACCTGATGGGGAAAGGGCGGGCCAAAGGCGGAAGCAGCACTCGGATCAGGCCCTCAGATATCAGTGTAAAACACACTGATTACGCTGATTTTGTAGCTGTGATTTTCGTTTTCCCTGAAAATTCAGCATGTGCCTCAATTTTGCACTGAAATTTCAGTATAACCTACGTTGCCACACTGACCATTTTGCGTGTTGCTGTACAAGTAACACTGACGAATCAGTATAGTGACGTGATTCACACTGAAACGGAGTTGACCGCGCGCGTGTGTGAGGGGGGGGGGGGGGGGGGGGGGGGGGGGGATGATAGGGTATGCGTGTCCTACCTGTACCTTCCCGTGATTCCTAAGACCCCATTCACACGCTTGGCATTTTTTCGCATGCACTGCACAGATATCAGGTGCGCGCCACTGGAACCTATCACAGCAACAACACCACACACCTTGTACTGGGGTTTCAGCTATAGTTTTTTGTTTTTACACTGTTGGTTCAGTTTACTTATGATTTTTACACTGGCAAAATCAGTATAAAAAAAACAGTGAACGCTGATTTGGACACCTCATTGGCCGGGGCACGCTGATCCATCAGCATATTCTCAAACCAATCTGAGGGCCTGACTCGGATCCTCTGCTTCGACCGAGATTCTTTTTTTTTTTGCGAAACTCCATTTTGCCCGTGGCGAGACGATTTGACTCGGATTTGACTCGGATTCGGCGCAAAAGGGTGTTGGACCTTACAAAATCCAAAACACCTGATGGCGCAACGAAATGGGCGCAAGAGTGGTTACACCACCGGTTTGGATCATCGACGGTCGCACGAAAGCGACGTCGCAACCACTGTTCTACAGTATTTGTATATAAACTTTGTTGTTGACACTTTGGTGTAATTCTGACAAGCAGAATGTCAAAATGGCTAAGTCAACATTATATATGGTTTGGCTCATAACTCCATAATTTGTTGGTCATTTCCACACAAATATGGATTTCCAGCATCTCCTTGATGTCCTTTACCAACGGGCATGAGTTTGTTATTTTGTCAAATTTGTTACATTTTGTCACTTTTGGGTCAACTAAGGTTGCTCATAGCACATGTAAAGTCATTCTCTGGGCATCACACACATGTGTTGTGTGGTGACCAATTTTTTTTGCATTGTTAGTGTTATGACACCTGTTCCAGCCCCCCTGAACATTTTCAGCTCTATGCAAACTTATTCTTGCATGGAAGTTAGTGCTGAGTTGCCTGGTGTGATGTGTCAGGTGAAATCACCCACTTCTCCTTGGGAAAATGAGCCCATTTTGATAGGGCACAGTCATCACACCTAGTCCTGATCCCCGTCCAGTTTTCACTTCACTTCATCAAGGTTTGCCATGCTTTTCATGTTATATTCTGCAGGCGGGTGCAGAATTCTGTGCAGAAATGCCTGGAACCATGTTTCTTGTACAATCAACCACTTTGCCTTGAGAAAATGATCTGATTTTCATAGGGGACACTCATCACACATATCCCAGATCCCCCTCTGAATTTAATATGATTTGCCCAATGTTTGATATGGTTTTTAAGCCTTGTAGTACAGCAGTCTGGAGAATTCTGTGCAGAATTGCCTTGAATCAGGTTGCAACTCAAATCACCCACTTATCATTAGGCTAATGAGCTGAGTTTTATAGGGGACTCTCATCACATATATTCCAGACTCCCCTCTGAAAATCATTTTATTTTCCCAAGGTTTGATATGGTTTTTAAGCCTTGTTGTGCAGCAGTCAGCAGAATTCTGTGCAGAATTGACTGGAATCAGGTTGCAACTGAAATCACCCACTGTTCCTTAAGCAAATGAGCTGATTTTTATAGAGGACTCTCATAACACATATTCCAGACTCCCCTCGAAAATTCATCTAATCTTCACAAGGTTTGATATGGTTTTAAGCCTTGTTGTGCAGTAGTCTGCAGAATTCTGTGCAGAATTGCCTTGAATCAGGGTGCAACTGAAATCACCCACTTATTCTTAGGCAAATGAGCTGATTTTTATAGGGGACTCTTATCACACATATTTCGGACTTCCCTCGGAAATTCAGCTCATTTGCTCAAGGTTTGATATGGTGTTTAAGCCTTGTTGTGCAGCAGTATGTAGAATTCTGTGCAGAATTCCCTGGAATCAGGTTGAAATTGAAATCACCCAAATTTCCTTGGGAAAATGAGCTGATTTTTATAGGGGAATCTCATCACACATATTTCAGACTCCCCTATGAAATTCACTTCATTTGCTCAAGGTTTGATATGGTTTGTAAGCCTTGTTGTGCAGCAGTCTGCAGAATTCTGTGCAGAATTGCCTTGAATCCGGTTGCAGCTCAAATCACCCACTTATCCTTGGGCAAATGATCTGATTTTCATAGGGATCTCTCATCACACGTATTCCAGACTCCCCTATGAAATTCACCTTATTTTGTAGAGGTTTGATATGTTTTTCATGCTCTTCTCTACAGGCGGGAGCAGATCACTTTGTTGAAATGTACAACATTTGTTTTGTATTTAAATGTCATTGTTATACGGGTGCTAATGAGCCCTTATTGATAGAGGAGTCATCTCACACTTATAGGATTATCCGTTTTAGAATTGGGTGTGCTAATCATGCAAAGTTCATGCTTGTGTTTGTTTTATGGGTTACAACATCTAGCACTATACGTGCTACGCGAGTACCCCTATAGCGGTACTGTGGGATGTACACGGTCATTCCGTTTCTGACACGTGTGACAGGTCGCAGAGACTTCTCTATTTCCACTTTGCGGAGGGAAACTTGCGGATGGGATAGTTATACGTGGCAGCCTGTCATGAACCTATCACAGGACACCTTTCTTTTTTTTTAGGGGCTGGCCCTCCACCATTTTGTACTAGGTCGTGGCAAAGTTGATGTCAAGAATAATAGGTAAGTTGAAAGGAAGGGCCTAGGCTTAGTAGCCTAGGCCCGAACTTAGGTGTCAAGCGGGTTTTACCCTAGGCGAGGTGTCGAGTGAGTTGAGAGAGAAATTGGAAAAAGTGATGGTTTCACTATAGGTTCAAGGGTACATATAGCATAGAAACCAAATAAGGTGCACCACTAACAACAGTTTAAATAACTACACTAACTACAACTACAAGCAGTTATAAAACATGACAATATATTTTGACACGCCCCCATAATGCTTGTAGGTAGATATGTAGTTACGCCATTCAAAAGAATAGCAAGCAACAGCAGGTACCCCTTCCATTTCCTCACCCTCCTCCTTCCCCTCCCCCACACTGCTGCAGAGCAGCAAAGAAAGGGGGGGAAGTGAGGAGTGGTGGAGGGACGGCTGCATGTTGCCTCACACCCGTCACCCCGGTACCACTCCCCCTGCTCCCCCACATCCTCACACCCTCCCCCCCTAGCGGCAGCTGCAGCGGTGGGACTAAAAGAAGGAGGAGGGGAAGGGAGAGAGGTGACCCAACACTCCAACACCCTCCACCCCCATACCCTCCTCCCCAAGGCTGCAGGGAGACAAAGGAGGAGGGGGTGGGCGGGAAGAAAGCCGCATAGCGGAGAAAAGGTGTCGGTGCAGATGGGCCAGGGGCAGCTTCAGGGAGAGCAGGGGCGGAAAGGCCCGTCGCGTGCCAGTGCCACGGGGCGCACGATGGGTAGAAGAAGAAAAAGGGCCCGATCGTGCGCCTAGGGGCGCACGACGAGCAGGGCACCATCGTGTGCCACGGGGCGCACGATGGGCAGATGAAGGGCACCGTCGCGTGCCACGGGGCGCGCGACGGGCAGAGTAGGAGTCACACACCCGTGGGCGGGACTAAGTAAAAATCGTGACGCGCCCTAGGCGCGCGACCGAAAAATCATAGCGGAAGCGTAGGGCGGGCCCACAGGCCAGGTCGTAAAAAGCTCCGATAACATGTCAAGAATAATAGGTAAGTTGAAAGGAAGGGCCTAGGCTTAGTAGCCTAGGCCCGAACTTAGGTGTCGAGCGGGTTTCACCCTAGGCGAGGTGTCGAGTGAGTTGAGAGAGAAATTGGAAAAAGTGATGGTTTCACTATAGTTTCAAGGGTACATATAGCATAGAAACCAAATAAGGTGCACCACCAACAACAGTTTAAATAACTACACTAACTACAACTACAAGCAGTTATAAAACATGACAATATATTTCGACAGTTGAGACCATGCAATGCACCGCAGAACATGCAGTATGCTTACATGGCATATAAGGTTGGCAATCAACCAACCAGCAACTGAAGTAGAACATTGAGGAGAACAATTTGGCGACAAATAGGCCAATCGTTGCAGAAGGATGCAAAGAGTAGTTCGCAGATGTTCGAAGGGAAATGGTGAGAAGCCTAATATTTTGATGGAGGGGGCAGAAAAGTCTTACTACGCCTGGCGTTTGTAGCAAAGCCTTTCCCACCTTCTGTGAGGACGAGAGCACAACCAATTTTACCAGCGAAGCAGAAGTTGTTATCAGGGTGGGTGCACCAAAGCTCAAGGTCATTCTCGCCATTCCAATTCGAGTTTTGGTTCCACAACTAGCCTCCTCACAAGCTTCCCTCTCATTCTAGTGTCGGCCTCAAATCCTGCAGGCGGACAGTGTATGGTAGTAACCAAATAGCTACCTGCCTTCTTCTGGCATGTTTACGCGATGTCGTCCCAGTTAATCACAGATGGCTACGGATTGTCTGTACGACTAGGG
Source organism: Closterium sp. NIES-65 (assembly GCA_948144175.1). Lineage (NCBI taxonomy): Eukaryota > Viridiplantae > Streptophyta > Zygnematophyceae > Desmidiales > Closteriaceae > Closterium > Closterium sp. NIES-65. Next base: position 4,487,332 of record CANXME010001697.1, on the reverse strand, counting down.
CGTGAGTCTTATGAAATGTTAGTTACTCGTACGGAAGAGTGGAACGAGGCGTTGTTACTTTTCAGCCTTGTGTATGTATCCAAGCGCGGTTTGTAACGCACGCCGACTTCATCGGTACGTTAAACCCTTGTATTTTTAGACACGCACCTGCTATCTTCTTACCGCTGCGACATGTCGGCTTGGATGCAGGGAGGTTGCCAAGGACAAGATCGGGGATCCTCGCGTTCGCAGGGACATTAAGATTTTGGCTCCTACCGAGCATCGGCGTTTGAGGTCTGCCGTCCCGCGTGTCCCCAGTTGTGGCAGCGAACATCGGTCGCTGTTGGACTACCAGATGGTTTTAATACCCATGATATCAGAGTGAGTTTCTTTACATGGATCCGCAACGTCTGTGGATGACGCCGACTTATCTTGCTAATCCAAACTGCGATGTACCGCAGAGTCCCTGTTGTTCACTCGACGGCGATCAGTCTCATGGTGCTGATGAACCCCCAAGATTTGTTAGCACATCCCCGCGGAGAGTACCATATGCGTGTGCTACACTTCGACCCTAAATCTCCAATCCCAACCCATCGCCACAGCGACCATGCCAAGGAGGTGTTCGAGTAAGTGTCACTCCTTAATCAGATGTGCGGTTTGTGTGGACGCATGTTATTGATTATTTGCGACCCCCTTGCCCTGCAGCTGGCTTATCCGACAACTAGATGTGGAATACAGCCGAGGTCACAGGGTCTCTGGAAGCCACGCCGAAGCGGTGCAGAAAGATTTGAGGGATCGCCTAGAGGAACTGATTCTGGAGGAAGGCAGTGTAAGGAGCCTCTATTTTTATGATTTAAGCGTTGTATGATATTAAGCTTGTAGAAAGTTACGGGAGTGTCTGACAACCACCTTTTCACGCACATGTTGCAGATCAACAAGGTTCAGGGACAGAGGCAAGTGGGTTCCGGGCTGCACGTTACCCATCTGTTCAGCAAGTTGCTGGACAAATGGGGAGATGTCATGGCGATTCAAACTGCAGAGCCGATGATCGCCTTAGGGAAGGGGAAAAACAGCGCGAAAGAAATTCGGAGTATGCTGGAGTCGACCAGCAGGGCCTTCTTCGACCTGCAAGGAGTCCAGCTCCGTCCCGCCCTGGATGCATTCATGACGACCCATGAGGCTCGAGTGGTGGAGAGTGCACCGGAATGGTCTGGGAATACCATGGAGCCGGCGGCACATAACAAATCTGAAGCGGTAGAGGGACAGAGAGACGTACCTGCCGCAAACCGGGACGCAAATCCAAGAGTGGGGGAAATTTCATATTCCCGCCGACCTGCACCGGGGGGTGCACTACTGAGTGACCCGACATCAAGGTCAGCCCGTGCAGACGAGCGTGTTAAGTCTGGAGTTAGGCAGCTCAGGTTTGCTGATCGGATTAGGAGGCCGCCGCAACGCGAAGCACGGACGGAGACCGACTTGGCAAGTGTAGCAAATGAAGGCGAGGAGGGTGTAGAAGATCCACAGCTGCCAAGTCAGGTCGAACAGGCAGAGGAGCAGTGGAGGAAGGCGGCTGATGACAAGCGAATGGCCGAAGCAGAAGCCAAGAGGAGACGGGCTGAAGAGAGGCAACGGCGCCGTGATGGCGACACCGATCCTACCGTCTCTTTCCCGGGAACTGGAGACATACGTGAAGCATGGGAGCATGGGGCACGAGCCGCTGCAAGGGCACACGTGGGAGAGGCAGGAGAGGAGCTCGCCAGTAATGTGCAGCAGCATATCAAGGAGGATAGGGGATACGTGAAAGTTCGCTTGCCCAGCGTAAAGCGGAAGGCGGCAGAAGAGGCCCGGAGAGGGGACGTCGACGTGGCAGAGAATTCGGGAGAGGCGAAAAGGAAGGCGCAGAGCAACGCGGGTGCAAAGGCTCATAAGATGGCGGAGGTAGAGGCGGACCAGAATGCAGAGGATACGGCCCATCGGTTCGTCGATGCAGAGGCGGCACTTACGGCAGAGGGCGGGATGCAAAAGGATGCAGAAGCTGCGGCGTAGCAGAAGGTGGGTGCAGAGGCGGTCAAGAGTGCGGAGGCAGTCGCGCGTAAAGAAGCGGGTGCAGCAGCAGAGCTAACGTCGGAGGCACTCGAGCTGCAGGTGGTGGAGGCAGTGGCACAGAAGGAATCAGAGGCAACGGCGAGCCAAAAGGATGAAGTAGCGGCGCAGCAGAATGATGAGGCAGACGCACACAAGGAATCAGCGGCAGCAGCGCAGCAAAAGGATGAGGGTGCGGCGCCCAGGATGGTTGAGGCAGAGGCGCAGAAGGAATCAGAGGCAGGGGCACAGCAGAAGGAGGAGGGTGCGGCGCCGAAGATGGTTGAGGCAGAGGCACAAAAGGAATCAGAGGCAGTGGCGCAGCAGGAGGAGGGTGCGGTGCCGAAGGTGGTTGAGGCAGAGGCGCACAAGGAATAAGAGGCAGCGGCGCAGCAGAAGGAGGAGGGTGCGGCGCCGAAGATGGTTGAGGCAGAGGCGCAGGAGGAATCGGATGCAGCGGCGCAGCAGAAGGAGGAGGGTGCGGCGCCGAAGATGGTTGAGGCAGAGGCGCAGGAGGAATCTGATGCAGCAGCGTAGCAGAAGGAGGAGGGTGCGGCGCCGAAGATGGTTGAGGCAGAGGCGCAGAAGGAATCTGAGGCAGCGGCGCGGCAGAAGGCGGAGGCAAAGGAGCAGAAACAGGCTGCGGAAGAGGCCCTACAACTGGCTCGGGCAGAAGCGCGGAAGAAGGCTGTTGTAGAGGCGCGGCAGAAGGCAGAGGGTGAGGCACAGAAGATGGCAAAGGCCGAGGAGCAGAAGCAGGCTGAGGCTGACGAACGTAGGAGGCCAGATGGAGAGGAGGGTTCAGATGGGAATAAAATGATACAGACAGAGGGACGGGAGACGGCGGGTGCTGAGGGGCACATCATCGTAGAGGAAGAGGGGCAGCACGACGAGGAGGCAGCATCGTAGGTATTTGCATACCGAGAGACGCAGAGCATGGCAGAGACAGAGCGTCAAAATACTATGGAGGAGGTTCGTGTGGTCCCGGAGGCTGGAGTGGGGCACTACGAGGGAGATGCGCTGGAAACATAAGAGGAGCAGAATGAGGAGGATACAGTACATCCGGCAGTGCGGATATTTTTGGGAGGAAGTCCGACGCGGGGACCAGGAACTGGGGTAGAGGAGCCATGGAGGGTGGCAGACGATGGGGCACCTAGGGATATAGTGGATCTCAACAGGCAGAGGCGGCCTACCCTTCACCAGAGTACAGTGGAGAGGAATCTCGGCCAAGGCGGGGTGGCAGAAGCGTTTTGGCAGGTAGAGTGGGTCGAGGCAGAGACGGCAATACGGCGGATGCTGCATCGGACGAGTACAGTCCTGGTTGAACAAGGTGACAGGTTCGTCGAGGCCGAAAGCTGGGACATAAGCCCGGCAGAAGTAACGCGTCGTCTGACGCTCTTAGCCCGAATGGTGACGCAGACGTTCTGCAACTTGGCGGCCCGCAACAGCAGCATCAGTCGCGACGTGGCCGATCTGACCGTCCATTACTGCCGCGACGCCCTGGCCAACCTGGAAGAAGTCCGCCATGGAAACGAGGAACGGCGGCGCCAAGCTGAAACGGCGGCCAGGTTTCGCGAGCAGGTGGACACGAGACTCTCCAACTTGCAGGAGAGTATCATAAGGGTGAGTGATCAGGTTCGCCAGTCGGGAGGGGGGATGGCGGAGGGCACGTTAAAGGGGGTGGAAGAGAGGTTGAGAGAGGTTCAGAGAGAAGACTCTGAGCGGCGGAACAGGGATAGACTGCAGGACGAGGAGCGGAGGCAGAAGGCCACGAGGAAGGAAGCAGACGCCGCAGAGAGACGGAAGAAGGAACGATAGCAGGAGGAAGAGCGTCGGTAGAAGGAGATGAGAGAGGGAATGAAGGAGATGAAGGAGGCGATGATGAAGGAGATGAAGGCAGAAATGAAGGAGATGAAGGATGGGATGGTAAACCAGATTGTGGGGATGTTGAGCGCGGTTTTGAGAGAAGAATCCGAGCGGCAGAAGAAGGCGAGGCAAGAGGACACGGAGCGACGACAACAGCAGGACGCAAAGAGGAAACAAGTGGCGGATGACGAGGAGAGACAGAAGAAGAAACAACTGGACGAGCAATGGCGGAAGAAGGAGGAGGAGAAGAGGAAGGATGTAGAGGCCACAGAGCGGCGGAGGAAGAAGAAACATCAGGAGGAAGAGCGATGGCAGAAGGAGGTGGAGGCAGGAATGAAGGAGGTAATGGAGGCTATGAAGGAGATGAAGACGGGGATGAAGGGGTGGAAGGAGGGGATGCTAAGTGAGGTGGAAAAGCGGCTGTCAGTAGTTCTGAGATTGGACGCAGAGCGGTGGCAAAAGGAGGAGCAGGGTAGGAAGGCAACGGAGGGAGATTGGCGACAGAAGGAGGATGCGCAGAGGAAGGAAGCTGAGAAGGACGATCGGGAGGAAAGGAAGAAACAACAGGAGAAGGAGGACCGGCAAAATGAGGAGGCGCAGAGGAAGGAGGCAGAGGAAGGAGAGCGGGTGGAGAGGGCGAAACAGCAGGAGATGGCGCGCTTGCAAAAGGAAGAGGCGCAGCGGAAAGATGCAGAGGAGGCCGAGAGGCAGGAGAGGGAGAAACAGCAGGAGATGGCGCACCTGCAGAAGGAGGAGAGGGAGAGGAAGGAGGCAGAGGAGGTAGAGCGGCATCAGAGGGCGAAACAGCAGGAATTGGACCGTCTGCAGAAGGAGGAGGCGCAGAAGAAGGAGGCAAAGGAGGCCGAGCGGCAGCAGCGGGCGAAACAGCAAGAGATGGAGCACATGCAGAAGGAGGAGGCGCAGAAGAAGGAGGCAGAGGAGGCTGGGCGGCAGCAGCGGGCGAAACAGCAGGAGATGGAGCGCCTGCAGATGGAGGCGCAGAAGAAGGAGGCAGGGGAGGCCGAGCGTCGGGAGAGGGCGAAACAGCAGGAGATGGAGCGCTTGCAGAAGGCGGAGCAGTGCCGAGCAGAGAAGAGGGCCAGACTTGCATCCTTCGCGGAACAGCAGCGGCAACTGGAGGCAAAGGCAAAGGTGATGGCTGAAGAGACGGAACGATTGGTAGGGGAGATGGAAGAGGAGGATTTGACCATGCATGGGGAGGGGACTTGGATGGGAGTCGAGGAGGAAATAGCTGAGGGCCTGGGGAGTTTGCTGTTGATTGAGAGCAGGGAGGCGAATGTAGCAGAGGGCGTGGCTATTGTTCCCGGACATAACGTAGAGGTGTCCAGGAGGCGCCCAAGACAGGAGGACAGGGAGCCGGAGGGTCATGCGGCTAAGAGACGGCGTGCAGCTGGTATACAGGAGTTGATACCGATAATCCCAGGGGAAAAGAAAGGGATGACGATCGACAAGTGTGACAACAAGAAAAACGCCGTAGTGGACGACAAGGGTAAGACTTTGGGTGTCTGCCTGCCGTTCAGGGGAAGCGGGTTCTCTCAACGGGGCGACGGAGCTGTGCAGAAGTGGACGTCTGAGCAGACCGTCGGCGGCCGGAAGCGGAACCTTGGCTCTCACAAAACGGTGTGGGAGAGGGCATACACGGTCGCAGTCTGCTGGAAGTTCTACTTCCCGGATATTGACATGCAGGCATACGGCATGAATCCAAACCGTATTAACAAGTGGCGGGAAGACCTCGAATTCACAACGTGGCTTCCAACAGGGGTGTGGAGCGTCATCAACAAACTCCATCTAGACAAACCGGATGGGTGAGTGTTTATGTGATGGACAAACCTCACAAGGAATTAGAGGCGCACAAGGAATCACACCCGCGAAGTTCGATGGTTCTGATCTTGCGACACTGGTGTCTTGTGCAGATTCTCACTCGTTCAAACCAACACGGCTCTTCGGCAGTAGTAGGGGGATGGCTTTCAGGTAGCTGCCTGCGCTGGTGTCGGAATAACTGCGTGGTAGAAAATGGTGGGAGGCGTGGAGGGTGAAAATGGCTATTCGACGGAAGAACACGCAGTTCGACTTGCCGCCACGTTGTCTGTAATGTGGGCCGCATCCACGAATGTGGACCAGACCCAGTGGGAGACGGGCGCAACAACAGCTGCACGTGGAACTTCTACGGCCATTGCATCTTCTGTTGCCAGATCGTCCACTGCTGCCACCGCCTCGTCGGCTGCCTCGTCATCTTCTGCGGCCGATGTGTCCTCTGCCGTCCTCGATGCCCTTGCGAGGCTTGCAGCCTCGGTTGTTTGCGTTGCGGTTGAGGCGATGCGGCCGGTCAAGGATCAGGAGCATGACAAGGAAGCGTGGATTCTGCCCATGTCGGATGCGCTGCTGAAAGCGCTTCCGGCAGAGTCGCGAGCGGCCGGGGATACGAAGCGGATGACGAGGGTGGTGGCAAAGGTGGTGACCTCTTGGTGCCTATGCAGCATGGCATCTAGAGGCCTTCGCCACCACCAAGGCGTCTGCCTCGGAGTCCTGTAGAAGAAGTTGGGCGGCCGGGATACCACAACAGGGGCGAATAAGGAGAAGAAAACCAAGAAATCGTCCGCGAAAAAGAACGCGACGAAGGAGGCGTCGACGGAGGAGAACACCGGCGCTGGCGGCCAGGAGTGATAGAGGCAGACTGGTTCTTTGGAGGTCTTGTTAGCACCGCAGTAGAAGTAGATTTTCCTTTCCGTTTTTATTTTTCACCGTGTATAAATATAGGTGTTGTTGTATACAATACAATGAGAGATGTATTTTTGCTATGCAAACCTTCACTACACTCGCGAAAATTGTAGGGCGCGTATGGAGTTGGCAATGCAGCCGATAGAACTCGCCATCAAAGGTAGGGCCAGCCGAATAAAATAATTGACGGCAGGACAGCCTTCTACGATACTTAATCTAAGTTTAATACTCAGCTTCTATGAGGAGGTAGAAGTATGGGGCTAAACAATCGCATAACATCTTGTCTTAGGGAGCACCTTGTTAAGAGGCGTATACGGTATTCCTATGCATACCAAAACGTATACAGAATTTTGTCGGGTGTATAACATCGATGTGTGCTTCAATGCATAGACCAGAAAAACATTCTACGAAAACAGCGCGTCCAGGGAAGAAGGTGGCATACAAGCCCCAAATCGGGCTTCTACAAAGACATACAAGTGCCTGTACTGCGTATTCAGTACAACCGGAATAAAGTACTCAAATAACTAAACCGCCCCACCCTTAAGGTACATGCCCCCTCATTTCTGCTCCTAACGTTTCGACGCTTCGCCCTTCGCCCTTTCCCGTTCCGCCTTCATGGCAGCAGTGGTTCGTTGTTTCTCCTCTTTCGCCTTCTCCTGCGCCATGTGTTCCTTGTGGATCTCCTCCCACTCATCATCCCCAAACAGCGAAGTTGCCCACTCCTGGTCGCGAAGGCCCTTCTTGACTAACAGCCAGCCCACTCTGCATTACACCAAGTCGTTGACGGTCCTCTTTTCCGTCGACGAACCGGTCTTCTGTTTCTTGATGAGCGGAGTCTCATGCAGCACCGCCAGGCCGTTGGTGAATTCCGTGAAGTTGCACACGAGTAAAACCTCGTCTAGCAGCTTAATGGCCGTTGCGGTCGCCGCGTCCGAGCTGTCTTTTCTTAGCGTCTCCACGGAAACCATGACACGATGCACGCGACGCATCTTTCACTCGCATGCACCCACAGCCATCCTGGGCGTACCTTTGTCAGCGAACCGGGAATATGCGGTGATGAAGCTGGAATTCTTGTCCTTCTTCTTATACCGGTCGAACTCTGCAAAGACTTCGCGCAGTGACCTGTCGCCCATGATGAGGCTTGGCTGCACCCACACTTTCCGGGCTGCAGCAATAGTGGTGGCTTCGCGCCAAGACACAACGACCACGACGAAGAATTCTTCCACGTCAACTGGTGCTTTGGATGTGTCCGTTGCCTGGTTTGCTCCTGTTCCCGCGCTCTTCGACAATCCGTCGATCTTTGCAGAGGTGTTTGCCGCGACATCCCTGGCCGCAACAGACCTCTTGTATGCTTCGAACTCTGCAATGACCCGAACCTTGTCCTCTCGCTCAGCGGCGAGTTTCTCCCTCAGTTCAGCGTTCTCCATCGCCAAATGCATTTCACGTCCTCTCAAAATCCCAAGCTCCTCCCTGAGCATATTGGGGGTGAGGTGCATCTTCTGCATCTTCTCTTCTGCGGTTGTGCGAAAGATAGCTACCTGCAGAAACCAACACGGCAGAACTCAGCATGAACGAATAACTACCTCTCTCTACCACTAATAGCAAGCACTCACTACTTTGGCGGTGGTTTGGCTGGTTGCCCGAAGCTTCTCGCCCTGGAAGTGAGAGATAGCGACCAGGTACGCCCACTTTTGGAACAGCAGGTGGTTGCACAAGGGGCTCATCTGCACATATGGATGCCTCTCGCAATTGCACCGCGGATTTCTCACGCCGTGCTGATGGCAGAACGCCCACATCATAGCTAGATCCTATGCAACAACGAGGCGTCCGATGCTCGCGAGGGTCTCAAGGAACCTCGCCCCCGCATAGTGCCTCTTGAGCGGATCGGACTGCGCAGCGTTTCATTCTTCGACCTGACGGGACGAGTATGCAGGAGAAATGCGACGGTTCATAATTGCGTATCAAAATTAAGCTACGAACGCAAAGACTGTACACTAGCACGTACCTTCTTCCAACCCTCTTCGACCCAGGGGAAAATGTGAAGCCTCAATAGATCCAAAAGCTGCAACCACTCATCCTTCTCCTTATCCTTATGCCACGGAAGCTTGGCGCGGGCTCTGCCGATGTAGTAGTCTCCACGATCCCCGCTGAATCCTGCGAGCAGCCAAACCGGCTTGAACGGAATGCCGAACACATAACACCTCCGCAACTCCCCCTGCGCCCATCCGCCCAAAGTGCCGATATCGTTGTCGGAGCAACCGTCGTCATGAAGTTGTTGCGCTCCGGACCTACGGAATGCATGTGTCACTTTGCTCAGAATCCATCTCGCCTTCGTCAAGGCCCACTTAATCCACGTGTGATGCGTTTTGTAGTGCATCTCGACTTGCTTCTGCTTTCCGTGGTTGCCCTTCTTCAAAGAAAAGAAGAGGTGCGCTTTAGTCCACAAGATCGGTTCAGAAAAGTCGAGAGGCTCGACGATACCAGGGCCGTAGCACAGAGGAACAAGGTCGTAGATGAAATGAAGCCACAGGAACACATGGCCCATTCCGCAGAGCCGCCAGTCCCTATGCCTTGCAAGAAACTGATGACTCAGCTTGTTGTTGGGGTTGGTCTTCGACTTCCTGGAAACAACGACGAGTACGAAAACGTCAAGATACTCGTCGAGGTGTGAAGTGCTCCGCGTCATGCGGACAAACAGGTTCCCAAGGCAAATCTTTCGAATGCTGCACCCTCTTCCGAGAAATTGGTGTCCGAGGTGCATCATAACTCGGACTTGCAGAGCCTTCCAGAGAGGAAGCGAGATTTGTGACGGAGGCGTCCGCCACCAGTTCTCTAGGAGCTCTTTTCGCAGAACAGTAAGATGCAGCGTCCTATACTGGCTTCCCGTATAGCAATCACCAATTGATCCACAGGTCTGATCTCGACCATCCCTGCATAGAATAGCGCATTAATTATGTAAACCATGTAGAACAACATTCACACAAACAGAAAGCAGACATATATGTTACTCACGCGACTTGCTCGTCGTTCAGATCCTTCAGCTTGACTTTGAAATAATCTCGAGCATCCTTGATCCAGTCCTTGGTCAGTGTGATGGAGAAGCCGTAGAGCCTCGCCTCGCATCTGGCAAGGCATCCTATTGCGTTCATCTTTGCCTTGATCATTGAAGCTATGCACCCCTTTGCCTCCTTCCCCACATTTTTCTCGACGTCTGGCCGCATCTTTCCACGCAAAAACTTTGCCTGCTCGTCAGTTTCGCAGAAGAGATACTCGATGTATCGGCCGGGCCTCCATTCCGTGACTCGCGGCCCGTGCAGATGAATCTGCCACTCGTCAGAGCTGCACGACCACCCATCATTTCCCAAGTTATTGCTCATATGAAACCCAACCTCGTCGTGCAAAGAGGGAGCAAGGCCATCTGCCACAGAGATATCTACCATAGTTGCCATGAAGATTATCACCCACCACTTGAAGTGTAGAAAGTGGAAACAATAGGGCCTTCTCGTGCCGGCCTCTATCAGTCAAAGCGGGATTGTTGAACGCCGGATCCTGCTCTCCTTTTCCGCAACGTCGGTCTACCGCTGCGCATTTCCGGGGGCCGCAGCCTGCTCGACATGGCTCGCAGAATCGGGAGGTCGTCGTCGTCCCGGCGATGATTCTCCCTCCTCTTCTGCGTCAGAGTGATCTCCATCCTCCTCATACCGTTCTTCGGGCGCACCGGGTCGTGGGCGCACTCCATCGCCTCCCGGCCCTTCACTCCCTTCAACACTCCCCTGGACTTGAATCCGGACGGATGGTTCGTAGAGACCACCCTGGAACAAATCCTTCTCGGTCGCCTCAAACTCATTATCGTTCTCGCGATCCTGTGCGTAGTCTTGGTCAGTATTTTCATCGTCCTCCAGGTCTTCTTCTCCATCCTCTTCGCCCTGGGCTGCCATGGGGCGAGAGTGGACTGAACTGTCAGCCATTCACAGATTCCTAATTTATTACCTAGCAACCGAGACTATACGAAAGAATCGGATTGTGTCAGCCGCGGTAGGTGGTAACGATTCGCAAGTGTGCAGATAACATAGGCTGAATGCTTAGTGGGCTAAGCGCAGAAGCCGTAAGAGAGTCTGTGCTTCAGGCGTATGCACATTGGTCTTCGAACACCGCCTACAACTTGTCAGAACATATAGCTTACATGTTTGTGTAGGCTGTAGTGGGGTATCCCATAAGGGGTACAACCCAATTAGGGTTTCCTATTTGTACCCACTTTGTTCATAGTCATCACATTTCCAGTTCTTCAAACTCTCACATGGTATAGAGCGGGTTCCCTGTGGAACTCTGCCTAGGGCCCACCGAAGCGCGCCCCGAGGCGCGCTCACTTTTTTTTCCGCTTTCGAGCGACCCTTCGTGTCGCCCCTCCCTCACGCGACCCGGCCGCCCGCTCAGTCGCGGCCCCAGCCGCCTGCTAGCGCGGCCCCACCCGCCTGCTACGACCGCGGCCTCGGCCGCCTCCTCGCGCGGCCCCGCCGCCTGCTACGACTGCGGCCCCGCCGCCTACTCGCGCGGCCCCGCCGCCCGCTACCGCAGCGGCCCCGGCCGCCTGCTCGCGCGGCCTCGCCGCCCGCTACTTCAGCGGCCCCACCCGCCTGCTACAACCGCGGCCTCGGCCGCCTACTCGCGCGGCCCCGCTGCCTGCTCCGACTGCGGCCCCGCCGCCTACTCGCGCGGCCCCGCCGCCTGCTACGACTGCGGCCCCGCCGCCCGCTACCACAGCGGCCCCGGCCGCCTGCTCGCGCGGCCTCGCCGCCCGCTACTTCTGCGGCCCCGCCGCCTGCTACGACAGCGGCCCCGGCCGCCTGCTCGCGCGGCCCCGCCGCCCGCTGCTTCCGCGGCCCCAGCCGCCTGCTCGACCGCGGCCCCGCCGCCCGCTTCTACCGCGGCCTCAGCCGCCTGCACAACCGCGGCCCCGGCCGCCTGCTTGCACGGCCCCGCCGCCCGCTTCTACCGCGGCCCTCAGCCGCCTGCTCGACCGCGGCCCCAGCCGCCACCTCGTCGCGACATCCCCGCCCTGCACCCGAGCCGCCCTGCCGCTGCGCGGCCCGGGAGCCGAGTCGCCCTGCACCAGAGCCGCCTGTCGCCGAGCCGCCCGGGAGCCGAGCCGCCCTGCACCCGAGCCGCCCTGCCGCCGAGCCGCCCGGGAGCCGAGCCGCTGTACACCCGAGCCGCCCGGTCGCAGTTCTGCTTTTCTGTCGAGCTCCACGGCCTGCCCTGCCTGGTGAGCACTGTCCCACTGCCACTGCGTGCTCGTCCCCTACTGCTTGCACTGCTTCGCTGTCGCCGCTATGGCCACCCCTAGTGTCCTAGCTTTTGACGCTGAGGGTCGCGCCATCGATTTTGAGGTCTGGCTAGATGACCTGCAGCTATTCTTACAGTGCGACAGAGCTGACGGCCTTTCTCTCTTTGACCTCACCTCTGGCGCCTCTCCTGCTCCTGCTGCTGATGCTGATCCCACTGTCCGCTCTCAGTGGGCCACCCGCGATGCTGCTGCACGTCTTGCTGTGCGTCGCCACCTCCCTACCTCTGAGCGCGCGCACTTTAGTCAGTACAAGAGTGCTCAGACCTTGTACGACGCTGTAGTTGCGCGCTACTCCTCCCCTGCCACTGCTGCACTGAGCCGTCCCATGCTTCCCTACCTCTTTCCTGACCTCTCTGCCTTTCCCACTGTCGCTGACCTCGTTACGCACCTCCGCACTAGTGACACTCGCTACCGCGCCGCCCTTCCTGCTGAGTTCTGCGCTAAGAACCCCCCCCCCATGTACATCACTCTCTACTACGTAGTCGCGCGCCTCCCTGACTCCCTTCGTGTAGTCAGGGACCACTTTCTCGCAGTCTGTCCCACCACTCTCACTGTCGACCTCCTCGAGAAGGCCCTCCTCTCAGCTGAGAAGAGCATAGTTGCTGTAGGGGCTTCTCGTGGTGACCCTCGCACCCCCATCTTTGAGGGGTGCTCTCCTTCCCCCTTGCTGCCCTCTGTTGCCTCCGCTGCTGCTGCCGACCTGCTTGGTCTTGAGTCGGTCGGCGCGGCGTCTGCCCCTAGTGGGAGACGTCGCTCCAGCAAGGGCAAGGGGGGCAAGGGCGCGGGTGGAGCTGGAGGGGGCGGTGGGGGTGGCGGCGGTGGCGGCGGTGGGAGTGGGGGTGGCGGCGGGAGTAGTGGTGGTGGTGGTGGAGGTGGCAGCAGTGGCGGAGACGGTGGTGGTGGTGGCGGCGGTGGTGGAGGTGGCAGCGGCGGGGGCGGAGGCGGAGGAGGTGGAGGCGGTGGAGGCGGTGGAGGCGGCGGCGGAGGAGCAGGTGGTGGTGGAGGGAGCGGAGCTGGTCGGGGTGGTACCCAGCAGCGTAGTGGCGGTGGTGGTGGCCAGCGCTCGCAGCGGCAGCAGCAGCAGCGCTCGCGTGACATCCCTCCGCCCCAGCAGCTTCGTGAGTGGTACGCTGGGCGTCAGAGGGGTGGGGGTACTGGTCCCTGCACCTACGTTCTTCGTTCCGGCGACCGCGCGGGTGAGCAGTGTGGGGGTGCCCACGCCACCGCGCGCTGCTTTGGCCGCCTGACGGACGCTTGGCGTCAGCAGTTCCCCGGGGCTAGTGAGATCCCTCGTTGGGATGAGCTCCTTAGGGCTGGTGTAGCGATCTTTGATCTTGATTTTGATGCTATCCTTGCTGCTATGTATGCTGTGACTTATAGTGAGGAGAATGAGGGTTACCGGTGTTTCCAGCCCGACCCGGGCATTGGTACTGCTGCGCTAGGTGCTTGTGAGGCTGCTGCTCTAGGTGCCAGTGCGTCTGCGCTCTCAGGTACTGGTGAGGCTGCGCTTTCAGGTACTGAGTCGTCCTCGTCCTCCCTCACGTTCACACTTGACTCCGGAGCTTCTCGCTCCTTCTTTCGAGACCGCACTACCCTTACGCCGCTTGGCCGGCCGGTTGCGGTCTCCCTGGCTGACCTCTCTGGGGGTCCTGTCCTGTCTCACTTCTCCACTGTCCTCCCGTGTCCGGCTGCCCCTTCGGGTGCTCTGTCTGGTCTGTACCTTCCCTCGTTCTCGACGAACTTGGTGAGTGGTGCAGCCCTCCAGGATGCGGGGGTTCACCAGTTCACACCTGCGAGTCAGCGGGTGACCCACTGCACGGACGCACGCACAGGCCGACACCTGGCCACCTTCTCGCGTCGGCCGGGGTCGAGTCTCTACACCCTGACCACTTCGTCTCCTCCTGTCCCTGCGTCCGGTCAGGTAGCTGCGTGAGGTCAGGAGCTTGCTGCTGCGTCCCGGTCAGGTCCTGAGTCTGCCCCCTGTTCTTGTCGTCTCCTGTCTCACGAGACTCTCCTGTGGCACCACCGTCTTGGCCACCCCTCCTTGCCCCGTCTTCGGAGCATGGCTTCCCGTGTCCTTGTCTCTGGTCTTCCCCGGTCTCTCCCTCCTCTCCCCTCCGGGCCAGGACCTTCCTGTATCCCCTGTGTTGAGGGTCGCCTCCGGGCTACTCCTCACTCCTCCCACTTCCCCCCGACAGAGGCTCCCCTGCAGACGCTTCACATGGATGTGTGGGGCCCAGCCCCCGTCCGTGGGCAGGGTTACGAGCGCTACTTCCTGTTGGTGGTTGACGACTACTCGCGTTACACCACAGCCCTCCCCTTGCGCAGCAAGGGTGCGGTCACTGAGGTGCTGATCGACTGGATCCGCGAGGCTCGTCTCCAGCTCAGGCAGAGCTTCGGCTCGGACTTTCCTGTTCTGCGTTTGCACTCGGACAGAGGCGGAGAGTTCTCCTCTCGCCTTCTGCGAGACTACTGTCATGCACGAGGGATCCGCCAGACCTTCACGCTTCCGGACTCTCCACAGCAAAATGGGATTGCTGAGCGCCGCATTGGCATGGTCATGGATGTCGCTCATACGTCCATGATGCATGCGGCTACCCCCCATTTTCTGTGGCCGTTCGCGGTGAGGTACGCGGCGCATCAGCTCAACCTTCACCCCCGGGTCTCTAGGCCCGCGATGTCCCCAGCCTTGCTGTGGACAGGGAAGGTTGGCGATGCGTCTGCGTTCCGTGTCTGGGGATCTCGGGCGTTTGTCCGCGACTTGTCTGCGGACAAGCTGTCCCCTCGTGCTGCTCCCTGTGTCTTCCTTGGCTTCCCCACTGACGCCCCAGGGTGGCAGTTTTACCACCCCTCCTCTCGTCGTGTTCTGTCCTCCCAGGACGTCACATTCGACGAGTCAGTCCCCTTCTACCGTCTCTTCCCCTACCGTACTCCCTCCCCCCCCTCTCCCCCGGACTTCCTGGTACCGCTTCCCCCCCCGGTAGACCCCCTCCCCCCTCAGGTTCCTGCCCCCTCAGGTGTGTCCCAGGTAGACGCCGTTGACCCTGTCGAGGTTACTGGTGACTCTGGTGCTGCTGCGGGTGCTGAGCCTGGGGGTGCTGACTCTGGGGGTGCTGTGCGCGAGGGAGCTGAGCCTGAGGGTGCTGGGCCTGGGGGTGCTACTGCGGAGAGTGCGGAGCCTGGGGGTGCTGAGCCGGGGGGTGCTGTGTCTGGAGGTGCTGGGTCTGGGGGTGCTGAGCTGGGAGCTGCTGAGCCTGGGGGTGCTGCGTCTGGAGCTGCTGAGCCTGGGGGTGCTGCGTCTGGAGCTGCTGAGCCTGGGGTTTCTCCTGCTGCGCCTCGCCGGGAGCCCCTCTCTCCACTGGAGCTGCGCGAGTGGTTCGCTCGCCGCTGGAGGCTTGCTGCTGAGTCTGGGGGTGCTGCTGGAGCTGGAGTTGGTGCTTCTTCGCCCGTCGAGGGTGCTGGTGCTGCCGGTCCCGGAGCTGCTGGGCCTGCGGGTCCTCCTGGAGCTGGAGCTGCTGAGGGTGGTGGTGCTGAGACTACTGCTGTTGGTCCTACTGCTGGAGGGGTGGGTGACGCTGGTGCTGTTGCTGAGGGTGCTGGTGCTGTCCCTGCTGCGTCTGGAGCTGCCGCGCGGCCTCGGCCGTACTTCGTTCCGCTTCTGCAGCAGGTTCTTGGTCTTTCTCCTCCAGTAGAGTGTCCACAGCCTGTCCAGTCCCAGTCCCTGCTAGAGCGTTCCTCTCCACTGCCTGCTCCCTCTCCTTACACTGGTCCTACTGGAGGTCTTGCTGAGCGTCGTGAGCCTGCGTCTCGTCCCGCGTCGCCTGTTCGTGCTGCTCGTGCTAGTGGTCGCAGTTCGCGTCAGCGTCCTCCTCCTGTCCCTGGCACGCACCGGATGTCTCTGCGTCCGTCCACTGCTCCTCTGCGTGCCCCTTTGCCTTCTCCTCCTGAATCCTCTCTTCCTGCGCTTGCCGACCCTGAGTCGGACTCCCTTCGTGCTGCCAGTCCTACTGTCACGCGTCTACTTGCTACTGTCGTTACTGACCCCTCTTTTGAGTCCACTGCTGCGTCTGCTCTTGTCGCTGAGCTCGTCGACTTTGCTGCTCGCTGTCGTCTAGACTACGCTGCTAGTCTTGTTGCTGAGTCTGCGTCTGTCTGTCCTCCGTCCGTCGGGGGTGAGTGTGCTCTTGGCACGGACGTCCTAGAGGACAGGCAGGAGGAGTTACAGTGTCTAGCGGCTGCTTCACCTCATCTCGCGTCTGTACTGCTTGCCCCTGAGGGAGACCCGGATGCACTAGACATCCCGACTCCGCGTTCTTACGCGGAGGCCATAGAGGGTCCCTACTCCTCTCAGTGGCAGGCAGCTATGGATGCAGAGATGGCTTCCTGGAAGTCCACAGGCACCTACGTTGACGAGGTTCCCCCTCCTGGGGCGAACATCGTCAGTGGCATGTGGATCTTCCGGGTGAAGCGGCCGCCGGGCTCTCCACCTGTCTTCAAGGCGCGGTACGTTGCTCGTGGCTTCAGTCAGCGGCAGGGAGTGGACTACTTTCAGACCTTCTCTCCCACCCCGAAGATGACTACTCTTCGGGTGCTGCTGCACATAGCCGCTCAGCGCGACTACGAGCTTCACTCTCTCGACTTCAGCACTGCGTTCCTGCAGGGTAGCCTGCACGAGGAGATCTGGCTGCGCCGTCCGCCTGGCTTCACTGGGACTTTCCCTCCTGGCACCCAGTGGAGCCTCCGACGGCCAGTCTACGGTCTCCGCCAGGCACCGCGTGAGTGGCACGACACACTGAGGACTACGCTTGCGGCTCTTGGGTTTGCTCCTTCTACTGCTGACCCGTCGCTGTTTCTGCGCACCGACACTTCTCTGCCGCCGTTCTACATCCTCGTGTACGTCGACGACTTGGTCTTTGCCACAGCGGACACTGCTGGACTTGCCTACGTGAAGTCCGAGCTGCTGAAGAGACACACGTGCACAGACCTGGGTGAACTGCGCAGCTACCTTGGCTTGCAGATCACTCGGGACAGAGCACGCCGCACCATTACCTTGACTCAGTCACACATGGTGCAGCAGGTCCTTCAGCGCTTCGGCTTCACGTACTCCTCGCCTCAGGCCACTCCTCTGCCTACTCGCCACTCACTCTCAGCTCTGCCTTCGGATGAGTCCGTAGAGTCCAGTGGTCCGTATGCAGAGCTTGTTGGCTGCCTCATGTACCTGATGACCTGCACACGACCTGACCTTGCATACCCTCTGAGCATTCTTGCACGCTATGTTGCTCCTGGTAGACACCGACCAGAGCACATGGCTGCAGCAAAGAGGGTATTGCGCTACCTGTGTAGTACGTCGGGCATGGGGCTAGTGCTTGGAGGGCGGAGTCCAGTAGTCCTTACAGGCCACGCGGACGCTTCTTGGGCTGACGACCAGGCTACGCAGCGGTCGTCTCAGGGTTACACCTTCAGCCTTGGTTCTGGCTCTGTCTCGTGGCGGTCTACTCGCTCGTCTTCGGTTCTCGGCTCCAGTTGTGAGGCTGAGATCTACGCCGGGGCCATGGCTGCACAGGAGCTTCGTTGGCTCACCTACCTGCTGACTGACTTTGGAGAGCCGCCTCGTTCTCCTCCAGTGCTGTACGTAGACAACAAGGCCATGCTGGCCTTGTGTCGAGAGCAGCGCTTGGAGCACAGAACGAAGCACATTGCTCTCTGCTACTTTCTTGCTCGTGAGCTGCAGCAGCGTGGTCAGTTGCGACTTGCGTACGTGGCCTCTGAGGCCAACACTGCTGATGTGTTCACCAAGGCACTTGCGCCTTGTGACCATCAGCGCTTTTGTACCCAGCTGGGTCTTGTGCCTGTCTTGCCTCACTTGCTCTCTTCTTGACTTTACTTGTACTGTGACATACATATACCTGCTCTTGCTTGTCTTGCTTTATATATATGTCTGTACTCTTGCATGTGAACTGGCCTTTGGCCTTGCTCTTGTGCTCGGACTGTGTGGTGACTTTGTGATCCACCCCGAGCTTGCTTTGCTTTGCTTGACTGGTCTTGTGACCCCTTGTTCTCCCCCACTTTGCCTATGGGGGTGTGTCAGAACATATAGCTTACATGTTTGTGTAGGCTGTAGTGGGGTATCCCATAAGGGGTACAACCCAATTAGGGTTTCCTATTTGTACCCACTTTGTTCATAGTCATCACATTTCCAGTTCTTCAAACTCTCACACAACTTGCTTATACAGGGTCGCCTGACTGTCCCGTAACGTATAGCTCTGTCACCTTTTGTTCTACCGCTTTAATTCTCTACAACGAAACAACGAAAATAAGTTCCTACCATTATACGGATATAATCATCTACGGAACCCTTATGCTTGTACATAACTTTTGTGGGTTCGACGATATTATGGATTGGGAGCGAATACCTCTACCGAAAAAAAACCTAACGTCGAAGATGTCCGGCTACAATAGCGGGCGACCTACGACAATTGTTACGGGCAACTACAAACAGTTCTAGCGACAAAATATTTTACCACACAGATATGTGCCTAAATAAGCGACCTAACAAGTGTGACTGCAGTTATCCTAACCGGGCTGACCCAAAATAAAAAAACCCACTCTATACGACCTACGTCACTACGTCGACGCCAATGTTCTGCTAGTGGGCCAAGCAGGCTTAAAAGACTATGCTGGTGGACTAACAGGTGCTGGATGAAAAGATCTCAAAGAGCTTGCGGAGCATGAAATGCAAATGAAAAGGAGCAAATGAGCACGAAAACATACATGCATACCCATCCACCACACACACAGAAGCACGTGTCCAGATCTGGTCATCCAACCCTGGGCTGGATGATTCTCCCGCCAAAAAATAAAGTTCCTTGCACGACGCTTATTGGCTCTTGCAGCCTTGGGACTCTGACAACAACTGTTGCCATGGCCACGTGTGCATAACACCTACAATTGGTAAACAATGACTATAAAACACAATGCGCTAACATAGGATGCTACACTTGTACTCATGTTATTCATAAAACACATAAAATCAATAGTATAGAGGAACATACCTGCTGCAGCTTTAAGGCTGGAGCCATGAAAAAAACCGAGTTAAAGCATATAACCACGCAAAAAAGACCAGTTGGTCGCAACCGGCCATGCGATCGGCGGTCGTCACTTGTCGGCCAAAGAGTTACGATGGCGAAAAATATCATACCCATGAAATCACTGGAACAAAGGGTCACGGGTGTTGGGAGCAATAAGTCTTAAAGCGCCTCTGTCGTGTCGAAACTAAGGACACAAAAGCGAAGCAGTCCAAATCAAAGCATCGCGAGTCAACCCTCGGAGGTTAGGGTAACCGCCTGGAGGTTACACGAAGGTCAAAGGTCAGCAACCTTTGACTTGACCAATACAGCGCAACAGCAAGGACACACAACTGACTCGACATTGAGCAATTGCCCGAGTCGCACTGTATCGAATCGCAACAGCAAGGTAGTTAATTATATCTATTCGTATTCCTTGTACTCTTATATAAAAGCTTTGTATCTGCCTGTTTTAATCAACTTACTTTGCCCTCACATACTAGCGCAAGGTGGTTCAATATCCTTATTCAAACGCTTCCGCTATTACAATCCTACTCAGACTTTAACTCTACAAAGATCCTAGGGCTTCTCAGCCCAACATGGTATGAGAGCAGTTAGAGTTAAATTTATTATTCAGCAAACGTTACATCAAAGAAGACATGTCAACCAGAAAGGAGAGAAGCTCCTCCAACGGCTCTCCCGGTACTACTCCTACCCCATCACCTGTCTCTGGCCTACAGACAGAGGAAGGGACTACCACCAGACTAGCAGCTGGGTCCACGGAAACGCGAGCAGGCTTCGATCCAAGCATGATGGAGAAGTTTTTCTCCTTCATGTCCTTCTACGAGCAACACCAGCAAGGAGTACCTGCACAGTCAAACAACAGCAACAACAACAACGTGACTCCTATGAGTCTCGACGGATCATCCTACGCACGCGGGATTCAACAACAACAACAGCAGCCTACCTTTGCGCCGTACGAGCCCCAGCGTGGTTGCGTCAGCTTCATGCCGCAACCGCAACCTGCATCGGGACAAGAAAAGGCATCGGACGCGTTACAAGTTCAATCGCAATTCGCGCACGTTCTCAAGCTGCAAACGACAAAGCCTTTCAAAGGGAAAGACTTCTTCACCTGGTCGTTCGAGTTCGAACTGATGATGGAAGGAGCACAGATTCTCGGCTTCTTCGACGGGTCCCTACCATATCCAACAAACGGGACACAATATGAGAAGCAGCGGTACACCTATCAATCAATGATGGCGTACACAATATTGCTAAGAAACATCACCCCGACCCAGCAGCAGAACATCAGGACTTACAGAGGCTACGGCAACTCCGCGGAGCTCGCGTACAACTACCTGAAGAACCTGTATCAAGCAACAGACAGCGTAAATCAAAGCAGGTTAATGGCGTAGTTGACAACGATTGAAATGAAACCAGGCGAGAAAGGTATGGCTTATATCAGCCGCTGCCGCGAACTTCGCGACAAGCTTCTTCGATGCGGAGGGTCAATCTCCGAAGACGCCTTTGTCACGGTGGTCATTGGCGGTCTCGGCCCCCACTGGCGCTCCACTCGCGCCATATTACGAGCACACGGGAGGATCTCTGAAGCAGCACTCTGCGCCGAAATCCATGCCGAGCAACAGGATATGGACCTGCAGAAGAAAGGCACAAGAAGAAATCATTAGCACCGGAGTTTGCGTTTCACACTCAGCGACGATACAACAGCAACAACAATCAACAACAGCAACAAATGAAGACGGTACCTCCGTTCTGTCACATCTGCAAGACCTCGGGTTATCCTCGCACACACTGTCCGTCTCGTCAGCAGTCGACAACACCACAGCAACAACTCCGGCCTTCAAGCTCCCAAGTTGCTTCAACGCAAGCAACTCCAACGACCGCACTCCAAGCTTCAACGACTTCAACTGGACAACCTGCACAAGGAGCAAGAAATATTGTCAATTGCATGGTCAAGATAAACGACTCCTGCACAACAGAGTCACCACCGTACTACTCACCCGAATAACAACTTGACAACAGTACGCCTCGCCGCGAATCTCTTCAACCGAACCCAACATACGCCGCCATCGCTCTAAGTGAACCGTCCGGTCAATACACTTGGTTCTTGGATAGTTGCTGCGGACAACATATGTGCTCCTCCGGGCGCTTCGTTCAACGCGAGCATCGACTCCAGCGAGAAGTAGTCATTACGGTCGCCAACAATCAGAACCTGCGCACACGAAGACAAGGAGTGGTACAGCTTCAGTCACGAGAGACAAAAGACATATTACACATGTCAAAGGTACTTATCGCGGAGGGACTCGCCTATTACTTACTGAGTGTTAGCCAGTTGATGGCGAAAGGTATTCACTTGGAAGCCGACAGCACCACCCAGGAGTTTAAGTTGTACCACGGGAAGGGCGGCCTCTACATCGAAAAGGCGGTGTTGAAGAACAACGTCTTCGTCCTCGATTTCGTCCCAAACCTGGGCACTGCCGATAGCGACGCCATCGTCAACTTCGCCGATTGGACGCATCCCCCGGATCTCGATCCCGACTTAAGTCCGGGAGGTTTCTGGTACTCACACACAATTCCTGAAGCAGAACGAACACGAGCGTTAGCAACAATTTGACAATCGGCAGCAGCAGAAACATCATCGGCAGCAACAGAGACAACATCGATAGAAGAAGAGAAAACATCGACAGCAGCAGAGACAACGTTGGCAGCAGCAGAAACATCACCGGCAGCAGCAGGACGAACTACACCAGGCATCATCGACGAAGCTCCACCAACACCCGCACAGCAGCTGAACCCAACTCAACGAGAAATCCACAGAAGCGCCAACCTCGTCGCCAGCTTCTACTCCAACTCCGACACGTATCAACGCTCACCCGGACATCGCGCCTCTGAAGAAACCTGGCACGCACGATTGGGACATCCAAGCAACACAGCTTTAAATAACACGATAAGAGCAGGAGTTCTCGACAGAGACTCCCTACTATTACCCGACGGTAGAGAACTTCAAAAAGCACGAGGGACTTGCCTTACATGCCCTGAAGCTGACTTACCTCACCGACCGTTCGCTCCTCATCACAATCCGAGCGCACCGGCGTACGCACCACTCAAGAAGGTGTACAGCGACATCCTCTACAATCGCGAACCAGGACAAGTCACCTACAATTACACCATTACCTTCATCGACGCCGCCACTCGATATGTCTGGCATCTAAACCTACCCAGTCGCGACATGGCTCTCGCAACGTTCGTCACCTGGCTACCGGTAGTAGAGAGGGAATCAGGAGCAAAGCTGAAAAGCTTCCAGTCAGACGGAGGAGGAGAGTACACCTCTCAGCGCTTCAAGCAGTACCTGGCGGAAAGAGGAATCAAGCAACTCCTCTCCCTTCCCTACGCACATCAGCAGCAAGGCGTTGTAGAACGAATGAACAGGACTCTGCAGAACAGCATGCGCAAACTGTTACGTGGCATGTGGCTACCCAACCACTAGTGGCCTGCAGCAATGGACCATGCTGTCATGCTGCCCAACTTGCTGTCGTCGTCGTCACTCCCGAACAATGCATCACCGCATCTGCTGTGGACAGGAAAGCAAGGCAGCACAAAAATGTTACGAGTTTTTGGGTGCATGGTACAGTACCGACCCCCAGAAGCACGAGCGGGAAGATTTGCACAACGGGCACAGTGGGGACTACACCTCGGCATCGAGAAAAAATACAACGCATGGAAAATCTTCGACGTCCACTCAAAGGAAACAGTAGCAGCACGTGATGTGATCTTCTACAAATGACTCACCCTTCAGACATACCTCGCCAACTTACACGAGAATCAGGACCCCACAGGTGGCTTTCGTGGTGACCGAGCCTTCGCCTCAGCAGCGGACGAAGCAGACTGGGATGAACAGAACGTTGACAACGCATCGGAGGAAGCCGGACCTCTTCCGTTCTACTCCGTCGACGTGCCCATGGACGAAGAAAATCCTCGCGAAAGTAACAACACCGAAGTCTTCTATCACTTTGCCGACAATGGTTACGTAACACCTGCAACAGCCAACACCAACGAAGCAGAAAGGATAGGGCCAAATTTCACACCCGACCCAGAAGCGGGAGACGAAGCAGCTTATCCCGAGGACACAACACTTCCCCGCTACTCACAGACTGGACTGCAAATCCTCGGCCTCGTCATCGCCGTCCATGGCTCCCCTCTTCATAAAGAGCCTGCAACGGTTCAACAGGCTCTGAGGGGGGAACACAGAGAGAAATGGCGTGAAGCCATGGACAGAGAGCTAAAGGCATTGGAGGAACGCAACACCTGGAAGATCGTTCCAGCAAGCATAGCGAGAAACAAGGCCATTCTCACCGGGAAGTGGGTCTTCCGCATCAAAACGAAAGCAGATGGTACAATTGAGAAGTTCAAGGCACGATGGGTCGTGCGAGGATTCGATCAAGAACAGGGCCGAAACTTCACAGAAACATTTGCCCCAGTCAGTCGACATACCTCTCTCCGAATCCTTCTCGCCGTCGCCGCCATGAAGAAGAAGAAGCTACGACAAATTGATGTCGCCAACGCCTTCCTCTACACACCTGTTGGCGCCGACATCTTCGTCGAGCTCCCTCACGGTACCCACGGGGAACCTAATCAGGTCTGCCAGTTGCTAAAGTCTCTCTACAGAATCAAACAGGCCCCACGGCTGTGGCAACAGCACCTGCACACCCGCCTCATCCGCATCGGATTCCGCCAACTGCCTCATGACCAAGGCATGTACCGACTCGCTAAGGGCGTGAACTACATCCTACTCATCGTCTACGTCAACGATCTTCTCTACATCGGCTCCACCGACGACGTCACCACCTGGTTCGAAGGGGAGCTGCAGAAGGACCTCACCCTCACGGTATCTTCTACTGTCACGCAGTACCTCGGGCTCAACATCCGCGAAGAAGAAAATGCAATCTATCTAAGCGCCGAAAAATACGCCGACACGATCGCCAAGCGCTTTTCGCTCACACCTACCGCTATCGCCACCCCTTACCGCTACACGGCAAGAAGTGACAAAGGAAACTCCGCTCCACTCAAAGCTGCCGGAATACGCGACTACCAGCGAAAACTGGGCTGTCTACTCTTCGCAGCCGTCACCTGTCGCCCAGACCTATCCTACTCCGCTAGCCAACTCGCTACCTATCTCAAGAGGCCTGAAGTAGATCACCTGGCAGAGCTCGATCGCGCACTGCACTATCTCGTGAGCACGTCGACGATCGGCCTAACTTACTACAAGAACGAAGCTGCGTCAACGAAACTAATCGGCTATGTCGATGCCGACCATGCCAGCGATCCAGATAACATGCGCTCTCGCACTGGCTACGTCTATCGTCTTGAGCCTATCGGACCTATCTCCTGGCAGTCGAGTAAGCAGGAACTAATCGCTCTCTCTTCAGCTGAAGCAGAATATGTCAGAACATTATAGCTTATGGTTTTCTGTAGGCTATAGTGGGGTATCCCATAAGGGGTACAACCCAATTAGGGTTGGTACTTGTACTCACTCATTTTCATAGTTCATTCATTCGTGTTCTTTACTTTCTCATGGTATCAGAGCAGGTCCCCTCCTAAGGACTGTTCCTTGGGCCCACCGGAGCGCGCCTCGAGTCGCGCTCTCTCCTTTCCTTTTTTTTAGCGACCCGCTGTGTCGCCCCTAGCGGCCCGTTGCGCCGCCCTCTGCTTTCGCGTCGAGCCGCCCTAGCGGCGTGACGCGCCACCCTTGCAGCAGCCGGTCGCGCCGCCCTTCCTCGCGGCCCCGCCACCCCATCGCGCGGCCCCGCTGCGCCTTCCTTGCGGCCCAACCGCACTGTCGAGCGGCCCCGCCGCCCCTTCTAGCGGCCCCGCCGCCCTTCCTCACGGCCTCGCCGCCCCGTCGAGCGGCCGACCCGCCGCCCTACCTGCGGCCCTACAGCCGCCCTACCTACGGCCCGGACGCTGCCCTACCTGCGGCCCTCTGCCGCCCTACCTGCAGCCCACCCGCCGCCCTACCTGCGGCCGACCCAGCCACCCTACTTGCGGCCCACCCGCCGTACTACCTGCGGCCCACCCGCCGCCCTACCTGCGGCCCACCCGCCGCCCTACCTGCGGCCTCCGAGCCGCCCTACCTGCGGCCCTACCGCCGCCCTACGTGCGGCCCTCCGCCGCCCTACCTGTGGCCCTTCGCCTCCCTACCTGCGGCCCACCCGCCGCCCTACCCGCGGCCCTACCGCCGCCCTACCTCCGGCCCTACCGCCGCCCTACCTGCGGCCCTACCGCCGCCCTACCCGCGGCCCTACCGTCGCACTACCTGCGGCCCACCCGCCGCCCCACTGCGGCCCACCTGCCGCCCTACCTGCGGCCCACCCGCCGCCTCACCTGCAGCCCACGCGCCGCCCTACCTGCGGCCCACCCGCCGCCCTACCAGCGGCCCAGCCGCCCTACCTACGCGGCCCAGCAGCGGCCGAGCCGCCCAGCACCAGCCGAGCCGCCCAGTAGCAGCCGAGCCGCCCAGCAGCAGCCGAGCCGCCCAGCAGCAGCCGAGCCGCCCAGCAGCAGCCGAGCCGCCCAGCAGCAGCCGAGCCGCCCAGCAGCAGCTGAGCCGCCCAGGAGCAGCCGAGCCGCCCAGGAGCCACCGAGCAGCCCACGAGCCGTCGAGCCGCCCAGGAGCAGCCGAGCCGCCCAATAGCCGCCCAGCCGCCCAGGAGCCGCCGAGCCGCCCTGGTACCGGACCGCCCGACCTGTCCTGTCTGGTGAGCACGGCGCCGCCCGACTGCTACTGCGTCCCCTTCCCCACTGCTTGCACTGCTAGTCTGTCGTCATGGCTACCCCCAGTGTCCTTACTTTTGATGCTGAGGGTCGAGCCATTGACTTTGAGGTCTGGGTCGACGACCTGCAGTTGTTCTTATAGTGTGATAGAGCGGACGGTCTTTCTCTCTTTGACCTCACCTGTGGCGCCTCCCCTGCCCCTGCTGCTGATGCTGACCCCACTGTTCGCTCTCAGTGGGCCACCCGCGATGCTGCTGCACGTCTTGCTGTGCGTCGCCACTTGCCCACCACTGAGCACGCGCACTTCAGTCAGTACAAGAGTGCTCACACCTTGTACGACGTTGTAGTTGCCCGCTACTTTTCCCCTACCACTGCTGCACTGAGCCGTCTCATGCTACCGTACCTCTTTCCTGATCTCACTGCCTTTCCCACTATCGCTGACCTTATTACGCACCTCCGCACTAGTGACACTCGCTACCGCGCTACCCTTCCTCCTGAATTCTGTGCCAAGAATCCCCCCCCCCATGTACATCGCCCTCTATTACATAGTCACTCGCCTCCCTGACTCCCTTCGCGTAGTCAGGGACCACTTTCTCTCAGTTTGTCCCACGACCCTCACGGTCGACCTCCTCGAGAAGGCCCTCCTAGCGGCGGAGAAGAGTATAGTCGCTGTAGGAGCCTCTCGAGGTGACCCGCGCACCCCCATCTTTGAGGGGTGTTCTCCATCCCCCCTGCTGCCCTCTGTTGCCTCTGCTGCTGCTGCCGACCTGCTTGGTCTTGAGTCGGTCGGCTCGGCGTCTGCCCCTAGCGGGAGACGCCACCCTGGCAAGGGCAAGAGGGGCAAGGGCGCGGGTGGAGCTGGCGGGGGCGGTGGAGGTGGCGGTGGAGGCGGCGGAGGGGGTGGGGGTGGCAGTGGGAGTGGTGACGGGAGTGGTGGCGGTGGCGGCGGCAGTGGCGGCGGAGCTGGTGGCGGCAGAGGCGGTGGGAGCGGAGGCGGTAGCAATGGCGGAGGTGGAGGCGGTGGTGGCGGAGGAGGTGGAGCTGGTCGGGGTAGTGCCCCGCAGCGTAGCGGCTCTGGTGGTGGTCCGCGGCAGCAGTAGCAGCAGCAGCAGCGTGCTCGGGACGTCCCCACGCCTGAGCAGCTCCGTGAGTGGTACACACAGAGTCAGCGTGGTGGAGGCTATAGCCCGTGCACCTACGTTCTTCGCAGCGACGACCGCGCGGGTGAGCAGTGTGGGGGTGCCCACTCCACCAGGCACTGCTTTGGCCGCCTGACGGACGCTTGGCGTCAGCAGTTCCCTGGCGCTTCTGAGATCCCCCGCTGGGGAGACCTTTCTAGAGCTAGTGTAGCGATCTTTGATCTTGACTTTGATGCTATCCTTGCTGCCATGTATGCTGTGTCTATTAGTGATGAGGGTGACTGTTACCGGTTTTTCCCGCCCGGCCCGGGCATTGGTACGGCTGCGCTAGGTGCGTCTGACACTAGTGTGCTCTCAGGTGCTGGTGAGGCTGCGCTCTCAGGTACTGGTGAGGCTGCGCTCTCAGGTATCACGTCGGCTTCCGCCTCTTTCACCTTTACACTAGACTCTGGGGCTTCTCGCTCCTTCTTTTGAGACCGCACCACACTCAAGCCGCTTGGCCGGCCGGTTGCGGTCTCCCTGGCTGACCCCTCTGGGGGTCCTGTCCTCTCTCACTTCTCCATTGTCCTACCGTGTCCAGCTGCCCCCTCGAGCGCCCTGTCTGGTCTGTACCTCCCCTCGTTCTCGACAAACTTGGTGAGTGGTGCTGACCTACAGGATGCGGGGGTTCACCAGCTTACTCCTGCGAGTCAGCAGGTGACCCACTCCACGGACGCGCGCACAGGCCGGCACTTGGCCACGTTCTCCCGTCGGCCGGGGTCGAGCCTCTACACCCTGACCACTGAGTCTCCTCCTGTCCTTGTGTCTGACCAGGTAGCTGCGTTAGGTCAATTGTTTGCTGCTGCGTCCAGGTCTGGTCCTGAGTCTGCCCCCTGCTCGTGTCACCTCCTGTCTCACGAGACTCTCCTGTGGCACCACCGTCTTGGCCACCCCTCCTTGCCCCGTCTCAGGGACATTGCTTCCTGTGTCTTTGTCTCTGGTCTTCCCCGGTCTCTCCCTCCCCTTCCTTAGGGGCCAGGACCTTCCTGTGTCCCTTCTGTCGAGGGGCGCCTCCGAGCTGCCCCCCACTCCTCCCAGTTTCCTCCGACAGAGGCTCCTCTGCAGACGCTTCACATGGACGTGTGGGGCCCGGCCCGCGTCCGTGGACAGGGTCACGAGCGCTACTTCCTGCTGGTGGTTGACGACTACTCGCGTTTCACCACAGTCTTCCCCTTGCGCAGCAAGGGTGATGTCACTGAGGTGTTGATCGACTGGATCCGCGCAGCTCGTCTCCAGCTCAGGAGGAGCTTCGGCTCGGACTTTCCTGTTCTGCGTCTACACTCTGACCGGGGTGGAGAGTTTTCCTATGGTCTTCTGCGAGTCTACTGTCGTGCACAGGGCATCCGCCAAACCTTTACGCTTCCGGACCCTCCACAGCAAAATGGGATTGCTGAGCGCCGCATTGGCATGGTCATGGACGTCGCTCGTACGTTCATGATGCATGCGGCTGCCCCCCATTTTCTGTGGCCGTTTGCGGTACGGTACGCGGCGCATCAGATCAACCTCCACCCCGGGGTTTCCCCGCTGGGGAAGGTCCGTACCTCCCCGGCCCTATTGTGGACTGGGAAGGTCGACGATGCGTCTGCTTTTCGTGTCTGGGGATCTCGGGCGTTTGTGCGCGACTTGTCTGCGGACAAACTGTCCCCCCCGTGCTGCTCTCTGTGTCTTCCTTGGCTTCCCCCTTGACGCTCCAATGTGGCAGTTCTACCACCCCTCCTCTCATCATGTTCTGTCCTCCCAGGACGTCACGTTCGACGAGTCAGTCCCCTTCTACCGCCTCTTCCCCTACCGCACTCCTTCCCTCCCCCCGCCACCGGACTTCCTTGTGCCAGGTCCCCCCCCGGTAAACCCCCTCCCCCCTCAGTTTCGTGCCCTTTCAGGTGTGTCCTAGGTAGACGACGTCAAGCCGGTCGAGGTTGATGGTGACTCTGGTCCTGCTGCGGGTGCTGAGCCTGGGGGTGCTGACTCAGGGGGTACTGTGTGTGTGGGTGACGAGCCTGGGGGTGCTGAGCTTGGGGGTGACGAGCCTGAGGTTTCTGAGTCTAGGGGTGCTGCACCAGAGGGTGTTGAGCCTGGAGGTGCTGCGTCTGGAGCTGCTGAGCCGGGAGGTGCGGAGCCTACGGCCTCTAGACCTCCCCTTGTGGCGTCTGGCGGTACTGGGCCTGGAGGTTCTCCGGGTGCTCCGTCTTGGCGGGAGCCCCTCTCTCCACAGGAGCTGCGGGAGTGGTTTGCACGCCGCTGGAGGCGTACTGCTCAAGCTGGAGCTTCTTCGGCCGCTGAGGGTGCTGGTGCTGCTGGTCCTGGAGCTGCTAGGCCTTCGGGTCCTATCGGAGCTGGAGCTTCTGAGGGTGTTGGTGCTGAGCCTGCTGCAGTCTTCCGTGGCGGTGGTCCTGCTGCTGGTGCGACTGGAGGTCCTGCCGCTGGAGGTGCTGTTGGCGCTGGAGCTGCCGCTGAGGGTGCTGGTGCTGTCCCTGCTGGGCCTCGAGTTCCCGCGCGGCCTCGGCCGTACTTCATTCCGCTCCTGCAGCAGGTTTTTGGTCTTCCTCCTTCTGTAAAGTGTCCGCCGTCTGTCTAGTCGCAGTCACTGTTAGAGCCGGCCTCCCCACCGCCTGCTCCCTCTCCTTACACTGGTCCTACCGGAGGTCTCGCTAAGCGTCGTGAGCCTGCGTCTCGTCCCGCGTCGCCTGTTTGTGGTGCTTTTACTAGTGGTCGCGGTTCACGTGAGCGTCCTCCTCCTGTCCCTGGCACGCACCAGATGTCTCTGCATCCATCCACTCCTCCTCTGCGTGCCCCTTTGCCTTCTCCTCCTGCGTCCTCTCTTCCTGCGCTTTCCGACCCGGAGTCGGACTCTCTTCGTGCTGCCAGCCCTACTGTCACGCGTCTTCTTGCTACTGTTGTCACTCACCCCTCTTCTGAGTCCACTGCTGCGTCTGCTCTTGTCGCTAAGCTCGTCGACTTTGCTGCTCGCTGTCGTCTTCACTACGCTGCTAGTCTTGTTGCTGCGTCTGCGTCTGTCTGTCCTCCATTCGTCGAGGGTGAGTGTGCTCTTGGCACGGACATCCTTGAGGGCAGGCAAGAGGAGTTCCAGTGTCTGGCTGCTGCTTCACCTCATCTCGCGTCTCTACTACTTGCCCTTGAGGGAGACCCGGATGCACTAGACACCCTAACTCCGCGTACTTACGCGGAGGCCGTAGAGGGTCCCTACTCCTCTCAGTGGTAGGCAGCTATGGATGCAGAGATGGCTTCCTCGAAGTCCACAGGCACCTACATTGACGAGGTTCCCCCTCCTAGGGCGAACATCGTTAGTGGCATGTGGATCTTCAGGGTGAAGCGGCCGCCTGGCCCTCCACCTGTCTTCAAGGCGCGGTACGTCGCTCGTGGCTTCAGTCAGCGGCAGGGAGTTGACTACTTTCAGACCTTCTCTCCCACCCCGAAGATGACTACTCTTCGGGTGCTGCTGCACATAGCCGCTTAGCGCGACTACGAGCTTCACTCTCTTGACTTCAGCACTGCTTTCTTGCAGGGCACCCTACACGAGGAAATCTGGCTGCGCCGTCCGCCTGGCTTCACTGGGACTTTCCCTCCTGGCACCTCGTGGAGCCTCTGACGGCCAGTCCACGGTCTCCGCTAGGCATCGTGTGAGTGGCACGACACACTGAGGACTACGCTTGCGGCTCTTGGGTTTGCTCCCTCTACTGCTGACGTGTCGTTGTTTCTGCGCACCGACACTTCTCTGCCGCCGTTCTACATCCTCGTGTACGTCGACGACTTGGTCTTTAACACTGCTGACACTGCTGGACTCGCCTACGTGAAGTCTGAGCTGCTGAAGAGACACATGTGCACAGACCTGGGTGAACTGCGCAGCTACCTTGGCTTGCAGATCACTCGGGACAGAGCACGCCGCACCATTACCTTGACTCAGTCACACATGGTGCAGCAGGTCCTTCAGCGCTTCGGCTTCACGTGCTCCTCGCCTCAGGCCACTCCTCTGGCTACTCGCCACTCGCTCTCAGCTCTGCCTTCGGATCAGTCCGTAGAGTTGAGTGGCCCGTACCCGGAGCTTGTTGGCTGCCTCATGTACCTGATGACCTGCACTCGACCTGACCTTGCATACCCTCTTAGCATTCTTGCACGCTATGTTGCTCCTGGGAGACACCGACCAGAGCACATGGCTGCAGCGAAGAGGGTGTTGCGCTACTTGTGCAGTACGTTGGGCATGGGGCTAGTGCTTGGAGGGCGGAGTCTAGTGGTCCTCACTGGCCACGCGGACGCTTCTTGGGCTGACGACCAGGCTACGCAGCGGTCGTCGCAGGGTTACACCTTCAGTCTTGGTTCTGGCTCTGTCTCGTGGCGGGCTACTCGCTCGTCTTCTGTTCTCGGCTCCAGTTGTGAGGCTGAGATCTACGCTAGGGCCATGGCTGCACAGGAGCTTCGTTGGCTCACCTACCTGCTGACTGACCTTGGAGAGCCGCCTCGTTCTCCTCCAGTGCTGTACGTAGACAACAAGGCCATGCTGGCCTTGTGTCGAGAGCAGCGCTTGGAGCACAGAACGAAGCACATTGCTCTCCGCTACTTCCTTGCTCGTGAGCTGTAGCAGCGTGGTCAGTTGCGAATTGCGTACGTGGCCTCTGAGGCCAACACTGCTGATGTGTTCACCAAGGCACTTCCGCCTTGTGATCATCAGCGCTTCTGTACTTAGCTGGGACTTGTACCTGTCTTACCTCACTTGCTCACCTCTTGACCTTGCTTGTACTCTTTCATATATATATACCTGCTCTTGCTTGTTTAGCCTTATATATATATGCCTTCTCTTGCATGTGAACTGGCCTTGTGGCCTTGACCTTGTGCTCGGATTGTGTAGTGACTTTGTGATCCACCCCGAGCTTTGCTTTGCTTTGCTTGACTGGTCTTGTGACCCCTTGTTCTTCCCCACTTTGCCTATGGGGGTGTGTCAGAACATTATAGCTTATGGTTTTCTGTAGGCTATAGTGGGGTATCCCATAAGGGGTACAACCCAATTAGGGTTGGTACTTGTACTCACTCATTTTCATAGTTCTTTCATTCGTGTTCTTTACTTTCTCGGAATATATCGCCCTCTGCCCAGCCACCAAGGAAGGACTCTACCTTCGCGAACTGCTGGAAGAAGCAAAGTTACATGAGTTACCCAACTTCACCCTGTTCTGCGACAACCAATCTGCAATTCGCATCGCCAACAAAAGCGGATTCGCGAACAGAACGAAGCATATCGCTCTGCGATACTTCTTCGTGAAACACGAGATCGAGAAAGGAAAACTCGAGCTATCCTACTGTCCCACGTCTGAGATGGCAGCCGACTATTTGACCAAGATGCTCGGAAAACAGAAGTTCGAGTACTGCATGCTGCTGACTGGACAAAGCCACGTCACCATTAGCGACATTCCAGAAGCGAAGGGGAGTGTTGGGAACAATAAGTCTTAAAGCGCATCTGTCCTGTCGAAACTAAGGACACAAAAGCGAAGCAGTCCAAATCAAAGCATCGCGAGTCAACCCTCGGAGGTTAGGGTTACCGCCTGGAGGTTACGCGAAGGTCAAAGGTCAGCAACCTTTGACTTGACCAATACAGCGCAACAGCAAGGACACACAACTGACTCGACATTGAGCAGTTGCCCGAGTCGCACTGTATCGAATCGCAACAGCAAGGTAGTTAATTATATCTATTCGTATTCCTTGTACTTTTATATAAAAGCTTTGTATCTGCCTGTTTTAATCAACTTACTTTGCCCTCACATACTAGCACAAGGTGGTTCAATATCCTTATTCAAACGTTTCCTCTATTACAATCCTACTCAGACTTAGAACGGGGCAACAAAGATAACGTTTCCTCTCTTAACGTTTCCTTATTACAACTCTACAAAGATCCTAGGGC
The DNA here is from genome assembly GCA_948144175.1 of Closterium sp. NIES-65. Classification (NCBI taxonomy): domain Eukaryota; kingdom Viridiplantae; phylum Streptophyta; class Zygnematophyceae; order Desmidiales; family Closteriaceae; genus Closterium; species Closterium sp. NIES-65. The sequence continues at coordinate 4,454,383 of CANXME010001697.1, read as the reverse complement.
TTCTCAGCCCAACAACGGGGCAGGTTGGTTGGAACACATCTTTCACGGTCAGGTGGGCGCGGAATTGTGAGCGGCTGGCCTTGTTGTATGCGGCGGAGCCTTGCGCCCAAGCCCTTCGGAACTCCGCCACAATGTTATGAGAGTCCCACCACTTTCTCTCCAAGTCGTGCTATGTCCCACCTTCGTTACTGCTCTGACACCTTCGCAAGCCCTCCTAGCATGGTGTTTGTTGGTGCCTTTTTACGTTGCCATGAAATATTCTCAGCCAACCAGCAGCGTGAAATTCTCACCTTCCCCTACCTGGACTCGGCAGAAACTATTCCAGTCCAGGCACTTCGCTGGCAAGAACAGTAGTAGTGACTTGGTTGTACCACCAAAACCCCTCGTCACGCCTCCCCCTGTTGTCGCCTGGGATTGCAAGCGCGCCGCAATATCAACCGCTACTATGGCTGTTCATTCCCGCGAAGGGCGCCTGGTCAGAACGCGCGTCGTACTCCGCGCGCACCCCTTCCGCCAATCTGCTTCTGCTAAGCCTTCCTCCGCCTTAGACGTTCCTAGCCTCCCGTCAACGAAGTCAACGCTCCGAACGTGGGGAGACCCTGATCATGCCGCTACTACTCAACGTCACTTACCACCTACTACGTATCATTATTTACTCGGACCTCCTCCCAAGCTCGCCCACAAAATCCGTGCAACAACGCCCGGCATTATTACTTGTTATACAAGCCGCGATAGTAGTAGTGTAGTACTTTCCCTTTCCCAAGATTAATCTCCCATCCTTATTAGCACACTCCCATTCCTTCGCATACTCCCATTCTCACACGCCATCATGACGTTATTCCCGCGCGCCTCCCCCCTCATCCTCTCACGCATAACCCTCATCGCCCTCCTCGCGCGCATCGCCCTCCTCCGCCCCGCGGAAGCCGACACCGAGCTGCCGCCGAACCCCGAAGGGTGCGTCATGAAGATGACGGACAGCGACCAGAAAGCCATGCGCGCGGTCTACGCGGCGCTGCCCCAGTGGATGTTCTTCTGGCACGACAGCGTATCGCCGAGCGAGCTGTTCGACAGGGCCGGCAACCTCACCTACAAGTGTTGCGTCACGCCCAGACCCCCGTCGTGCCGCCTCTGGTGCCCCATCGAGTGCACGCCCGCCGGCCGCATCACCAGCATCTACTCCGAACCCAGTCTCTATGACATGCCCGGGCCCGCCGGGATACAAGGAGGGAGCTGTCCGCCCGGCGCGCTGTCGCCCGCCATTGGCGACCTCGCGGAGCTCTCCTCGCTGGTGTTGCGCCACTCGTGCCTCGCCGGCGACTTGCCGGACTCCGTCACGCGCCTCCAGAAGCTGACGGAACTCGACATGTCCGATAACAGCTTCTCCGGCCCCATCCCGCCCGGGCTCTTCCGCCTGCCCCGTCTCTGCCTCGTAGATCTCAGCACCACCATTGGCGGCGGGCTTTCAGGGTCGCTGCCCGACGGGCCCGACGCGTACCCCCCGTCGCTGGAAACGGTTCGCCTTTCCGGGAACCTCTTGTCGGGGGAGCTTCCGCGCGCGCTTTTCTGGTCGCGTCGGCTGCACGAGGTGCGCCTGGAGCGCAACAACTTCACGGGGGAGCTCCCAGGGGAGGCGGGGGCGTATGCGCGCAACATCTTCGCACTCTCCCTGCGCAGCAACGGGCTGACCGGCGACATCCCGTCCGCGGTGGCGGAGATGACGGCGCTAAAGGAGCTCGACCTGGGGGACAACGACCTGTCCGGGTCCATCCCAACCGCCATCGCCACTCTCTCGCCGCTCACACGCCTCGCGCTCGACCAGAACCGATTGACCGGCGACATTATCGCTGCGCTGGTTCCTGCTGCCGCTGCTACTGCTGGGACTGGTGCTCCTGGCGCTCCTGACGCTGCTGCGTCGGCTGGTCTCCGCGCGGCGTTCCCAATGCTCGAAGTTCTCGACGCTAGCAGCAACCAGCTCTCCGGCGACGCGGCCGCGCTCGCGCCGCTCCCGCGCGGCCTGATCCACCTGAACGCGTCGCGCAACAACCTCACGTGCAGCGCCAATAGCACCCTCTTTGCGGGCGCGCTCAGCACGGACCTCTCGCATAACCGTATCAGCGGCGCGTTGGCGGATGTCGTGCGCGTGCCCGGCCCGCGTCTGTGGCAGTTGCGCGTGGCGCACAACGAGATGTCGGGGAGCATCCCCGCGGACCTGCTTTCCGCCGTGAGCGACGAGCTCGACTTGTCGCACAACCTCCTCTCCGGCGCCATTCCACACCTCTGCGGCCCGAGCGCGCGCATCGACCTCTCGTACAACAACCTCGCGGGCGAGCTCCCGCGCGACGCGGCCGCGTACAAGGACAGCCTCGAGGCGCTCTCGCTGCGCGGCAACGGGCTGACCGGCGCGATTCCCCCGGCGCTGGCGGAGAAGATGCGCGCGCTGACGCACCTGGACCTGGGGGAGAACCGCCTGTCGGGCGCGCCTACGGCGCTCGAACCGCTGCGCGGGCTGGACGTGGTGCGCCTCGACGGCAACGCGCTGAACGGGCCATTCTGCGACGCGCTGCTGCCGGCGCGCGAGCTCTATCTTGGCTTCAACGCCTTTGGCGGTGGCGCCAACGCGGAGGCGGAAGGGGGAGGCGATCTGCACGGGTGCGTGATGCCTGAGCGGCTGGAGGTCCTGAGCGCGCCGCACGCGGGGCTGAGAGGGAGCGTTCCGGACGACCTGTTCGTTCGAGTGGACGAGGTGAAGAAACGCGTTGTCATGGGGTCGGAGAATCAGCGCCTGCACGTGAACCTCAGCCACAACAGCCTCACGGGCAGCCTGAGAGCTTTCTCCGTGATCCGCAATGGCAGCCTGGACCTGTCGCACAACAATTTCACGGGCAGCATTCCGGACGGGTTGTTCCGCCTGGCGAGCACGGGGGGGCTGGAGCGCGGGGCGAGCGGGAGCGCGGAGAGCAGGTGGGGGCTGGAGCGAGGGCGAGTGGTGGTGGACGTGCAGAGCAACGAGCTGTCGGGGCCGCTGTTTGACACGCGCAGGCCCGCCGGCGAGTGGCCGTCCTACTGGAACAAGCTGCGTGTGAGCGGCAACAGCGCTGCCATGAAGGGCGCCGTGGGCGCGGGGTACCTCCCTGCGCCGTCACCTGGCGTGCAGGCGTCCGCTGCGGAGACTGAGGCTCTGCTGGCCGTGCGCGATGCGCTCCTGGGGGGAGCAGCGGGGGGAGCAGGTGGGGCAGCAGAGGCGGTAGCACTGGTAAATGGCGGAAACAGCTCGTGGGCGGCGATACTTAGCAGCTGGGATGCGAGCAGCAGCAGCAGCAGCAGCAGTGCGTGTGAGTGGTACGGCGTGGGGTGCACAGCAGACGGGCACGTGCACACGCTGCACCTGCTGGGGGACGCCACGGTCGCACTGCACCCAAACGTGGTTCCGGACATGCCTGACTGCGAGCCAGGCCAGCACGGGGAGATGTCATGCACCTTCGAGCCCCCGCCGCCTCCCCGCACCGCGTGGTTCTTCCTGCAGGGCCTGCGTGGGGGAAGCGGGAGGGGCAGCGAGAGTGCGAGTGCGAGGGGGAGTCTGTCGGAGGCGTTGGGGCAGCTGACGCACCTCACCTCGCTGCGCATCTCCGGGCACGCCCTCTCCGGCGGCCTGCCACCGTCCCTCTCACGCCTCTCTCACCTCGTCACTCTCGACCTCTCCTCCAACCGCCACCTCTCAGGCTCCATCCCCCCCGCCCTCTTCGCCCTCCCCTCGCTGCGAGAGCTCTCCCTCCGCGGGAACAACCTCACGGGAGCAGCCCTCCCAAGCACCACTTCAGCAGCGGCAGCGCTGGCAATGGCGAGTTTGGAGAGTCTAGACGTGGGGGGGAATGCTCTGTCGGGGTCCATAGCAGCGCGGGTGAGTCTTCTGGCGGGGCTGACGCGCCTGGCGCTGGACCACAACCGGCTGGACGGCAGCTTGCCAAGGGCGCTCGGCGCGCTCTGGATGCTCACAGACCTGCAGCTGCAGGGGAACGCTTTCCAGGGCGGGCTCCTTGACCTCGCTACTGCCATCGATCCAACTGCAGGGGATGTTGTTTCCTCGTCTCACATCCCGAGCCTGACCAAAGTGTTCCCTCTGCTGGTCTCCCTGGACGTCAGCAGCAACCAGCTCTCCGGAGACGCGACTCCGCTCTTCAGGGCATGGGAAGGCTACGAGGCATACAGGCTCCCTGAGCCCTTCTTCCCGCGCATGCGCTACCTGAACGCGTCGCACAACAACCTCACTTCAAAATCGAAGCTGAACGTGCAGACAATCGCATTGGTGGTGGACCTCTCCCACAACCAAATCAGCGGATGGTTGGAGAGCAGAGTCACCGTGGCTTGGAGGGAGCATGCGTTGATGGATGTGCTGCGTCTATCGCACAACCAGCTGTCGGGGGGAGTGCCATTCTGGCTGATGAGCGCAGTGGGCGGAGAGCTGGACCTCTCTCACAACCTGCTCTTCGGCACGCTGCCGGCGCTGAATCCCGCAATGACCACTGTCAACCTCTCCCACAACCAGCTCTCTGGATCCCTCCTGCCTGTGGCTGCCTGCTCTCGCTGCACTCACGTGGACCTCTCTTACAACCTCCTCTCCGGTGCCATTCCCCCCCTCCTCGCCTCCTCGTCCTCCCCTCTCATCCACCTCAACCTCAGCAGCAACCTGCTATCAGGCTCACTGCCGCGCTCGCTCACCCTGGCCCCCATGCTCACCCATCTGGACCTCTCACGCAACAAGCTCAAAGGCTCCCTGCCTGCCTTCTGCCAGGGCAAGCAGCGCCTCGCCTCTCTCCTCCTCTCCTCCAACGCTTTCTCCGGCCCCCTCTCCTCCCTCCTCCCCTCCTTCTCCTCCTGCGCCTCTTCCCTCCTCTCCCTCAACATCTCCAGCAACCAGCTCTCTGGCTCACTCCCCTCATCCCTTTCGCGCTTCACCGCTCTGCACTCCTTGCAGACGGCGCGCAACCGCATGAGCGGCAGCATCCCTGCAGGGCTGGCGTCCCTGAAGGCCCTGCAGGAGCTAGACGTGTCGTGGAGCGGGCTGTCAGGCACCATCCCTGCACGCCTGCGTGCTGTTGCCCCCTCCCTGCAAGTGCAACTTGCTGGTAACTCCCTCTCTGGCTCCGTCCCCTCCTCCCTCTCCGACCTGCCCCTCTCCTGCTTCCGACCCGGCAACCCCAAGCTCTGTGGGAATCCCCTGCCAGACTGCAAGAAGAGCTCTACCAAGCCTAGGAAAGGCAGGGTGTAGGAGCCCTAGACTGCTTGCTCTTGTATATTATTATGTCTGTCAGAATACTTAAGAAATGTTGTACACTTACTATTGCGTAATAAAAGGAACTTGCCCGTTTTTCATCATTTAGCATACGAAAACCTCATGAAATGTGTACCTCTGCTCTGCTCAGGCTCGCCTGTGTGGAAGCGTTCCCAACCAGCTACAACCCATATTTGCCACTTTTTCTTTTACAGCCTGCTACTCAATCCTTCATAACGGCACTTATGGTTCAGACTTTTGAAACTAAGCTAACTACGGAAACGGATCTTAAAAAGACGTGGGCCTGAGCACAGTTTGCATGCAGTCCAGCTTGAAATTTAGAAAGAATGGTACTTGGCTGCAATACAAGCTGCTCCATTGTTACATTATGAACTGATGTGGAAACCATTGACTACCGAGAGTTCTCAAACCACCGCTGCATCATTGTCTCTCCATCTGAATTAATGTGCAACAGGGAGGAAGTAGCAAAGAAAGGTTGAGGAAGAGAGAGAGGGAGGGAGGGAGGGGGGGGGGGGGGGGAGAGAGAGAGAGAGAGAGAGAGAGAGAGAGAGAGAGAGAGAGAGAGAGAGAGAGAGAGAGAGAGAGAGAGAGAGAGAGAGAGAGAGAGAGAGAGAGGGAGGGAGGGAGGGAGGGAGAAAGGGAGAGGGAGAGAGAGAGAGAGAGAGAGAGAGAGAGAGAGAGAGAGAGAGAGAGAGAGAGAGAGAGACGGAGAGAGCGAGAGAGAGAGAGAGAGGGAGAGAGAGATAGAGAGGGAGAGAGAGGGAGGGAGGAAGGGAGGGAGGGAGGAGGGGGAAAGTCTCATTGGACAAGTACGGATGCGTTGCACGAGAAAGATCGACGACAGCTAGATAACAAGTCAGGGCCCTTGGTGATGCAAGGTTTCCATAGCCGGCATGACGCTCGACCAGGCATGAGTGAATTTGGTACACATCGCCACGGACAGCGATGATAGGAACGGACTGACAGATGACGCGGCTTCGAACAAGAAGATTTTGCACATACGCGAGCGTGCTCGTTGCAAGCAACATACCAACGCCATTCGCTAAGAAATAGGATGAGCCGTCAGTTGCTGAAATTGTCACCGCCGTGTTCTGCTACTCTTCTCATCTGAAGCACCCAACGCTGCTTAGCCAAGCTGTGGTCCGCTTCAATACGCTCTGAATAAATGCAGTACAAGTCACTGGCTCACCCACCTCGTCACACTACCTATATAGGCCTAAACCCTGCTCGGAAGTCAACTGCTAGATAGCGACGCGTTCGCGCAGAAATAATCGAACTGTCACTTTACGCGCGGCAGTAAAGAACCTCACCAAGATGCTCCTCTAACCCTCCTCTCCTCCTACCTCACGTTTACGCCTGAGCGGAAGCCTCCGACTGAAGAGGCGGAAGGTCCGACGACGGTTGCCCAGCGAGGCGAGGCGATCGGATGTCCACGATAATGAATTTCTTCGACTTGGAGACCGGCGCGCACTTGGCAAGAGTCACGAAGTCACCCACGCGGCACTGGTTCTCCGGGTCGTGCGCCTGGTACCGCTTCACAGAGGCGATCCGCTTCTTGTACAGCTTATGCGGGTAAATGCGCTTCACCTCGACCGCGGCCGTCTTGTCGTTCGCGGTCGACACGACGGTCCCTTGGATTTTACGCACGGCCACGACGCGGACGACGGGGCTGGCGCTAACGGCTGCGGGCGTGGAGCCGGCAACAGCCGACGACTGCTGAATGCGCTCCCCCGAAAGGAAGGAGGAGGCAGGCGCGAGCCTGACGGAGGACGCGAAGGAGGACGCGAGAGAGGCCGCCATGATGGGACGACGGGAGCGGAGGGGATGAGACTGCGAAGTAGGGTTCGAGGGTGAAATGAGAGGTTTGGAGATGCAAGCCCTGCGCTGGCAGGGAGAGAAAGGAAAGCGAAGGGGAAGATGGGTGGGGGAGAGGTGTGAAGCGGCCAGGGGGTGGTAGGGGGGTGGACAGGCCCGCGGAGCAACACAGATGGGTCAGCCGGGGGAAAACGATAGCGGGGGGGTAAAGTGGGGGAAAGGGTAGGTTTGCGCAGGCTGTTTGATGTGGGGGGTAGCAGTGAGTGAGGTTCGGTGCTGGAGGGCTGGGAAATGGGGAATGTGGAGGTTGTGAGCTCCCAGACCGGAATCATCTTGACGAGTTCGGTTTTCGGTTCACGAGCTGCCCCTTCCAATTACTGTACGAGGTTGTTATGCAGTACCCTTTTCGTCGCTGGCGACGTACTCCAGGCAAGCTTTGATTTCTTTCCTCTCACACACTCTAGGCAAACTTTTGATACGAACTCCAGCCAAACTTTTCCGAATCCGAGTTCACTAACCCCCCCTTGCAAACCAGTCCCGACCTCAGAGCATGTCTCAGATGTCTGAGTTCACGTGGGTCCGGCTCGGACCTGACGGACCAGCTCAAGAACCAGCGCGTGAACCAGGGCGGACCGGGACCAGAATGCGGGGCTTGTAACCCCGTTATACCGTTCGAATGGCACTAAAACGGTGCCAATTATTTGGCCCTCCAGACCAGTCCGCGCCTGATCCGTAAACAGTAAGTGGTGAAACATTTATTTTTTGCGAAATTTCTTGTTTTGTAAGTTTCGCGTGAGATTTTTGTGCAGACGAATATAATGGGTAACTAAATTTCAAATTCGTTGCTACTGCTGCATCTCGCAACTGTGCAGCCCGAAGCGCGACGCATTATGCAGACCAGTCCGTGTCTGGTCCAACGCTGGTCCGCCAAGTGGGTCGGACCAGAACCCGGACCAGGCGTTTAGATTCTGGTCGCGGACCAGATCCAGCGGACCCTTCACATGAGACACGTCCTCAGTTCACGCGAGAATGGAAGCTGGGTTTGGAATCCCAAGGAAAGTAGCAATGCCTGTGTCAGCGTGGCTCCATTCAACGCCGACTGCTCGCTCCTGCGACGTGGCGAGGAAATGGATAAGAGGGTGCGAGGAAGTTTTGATCGTCTGTCGCAATCGCTCGTAAAGCGGTCTGTTACAAAGTTAGGAAGCTGGGCTCTACTGAAATGCATTGCTCGACAAGGTAGTCAAGATTGATTAGTTATCTTATGTTGCCAGGAAAACATCACATTTCCTTACTCCATCCAACATCGCGACAATCATTACCCCCTTCATCACTCTTGACAAAACCCATCCGTTACCATTGTGCAATACAAACCTAAGCAAACTCATTGGCAGCCGGAGGCTTCAGTATTTTCCAGCCCTCACATAAATGTCTAACGCATTACCGTGATTTAAATATTCAGTGTTCACTCATGACTTCCCTCACATTCCCTTCTATTGCGTTATGCAATCCTAGCTCTATTGCAAGCCTCACAAACTGCCAAAAGCATGCATGGTCATAATATGAAAGGAAAATTTCAGTCTCGGGCTAAAAGTACGGCAATCAGGTTCAAGTGCCTACTATGTTTCGTGCGTTCACCATTGGCATGAGAATTACCTCCACAACTAGTGCCTCTGTTAGCTTCTTGGGCAGTTAGATAGGCACGCAAGGTAGTCATGGAGTTTGACGCAATAATTCATTTTGCATTCTCTTGCAAACTTCCTTTATGAGCATTATCCAGAAGGCTTGACGTAGAAGGCCGTGAGAAGGATTTAAAGCGTCTTAAAAAAAAAAAAAGACCCGCACCACGCATGTAAATATTGTCGAAGTGGTATGAATATCCAGTTCATGGAAGAGAAAGAGCCGATTCCAGTAACTTGGTCGTTTGTTGTCCACTCAGAACATATTTAAAAACGAAGGCTCGTCGAGCACGGACCCACGAAGCCATATCCATGAAATTCGTTTATTCTTCTGCTTCATCTACCTTCGGAAGAGGGTAAAAGACAGTGCTCGACGGCACAGAGCCCACCTGCGGATGTTATTCAGTGTAAGCAATGACATAGATCGCAAAGTAAAGATCAATATCAGAAATCAACGATAAAAACCTGTGGGATTGCTTGCATTGGCCGGTCAAACTTCTTCATCGTCTCCATGCCAGTCCGTTGCTGCTTGAAGGTCGAGGAAACCTCATGGTCAATGGAAGGGTTGAGAAGCGAGAATTTTCTTCTTCTTGAACCTGCAATGCTGCATGAGCTACTTGCTTCTCCTGAATGCGTTTCGGAGCTCCATGAAGAAGATATGTTGCACAAAAGGCTTGCTGTTGGTGTCTCCAGGCTCGCAACAGAGCCTGTTGAAGCGATGCTGCTCTCAGATAGGCAGCATTTGCACCTAATTTCCGTGGTCCTGCTGTTTCTTCGGCTTCCGTCGTCTCGTTTCTTCGTCATCTTTGCAGAAACAGCGCTTGGTTGAGTGGCGAATGCCAGGATTGATCGATTTTATGGCATTCCAAGCCGCTCGTGGCATCAAGTATTCGCTGCAACAATGTGCAGCGATGCCAAGCTTCGGTACACTAAGTACACTTGAATTTGATGTATTAGAAGTCTTATATTGATAAAGACTTCGACGATTCCAGACCCAACCTGATTTTCGCAGTATACAGTGTAATGCAATTCCACCTACTGAACAAAAGAATAAAAACATTTTGGGGAAAGACGTTTTGGGGCATCAATATTCACTTGCCGAATGCTCTTCAGGGAACAATAATCAGGACTGTGCTGTACCAAAAGCAAATGACTTGGTGAATCGAAGCCTTCGAAATTCATCACCGTATATGATACTCCTATGAAGACTATTGTTGCCTCTTGTCCAGCCGAGCATCCCACTCTCTCTCCTCCAACTCCTGTTCTGCCACATCTTTTTGTGTAGAGTAGATCACTCGCTCCTCTCCCAAAACAGTTCGTTCTGCCTTCTGCCGTGCACTAGCCAGCTGTCAAGAGGGAAGCGGGTGATGCAAATGTGAAGTCGAAATGTTGGAAATGTAACCAGTGAATACCCGAAAGGGCCAGAACAAGCAACCATGACTTCCCATTTCACGCACGCAAACCAAAAAAAAAAAAAAAAAAAAAAAAAAAACCATCGGGACAGGTTCAAAGGAGACTGAGGTGGTATGGTGGCGGCTTTGGAATGGAACTAACCTTCTTCCGGAGGTGGGGTGAGGGATGGGAGAGAATGTGAGCGCTCTCTCTTCTCCTCTGGTTGCGAGTCTCAATAGCTGAGTTGGTGGAGCTGAGGAATGCCCAGCGGCACAAGGGAATGACAAAGAATGCCACAGAATATGCCTGGACAGAGAGAGGTGAGGGCGGGACGGGGCACACAATAGTTGGGTGCGGGGGAAAAAAGAGGTGGGAAGGAAGGGACGGGTGAAAAGGGGGAAGCACACAATGGGGGAAGGAAGAGGCAAGAGTAGACCAGGTTGGCCGAGTTGAAAGGAGGATAGGGCAACATTGAGGGAAATACTCAAACCAAGACTCTTGAGGGTTGAGGCAGAAGACTATTTCACTGATCACCTGCAGTGCAGGCATGAGGCGCTGTATTGTGGCAACTAGGGGAAGCCCTGCCTTCCGAATAACGGCTGGGTTCCTGGAAGAGTGGTTTTAGTCAGGAAGGGGAACAGGAGTGGAGCGGAATAGAGATTAGAAATGGCAGAAGGGCAGGTTCAGTGGATGCACAAGGCGAGGCAGGGGAAGGAACATGCATGGGATGGAGGGATGGAGGAAAAGAGGGAATTGAATCGCATGAGAGAACATGCATAACAGAACATGAACAACCCTCATACCTTTCCTATTTGGCCCAGCCCCCTCCCAATCCCTTCGTTACCTCCACCCGATTCAGCTTACCTCAACGTGTCCTGTTTCTCAACCGAATCCCAGCCCCATGCACATGCTGCTACAGACCTCCATGCAGCCACCATCCCAGAACAGGTTCGTTGTTCAAGCAGGAAGAGAAAAACCTGAGCACTCACCTGAGCACCTGAGCATTCGGCTGAGCAAAGAGACGAGCACGTGAGCATGCACCTGAGCATGGAGGAGAGTATTAGAACGCCGACCACATTGATGATTCCCAGCCCCACTGCCAACACTCGCTTCGTGGGGGGAGCGTCACTAGAGCCGAGGAAAAAGGGGGAGAGTGAGAGGACGTACACAGGCATGAATGGGTTACTGGAGGCCCCAATTGCATCAACACAAATTAATTTTACAGGGCGTGGGTTCTGATGTGTGGAAAGATTACTTGAGGAACCATTCACCACATCGGATCTCACACACTGCTCTAAGAGAATGAGTTTTACCTACGAGTGCAACTGGTGTCACACCGACAAAGGCCACCTCCGGAGCTAAATGGTCACCTGACTGACCAGCAAAGCTCACCTGACGGACCAACAAAGGTCACCTGACGGACCAACAAAGCTCACCTGAAGGACCAGGCGTTTTCAACGAAGATAGGAGCGGGCGCACGAGAGTTGGAGTAGGAGGGAGTGCGGGTGTCGTGCTGCTCTGCTGTGCGCTGGAGCAGCGGAAAGGCATAGAATATGTGGCCCTGGTGGGAAGACGGGGACAGGGCGGCCGGAGGAGGAGAGGAGGTGTGAGGAAAGAGACGTAGGGGTGGAAGGTGAACTACGAAGTATACAGAGTGGTGCGCTGCAGGGCCTTGCAAAGTTGAAGGAAGAATGAGCCAGTGGAAGGCAGTGGAAGGCAGTGGAAGGCGGTGGAAGGCAGTGGAAGGCAGTGGAAGGCAGTGGAAGGCGGTGGAAGGCGGTGGAAGGCAGTGGAAGGTAGTGGAAGGCAGTGAAAGGCAGTGGAAGGCAATGAAACGACGACAGGTGGAGAGGAGGGAGTGGCAGAGCAGAACAGCAAGGCCCACCTGGTCGTCGACAGAGGGCGTGCCTTGGAATCGCTGTAGCACCGGCAGCATGTAGGCCTCGTTTGACTGTGGTAGGGGTGTAGTGTAGGCAGCATGGTGAAAGGAGGAGAGAGCAGGTTGAAAGGAGGGTTGCGATGGTCAATGGGATGGAGATTGGAAGGAAGGACACCAAGGAAGGACAAACACAGGAACGGAGAGGCGGAGGCAGGCAGGGGTGTGACGGGAGCAGTGGTGCCACTAAGCTGAGTGACATGATCTTCACACATGCAGCACGCCCCGTCATGTCTAGACCGATAACCCCATGCATTCCTCATGTGATGACTGACCACCACGTCCTTGGGAGGATAGGTCTGTTTAGGTGAAAGCTTTTGCGGTTTTCACACCTTCACACCGGCACGTTGAGCAATCCACGAGCATGAGAGCGTGAGAGCATGCGCATATCAGGTCCGGTAGTCGGAGTCTATTTCTGAGGCGTTCTAAGAATATACTCGAGCAATGCATGAGCATGAGAGCATGAGCATACCAGGTCCTCTGGTAGGTCAAGGTACGGTGCAATCTCCTGCGCTGCCACCACCCCGCCCCTGCTGCTGATCACCTCTCCTATCTGCCCTCCACGCCCGCCCACATGCGCCAGCCGGGTGACGGGAGGGGCAGACACGAAAGGGCAAGCAGAGTGGTTGACGCAGGGGGGGCGGACAGGGGGTGGGAGACAGGGAGGGCGGAGACAGTGGGGAGGTGTTGGGGAGGGGGGGAAAAGAGAGATATACACGAGGCACAGACACCTTGAGGCGGCAGAGGGGCAGCAGGCAGAAGAGACAGGTGGTATTGCGATTGATGCACAATTAATGGGGTGTGGCATGGCATAGAACAGGAGACGCGTACCATGCAGGTGAACATGTATTGCACAAGTAATCGTGCAGCAAGAGGCGTGGGGGATGGGACATGGGGCATTGAGCATAGGGCATGGGGCATTGCGCCGCATGGCGCATGGCACATGCATGGCACATGGGGCAATCGGAGAGAGCATGCGGCAAGTGGGAGGAGCAAGGCAAGGCACGCACCAGTCTCCATCTGAGCTGCTCCCTGCCATCGTTGGGGTCTCCATCGCCGAACACAAAGGAGAACACCTGCCCGCGCAGCAGAGAGAGGAGAGAGCATTAGAGATTCGATAGTGCGGGGTATGATGGGGTAAGAGGGGAGAAGACGAAAACTGATACTTGCTGAATTTGAACATAGAACAAAAACAACACCAGACAATGAGGGGTTTGATGGTAGGCGTGAAAGATTGAGAAAGGCGGTAAGTGAGAGAGTGGGAGCGATGAATTGAGTGAGGGAGTGAGTGAATCCGAGCAACAACAACAAAGAGAGTGTATGTGTGTGCATGACCACTAAAGCCTTTAGTCCTACTACCATGTGATGCCCCTCATTTCCCTCCCTCCCACCAACCACCCTCCTCCCTTAGCCTCTCCCATTACTCCTCCTTCTCCGCCTTTCCCCCCATCTTTCCTCGTTCCCCCCACGGTGGCCATGGATGGCACGCACGGATTCAAGGAAGCTCATCTCCCGCTGCTGCAACTCGCTGCGCACGCGGCGGTGGTACCCAGGGTCCCAGTACCTGGTGCAACGGGGGGGAAGGGGGACGGGGACGGGGACGGGGACGAGGACGGGGACGGGGACGGGGACGGGGACGGGGACGGGGACGGGGACGGGGACGGGGACAGGGACGGGGACGGGGACGGGGACGGGGACGGGGACGGGGACGGGGACGGGGACGGGGATGGGGGAAGGGGGAAGGGGTCGGGGAGGGTGGGGTGAAAGGAAAGGTTCAGGGAAAAGGGTCACGGGGACGTGGCAAGGAATGGCGCAGGATGCAGGGGACGAAGTAAGGTCCAGTGAACAGGAATGGAATGGATGGTGACATGCCGCAACGCAACGGGCCCGCCTAGCAAACCATTCATTCCACGGGTCCACGGTAGAAAGGGAAACAGTGCTTGCTGGCCTGGCCGATGCTCTGATATGGCCACCACAGGATCACCTGAAGTGGTCTAACCTGATCTGATCTGATCTGATCTGATCTGATCTGATCTGATCTGATCTGATCTGATCTGCCTGCCACCAGCTTGCATCGCAAGGCGATGGCATGTCCTAGGAGTGACCCCTCATGCGTCCCCTTGTCAGCTGCGCGATTCATGACAACCCTCAACAACCAGACTAAAACATCAACTTATCACACACGAACTCTCAACAACCAACTGTGCCTTGCTCCGCGGAGGGGCCTGCTTGCCTGCAGCAACATGGCTCAGGCGAAACAGACGGACTGGACTGAACTGTACGCAGCACGCTTGCTTGGGTTCCAAGGCGGAAAGTAAGGCACTGACAATTGTGAAAGCTGCGGCATTGGGCTCGCGCGGTACATTGCTCAGAGAGAGCAGGGCACGGTTTACAAGTTACAACTGGATGGAAGGTAAGAAGACGCCATAGTTTCAGGTAGAGCAAGAGCCAGGGTTCTCCAGCAAGGACCTTGGAGGCACACGCATGCTGCAGGCCACGTATCAAGAGCAGTCCGCAGCACAGCAGCAGTCTATGTGGCACGGCACACGCATGGCATGCCCGCACACATATACACACATATATGACGGCACGGCACGCGTAGATGGCACACGCATGCACGCATGTCAGCACGCGTGGATGGCACACGCATGCACGCATGTCAGCAGGCGCGACCCACCAGAGTAGATCCGCAATGTTGAAAAAGAAGGTTGGGCCCCGGTAACGGTGGTAGTGGCCTCTCCCCCTCCCCCTCCTCTCATCGCTATCCCTGTGCTCATGGTGGGCGGAGGGGACGGGGGTGGGGGGGAGAGAAGGGGAAAACAAAAATGGGAAAAAAGAAAAGCATGAAGAGGAAAGCTAAGGCGGGTATAGGCGACACAAGTAGGGAATGGAGGAAAGGGAGGCGATGAGGAGAAAGACGCCACAGCACAGCTCCATAAGTACAGGGCAAGCACGAACATGCAGCAAGTGACATGCACCTTGTGGCACGGGGCATGTGGCATGCGACATGTGACATGTGGCATACCCCTGTGCGGAGGTCATGAGGACGAAGATGGATGTGTAGACGACCACCACTGATGCCACCAGGGCCGTGCCGAACGACACTCGCATCACATACCCTGCTGCTGCCTGCTCTCACACCCACACGCATGCACGCACACAAACACACACACACACACACACACACACACGCGCGCGCGCGCGCGCGCGCACAAACACACACAACCACACAACCACACACACGTGCAGCGCACGAACCCACACACAAAGAAGGTTTCGGTAGATACACGGTTGATTCAGGGCGACACGACAGGACGGGCACTGGCGATGGGCAGCGGTCGGCAGAGAGGTGATGACGTGGCCGAGAGGGGTGGGAGCGAGCGAGGACGCACAAGTCACCGCGTCAAGTGGACGACTAGTGAGTGCATGGACGGTCCCCCTTCTCTCTCACAGCTGCCTATCAGGCGAGCATACTTGGTCTGCGCCTCACCTTGGCCTGCGCCGCCATGGGCGCGAGGCGCATGCGCAGCGAGCGCTGCGCGATGAGCGCGCGCAGGTTGCGAGGCAGCACGTACAGCACGTCGCCCTCGTCCGATACCTGGGCGCGCGGGGGCGGGTGGATCGGCGGAAGAAGGGGAAGGGGGGGGGGGGTAGGAGGATGGGCTGCGACGGGGGTAGGGGACTCGAGGTACATAGGATGCCGGTTTGGGTGTTTGTTTTGCTTGTGTGTTTGCATCTTCCATTGTACCACCCCTTAAGTAATGCAAGGACCATTCGAGAGAGAGAGAGAGAGAGAGAGAGAGAGAGAGAGAGAGAGAGAGAGAGAGAGAGAGAGAGAGAGAGAGAGAGTAGGAGGAATGGAGGAAACCAGATATCAACGAGAACTCCGAGCTTAAACTGCCTCGTATCCGACTCTCAAATCCGCCCTTGAAGGATCCGGCACACCTTGAAGACAGCAACCACCCATCCCCCCGCTCTTCCAACCCCCCCTCTTTTCACTCACCTCTAGGAACCCTTCCCCATCCGCCGCAAAAGCCTTTAGCGCCTTTTCCGCGTCACCTACTTTCAATCCGCTGCGCGCCGCCACGTCACCCACAGTCACCCGCCCGTACCTATCCCTTCTGCCTCCGCCGCCTTGATTTCCCCCTGCCGCCCGCCCGGGTTCCGCCACGAGAGCCTCTACCGCGAAGAGCGCCCTGTCGCGCACGTCCGCGGGGAGAGAGTCCGACTCCGCGGACGATGGGCGCGCGACGCTTAACGACTGCAGGGGGTCGCGAAGACCGCCAAAAGTCCCGCTTCCGCTGCTTCCGCTGCTGCGGCTCTCTTCACCCCATCCCCCCGCTTGCCATGCATCGTCTTGCATCCCACCTCTTGCGCGGAACCCCCCCCGGTAAGGTGAACTCCCTGCGCCCTCGGTTGCGCCTGCCCCCGGCTGGCGGAATCTTCCGCGCGCCCGCTTTTTCAACCTGCTGTGGTGGTTCTCTGTGGCGGAAATTACCAGCTCCATCCCCCCTCCCCCCTTCCCTTCCCCTTCCCCTCGCTCCCGTGATTTCAAGCCGACGAAAGTCCGCCAGGAGACGCGGTTCGAGTGTGCAGATCTAGACTTAGATTCGAACGGTGAGGACGATCGACGGACGCATGTAACGAGCGGCGAGCGCGGAGAGGAGAGGAGGTGAGGGGATCCGGCCTTATTCGAGAGACAAGTGACGAACAAAGCCTTAACGTTCCGCGAATCACGGCGAGGGGTGGCGATGGCACTACTAGAGTCGTGCCGCACGGCGCCAACGGTAAAGCTACTTGACGCCATGGCTTCAGGTCCAATCGTAAGCGCAGCGTATAGCGGGTCACACCCAATCTCACGAACCTATTATCCACGTGCGACACGGAAGACGCAAACCACAGACGTTTACGAGGACCCCTTAAGGCGTCTCAATCAGAACACACGCGGACTGACCGCGACCGTGCGGGCCCAGAGGAAAGTATCAGACGGCTCTGGGGAAATTTGCCAGGCGAACGAGATTCGTTTGACCAGCAACAGGCTAAAGGGACACCGGATGGCAAGCGTGCACGTTAAGGGGGGACTGATCAAGTAAGCTCGCCCAGCACGTGCACTGATCTTTTCCACTCAAGACTCGAGCATTTGACGTGACGCGCCGCGAGGTACCTCAGATGCTCTGTGTGATACAACTTAAGTTCGAGTGGCTAAAATACTGCCCACATTTTTTCCCGCAACACTGTTGAGCAGGCTGATTCGCGAAGCTTGAGGAGCTGCTGGTAACCGTTCGTATAAGTGACACAAGGTGGTGCGGTTCCCAAAAGCGTTATGCTGGCGAAATATCAAGCAACCATAACTTCGTCTTCGTTTGAGCAGCTCTCAAAAATTGGTAAAATATCTGGCCTATTTAGCCCTACACTTCAGGAACACCTTACACATACTGTAATACATACACAAACTTTAGCCTCTAACTAAATGCTATTGCATCAAGCCATCTTAGCTCTTCACACATATAGATACAGGCGATTGTTAGCAAACAGCCCTGCAAAAAAGACAGACAAACCAGAATGTCTACCCATTCAGCGCGAACGCAATTGCTATCACATGACTGGCTCTCCCTCGCAAGTCTTCAGTTGCTTACAACTCAACACTTAACGTGTGAGAGCTGAGCAGTGTATGCCTCTAGCTATGATGGGGGGAGTGTCAGAACATACACAGCCGCCCCATTTGTGGAGCAGTAGGGGGCGGTAGTTTCTTATGTGACAGCATGAGGGGAAGAACTATGCCAATGGCTAAGCAGAAGGAAGAGCCAAGGGAGAGGTGGGTGGGAGAAGTTCAGGCGAGCTAGGGCATGGGCTGCTGTTGAAGCTTTTGCACTGGGCATGCATCCTCGTGCATTCCGTTCGTGGGAGTGGCAAGGGGAAGCAGGAGGTAATCACAGGGATGGGGTGGGACGAACCAGAGACAGGTCAGGGAGGGACTGAGGTAGAGTACTGAGAGAGCGAGGGCCGAAGTAAGGGTGGAAGGACGAAGAAGCAGCTGGAATTGGGGGAGGGTTAAAGCGGAGGAGGGAGCAGAGCAGGTGCTGTTGGGACTGTAGAGAGGCATAAGCTGGAATGAGGGGAGAGAAGAGAAGAGAAGAGGGGGGGAGGAAGCCCTCAGATGGGAACGCAGAGGGGCATGCCCCGGAAGAGGTTGTTGGGACGGCAGATCCATCCGCGGTTGAGCATGGGCACGAGCGTGGCGTTGCGCTTGAAATTGTTGAGGATGAGTGACCCGCACGTGTCACCCAGCTGCACCGTGTACTTGATGTTGCGGATCGCGCGCGACCGCACTGAGCCGCACGCCACCGCGCCGAGAGGCACCCCCGCCACACACACCTGCAGAGAAGGGAGCGGCAGTGGGGAGAGGAGGGCACGGAAAAGAGGAAGGGGGAGAGAGGGGGGAGAGAGGGAGGAGGAGGAGGAAAGGAGGAAATATTAGAGAAGGAAGAGAGAAAATAAGAATGAGAGAAAGAATGGGAAATCTAGATACTCCGTCCGTGGTCTGGAGAAACACCTCTGGGTTTGACGACACAAGGAAGCACAGCACACACCAAACGACCACCATTGCAACCCCCCTCCCTTCCAGCACATATCTAACGCCCCATCGCAACCCCTCCTCTCCCTCCTCTGCTTTCCCCAACTCCAACACCCCGACCCAGCACGTAACCCCACACACGCACCCCGGCACGCACGCACCTCTTGCTGCATGAGCGGGTTGAGGTTGTCGCAGAGCAGACCCGGGTTGAGGCGGTAGAGCGTGAGCCAGGAGATGGACGCAGCAGCGATGATGCTGGCACACGTGTCGCCCGCTGCAATGCCGTGGTACTCTGTGCACAGCTGGTAGTTGCTCGCGCCATCCACGTTCACTGCTCGCTCCAGACACACCTGCGCGGACCGCGGTGTCAGGGAGAAGGGAGGGGAAGAGAGTGGAGAGAGAGAGTGGGGGAAGAGAGGGGAGGGAGAGAGTGGGGGAAGAGAGTGGAGGGAGAGAGTGGGGGAAGAGAGGGGAGGGAGAGAGTGGGGGAAGAGAGTGGAGGGAGAGAGTGGGGGAAGAGAGGGGAGGGAGAGAGTGGGGGAAGAGAGTGGAGGGAGAGAGTGGGGGAAGAGAGGGGAGGGAGAGAGTGGGGGAAGAGAGTGGGGGAAGAGAGTGGAGGGAGAGAGTGGGGGAAGAGAGGGGAGGGAGAGAAGGAAGGGATGCGTCGGGCAAGGAAGGAGTGAGGAGGGGAAAGAGTGGGGGAGACGAAGTGAGGGTTTACGGGAAATGGTTGCTTGGTTTCACGTGAGTGAGGTTTTGGGATGCTGTGTTCATGCGTGCTCCAGCCCACTGCAGGGAGGACACCACCATGGACTGACAAAGGGAGACATAGAGACCCAGAGACGGACATAGACTGGCACAGGGACAGACGACTTGCCACACAAACGTACGTACTGGCACAGAAGCACACAGGCATGGCATGCACAAGGCACGCAGGGGCGAGGCGAGGGGCGCACCTGCTGTCCAGGAATGAGCTGAGCGCAGTTGAGGCCTGGGTTGAGGTCTGTGAGGTTGACTCCGAACTTGGCCTCCAGAGCGGTGCAGTCCGTTGCTAGGCTGTCCGCCTGCCGTGGTGCACATGGGGGGTGGCGGAGTGGGAAAGCAGGGAGGAGCGGGGGAACGGAAAGCGGGTGAAGAGAAAAAGGGAGGGAGGGCAGGAAAGAGCACGGAGAAGTGTGGAGGCGGGAGAAGAGGGGGCAAGGGGGGCGGTAGGGAAAAGTGGGGGGAAAGAGTGGAGTGGAGCTGTGTGGGACTGGCGGAAGAGATGCAAGGGATGGCATACGTGCAGCCTATACATGCAAGCGGGAAAGGACAAAAAGAAGGAAGAGTGGGGAGAAGAGGGGGCAAGGGGGGCGGTAGGGAAAAGTGGGGGGAAAGAGTGGAGTGGAGCTGTGTGGGACTGGCGGAAGAGATGCAAGGGATGGCATACGTGCAGCCTATACATGCAAGCGGGAAAGGACAAAAAGAAGGAAGAGGTGGAGAGATGGAGGAAGCTTGACAACAAACAGGGTGAGGAGGAGGAGGAGGAGGAGGAGGAGGAGGAGGAGGAGGAGGAGGAGGAGGAGGAGGAGGAGGAGGAGGAGGAGGAGGAGGAGGAGGAGGAGGAGGAGGAGGAGGAGGAGGAGGAGGAGGAGGAGGAGGAGGAGGAGGAGGAGGAGGAGGACAGGAGACGTACTGCCGAGATGGGGTAATGTGTGATGCAGACGAGCGTGGGGTTAGGAGCAGAGACGTTGAGGAGGATGCCTGGCTGCAGATTGGTACAGTCCACGCCCTGTGGGATCAATGGGATCACCGGTACATGAACGAGAGGGCGCAGACGAGCAATGGGGCAGGCGGTAAAAGTGGAAGTGAAGGGAGAGGTGAGCGGACATGACAAGCGCATCAGAAAGAGGCAGAGAGGGCATCACATGTGAACAAGGTAGTGCGGAGAGAGGGGAAGGGAGTGACGGAGGATCGAGGTGTGGAGTGCGGTGCAGCAACGAGAAGAGGAAAGGAGGGAGTGTCATGAGTGACAAGGTTTGAATGGAATTAGCAGCTGATGACCGCATAAGCACCAAGGCGCAGAAGACACACAAGTACTCTTTCCCCTTCCCCTTCCATCCATCCATCCATCCATCCATCCATCCATCCATCCATCCATCCATCCATCCACCCGCCCCAACCATTCATTCATCCACCCACGCGCACCCTTCCACTCTTTCACTCTCCTACCCCACACTCGCGCCCCTCCCCTGCTCTCCGTCCCAGCGCACCTCGTTCTGGTCGAGGAAGTCGGAGTGGGTGAGGCCGAACATGGAGTAGATGGCGTAGCACGAGTCGCCCGCCTGCGTCACGTACGTCGTCACAGGGCCCGTTGCCCCTGCCAGCCAGCCACACACCGCCACCACACCAGGCGTGAAGGACAGAGGGGGGGAAGGAAGGGGAGGGGGACGGGAGGAGACCAGGGGAGGGAGAGGGAGAGGGAGAGGGGGAGGGAGAGGGGGTGGAGAGGGTGAGAAGAAGGGTGATGGAAAGAGGGTGAGCCGGGTCTAGAGGACAGCAGGCTCAGCCTCAGGCCAGCGTGTTGAGAAGAGAAGAGAAGAGTGAGTGAGCACGGGGGAGACGAGAAGGGGAGAGAGGAAAAGAGAAGGGGAGAGAGGAGAAGAGAAGGGGAGAGAGGAAAAGAGAAGGGGAGAGAGGAGAAGAGAAGGGGAGAGAGGAAAAGAGAAGGGGAGAGAGAAGAGAAGGGGAGAGAGGAGAAGAGAAGGGGAGAGAGGAAAAGAGAAGGGGAGAGAGGAAAAGAGAAGGGGAGAGAGGAGAAGAGAAGGGGAGAGAGGAGCAGAGGAGAGAGGAGCAGAGGAGAGAGGAGCAGAGGAGAGAGGAGCAGAGGAGAGAGGAGCAGAGGCGGGCTTACTGGGGATGCAGGTGGTGGCTCCGGAGCTGTACTGGCTGAGGACAAAGTCAGTGGGGCACACACAGGTGTACGTGCCATCGCCCACGTTCATGCATGTGCCCTTGCCACACGGGTTCATCTTGAACACGCCACACACGTCCTCTGATGCCAACACGCAGGGGGGGAAAAGGAGGGGGGGGAAACGGAGGGGAGAAGGAGAAGCGGGGAAAGGGAGGGACGGGAGTGGGGGAGCAGGGAGGATGGAGGGGTGAGAAGGAGACAAAGAGAAATGGGTAGAATGACACGGTACACATTCCCTCCCTTGGTCTTTAACACCCAGAATGTGTGTGTGCATGCGCGTGCACACACACACCACGCACGCACGCACACACACGCATGCACACACATGCACACGCACGCACGCACACGCATGCACACGCACGCACGCACACGCACACACGCATGCACACACATGCACACGCACGCACGCACACGCATGCACACGCACGCACGCACACGCACACACGCATGCACACACATGCACACGCACGCACGCACACGCACGCATGCACACGCACGCACGCACACGCACGCATGCACACGCACGCACACGCACGCACGCGCACGCATACAGAGCCCAGCACCAGAATCAGTCCACCACATCAACCCAAAGTACGCACCGAGCACGCATGCCTGGCTGCCGTCCTTGTTGTTCACCACAGTAAGCCCATTCGCGCACACACACTGGTACCCGCCATACGTCGGCAGCGGCTCTGGCGGCTTGCACGGGTCAATCTGCTCGAAATACGGAGCCACGCCCGCCCCCGGGCCCCGCGGCGGCGGCGGTGACTTGGATCTCGGCGGGGACTTCCTGACAGAGCCTGTTGAGCCCCCGCTCCCGCCCGCGCTGGTTCCCCCAACCAGGGAAGACGAACCCCCCCCTCCGCCGCTGCTACCACCGCCACTGCCAGTGTTCCCTGTGTTGCCGGTATTGCCGCTGCTTCCGGTTTTCCCGTTGCTTGCGGTGTTGCCTGAATTTCCTGAGCTGCCTTGGGTGTTTGTGTTGCTCTGAGACCCTGAGCTCCCCTGACTGTTCGTATTGCCTTCACTCTTTGTATTTCCCTGGGACCCTGTATTCCCCTGAACGTTGGTATTCCCTTCATTGCTTGTATTGCCCTGAACGTCTGTCCCTTGGGTGTTCGTGTTCCCCTGAGACCCTGTATTACCCTGAACGTTTGTATTCCCTTCAGTTTTTGTGTTGCCCTGAGTACCTGTATTCCCCTGACTGTTTGTGTTTCCATTGCTGTCAGAACCCCCACCGCCCGCACTCCCCGGTGTACTCCCAGCACCCCTCGGTCCTACAAAGCCCCCAGTGCTGCCAGTGCTACCAGTGCTGTCACTGCTAGTGCTGCCTGCACTAGCAATGCTCTCACTGACGCCAAAGCCGGAGGTTTCACTGTTGTTATCACCGACTGTGCTGCCTGTGCTGCCCGTGCTGCCCGTGCTGCCCGTACTGCTCGTGCTACCAGAACTCTTAGAGCTGCCCGTGACGTCCGCACCAGTCGCTTTATCCCCATTCCCAGGATTCCCGGCGCTGTCAGTGTTGACAGTGCTGCCACCGGTGTCAGTGTTACCCTTGGTATCCGAGCCTTTTCCGCTTCCTGTGCTGCTCGTGGTGCCACTGCTGTCGGTGGCGCTGCCAGTGCTGTCAGTAACGCTGCCACTAGAAACAGTGCTGCCGATGCTGACAGTGCCACCAGTGCCGCCGCTGGTGTCCGTGTTACCCTTGGTATCCGAGCCCTTTCCGCTACCCGTGCCGCTCGTGCTGCCACTGCTGTCGGTGGCGCTGCCACCAGAAACAGTGCTGCCGGTGCTGCCCAGATTACCCGTATTACCACTGTCTCCCCCGCCTGTAGAACTGACTTCTCCTGTCGAGCCTGTGCCGCTGCTGCTGCCACTGCTGCCGGCACTCTCACTGTTCCCAGTGCTGCCAGTACTCTTCGAATCACCACCGCTGCTAGTACCCGCACTGCTACTGCTGCCACTACTAACGGTGCTGCCAGCGCTTTCCGTTGCTCCTGTGTTGCCAGCACTACCACTGCTGCCACCGCTTGCAGTGCTGCCACTGCCGCCGATGCTCTGAGTGTTCCCACTGCTGCCACTGCTGCCGGTGCTACCTGCACTGTCAGTCACACTCCCGCTACTGCTTGTACTTCCCGTGCTGCTATTGGCAGTCGCCGTACTGCCGCTGCTGCCCACCGTCCCATCAGTGCGAGTGCTACCAACGGCGCCACTGCTTCCTTTGCCGTCAGTGCTTCCCGTGCTGCCTGTGCTTCCACCACTGCTGCTGCTCCCTGTGCTATCCGTACTTACCGCTCCAGAGCTGCTGGTGCCACTGGTGCTAGTATCGCCGCTGGTGCTAGTGCTGCCGCTGGTGCTAGTGCTGCCGCTGGTGCTGCTGGTGCCAGTGCTGCCGGCGCCAGTGCTGCCGCCGGTGCCTGTACTGCTCCCGGTCGTCCCAGTGCTTCCCGTGCTTCCAGTCGTGCCAGTCGTCTGCGTGCTCCCAGCCACCGGGCCCGTAACCGTGCTCGTGCTTCCTGTAACGCTCCCCGTCGTGGTCACACCAGTGCTCCCGCCACTCCCATTCCCATTCCCGTTTCCATTCCCATTCCCATTCCCACTCACCACAACCGTTTCCAATCCATCTGACTTGGAACCCAAAAGCCCCGCTCCTACAGTCGTCGACGGCCCCCTCCCGTTATTGGACCCAGAGCCACCGTTGCCGTTCCTTAGCCCTTGCCCTCCCCCTCCTGATCCTGCTCCTGCTGCTGCTCCTGCGCCCACCCCTCTTCCTCCACCTGCAGCCGCGGTAGAGATTCTCCCTGCGCCTCCTCCGCCCGGCTTAGCCCCGCTGCCCGCCTTGCTCATCCACTGGCGCAGCCGCGTGCGCGCAAACTCCACGTTGTTCCGCGCAGTCACCTGCCGCGCGGAGCGAGGCCGCGGCGATGTCGAGTAGGAGGAATAGGGAGCGACGGATGCGAGGCCCTGGTCGTCGTTCTCGTCCACTCCCTCGTCTCCTGCCGTACTGGCTACAGAGAACATAGTCGCAGCAGCAGCAGTGGAAGCCGTGCCAGCCGTACCAGCAGTGCCGGTGCTCCCAGTTGTGCCCGTGCTGCCCGTGCCACCAGTGCTGCCTGTGCTGCCTGTGCTGCCCGTGCTGGTGTTCCGGTCCGCCAGCATCTCGCACGTGCCTCCGCCGCAGCTAGCGATGCACGAGCTTGCACGCGTCGTTGCTGCAGGGCGCATTGGGGCAGGCGGTAGGGAAGGCACGGGAAGAAAGCGGGAGAAGAGTCGAGATCGGGAAGGGGGAGTGGGATGCGGAAGGCTCAAGAGCGCGCACGCGAAGGACATGGGAAACAGAAAAGAATCCCACAATCCTGTCACCATCCTCTCACAACACCTTCCATTCACCCTCCCTTTCCAACCCCCTTCCCCGCCCTCCCTGTACCCCGCGTGCCTCCTTGGCCCAGCAAGCACTCACGGTCAATGACAGGATACAGGCCGAGCTGGTACGTCATGCCGCACATGCCGCCGTATTTGAAGCTCATGCCGATGCGCATGTACCCGCCCTCGCCCCACGACACGCCCCAGCTGTTGCGGATGAGGAAGTAATTATCTGGTGCGGAGGGGCCGCTGTAGTGGTACCCCACGACGAGCACCACGTGGTCTAGCTCGGGGTTGTCCGGGTCGAAGCACTCGTCGTCACTGTATATCCCGCCCTGCGGAGGGATACGGGAGGAAGAGAAGCGGGGAGGCGGGGAGGGAGGAGGGGGGAGGTGGCTCGGAAACGTATGTGGAGATTTGAGAGAGAGAGAAAGAGAGGAGGGAGAGGGAGAGAGAGAGTGAGAGAGGGAGAAAGAAAGAGAGAGAGGGCAAGAGAGAGAGAGAGAGAGAGAGAGAGAGAGAGAGAGAGAGAGAGAGAGAGAGAGAGAGAGAGAAAGCACGAGTCACGAACCCCTCCAGGGTTCAAAGCAAGCCCGGAACCTCCTCGCACACACACCTCATAATCAACAAAGGTAGGGTGCGAGGCCCGGATGGTGACGATCACGGGCTGCGTCTGCACCACGAGCATGAGCCCCAGCGCGCCCGGCAGCGGCACCTGCTCGTACAGCGTGATGCGCACCGTCTCGCCGCGCTGCACGCAGGGGTTCGCGCGGAAAGGTGGGCGCGGTGGGGGAAGCGGGGGAAAGGGGAGCGGGGAAGAGGAGGGGGGGGAACGGGAGGGGCGGGCTTGAGTGTGGAATGGGGAAACAGGGACGAAGGGAGGAGTTTGCGCGGAGAAGGGAAACAGGGAAGCAGTCGGCGCAGATGCAGCAGGGAAACGCCCACCCGCGCAGTTCACCCGGCACGACCCCACGCCGCAAGCACCGCCGAACCCCAGAGACCCAGAGCCCAAGAGGCTCAGCGCACCCCCGCATCCCCCGCATAAGCGCGCCGGATCGGATCAAACGACGAAGCTCCGGCACGGACGCCCGCGGGGAGCGCGCGAGCGCACACAGGGACGCACGCACCACGATGGAGCTAGCAAGGCACGTGCCCTCCATGGCGCTATACGAGTACTCCGCGTTCGTCCCCAGTCGGCTCTGCGCGATGTACTGCAGCGCGTCCTCGGGATACCCGCCCCAGCAGCTGCCGGCCGTGCAGTCCAGAAGCTGCTGCACCGACAGCGTCGTGCGCGCCGGCAGCGCGTTCGTGAACGCGTAGTACGCGCCCTCCACGGCGCCCGCCACGGCGAACGCCCAGCACGTGCTGCAAAGGCCCTGGTCCGGCGGATCCGCGTACTGCGACGCGACGCCGAAGGAGCCTACTACGTCCCACACGGGCGCGCCGGTGGTGGGGTCGAAGTTGAGGTTGGTCGTGAGGTAGCGCGACACGGGGTTGAACTGCGCGCGCGAGTTGAGCGTCATGCGCCGGAGGGAGTTCAGCCCCAGAGTCTTGTTACCTGCAGGGAGAGGAGCGGGAAGGGGAGGACGAGGGGAGGGGGAGGGGGAGGGGGTGGGGGAGGGGAAAATGGAGGGAGAGCGGGTGGAACGATCAGGGTTCAGCGCGCGCATGAGGGGAGGTCATAGGCGCGTGAGGAGGGGAGGCGCGCGCCCGCGGAGATGAGCGCGCGGGAGGAGTAGAAGTGCGGGCGAATATGCGCGAGGGGGCGGAGAAGCGCACCTGGGAGGACGCGAATGGGAGGCCGTTTATTGTTCTGCTTGCCGGGCTTGCGCCATCCGCCGAACCACCGCTTGAAAAAATCCGCCAGGCTTAGCTGCCGCCGCACCGGCAGACATCCTGCTAGGTCCCAGGGGAAAACAGGAAAGGAGGCGCGGAAACCGGGGACGGTGGGTCGAAAGGTAGGTGAGAACGAAAGTGAAGAGGAGGGAGAAGCGACGAGTAGCGGTGTGGAGGAAAGCGGAGTGCTGCAAGGTGGAAGCGAGGTGGGAACAGTACGCAATGTCTTCCTCCCCTACTCCGTCCAGCGTTCCTGTGGCCTCAGGATTGCTGACCCTTGCTCCCCGCTTTCCCCCGTTCCCCACTTTCCCGTCCCCTGGCCCCCACTGACCTTCTCCGTAGCACGGAACCCGCGATGCTTGTCGAGACGCGTGTCCTGTGAATGGAAGGAAGTACATACAGGAGGGAGAAAAGCTGGCAGGTTAAAGACGGTTGGAGCCGAATGGCGGGAGGAGATTAACGGCGGGAGGAACCGAAAGGAGGGAGGAGATTAACGAAGGGAGGAGACGAAAGGCGGGAGGAGGTTAACCACGGGAGGAGACGAAAGGCGGGAGGAGATTAAAGACGGGAGGGCACAATATGCGGGAGGATACAAAAGACGCGATGAGACGAAAGGCGGGAGGATACTAAAAAAAGGACGGGTGGAAACAAAAGGATGGACCTGACAGAGGCAACAAAGTCATCAGGAGATCTAAGCTCCGGAAGCGGAGGTAGTTACGCAGAATAGATTACCCTCCCAAAGCTGAGAAACGGACATGTATACAGCTTTATAGGACATGTCTACAGCTTTATAGGACATGTCTACCAACTTATTAAAAAAAGGCAATCTAGCCTTGAAAGGAGCTTCAAGGCTCTGTAGTTGGAAGAGCTGCTTAGGCAAGAGGCAATCGACAAGCAAGAAAGGGCGCGATAGGAAGACGAGGCCCTTGGATGGGAGGCGGGCGCGCAGGACAGCAAGGCCAAGGAGGAAACCCTAAACACAGAGAAAACGGAGGTGCGAAGGGCAAGTTGAAGGGAAACCCTAAACGTATATGTAACCGAGAAGAAGAAGGTGCCCACCGTATTGACTAATCGTTGGAATGCCTCGCGCGAAAATGGTTTGGCAGAAGAAGAGAACGGCTATAATCAACAATGACAGAACCAGGCCTCGTACTCTCGCGCCTGCTCTAAGCCTCCCCATTGTGACGGCAGGTGTGCATAATCGTCGCATAGTGCGAGTGTTGAAGCGCGTACTAGAACGGTCTGAAAGAACCAGTGGTCTCTATAGTCTCGGCCTTAAACGAACCCTCCGAAGAAAGACGGGAATTGCGACGAGCCAGTTTCGCTAGGGTGATCTTATGCTGTCCGTGTGGTAGAAGTTACCGCCAAGCAGACTGTCTCGTAGAGCGGAGACTGTGTGAACGGCTGTGGGTTCGGCACTAGAAACACGTTCAGCTAGTATCGGAAGGCCAAGACGACAAGGGAAATATATTAACGAGCGGAATAGGCCAACGGGCGCAGTAAGTCTATTCTTTCTTGGCACGCCGACTGCGCCATCCTGGCAATGGAACCCAACTTTTAAAAATAACTACGGATGACGCCACGGCGCGGCAATAAATTATTCCCTGTTCGTTGCGTAAGACTGCCGAAAGGTAAATGTACAACGGCTCCAAAGCACCAGGGACAAGCCACTAAGTGCACCTAGAATAAGCTTTGAACATCGCATGAAACAGTACGGATAACATCCACTAAAGCCATTCACCGCCAGCTGTGTGGAAGGAAGCTATGTGCATCAGAAGCACCACTGTGCTAACAAACTAGTGAAGAGGGGGTGGGACAGCAGGAGTGGGAGGATGCGCGGGAGAGGTGGCTGGGGTGTGCCCTTTTCCCCCTTCACTTCCCCCCCCCCCCCCACCCACTCAAGATCCTCTGCCCAGAGCCCACGAAGTGATGCCATTCACAGCCCTACCGTTCTCCCTAAAGCACTGTTAACCACCACCACCACCATCCATTCCCAATTTCCCAGACTTGCCCAGGAAGGAAAGGGAGAGCTCTCCGCTCGCACTGCTCCGCGTCCACTCACAACAGCTCTGGCCATCGCAGCGCAGGCGGTAGTTTTTGTTGTGCGTCAGCACGGCAGGTGTTTGGTGGTGGAAGAATTTCTCTCGAGTCAGTCAGGCGATGGCAAATGTGGTGGTGGTTTTGAAAAAAGAGTTCCTGCTGCTGACTTCCTTGTGCTGTGGTGGTGGTTTTGTTATGCTGCTGCTGGAATTCCGGACTGGACTCCAGTGTCGATGTTCCGTGGAAAATATGGTGACAGAGGAAATGCTGGAAATTTACGGGCACCTTTGGTTTTGTGACAGCCCACAAATATTGTGAACGAACTCAGGTACACCTTTGTATTTAGATGCACATGTATCAGTTGACAGGTGTTGCTACTGAAGCTTGCTGGTACAAGGACACAATCACGCTTATGAACTTCCATACGAGATTCATGGGGTCATCAGAAAATCGAAACGTATTTTCTCACACTTTTGGATGCTTGACCTGGAATGTTCGGGAAATTTAGAACCATGGCCGATCCGACCCGACCCAATTTCCGAACCATGTTTTTCCCCAATTTCCCGATCAACGGGCTCAAAGGCTCATGCACAGACAACTAATTCACGCCATTCAGAGGTAGGTATGAAATTACGGGTGGTGTGCGCTGTTGTTGATCAGTGAAAACTACACTTCTATCCGGCACAGTCTGTTGTTCGGTCTTGTCATGGGCACTGTTAAAACGTCGCGGAGTTGACGCTAAGTGCGGTTCTAGATTCTGTTATGGGAACGCGAACAAAGAACAGTACAGTCGCTGGTTGGTAGATGAGTTCGGTTTTCGTCTCACCCACACCTTGCCAAGTGCCTTCGATGGGGTTCCTAGGTTTTGCAAAGAATGTCTGGTGTGTTTCTCAGGCGTATGTCTCAACCCAACAGGGTCCGACGGTGGTCAACGGAGCGTCGACCACCGTCGACCTGACCGACGGGCAGGAAAAAACTGTACCTATAGCTTTGTAATTTAAAGCTCATCCGGGCGGGGTCGCTTGTCTGCTGAGCTATACTGAGCCGTACCTATAGCCCTGTAATTTAAGTGATCCCGGGGGACTGGCTGGGCGTTCACAATTTGGCAAACTGGAGGCTTTTCTAACGCGCATTTCGTAAATCGTTCCAGAAGATAGCATGGTATATCTCAACGCCCCGACTACATCCGGGTGCAAAAACGACGCGGCTCGGGAAAGGGATCCGCCACCCTGCGTCATCCTGTCCGGCTAACTGAGTGCACGTCCTGGGCGAGGAGCGTCACCCTGCGTCACCCGGCAATCCCGATGAAAAATACCCCGATAGCACCTCTCAACGGACCCTCCGTACGAGGTCGACACGTCGACCACGCCGGTCGCGGCCAGCGTGCCACGACGTCCACCTACCCATCGGCGCGGACTGCGACGTGAGGCCCACCGCGACTTCTGGCCGACCACTGTGCTGGCACGCAGAGCCACACGTCGCCCATCCGAAACACAGCATTCCACGCGGCGAACATCGATCGGCAAACGTCTGTCCACGCGGCGATCAAGCCTTCGCCGGCCTGCTGGCGAGAACGTCCCCGCGGGATACCATCGTCGGCCGACGCGATGAGCACTGCTGCGTCACGCCGACGTGTAAGCACGGTTCACCGTGACGGGAACACCGGACAGTCGGCTGCGAAAAAGACATGAGTGCCCCGTGCCACGTCGACCATTGCGCCGCCGTGCCGTTCTGCCTTGCATGCAGAGTTGGAGACCTGCCCACGGATCGCCCGCCAACACCTGTCCGCCCGAACCGCGACTGTGCCTCTCTATGCTATGACCCCCTGACGGCCAAGTGTCCATGGCATTTCGACACTTGTTTGTTGCGTTGCATTCATTTCCATTCTGGTGAGCCACATTTCCCTTACTCATTTTCACGCTTCTCGGTGACCGACCGACCACGCGTGGTGCAGGGTCGACGACGAGCCACGCCGGTGTAGAGTGCGTTTAGGTCGGCAAGCTTTACGGGCTTCCGACTTAGGATCATTCCGACTAGGACGACTAACTAGGTCGACAACAACCGAAAGTCGCCGACCTCTTTCTTCAAACCCACAACCAGTATTGTCATCGCCGGTGATCCCCCGTGCGGCCTCGAATGGTCAGGGACCAGTCTAACAACATCCCGCCGGACAACACCCCGCCGACCATTGTGCCGCCGACCACGGCCACTCCAAACATCACCCAGCAGAACACCAATCCGCCGCCCTTACTTCCCGAAATTCCCGAACTGACCGACATTGCCGCGGAGTTGACGATCGCCGAGAACGTTGAGAGGGCCGAAAGACGGGCGGCCTTTAGGGCCACGGTGCGAAGGCAATACACGACAGCGATTGTGCAGCATCGACTTTGGTGGGCTGAGCACGTACCGCCGCGAGATTGCGGCGACAAGTAGAGGCCGATGGGAACAACTCTACCCGCCGAGATGGCTGGCGTCGCGTCGCCGGCGGGGAGCAGCGCGATTCCCGACCTGAATGAGCCTTTCATGGAGGAAGATGTACACACCGCTAGGGCAAATATTCCCGCCGACATGGTGGTCGACGTAGATGCCGCTAGGGCAAAAATTCCCGCCGACCCGACCATCCCCCTACCGCCAGGGACGAAAGGGGCTCCCGAACCCGAGCCGGACCGGTACTCGCCGCGTTCGGACACGGAGCAGCCGCCGCCAATTGGACCATTTCCAGAAAACGACTACATGTATCTGACCGTAGAGGACTTGTTGGCAGCCGACGAGAAAGATGACGCCTTCCTGCAAAACATTCCGCGCGACGATTTTGCGGAAGCCGCCTTCGACATCAACAAAGAGCTCGCCAAGAAGAACAGATTGCTGAGGATGATATGGGGTTTCCGGCATCTGGACACGCTGGAGGCGAGAACGACCCGGATTCAATACCTGCGGGCGCTGCTCGACTTCAGGAGATGGTGCTGCGCGAACCTTCCAAGACAGCAAACCGCCAGAGTCAAGGGGGACGGCGTGCTGGAACACGAGGACGAGATAGGGAGGTACATCGACGAAGACATGGGTGATCAGTGGCACACCGCCAAGGGCGACCTACAATGGATGCACGGTCCCCGCGTCAACGCCACGCGGATCAGGGCGTACATTCTGTCAATCGCGAGGCAGGAAGGCATTGCAAAGGCCGAGGAGCTCGAGGAGCTGAATCCCGACGTCCGTGTCCAACCCCTGAAGCCGACAACCGTTTCGATGCTGCTCATCCGCATCAAAGCGCTCCAGACAGCCTGCAAGGTCGAGGGGACGCTCTTCGGGGTGAAGGAGCTCCACATCATTGTCAAACATTAGATATGTTCTGCTTGTGTAGGCTACAGTGGGTTAGCCTATAGGGGGTACACAATTCTAGGGTTTCCTACTTGTACTCATTTCACTGCTAGTTCATCCATTCCTGTTCGCTTATTCTCACATGGTATAGAGCGGGTCCTTCTACGGACCGTTTTTTCTTGGGCCCACCGAAGCGCCCCCCGAGGCGCGATCTTTTTTTTAGGGACCCCTCGGGTCGCCATTTCCCCTGCGGCCCCGCCGCCTTCACTGACGCGGCCCCGCCGCCCTCTCTGTCGCGGCCCCGCCGCCTGCTCTCACGCGGCCCCGCCCCGGCTCCTTCGCGGCCCCGCCGCCTGCTCTCGCGCGGCCCCGCCCCGGCTTCTACGCGGCCCCGCCCCGGCTTTCATGCGGCCCCGCCGACGGCTTTGTCGCGGCCCCGCCCAGGCCCTTACGCGGCTCCGCCGCCTGCTCTCACGCGGCCCCGCCCCGGCTCCTTCGCGGCCCCGCCACCTGCTCTCGCGCGGCCCCGCCCCGGCTTCTACGCGGCCCCGCCCCGGCTTTCACGCGGCCCCGCCGACGGCTCTGTCGCGGCCCCGCCCAGGCCCTTACGCGGCCCCGCCGCCTGCCCCCGTCGCGGCCCGGTCACCTCCTGACGGCCCCGCCGTCCCTTCGTGACGGCCCCGCCGTCCCCTCCTGACGGCTCCTGCCGTCCCCTTCTACCGGCCCCGCAACTGCACCTGCTGGCCCCGCCGCTGCACCTACCGGCCGCCACCACCCACCCCCCCTTTTCCCGTCGCCTGTCGAGGCGACCTGAGGGGGCCGCTTGCTGAGAGGCCAGCAGAGGGGTGGCAGGTGTGTGGCCTCCCCTGCTTCTCCTCCTCCTTCATCTCCCACTGCAGCAGCCGAGCCGCCCCACCGCCGAGCCGCCCTGCACCCGAGCCGCCCAGCAGCCGAGCCGCCCTGCCGCCGAGCCGCCGGGTCGCTGAGTTGCTGAGCTGCAGTTGCTGCCGAGCCGCCCTGCCGCCGAGCCGCCGAGTCACCGAGCTGCTGAGCTGCAGTTGCTGCCGAGCCGCCTTGCCGCCGAGCCGCCCGAGTCGCCCGAGCCGCCGAGCCGCCGAGCTGCCGAGCCGCTGAGTCGCCGAGCCTACTCTTCCCACCACTGGTGAGCTCTTGCCCTGCTAGCACGCTGCGAGTCGCCTGCTTGCCTGCCTGCCTGCCTTTTGGCTTGCCTGGCTGCCTGCCTCCCTGCTGCTAGTCCTGCTCCTGCTTCTACTTGCGGAGCCAAATGCAGCCCCAGCGACGCCGGCGTGAGTCCCTCACGCCCCAGCAGCTGCGTGAGTGGTACGCTGGTTGGGGCTGTAGGGGTGGCGACGCTACTCCTACTTCCACTCCTGCTGCTTCTACTCGTGGTGGCGGCCAGATGCAGCTCCCGCGACCCTCTCGCGTGTCTCTCACGCCTCGCCAGCTTCGTGAGTGGTACGCTCAGAGTGGAGGGTCTCTCAGTGCTGTTCGCTGCTCTTACGTGATTCGCACTGGTACTCGGACTGGTCAGCCTTGTGGGACACGTAGTCATACACCGTCCAGCTGCTTCGCCCGTCTGAGCGACGCCTGGCGTACCGTGTTTGGCGACGAGGCTGAGCTTCCCGACTGGGTGGAGTTGCTTAGGCAGAGGGTAGATATATATGCTCTTGACTATGATGCTATTCTCACTGCCATGTATGCATTGCCTACTAGTGCTGACCGTGCCGGTCACCTGTGCGTCCCGCCTGACCCAGGTATAGGACCTGCTGCTCTAGCTACTGGTGAGGCTGCTGCTCTGGGTGCTAGTGAGTCTCCTGCTCCAGGTACAGGTGCGGCTGCTGCTCTAGGTGCTAGTGAGTCTGCTTCCTCAGGTGCGGGTGAGGCTGCGCTCTCAGGTACCGCGTTGGCTTCGGCCTCCCTCACCTTTACACTTGACTCTGGGGCTTCTCGCTCCTTCTTTCGGGACCGCACCACACTCACGCCGCTTGGTCGGCCGGTTGCAGTCTCCCTGGCTGACCCCTCTGGGGGTCCTGTCCTCGCTCACTTCTCCACTGTCCTCCCGTGTCCGGCTGCCCCCTCGGGCACCCTGTCTGGACTGTACCTCCCCTCGTTCTCGACGAACTTGGTGAGTGGTGCAGACCTACAGGATGCGGGGGTTCACCAGTTCACTCCTGCGAGTCAGCGGGTGACCCACTGCACGGACGCACGCACAGGCCGGCACCTGGCCACGTTCTCGCGTCGGCCGGGGTCGAGCCTCTACACCCTGACCACTGAGTCTCCTCCTGTCCCCGCGTCCGGTCAGGTAGCAGCGTCGGGTCAGGTGTTTGCTGCTGCGTCCAGGTCTGGTCCTGAGTCTGCCCCCTGTTCGTGTCGCCTCCTGTCTCACGAGACTCTTCTGTGGCACCACCGTCTAGGCCACCCCTCCTTGCCCCGTCTTCGGGGCATGGCTTCCCGTGTCCTTGTCTCTGGTCTTCCCCAGTCTCTCCCTCCC
The DNA here is from genome assembly GCA_948144175.1 of Closterium sp. NIES-65. Classification (NCBI taxonomy): domain Eukaryota; kingdom Viridiplantae; phylum Streptophyta; class Zygnematophyceae; order Desmidiales; family Closteriaceae; genus Closterium; species Closterium sp. NIES-65. The sequence continues at coordinate 4,419,681 of CANXME010001697.1, read as the reverse complement.
CTTCCTTCGGGACCAGGACCTTCCTGTGTCCCCTGTGTCGAGGGGCGCCTCAGGGCTGCTCCTCACTCCTCCCAGTTTCCCCCGACAGAGGCTCCTCTGCAGACGCTTCACATGGATGTGTGGGGCCCGGCCCCCGTCCGTGGGCAGGGTCACGAGCGCTACTTCCTGTTGGTGGTTGACGACTACTCGCGTTACACCTCAGTCTTCCCCTTGCGCAGCAAGGGTGCTGTCACTGAGGTGCTGATCGACTGGATCCGCGAGGCTCGTCTCCAGCTCAGGAGGAGCTTCGGCTCGGACTTTCCTGTTCTGCGTCTGCACTCTGACCGAGGTGGGGAGTTCTCCTCTCGCCTTCTGCGAGACTACTGTCGTGCACAGGGGATCCGCCAGACCTTTACGCTTCCGGACTCTCCACAGCAAAATGGGATTGCTGAGCGCCGCATTGGCATGGTCATGGATGTCGCTCGTACGTCCATGATGCATGCGGCTGCCCCCCATTTTCTGTGGCCGTTTGCGGTTCGGTACGCGGCGCATCAGCTCAACCTTCACCCCAGGGTCTCTCGGCCCGCGATGTCCCCAGTGTTACTGTGGACGGGGAAGGTTGGCGATGCGTCTGCGTTCCGTGTCTGGGGATCTCGGGCGTTTGTCCGCGACTTGTCTGCGGACAAGCTGTCCCCCCGTGCTGCTCCCTGTGTCTTCCTTGGCTTCCCCCCTGACGCTCCAGGGTGGCAGTTCTACCACCCCTCCTCTCGTCGTGTTCTGTCCTCCCAGGACGTCACGTTCGACGAGTCAGTCCCCTTCTACCGCCTCTTCCCCTACCGTACTCCTTCCCTTCCCCCCCCACCGGACTTCCTGGTACCAGTTCCCCCCCCGGTAGACCCCCTCCCCCCTCAGGTTCCTGCCCCTTCAAGTGTGTCCCAGGTAGACACGGTCGAGCCAGTCGAGGTTGCTGCTGAGTCTGGTCCTGCTGTGGGTGCTGAGCCTGGGGGTGCTGCTGCTGGGGGTGCTGAGCCTTGGGGTGCTGAGCCTGGGGGTGCGAGGCCGGGGGGTGCTGAGTCTGGGGGTGCTGAGCCGGGGGGTGCTGAGCCGGAGGGTGCTACGTCAGGAGCTGCTGAGCCTGGGGGTGCTGGGCCTGGAGGTGCAGAGCCTGCGCCTGCTGGACCTGGGGGCTCTCCGGTTCTTCCGTCTCGGCGGGAGCCGCTCTCTCCACAGGAGCTGCGCGAGTGGTTTGCTCGCCGCTGGAGGCGTGCTGCTGGAGCTGGAGCTTCTTCGCCTGCTGAGGGTGCTGCCGGTCCCGGAGCTGCTGGGCCTGCGGGTCCTACTGGAGCTGGAGCTACTGAGTCTGGGGGTGCTGAGTCTGGAGCTGCTGAGCCTGGAGGTGCTGAGTCTGGAGCGGCTGTGCCTGGGGGTGCTGAGTCTGGAGCTGCTGAGCCTGGGGTTTCTCCTGCTGCTGCGTCTCGCCGGGAGCCCCTCTCTCCCCAGGAGCTGCGTGAGTGGTTTGCTCGCCGCTGGAGGAGTGCTGCTGGAGCTGGAGCTTCGTCGACCGTCGAGGGTGCTGGTGCTGCCGGTCCCGGAGCTGCTGGGCCTACGGGTCCTACTGGAGCTGGAGCTGCTGAGGGTGTTGGTGCTGAGACTACTGCTGTCTGTCCTGGCGGTGGTTCTGCTGCTGGTGCTGCTGGAGGTCCTGCCGCTGGAGGTGTTGGTGGCGCTGGTGCTGTCGCTGAGGGTGCTGGTGCTGTCCCTGCTGAGTCTGGAGCTGCCACGCGGCCTCGGCCGTACTTCGTTCCGCTCCTACAGCAGGTTCTTGGTCCTTCTCCTTCGGTAGAGTGTCCACAGCCTGTCCAGTCGCAGTCACTGTTGGAGCCTTCCTCTCCTCTGCCTGCTCCCTCTCCTTACACTGGTCCTACTGGAGGTCTTGCTGAGCGTCGTGAGCCTGCGTCTCGTCCCACGTCGCCTGTTCGTGCTACTCGCGCTAGTGGTCGCGGTTCGCGTCAGCGTCCTCCTCCTGTCCCTGGCACGCACCGGATGTCTCTGCGTCCGTCCACTGCTCCTCTGCGTGCCCCTTTGCCTTCTCCTCCTGAGTCCTCTCTTCCTGCGCTTGCCGACCCTGAGTCGGACTCTCTTCGCGCTGCCAGTCCTACTGTCACGCGTCTGCTTGCTACTGTCGTCACTGACCCCTCTTTTGAGTCCACTGCTGCGTCTGCTCTAGTCGCTGAGCTCGTTGACTTTGCTGCTCGCTGTCGTCTCGACTACGCTGCTGGTCTTGTTGCTGAGTCTGCGTCTGTCTGTCCTCCGTCCGTCGGGGGTGAGTGTGCTCTTGGCACGGACGTCCTAGAGGACAGACAGGAGGAGTTACAGTGTCTAGCGGCTGCTTCACCTCATCTCGCGTCTGTACTGCTTGCCCCTGAGGGAGACCCGGATGCACTAGACATCCCGACTCCGCGTTCTTACGCGGAGGCCGTAGAGGGTCCCTACTCCTCTCAGTGGCAGGCAGCTATGGATGCAGAGATGGCTTCCTGGAAGTCCACAGGCACCTACGTTGACGCAGTTCCCCCTCCTGGGGCGAACATCGTCAGTGGCATGTGGATCTTCCGGGTGAAGCGGCCGCCGGGCTCTCCACCTGTCTTCAAGGCGCGGTACGTTGCTCGTGGCTTCAGTCAGCGGCAGGGAGTTGACTACTTTCAGACCTTCTCTCCCACCCCGAAGATGACCACTCTTCGGGTGCTGCTGCACATAGCCGCTCAGCGCGACTACGAGCTTCACTCTCTCGACTTCAGCACTGCGTTCCTGCAGGGTAGCCTGCACGAGGAGATCTGGCTGCGCCGTCCACCTGGCTTCACTGGGATTTTCCCTCCTGGCACCCAGTGGAGCCTCCGACGGCCAGTCTACGGTCTCCGCCAGGCACCGCGTGAGTGGCACGACACACTGAGGACTACGCTGGCGGCACTTGGGTTGGCTCCTTCTACTGCTGACCCGTCGCTGTTTCTGCGCACCGACACTTCACTGCCGCCGTTCTACATCCTCGTGTACGTCGACGACTTGGTCTTTGCCACAGCGGACACTGCTGGACTCGCCTACGTGAAGTCCGAACTGCTGAAGAGACACACGTGCACAGACCTGGGTGAACTGCGCACCTACCTTGGCTTGCAGATCACTCGGGACAGAGCACGCCGCACCATTACCTTGACTCAGTCACACATGGTGCAGCAGGTCCTTCAGCGCTTCGGCTTCACGTACTCCTCGCCTCAGGCCACTCCTCTGCCTACTCGCCACTCACTCTCAGCTCTGCCTTCGGATGAGTCCGTAGAGTCGAGTGGTCCGTATGCAGAGCTTGTTGGCTGCCTCATGTACCTGATGACCTGCACACGACCTGACCTTGCATACCCTCTGAGCATTCTTGCACGCTATGTTGCTCCTGGGAGACACAGACCAGAGCACATGGCTGCAGCGAAGAGGGTATTGCGCTACCTGTGCAGTACGTCGGGCATGGGGCTTGTGCTTGGAGGGCGGAGTCCAGTGGTCCTTACCGGCCACGCGGACGCTTCTTGGGCTGACGACCAGGCTACGCAGCGGTCGTCACAGGGTTACACCTTCAGCCTTGGTTCCGGCTCTGTCTCGTGGCGGTCTACTCGCTCGTCTTCGGTTCTCGGCTCCAGTTGTGAGGCTGAGATCTACGCCGGGGCCATGGCTGCACAGGAGCTTCGCTGGCTCACCTACCTGCTGACTGACCTTGGAGAGCCGCCTCGTTCTCCTCCAGTGCTGTACGTAGACAACAAGGCCATGCTGGCCTTGTGTCGAGAGCAGCGCTTGGAGCACAGAACGAAGCACATTGCTCTCCGCTACTTCCTTGCTCGTGAGCTGCAGCAGCGTGGTCAGTTGCGACTTGCGTACGTGGCCTCTGAGGCCAACACTGCTGATGTGTTCACCAAGGCACTCGCGCCTTGTGACCATCAGCGCTTTTGCACCCAGCTGGGTCTTGTGCCTGTCTTGCCTCACTTGCTCTCCTCTTGACTTCACTTGTACTGTGACATATATATATACCTGCTCTTGCTTGTCTAGTTTTATATATATGTCTGTACTCCTGCATGTGAACTGGCCTCTGGCCCTGCTCTTGTGCTCGGACTGTGTGGTGACTTTGTGATCCACCCTGAGCTTGCTTTGCTTTGCTTGACTGGTCTTGTGACCCCTTGTTCTCCCCCACTTTGCCTATGGGGGTGTGTCAAACATTAGATATGTTCTGCTTGTGTAGGCTACAGTGGGTTAGCCTATAGGGGGTACACAATTCTAGGGTTTCCTACTTGTACTCATTTCACTGCTAGTTCATCCATTCCTGTTCGCTTATTCTCACAATCATGTACGACATCTCCAAGGTCCGCTCGGAGATGCGCGCGATGGTCAGAGAGAAGTGGCACAGGGACGACAGGTAAGTCGGCAAGTCGTCCTGCGCGGTTCACGCCTGTTTCCCGGTTCGCCAGCTAACCCAGTCCTCGTGGAAACTGATGTGCAGGGATTGCGTCGATCGGCACCGCGGAACGCTCGGCGACACGTACACCACCGACCAGATCCGCCACCTCATGTTCAAGGTCTTGCCGACCTGGGCAGCTCGGGCGTACGGACCCAAGGCGGCCACCCCCTCCCAGACATTGTGGAAGTTTCTGCTGATGAAGACGATGACCCTCTTGGGTCACCACACCCTTCTCCGCGGAGGCAGTCTCCGAGCGATCGAGCTCCCCGACCTGTTTTTGTACAGAATGGGGAGCGCGTCGCCCGAGCACTCCACGCGACGGCCGGTTGTCATGGTCGTCGCGTCACGAAACTCCAAGACGAACAAGGATGCTCGTCTGCATCACAGCTACGCGGCGAGACACCTGGAGCAAGAGATGTGCGCCGTCGGTCACACACTGTTGTGGCTGCACTTCGTGTACGACCAGCTGAGCCGCTCGCCCACCTCTCGATGTGTGCCGCCCCTCGACTTCACAACTCCGTACAACTGGTATCACAAGCACCTCTTTCATGCTCGGAACGACAAGGCACAAAAAGAGCTGCCGGCTTCATCTTATTCTCGGATCACGATAGAGATGTGGCAGACGAACAAGATCTTCATCACGCGCAACACCCACGCCGCCCGGGCGGGTGGGGCACAGGAGCTGGCCGACGACGGCGTTCCGCGATCTGACATCGCCGACTTGGGCCACTGGGCGCTCGACAAGCTCGCGAAGAGCTACATCACGACCATCCCGAAGGCGGCGGTGTTGAGAAAGGCCGGCTACACGGGCAAGCGCGGCGACTACCACCTCGGCCGGAGCATGGTGAAGCCCGACGACAAGGTGGTGGCCCTCATCGCCCAGCACATCTTTCCGTGGGCAGAAGCGGAACTGGCCAAGGTGAGCATTTCGGACGGCAAAAACGCCGACAACCCTCCGACCATTTCCACGACGACATTCTACCGACGGCTGATTGTGTTTGTGTTTGTGTTCGACTCGCAGGCGGTAAGGTGCGCATCCGCGAGAGAGCCCAACACGGCCGGGGTGCACTTCCTGCAATCGCTCATCGAGTTCGGCCGCCGAATCGTTGCCGAGGATCTTGCGTGCATGCTGATGCGCGAACCGTGGCACCCGTACGTCCAGAGTTCCAAGCTCTGCCGCGACCCCGACTTCCAGAAATGGGCCAAGGACGTCAACCGGGTGGACCTCGAAACCATCGCGACGCGCAGTACTCCGAGCGAGAACCCCCAAGAGGTACGGCGTGCGCGTTCCGGCGACATGTAAAACAAGTCGTCCTGCCACATTGCCTCACCTTTTGCCGACCATCCCCCTTGGATCGGAGGAATTCAGCGCGCGAGTCGACGCCGAATATCACGTCGACCAGCTCACCATGATGCTGCACCGCCAGAGGGAGGATGCCGCGATCGAGAAGCTTGAAATGCAGAAGAAGTTGGAGGAGAAGGACGCGGAGATCGCGAAGTTGATGCAGGCTCTCAAGCTGGCCGAGGCACGGCCGACGCCGACTGCGCCGGCACCGTCAAGGCCGATGACCGCCGCCGAGAAGGCAGCGTCCGTCAAGATCGAGAAGGAACAGAACGATGACCTGACGTACGAGGTCAACGTCGTGCATCCCTGGCGCACATCCAAGACGGTCGAGGCTGCATGGCGCTGGTGGAACAACCCGTCCAACTTCGACTCGCGTCCGTTGCGCGAACGTTACGACGAGCACAGATTCCTCGTCAGACACACGCGCATGATCTGCACGGTCGAAAAGGGCGACAAACCCGCCGCGTCGGCGAAGTCGGCGAAGAGCTCTCGTCCCACGACCGAGGTGGGTGAGACGGGGAAAAACGATGCGCTGCAGCACTGCGCTCGCCGGATGAGGCGGATCATGGAAGCGGTGCACGACTTGCGGCGGAGCGACGACGCCGCTGACACTGCCGCCGTCATCAAGCTACTCGACCACCTGGGGCGAACGGGGCTTTCCACTTTCAGCGACGCGCTCTTGGTCCTCCGTGCAACCCCGCCCATCAAGGTCCCCACCACAGCCGACGGAAATTCGGGCGGCATCAAGGGTCTGGACAAGCCGCTGGCGAGGAAGCTCGCCGTTGCGTGGGGCGTGGTCACGGCGGGCTACATGGACGCTGACTGGGGAAAGAGGCTCTTCGGCGACTTGTGAGATGAGCAGGCCAATAAGGCCGTCTTGGAGGCCGAGGCGACGGCGGGAGCCATCGGCGCAGGGAAGCGCAAGAGGGCGGGCTGAGGATACTGCGTCTGGGTCCGACTTGTGCTGCTGGCTGGGCGTGGTGTGACTGAGGGTGGGTTGAGGGCGGGCCGAGGGCGGGCTGAGGGCAGGCTGAGAGTGGGCTGGGGGTGTGCTGAGCGTGTCCGACCTGTTCTAGTGATCCTATATGGTTTTCTTTTACTGCCAACGTTGTTTCGACTTGTAAATTAGTAGAAGTTTGTCTCTTGTTCATGCATCAAACCGACTCCACACCACAAAACCTACTTCACAACGTTTCTGAAAAACTACCGACGAACAAGTTCAGCATCCCTAAGCCGGAGAGGCACAACAAAACAACAAAACAGCACCCGAAACCGGACACGTCGACCATGTCACGAGCGGTCGGGCCAGCGTTTGTAGGTCTTCGTCAGAAAGCCTGCAACGTTTGTGTGAAATGAATGAACAGGAATGAATTGACTAAGTCAGAGTTGGGTACAAATACAACCCTAGCAAACTGTACCCCATATGTGCTACCCCACTATAGCCTACAAACATGCATCAGCTATAATAATCTGACACACCCCCATAGGCAAAGTGGGGGAGAACAAGGGGTCACAAGACCAGTCAAGCAAAGCAAAGCAAGCTCAGGGTGGATCACAAAGTCACCACACAGTCCGAGCACAAGAGCAAGGCCAGAGGCCAGTTCACATGCAGGAGTACAGACATATATATAAAACTAGACAAGCAAGAGCAGGTATATATATGTCAAAGTACAAGTAAAGTCAAGAAGAGAGCAAGTGAGGCAAGACAGGTACAAGACCCAGCTGGGTACAAAAGCGCTGATGGTCGCAAGGCGCAAGTGCCTTGGTGAACACATCAGCAGTGTTGGCCTCAGAGGCCACGTAAGCAAGTCGCAACTGACCACGCTGCTGCAGCTCACGAGCAAGGAAGTAGCGGAGAGCAATGTGCTTCGTTCTGTGCTCCAAGCGCTGCTCTCGACACAAGGCCAACATGGCCTTGTTGTCTACGTACAGCACTGGAGGAGAACGAGGCAGCTCTCCAAGGTCAGTCAGCAGGTAGGTGAGCCAGCGAAGCTCCTGTGCAGCCATGGCCCCGGCGTAGATCTCAGCCTCACAACTGGAGCCGAGAACCGAAGACGAGCGAGTAGACCGCCACGAGACAGAGCCGGAACCAAGGCTGAAGGTGTAACCCTGTGACGACCGCTGCGTAGCCTGGTCGTCAGCCCAAGAAGCGTCTGCGTGCCCAGTAAGGACCACTGGACTCCGCCCTCCAAGCACTAGCCCCATGCCCGACGTACTGCACAGGTAGCGCAATACCCTCTTCGCTGCAGCCATGTGCTCTGGTCGGTGTCTCCCAGGAGCAACATAGCGTGCAAGGATGCTCAGAGGGTATGCAAGGTCAGGTCGTGTGCAGGTCATCAGGTACATGAGGCAGCCAACAAGCTCTGCATACGGACCACTCGACTCTACGGACTCATCCGAAGGCAGAGCTGAGAGTGAGTGGCGAGTAGGCAGAGGAGTGGCCTGAGGCGAGGAGTACGTGAAGCCGAAGCGCTGAAGGACCTGCTGCACCATGTGTGACTGAGTCAGGGTAATGGTGCGGCGTGCTCTGTCCCGAGTGATCTGCAAGCCAAGGTAGCTGCGCAGTTCACCCAGGTCTGTGCACGTGTGTCTCTTCAGCAGCTCGGACTTCACGTAGGCGAGTCCAGCAGTGTCCGCTGTGGCAAAGACCAAGTCGTCGACGTACACGAGGATGTAGAACGGCGGCAGGGAAGTGTCGGTGCGAAGAAACAGCGACGGGTCAGCAGTAGAAGGAGCAAACCCAAGAGCCGCAAGCGTAGTCCTCAGTGTGTCGTGCCACTCACGCGGTGCCTGGCGGAGACCGTAGACTGGCCGTCGGAGGCTCCACTGGGTGCCAGGAGGGAAAGTCCCAGTGAAGCCAGGCGGACGGCGCAGCCAGATCTCCTCGTGCAGGCTACCCTGCAGGAACGCAGTGCTGAAGTCGAGAGACTGAAGCTCGTAGTCGCGCTGAGCGGCAATGTGCAGCAGCACCCGAAGAGTGGTCATCTTCGGGGTGGGAGAGAAGGTCTGAAAGTAGTCAACTCCCTGCCGCTGACTGAAGCCACGAGCCACGTAACGCGCCTTGAAGACAGGCGGCGAGCCCGGCGGCCGCTTCAACCTGAAGATCCACATGCCACTGACGATGTTCGCCCCAGGAGGGGGAACCGCGTCAACGTAGGTGCCTGTGGACTTCCAGGAAGCCATCTCTGCATCCATAGCTGCCTGCCACTGAGAGGAGTAGGGACCCTCTACGGCCTCCGCGTAAGAACGCGGAGTCGGGATGTCTAGTGCATCCGGGTCTCCCTCAGGGGCTAGCAGTACAGACGCGAGACGAGGTGAAGCAGCGGCTAGACACTGGAACTCCTCCTGCCTGTCCTCTAGGACGTCCGTGCCAAGGGCACACTCACCCCCGACGGACGGAGGACAGGCGGACTCTGACTCAGCGACAAGACGAGCAGCGTAGTCTAGACGACAGCGCGCAGCAAAGTCGACAAGCTCAGTGACAAGGGCAGACGCAGCAGACGACGCGAAGGAAGGGTCAGTGACAGCAGTAGCAAGGAGACGCGTGACAGTAGGACTGGCAGCACGAAGAGAGTCCGACTCCGGGTCGGCAAGAGCAGGAAGAGAGGAAGCAGGAGGAGAAGGCAAAGGGGCACGCAGAGGAGCAGTGGACGGACGCAGTGACATCCGGTGCGTGCCAGGGACAGGAGGAGGACGCTGACGCGACCCGCGACCACTAGCGCGCTCAGTACGAACAGGCGACGCAGGACGAGACGCAGGCTCACGACGCTCAGTAAGGCCTCCAGTCGGACCAGCGTAGGGAGAAGGAGCAGGCAAAGGGGAGGCAGGCTCTAGCTGTGGCTGTGACCGGACAGGCTGCGGACCCTCTAAGGGAGGAGGAGGAGGAGCAAGACCAAGAACCTGCTCCAGGAGCGGAACGAAGTACGGTCGAGACCGCGCGGCGACGCCAGAAACAGCAGGAACAGAACCAGCAGCTCCGGCCGGAGCACCCACTCCAGCAGCACCTCCAGCAAAACCACTAGAAGCTCCAGAACCTCCAGCAGCAGCACCAGGAGCACCGTCAGTCGGACCACCAACCGCAGGCTCAGCGCCAACGTCCTCAGCAGGACCAGCTCCAGGAGAACCCTCAGACCCAGCAGCTCCAGCACCCACAGGACGAGCACCGCCAGGTCGCGTGGCAGCAGCGCCCTCCGCAGCCGAAGAACCACCAGCACCAGCGGCACGCCTCCAGCGCCGGGCAAGCCACTCACGCAGCTCCTGTGGAGAGAGCGGCTCCCGGCGAGACGAAGCACCCCCAGGCACAGCACCTCCAGGCTCGGCACCTCCAGGCTCAGCACCCCCAGGCTCAGCACCCCCAGGCTCAGTACCCCCAGACACAGCACCCCCAGGCACAGCACCCCCAGGCTCAGCACCCCCAGGCACAGCACCCCCAGGCTCAGCACCCCCAGACTCCGCACCCCCAGGCTCAGCACCCCCAGGCTCAGCACCCCTAGACTCCGCACCCCCAGGCTCAGCTCCCGCAGCAGCACCGGAGTCACCAGTGACCTCGACAGGCTCGACAGCGTCTACATGAGACACACCTGAAGGGGCAGGACCCTGAGGGGGGAGGGGGACTACTGGGGGGGGACCTGGTACCAAGAAGAGCGGGGGTGGGGGGAGGGACGGAGTGCGGTAGGGGAAGAGGCGGTAGTAGGGTACCGACTCGTCGAACGTGACGTCCTGGGAGGACAGAACACGTCGAGAGGTGGGGTGGTAAAACTGCCACCCAGGGGCGTCGGGGGGGAACCCGAGGAAGACGCAGGGAGAAGCACGAGGGGACAGCTTGTCCGCAGACAGGTCGCGGACAAACGCCCGAGATCCCCAGACCCGGAACGCCGACGCATCGCCAACCTTCCCCGTCCACAACAGAGCTGGGGAGGTCTCCGGTCGAGAGACCCTGGGGTGGAGGTTGATCTGGTGCGCAGCGTACCTGACCGCAAACGGCCACAGAAAATGGGGAGCAGCCGCATGCATCATGGACGTACGAGCGACGTCCATGACCATGCCAATGCGGCGCTCAGCGATCCCATTCTGCTGTGGTGAGTCCGGAAGCGTGAAGGTCTGACGGATGCCTCGCACACGACAGTAGGCACTCAGGAGGGCAGAGGAGAACTCTCCGCCTCTGTCCGAGTGCAGACGCAAGACAGGGAAGTCAGAGCCAAAGCTTCTCCGAAGCTGAAGACGAGCTGCGCGGATCCAGTCGATCAACACCTGAGTGACCTCACCCTTGCTGCGCAAGGGGAAGACTGTGGTGTAACGCGAGTAGTCGTCAACCACCAGCAGGAAGTAGCGCTCCTGACCCTGTCCACGGACGCGGGCTGGGCCCCACACGTCCATGTGAAGCGTCTGCAACGGGGCCTCTGTCGGAGGAAACTGGGAGGAGTGAGGGGCAGCACGCTGGCGCCCCTCGACACAGGGGACACAGGCAGGGCCAGGGCCCGGAGGAAGGGGAGGGAGGGACCGGGGAAGACCAGACACAAGGACCCGCGAGGCCATGCCTCTGAGCCGAAGCAGAGAGGGGTGGCCAAGGCGGTGGTGCCAGAGGAGGGTCTCGTGAGACAGACGACGACACGAACAAGGGGCAGACTCAGGACCAGACCTGGACGCTGCAGCAAACACCTGACCAGACGAAGGGGCCCTACCAGACGCAGTACCTGGAGGAGAAGCAGTGGTCAGTGTGTACAGGCTCGACCCCGGCCGACGTGTAAACGTAGCCAGGTGGCGACCTGTATCCGCCTCCGTACAGTGGGTCACCCGCTGACGAGCAGGGGTGAACTGGTGGACACCTGCATCCTGGAGGTCAGCACCACTCACCAAGTTCGTCGAGAACGAGGGGAGGTAGAGACCAGTCAGGGTGCCAGAGGGGGCCGCCGGACACGGGAGGACAGTGGAGAAGCGAGACAGGACAGGCCCCCCAGAGGGGTCCGCCAGGGACACCGCAACAGGCCGACTCAGCGGCGTGAGAGTGGTGCGGTCCCTAAAGAAGGAGCGAGACGCTCCAGAGTCAAGGGTGAAGGTGTGAGAGGCCGAAGCGGACACAGTACCTGAGAGGGCGGACTCACCAGTACCTGAAAGCACAGACGCACTGGCACCTAGAGCAGCAGCCTCACTAGTACCTGACGCGGCAGTACCAATGCCCGGGTCGGGCGGGAAACACCGGTAACAGTCATCCTCATCACTACCAGTCACAGCATACATAGCAGAGAGAATAGCATCAAAATCAAGATCATAAATAGCCACACCAGCCCTAGACAGCTCTCCCCAGCGGGGGATCTCAGCGGCCTCCGGAAACTGCTGACGCCAGGCGTCGGTCAGGCGGCCAAAGCAGCGACGGGCTGTGTGGGCGCCTCCACACCTCTCCCCTGCACGGTCACCAGTGCGAAGAACGTAGGGGCAGGGACCAAGCGCACCACCGCGCTGACGCTGCAAGTACCACTCACGGAGCTGCTGAGGGCCGGGGACGGTGCGAGAGCGCTGCTGCTGCTGCGGCTGCTGCTGCGGCTGCTGCTGCTGCTGCTGCTGGCGCTGACCACCCCCAGAGCTGCTCCGCTGGGACGAGCCACTCCGACCCCCTCCTCCACCGCCACCCCCGCCTCCACCGCCACCCCCGTCGCCACCGCCACCTCCCCCACCAGGACCGTCGCTCCCACCGCTCCCACCGCCTCCTCCGCTACCACCTCCGCCGCCACCTCCGCCTCCACCGCTGCCACTACTACCTCCACTCCCGCCACCACCCCCCCCGCCACCCCCACTCCCCCCTCCACCCCCACCGCCTCCTCCACCGCCCCCTCTGGCTCCACCCGCTCCCTTGCCCCCCTTGCCCTTGCCAGTGCGGCGTCTGCCACTGGGGGCAGACGCCGTGCCGACCGACTCAAAACCAACGAGGTCGGCCGCAGCGGCAGAGGCGACAGAGGGCAGCAGGGGGGAGGGACCACACCCCTCAAAGATGGGGGTGCGAGGGTCACCCCGAGAGGCCCCTACAGCGACAATACTCTTCTCAGCCGCTAGCAGGGACTCCTCAAGGAGGTCGACAGTGAGAGTGGTGGGACAGACAGAGAGAAACTGGTCCCTAACGACACGAAGGGACTCAGGGAGACGGGTGACGAGAAAGTAGAGAGTGATGTACATGGGAGGAGGGTTCGCAGCGCGGAACTCAGCAGGAAGGGCAGCGCGGTAGCGGGTGTCACTAGCGCGGAGGTGGGTAACGAGGTCAGCGACAGTGGGAAAGGAAGCGAGGTCAGGGAAGAGAAACGGTAGCATGAGGCGGCTAAGGGTAGCGGAGGAAGGGGAGGAGTAGCGCGCAACTACAGCGTCGTACAAGGCCTGAGCGGTCTTGCACTGACTAAAGTGGGCACGCTCAGAGGAAGGGAGGTGGCGACGCACAGCAAGACGTGCAGCAGCATCGCGGGTCACCCACTTGGAGCGAACGGCAGAGTCAGCATCAGCAGGCGGGGCAGGGACAGCGCCAGAGACAAAGTCAAAGAGAGAGACCTCATCTACCGCATCACACAGTAAGTACAGCTGCAGGTCCTCGATCCAGACGGCAAAGTCAATGGCCCTCCCCTCAGCGTCAAAAGTGAGAACATTGGGGGTGGCCATGGCAGCAGCTGAAAGTCTCACCGGGATGGGAGAGTCGGGTAGGTCAGCAGCAGGCGGCTCGGGCTGCTCGGGCGGCTCAGGCGGCTCGGGCGGCTCGGGCGGCTCGGGCGGCTCGGGCGGCGCAGGTACCGGGCGGCTCGGCTGCTGCTGGGCGGCTCGGCTGCTGCTGGGCGGTTCGGCTGCTGCTGGGCGGCTCGGCTGCTGCTGGGCGGCTCGGCTGCTGCTGGGCGGCTCGGCTGCTGCTGGGCGGCTCGGCTGCTGTTGGGCGGCTCGGCTGCTGCTGGGCGGCTCGGCTGCAGTGTAGTGGCGGGGCCGGGACAAGGGACGGCGGGGCCGTCAGGGTGCAGCGGTGGGGCCGAGACAGGGGACGGCGGGGCCGTCAGGGTGCAGTGGCGGAGCCGGGACAGGCGCAGTGGCGGGGCCGCAGGGTGCAGCGGCGGGCCGTCAGGATGCAGCGGAGGGCCGCTGGAAGCACCCGCGGCTGAGCAGGCTGCGGGGCCGCGTCGTAGGAGGCGGCTGGGCCGCGGCTGAGCAGGCGGCAGAGGCCGCGTCGTAGAGGGCGGCGGGGCCGCGGCTGAGCAGGCGGCGGAGGCCGCGTCGTAGCGGGCGGCGGGGTCGCGGCTGAGCAGGCGGCGGAGGCCGCGGCGTCTGCAGGCGGCGGAGGCCGCGTCGTAGAGGGCGGCGGGGCCGCGGCTGAGCAGGCGGCGGGGCCGCGTCTTAGCAGGCGGCGGGGCCGCGTCTTAGCAGGCGGCGGGGCCGCGTCTTAGCAGGCGGCGGGGCCGCGTCCGAGTAGGCGGCGGGGCCGCGACTGGGTGGCGGGGCCGCGTCTTAGTGGCGGGGCCGCGACTTAGTGGCGGGGCCGCGACGTAAGGGCGGGGCCGCGACGTAAGGGCGGGGCCGCGACTGGACGGCGGGGCCGCGAACGAAGGGCGGCGGGGACGCAGGGGAAGGGCGACTCGGGGGGGTCGCTAAAAAAAAAGGATCGCGCGCCTCGGGGCGCGCTTCGGTGGGCCCTAGGCGAAGTTCCCACAGGGAACCCGCTCTATACCATGTGAAATGAATGAACAGGAATGAATTGACTAAGTCAGAGTTGGGTACAAATACAACCCTAGCAAACTGTACCCCATATGTGCTACCCCACTATAGCCTACAAACATGCATCAGCTATAATAATCTGACAGTTTGCACCCACGCCGACCATGCTACGAGCAGGCGGGCCAGCCTTCGTCGACCTAGGCGTCGGCGACCTGCTTCCCTTTGTGCTGCTGCCCCCTCGTCCCCCTGTCCCGAATGATAATCTTCATCTGGGGGTCGATAGGCAAATCGACGCCGCGAGCCTTGAGCTTCGGGCCTCCGACATTGCAGTCCCCCCAGAAGGCGAGGTTCTCTATCATGAGACGGGCGATCAGCTCGTCGTGCTCGCGCTCCTCTCCGACCTCAGGCAGCGACCTCACAACAGCCGCCTGCAGGTCCTTCGTCACCGTTTCGGCGACCTCCCCTACGACGACCACCCGGGAGGCCGCCCGCTGAAGCACCGCCTCGATGACGGTCCGACACCGACTCGCGAACTCGTTGGACGCTCCGCGCATGGTCGCTGCCGCCCCCCCTTCGCCGGCCGCTACTTCCGCCGTGGCATTGGTCTCCGAAAAACACCACACCGCGGCCGCAGTACCGGCGAGGATCTCGGACAACCGCTCCGACCCGACGCCCGGAATGGGCGTCACTTTCGCGGCCACCGGTGCGAAGGCGGCACACATCGAAACGCGTGCAATCATGTCGCTCGCCACCTTCTTCTTCGCGGCCTTCTCGGGCTCGGTCGACTCCGGAAGGTCGCCGAACCACACCGCCGGGCGAAGAGCCAACATGAGAGCTGCGCGGTCGGCTCCGGTTATCCTGTTGTATTCCGCGACCACCTGTTGGAACTTGCGAAACACAGCAGGAATACCCACCGTCACCGACCGCCCCACGCGAACCGACCGAAACGAGCACCAAATTGAGCATTCGCCAAGCTTACCTGTCGCGGAAGACGTTCGCCCCTCGGCTCCACATGACCATCCACATGCCCCCCGGAATCAATCGCGCCACATTCCAGTCCGCCTTATACTGCGCCATCACTTCCTCCTTGACCCCACCGAACTCCTCGAGAACCACGCCGTTGACGAAGCTGTCGAACGACGAAACGGCGACAGCGATGCAGTAGGCGGCCTCGGACTTGTCCATCGACCGGCAGATGTAACGGCTCTTCTTCCCAAACTTCATCTCCGAGGCGGCCAGCCCATTTGAAGGGTCAACGCGGACGCCTGAACCCTTCCGACCCTGCGCGGCCGCTTTGGACGTCCCCTTGGAAGAGCCGACCTTCGCCGGGCCGCCCTTCGCCTTGTCCTTGCCCTTGCGCTTCTGCTTCCCATCGCGGACCTCACTGGTTGTGGCCGGGGGGGATTTGGCGCCAGCCGCGCTATGGTCCTCCGCAGGAGCAGTCGAGGCGGCTGGTGCACCCTGTTGCGCTCCCACGGTGGGAGCTGCTGCTTGTAGTTTTTCCCGCATGACCTGAATTTCCGGGTCCGGCATCACGATGCTGGCGAGGATCTCTTCGTCCACCCCGCCGGCCTCTTCCGCCGCTCTCCACACAGCCGCCTCCACCGTTGAGCCACTCGGCCCTGCAGTCGCCGCCTCGACGTTCGCTGCCTCTGCTCCTTGGTCGACCGCCTGGTTGCTGTGAGTCGGAGGAATTACCGGGGTTTTCTGACCCTGATCCTCGAGCCATTTCAGATACTCGTCGAACGATGGCTTTTGAGTGACTAGAGCCTCGACCGCCCGAGACTCGACAGCCGTTGGGATCGGGATCGGTTCCGCGGCGACCATGGCCCCATGAACGGGTAAGCTGGCCGCACCGGCAGCCTGCTGGACATGCTGTCCGACCACGGATGCTGGGCGCAAGAGCTCGTCGACCAGCGCCGTGGCGCCAGCCGGACGCGCGTCCTGTGCAGTCGCCGGACTCGTCGCGGTGGGGGGATGCTGGCCCGTACCTGGCGGCCTGCCCTGCTGTCCGACCACCGCTGCTGGGCGCAAGAGCTCGTCTACCAGCGCCGTGACGCCAGCCGGACACGCGTCTTGTGCGGTCGGCGTGCTCGTCGACGGGTGAAGATGCTGGCCCGCACCGGGCGGCCCCCCCTGCTGTCCGACAACCGCTGCGGGGCGCAGGAGGTCGTCGGGCAGCTGCGCTGTGACGCCGGTCGGTCGCGCAGTCGGCGTACTCGTCGAGGGTTGAACATGCTGGACCGCAACGGGCTCCCCGCGCGCCTGGCCGACCACCGCTGCGACGTGCATGTCGTCTGCCATCTGGGCCGTGCCGCCGCTCGGTCGAGCGCCTTGTGCAGTCGCCGGACTGGCCTCGGGGTGTGGATGCTGGTCCGCCGTTGGCTGCCAGCCCTGCTTCGCGACCACGGATGCCTCTCCCATGAGCTCGTCGGCCAGACTCACCTGGTCGCAGCTCGGTGGCGCGTCATGTGCGCTCGGCGGATCGGTCGGGGCCTGTGGCTGCTTGTCCCCCAGGGGCTGCCCACCGGTCTTCCTGACCACCGACTGAGGATCCTGGAGCGCGACGTCGACCTGTCGAAAATCTTCGCTCGGTCGCGCGCCAAGTCCATCTTTCAGCAAGTCGTGGACGCCGGGGATACGAACATACGGAGGGGCAGGAGGATCCACGCCCACACCGCGTTTCACCGCAGGTCCTCTGCTTCGCTTAGAGCCGCTGGTCTGGTCGCCGGTCAGGGATTTTTTGTCGGCGACCCTTTTCCCCGACTGCCTTGGGGCCGGCCCACTCTCCTCGGCAGTTGCGCGACCGCCGTGCATCACCGACGCGAGAGCAGTTGGGAGGAGGCTAAACCCGGCGGTGCGAATGCCCTGTTGGGTCGCGGAGGTGACCGCCTTCACCAGGTCGTCCCTAAGCTGTTGGACGACCTTCGTAGTCACGGCAGCGGCGATCCGCTGCGCCTCGCCCTCCATGGCGGCCTTCACCTCGGCAGACACGACTGTTTTGATCTTCTGGCCAAGAGCATCTGCCACACCTCGAAGCAGCAGGAGGTCGTCCTCCCGTCGCCTACCCTGTGCAGCAGTAGCCATCAAGTGCAGGGCCTGCACGGTGGGCAGCCACTGCGTGTTCATGAATTCTAGGGTGGAGCCGCGATAGCTCACCGCCTCCTGCACGACCGCCCTCATAGCATCCACCGCCGTTTGGATGCTCCTCCCCGACGTCTGCTCGAGATGGGTCACGCCCTCGGCGACTGTAGTGAGCTTGTTCACGGCCGAGGTGACCACGCCGTACATCGTGTCGTTCCGGGCCGTCTGGAACTCCAGCCTCTTTTCCGCCACCAGCTTCTCCTCCCTCAGCTTCTTGATCTCCCTCTCCGCCGCCTTCAGACGCTCGATAGCCGCCTTTGATGCCATCCTAGTCGGGGTCGAGCCACTGCTGCCCCGGGCCTTCTTGCCCAACTTGGGTCCGCTGCCGCCGCTCTTATCCGCAACCTTCTCACCGGCGAACTGTACTGCCTCCTCTTCGCCGGTGACAGCCACGTTGTCCTCCTCACGCTCCACGTCCTACTCCTCTTCCGAGCCACCGTCGTGCTCCCCGCCCCCCTCGACGTCCTCCCTCTCGTGCTCCTCCTCCCCACCCAGAGCGATGGCGGTTCTGACGCCACGGGCCACGGTCGACGCCGCCTCCCCTTTGTTTGACGCGGCCTTCTCCGCGTGGTGCAGCAGCTCCAGTCGGAGCGCCTTCAAGCCGGCCATCTTCGGGTTCTCGACGATGAGCGGATCGTAGCTGCGATGCGCGTCGTCCAGATGCTCCAACGACCACGCGAACGCGTTGACCGCCAACAGCCCCGTGCCGGCGACCTCCTCCTTGAGGATGTCGGACAATTTTTGCATCAACATCCGAAGCACATGGCGCCGACGAAAAGGGTGAGTCGACGCCTGGACGACGATAGCCCAGGCGACAAGGCGACATGGACGTTGGAAACTCACATCACGGATGAGGGCGGCAAGACTCTCTAGACGTTCGGAGAGGACTTTGGCGGAAGGAGGCGCAGCCGTCCACTGCCTTCCCCCACGGTTCAACTCCGCCTTCACGCATTCGCCCAAAAACCTGCGCTACGAGATGGAAAAGAGCCATTAGACAAGGGGGCATGAACGCCGTTAAGGAGCGGCGCGACTAGCCGTCGACGTTGTCCCACCTCAAAACGTTGGCCGCCTCCTCCTCGTGCCGCTTGGAGGAGGTTTTGGGGTCGAGGTGGCGGTAGAACGTCCCGATCTCCTCCTCGTCGGGCAAAAGCAGGTCGCCATGGCGCACAACAAGCAGGACGCTGCAGTGCCTGCCGGGAAGAGGTCCGCCACTGCCCACACAAGCACGACGGAGACATTCAGGGTTCTGTCCGGGAACAACAAGCAACGCGGTCGGCGTGGATCAAACCTCACGGGCGCGGAACACTCACCCGGTGCACAGGGGGGTGGCGAGGGCTTCGAAGCCGAAGGCCGACCCGAAAATCAGATGGTCCGCCTTCGACGCCGTCCTGGCAGCGCGAAGACTCGCACCGCGGATCAGGATCATGCTGTCGCCTTTTCCCAGACGATCGAGCTCGTACCTGGGACAACCGGGGGCGAAAAGGCGGGAGCGAAACACTTGCGCGGTGAGCTACAATCCATGCCGGGCGCCGGGGTAAAGCGCGGACAGCAAGACAAGCGGACTCGGACCAAGGTTTCGCACGACGGCGATGTCGCCGGCAGCATGACGGACGTCACCGACGTAGGGCCAATGGTCGAGGACAGGCAAACTAGTTAATAGGACGACGCAGCGCCAAAACGTCCATCACAGACGGATATCGTCGACCACGCGGAAAAACGACAAGGCCAGCGTCGACCTAGAAAGGACGCCGACAAAAACGCACAGGACAAGGACGAACAACGCGACCTAGGGATGCGCGCTCACGCGAGGCCGAGGTCGAAGCAAGGTTCTGTGAACTCGGCCTTCTCGTCGCGAAGGACTTCGTAGTCCTTCATCTCAAGCGTCACCCCGTACCCACCGATGCCCACTGGCACGTGGAGGGGGAATTCAGTCGCAGGCAGTGCTATCCTACTGGTCGCCATGCTAACACCACGGTCGGTATCACGGAAGGTTTGGGGAGGAGCGCGGAGAGCTGACAGGGAGGCAGAGGAAATCGGAAAGCGAAGTTGGAAAGGAGAAATGACGGATGGAGTGGGACCCCCCATCAAGAAATGGGCGTGGGCCGTCGGTCGCCTAGTATGCAGCTCGGCGGACGAGGCAGGTCGTCGTGGCCGAGGGCGAGCCTCCGGCTTCGGCCCGTACCGGGCATGCCCTCGAGGGCGGGGTTCGGAGGGGCGGAGGTGGGTGGTTTGTGTGGGCCGTGCGTGGGGGTGGTCGGGGTGGCCAGGGCGAGCCACGTGTCCCCTCCCGAGGGGCCAGCGATGTTGACGAGGGTGGGGTCGGGCCCTTTGAATTTCGCAACCAACCCGCCTGCCCGGCGAGGGCAGCCCGAGAGGGTTACTAGGGCCTCGCGGGCAACGCGAAGCGAATGTTCGCCTCCGTGAAGGGGTAACTAGGCCCCTCGTCGCTCACGCGCGAGTTCGCCACCCCTCGGCTGCAACGTGAGGTTCTGTAGGAATTCGGGGTGGGGGGGGCGGGGCGGGGGGCGTGGGCAGAGCCCCGCCCCGCGCCAGCCTGGCGGGGGACTCACGCGAGGGAGCTGGCCGCCCCGACGCTCGGTCGGTCGTCACCCCCCTGCGTCGTCCCAGGCAAAACGGGTGCGTCACCCCGAATTCCGTTGAGCGATTCAGGACGAAACCGATCCCATGTGTGGGCCGGGCTACAGAGGGATTCCACGGATGATTTGTAATGGCGGGTCATACTTTTTTGTTCTAGGCTCGTTGAACGTGGTTGAATACGTTCAACTACGTTTGGGAACGGTTTTCAAATTTAACGGCATTAGGGCGCGTTTCTATCCCGTGTCAAACATTAGGTTTGACACGAAGTGGAGGTCCAAAGTGGCTCGTTTTGGGGGCGGTTGGAAGTTCGGAAGAGACAAATTGGAAACTAAGGCCGCATGACTTGATGTCTGACACGGGATAGAAACCCGCCCTTAGACCATTGCGCACCAGGATAACTATTCAAAACGAACCTGGAACAAAAATTATGATCCGCCCTAATCAACAAAAAGGGAAATTCTGCTGAGAAAACAGTCTCCTTGCAGCTACATTGCAGGTTTGGTTGAACGGAGAGAAAAAAAAAAAAAACAACAACAACAACCTATTCCTCGCATCCTGTTTTCTCAAACCCTAGATGGATCAAAATGGCACGAGAAGTTTGTTGGAAAACCTGGGCTGGAGGCAGGGCAGGTCCTTCAGAAGGGACCCCGAACGGCCGAGAATAACGACTGCGCTTGCGGCCAAAACAGTACAAATAGCTTGTATTCGAGGGGTGTACACTTGATTCTCGTTTGAGTCTTCCCTAATTAGGCTGTGCTCCGGGCCTATAAATGTTTTACAAATGCCGCCCAGTTCGTTCCATTTCGCCAGGGTGTTGAGGTGCTTCTAAAAAACACAGGCTGCAACTCGTTTTTTTTTTCCAAAACAGTGCTGGTGGGCCTGTGTTGTTGCTAGTTCTGGGTTTCGGGTTTATGTTTGTTTCTAGCCAAGAAACAAAAACGAACCGGATCAACATGGTTTGTTTTGCGCCTAAGATTCATACTTTGGCATTTTCTCACCCAACTGCAAGTTGATCCGGGTGCCTACACCCTGGGTGCAACTCACTAGGAAAAAAAGCACAGATGCAGAGTTTCTGAAAATGACGCGGCAAATCCGCGCGCAGTAGTTGGGCATCATGTGTACAGTGCCGACACCACTCTACAGCAAACGAAATGTCTTACACTACTGAATTTTATTGCCACATTCTGAGATTCCTATTAGCCGCTCAAACTTCAATTAGGGCGGGTCAGGTTTGAATGAACCTGGTTCGCTTAATGCAGTCAGGTACGTCCAAAAATGATAAAATACAATTACCCTCGATGAAACCTAGGAATCGTCTTCAAACCTTCACTAGAGCACCGAACCGCATTAAACGTGTCAGGTTCATTCAAACGTGACCCGCCCTCAGCGATCTAACTCTTACAAAACGTTTTTTTAGTCACTTTTGTAATGACGTGTTGCGGCACGCCTTGGCACGGAGTGGTGCACCAGGTTGGGAAGCGAAACCCGGTGCATTGTGTTACAATCTGCGATGACAGACTCTAAAATATCGTCTCAGATTGATCCCTTGAGAATGGAGAAGCAAAATGTTTGCTTAGTCGGGTACGGACCCTATCAAAAGAGGGAGATTTGAATCTCGACAGAAGTAACTATTCCAATGCGGCACAATGGTTTATATAGGAATACAGTTGAATACGAAAGGTCCTAGCTAGCCATGTGCTCTGAGGGGGCACATTTCCCTTAGGGCTACTCTAGATCAGAATGTGAGAATTGAAACGAGAATGGATGAACAATGGAATGAAAGTGATACAAGTATGCAACCCTAGAAATGTGTACCCCATATGGGTTACCCCACTATAGCCTACACAACAGCATAAGCTACAAAGTTCTGACACACCCCCATAGGCAAAGTGGGGGAGAACAAGGGGTCACAAGACCAGTCAAGCAAAGCAAAGCAAAGCTCAGGGTGGATCACAAAGTCACCACACATTCTGAGCACAAGTTCAAGGCCAGAAGGCCAGTTCACATGCAGGAGCATATATATATATATAAGAGGCTAAGTAAGCAAGAGCAAGAGTATATATATATGACAGTACAAGCAAGGTCAAGAAGTGAGCAAGTGAGGCAAGACAGGAACAAGTCCAAGCTGAGTACAGAAGCGCTGATGATCACAAGGCGCAAGTGCCTTGGTGAAAACATCACCAGTGTTGGCCTCAGAGGCCACGTACGCAAGCCGCAACTGTCCACGCTGCTGTAGCTCACGAGCAAGGAAGTAGCGGAGAGCAAGGTGCTTCGTTCTGTGCTCCAGACGCTGCTCTCGACACAAGGCCAGCATGGCCTTGTTGTCTACGTACAGAACTAGAGGAGAACGAGGCGGCTCTCCAAGGTCAGTCAGCAGGTAGGTGAGCCAGCGAAGCTCCTGTGCAGCCATGGCCCCGGTGTAGATCTCAGCCTCACAACTGGAGCCGAGAACAGAAGACGAGCGAGTAGCCCGCCACGAGACAGAGCCGGAACCAAGGCTGAAGGTGTAACCCTGTGACGACCGCTGCGTAGCCTGGTCGTCAGCCCAAGAAGCGTCTGCGTGCCCAGTGAGGACCATTGGACTCCGCCCTCCAAGCACTAGCCCCATGCCTGACGTACTGCACAAGTAGCGCAACACCCTCTTCGCTGCAACCATGTGCTCTGGTCGGTGTCTCCCAGGAGCAACATAGCGTGCAAGAATGCTAAGAGGGTATGCAAGGTCAGGTCGTGTGCAGGTCATCAGAAACATGAGGCAGCCAACAAGCTCTGGATTCGGGCCAATCGACTCTACGGACTCATCCGAAGGCAGAGCTGAGAGTGAGTGGCGAGTAGGCAGAGGAGTGGCCTGAGGCGAGGAGTACGTGAAGCCGAAGCGCTGAAGGACCTGCTACACCATGTGTGACTGAGTCAGGGTAATGGTGCGGCGTGCTCTGTCCCGGGTGATCTGCAAGCCAAGGTAGCTGTGCAGTTCACCCAGGTCTGTGCACGTGTGTCTCTTCTGCAGCTCGGACTTCACGTAGGCGAGTCCAGCAGTGTCCGCTGTGGCAAAGACCAAGTCGTCGACGTACACGAGGATGTAGAACGGCGGCAGAGAGGTGTCGGTGCGCAGAAACAGCGACGGGTCGGCAGTAGAAGGAGCAAACCCAAGAGCCGCAAGAGTAGTCCTCAGTGTGTCGTGCCACTCACGTGGCGCCTGGCGGAGACCGTAGACTGGACGCCGAAGACTCCACTGGGTACCAGGAGGGAAAGACCCAGTGAAGCCAGGTGGGCGGCGCAGCCAGATCTCCTCGTGCAGGCTGCCCTGCAAGAAAGCTGTGCTAAAGTTGAGTTAGTGCAGCTTGTAGTCACGGTAAGCAGCAACGTGCAGCAGTACCCGAAGAGTGGTCATCTTCGGGGTGAGGGAGAAGGTCTGAAAGAAGTCAACTCCCTGCCGCAGACTGAAGCCACGAGCCACGTAACGCGCCTTGAAGGCAGGCGGAGAACTAGGCGGCCGCTTCACCATGAAGATCCACATGCCACTGACGATGTTCGCCCCAGGAGGGGGGACAGCGTGAACGTAGGTGCCTGTGGACTTCCAGGAAGCCATCTCTGCATCCATAGCTGCCTGCCACTGAGAGGAGTAGGGACCCTCTATCGCCTCCGCGTAAGAGCGCGGAGTCGGGATGTCAAGTGCATCCGGGTCTCCCTCAGGGGTAAGCAGTACGGACACGAGATGAGGTGAAGCAGCTGCCAGACACTGGAACTCCTCCTGCCTGTCCTCAAGAACGTCCGTGCCAAGGGCACACTCACCCCCGACGGATGGAGGACAGACAGACGCAGACTCAGCGACGAGACTAGCAGCGTAGTCTAGGCGACAGTGAGCAGCAAAGTCGACGAGCTCAGTAACGAGGGCAGAAGCAGCAGTAGACTCGAAAGAAGGGTCAGTGACGACAGTAGCAAGGAGACGCGTGACAGTAGGACTAGCAGCACGAAGAGAGTCCGACTCCGGGTCGGCAAGAGCAGGAAGAGAAGACTCAGGAGGAGAAGGCAAAGGGGCACGCAGAGGAGCAGTGGACGGACGCAGAGACATCCGGTGCGTGCCAGGGACAGGAGGAGGACGCTGACGCGAACCGCGACCACTAGCGCGAGCAGCACGAACAGGCGACGCAGGACAAGACGCAGGCTCACGACGCTCAGCAAGACCTCTAGTAGGACCACTGTAAGGAGAGGGAGCAGGTAGTGGGGAGGCAGGCTGTAACTATTGCTGTGACAGGATAGGCTGTGGACACTCTAAAGAAGGAGGAGGACTTGTAGAAGGTGGAAGACCAAGAACCTGCTACAGGAGTGGAACGAAGTACGGTCCAGGCCGCGCGGCGACGCCAGACACAGCAGGGACAGCACCAGCACCCCCAGAAGGAGCACCCGCTCGAGCAGCACCTCCAACAGCTCCAGAACCTCCAGCAGCACCAGGAGCACCCCCGGCAGGACCGCGGGCAGGAGACTCAGCACCAACGCCCGCAGCAGCACCAGCTCCAGTCGAACCCGCAGACCCAGCAGCTCCAGTACGCCCAGCACGAGCACCTCCGGGACCCGCAGCAACAGCACCCTCAGCAGTCAAAGAACCTCCATCTCCAGCAGCACGCCTCCAGCGCCGTGCAAACCACTCGCGCAGCTCCGGGGGAGAGAGTGGCTCCCGGCGAGACGAAGCCCCCGGAGGACCTCCAGGCGTAGTACCCCCAAGCTCAGCACTCTCAGTCGCAGCACCCCTAGGCTCAGCACCCCCAGGCTCAGTACCCCCAGGCTCGGCACCCCCAGTCGCAGCACCCCTAGGCTCAGCACCCCCAGTCGCAGCACCCCCAGGCTCAGCACCCCCAGGCTCAGCACCCCCAGTCGCAGCACCCCCAGGCTCAGCACCCCCAGTCGCAGCACCCCTAGGCTCAGCCCCCTCAGCACCTCCAGAGTCACCAGTAACCTCGACAGGCTCGACTGCGTCTACCTGGGACACACCTGAAGGGGCAGGACCCTGAGGGGGAAGGGGGTCTACCGGGGGGGGACCTGGGACAAGGAAGAGCGGGGGTGGAGGGAGGGACGGGGTGCGGTAGGGGAAGAGGCAGTAGTAGGGGACTGACTCGTCAAACGTGACGTCCTGGGAGGACAGAACACGGCGAGAGGTGGGGTGGTAGAACTGCCACCCAGGCGCGTCAAGGGGGAACCCCAGGAAGACGCAAGGAGCAGCACGAGGGGACAGCTTGTCCGCAGACAAGTCGCGGACAAACGCCCGAGATCCCCAGACCCGGAACGCCGACGCATCGCCAACCTTCCCCGTCCACAGCAGGGCTGGGGAGGTCTCCGGTCTGGAGAGCCTGGGGTGAAGGTTGAGCTGATGCGCCGCGTACCTGACCGCAAACGGCCACAGAAAATGGGGGGCAGCCGCATGCATCATGGACGTACGAGCGACGTCCATGACCATGCCAATGCGGCGCTCAGCAATCCCATTTTGCTGCGGTGAGTCCGGAAGCGTAAAGGTCTGACGGATGCCTCGTGCAGGACAGTAGGCTCGCAGAAGGCCAGAGGAGAACTCTCCGCCTCTGTCCGAGTGCAGACGCAGAACAGGAAAGTCCGAGCCAAAGCTTTGCCTGAGCTGGAGACGAGCTGCGCGGATCCAGTCGATCAGCACCTCAGTGACATCACCCTTGCTGCGCAAGGGGAAGACTGTGGTGTAACGCGAGTAGTCGTCAACAACGAGCAGGAAGTAGCGCTCGTAACCCTGTCCACGGACGCGGGCTGGGCCCCATACGTCCATGTGAAGCGTCTGCAACGAGGCCTCCGTCGGAGGAAACTGGGAGGAGTGAGGAGCAGCACGCTGGCGCCCCTCGACGCAGGGGACACAGGCAGGGCCAGGGCCCTGAGGAAGGGGAGGGAGGGACTAGGGCAGACTAGACACAAGAAGACGGGATGCCATGCCTCTGAGGCGAAGAAGAGAGGGGTGACCAAGGCGGTGGTGCCAGAGGAGAGTCTCGTGAGACAGGAGACGACACGAACAGGGGGCAGACTCAGGACCAGACGTGGACGCTGCAGCAAACACCTGACCCGACGCAGCTACCCTACCAGACTCAGCAGCGGGAGGAGACGCAGTGGTCAGTGTGTAGAGGCTCGACCTCTGCTGACGGGTGTCGGCCTGTGCTAGCCTCGGTGCAGTGCATCACCCGCTGGCGCGCAGGAGTGAACTGGTGGACACCCGCATCCTGTAGGTCAGCACCACTCACCAGGTTTGTAGAGAACGAGGGGAGGTAGAGACCAGACAGGTTGCCAGAGGGAGCCGCCGGACACGGGAGGACTGTAGAGAAGCGAGACAGGACAGGACCCCTAGAGGGGTCAGCCAGAGACACTGCAACCGGCCGACTAAGCGGCGTGAGTGTGGTGCGGTCCCGAAAGAAGGAGCGAGAAGCCCCAGAGTCAAGGGTGAAGGTGAGGGAGGCCGAAGCCGACGTAGTACCTGAGAGCGCAGACTCACCAGTACCTGAGGGCGCAGACGCACTGGCACCTAGAGCAGCAGCCTCACCGGCACCTAGAGCAGCAGTACCAATGCCCGGGTCGGGCGGGAAACACCGGTAAAAGTCACCCTCATCACTAATAGTCACAGCATACATGGCAGCAAGGATAGCATCAAAGTCAAGATCAAAGATAGCTATGCCTGCCCTAGACAGCTCTCCCCAGCGGGGAATCTCACTGGCCTCCGAGAACTGCTGACGCCAAGCGCCCGTCAGGCGGCCAAAGCAGCGCTGGGCGGTGTGGGCACCCCCACACTGCTCACCCGCGCGGTCGCCGGTGCGAAGGACGTAGGTGCAGGGACCAAAGCTCCCACCACGCTGACGCTGCGTGTACCACTCATGGAGCTGTTGGGGGGACAGGCCCTCACGACCGCGCTGCTGCTGCTGGCGCGTGGCACCACCGGAGCCACTCCACTGCGAAGACCCGCGACCAGCTCCACCGCCACCCCCGCCGCCTCCGCCACCTCCGCCGCCTCCGCTACTGCTGCCGCCTCCGCCACCGCCTCCACCGCCGCCACCTCCTCCACCGCCGCCTCCACCGCCGCCACCGCCGCCACCTCCGCCTCCACTGCCCCCACCGACCCCTCCACCCCCACCTCAACCGCCACCCCCACTCCCCCCACTGCCGCCACCTCCACCTCCACCGCCCCCGCTCGCTCCTCCAGTGCCCTTGCCCCCCTTGCCCTTGCCAGAGCGGCGTCTCCCACTAGGGGCAGACGCCGCACCGACCGACTCAAGACCAAGGAGGTCGGCCGCAGCAGCAGAGGCAATAGAGGGCAGAAGGGGGGAAGGGGAACACCCCTCATAGATGGGGGTGCGCGGGTCACCACGAGAGACCCCTACAGCGACTATGCTCTTCTCGGCCACTAGTAGGGACTTCTCGAGGAGGTCACAGTGAGAGTGGTGGGACAGACTGAGAGGAAGTGGTCAAGGACTACGCGAAGGGAGTCAGGGAGACGAGTGACTATGTAGTAGAGGGTGATGTACATGGGGGGGGGGGTTCTTGGCGCAGAAGTCAGCAGGGAGTGCAGCGCGGTAGCGAGTGTCACTAGTGCGGAGGTGCGTAATGAGGTTAACGACTGTTGGAAAAGCAGCATGGTCAGGGAAGAGGTACGGTAGCATGAGACGGCTCAGTGCAGAAGTGGCACGGGAGGAGTAGCGCGCAACTACAGCGTCGTACAAGGTCTGAGCACTCTTGTACTGACTAAAGTGCGCACGCTCAGAGGTAGGGAGGTGGCGACGCACAGCAAGACGTGCAGCAGCATCGCGCGTGGCCCACTGGGAGCGAACAGTGGCGTCAGCATCAGCAGCAGGGGCAGGGGCAGTGCCAGAGGTGAGGTCAAAGAGAGAGAGACTGCCTGCCCTATCGCACTGTAAGAACAGCTGCAGGTCATCTAGCCAGACCTCAAAGTCAATGGCCCTACCCTCAGCGTCAAATGTTGGAATAACTGAACAGGAATGAATGAACTAGCAGTGAAATGAGTACAAGTACCTAACCCTTGAATTGTGTACCCCCTATAGGCTAACCCACTGTAGCCTAAACTAACACAACATATATAATGTTTGACACACCCCCATAGGCAAAGTGGGGGAGAACTAGGGGTCATAAGACCAGTCAAGGCAAACCAAGGCAAAACAAGCTCGGGGTGGATCTCAAGGATACCACACAAATTCCGAGCACAAGCGAGTGGTCACAAGACCAGTTCACAAGCAGGTTTATAATAGAGCAAAAGGTACAATGATCAATCTAACAAGAGTAAACATGCAGGTATATATATAGAGATCACAGCAAAAACAGACTCAAGAAGTAAGCAGGTGAGGTCCAGTAGGCACAAGGCCTAGAAGAGTGCAAAAGCGCTGATGGTCACAAGGCTGAAGCGCCTTGGTGAACACATCAGCAGTGTTGGCCTCAGAGGCCACGTAACGCAGGCGAAGCTGACCACGCTGCTGCAGCTCTCGAGCAAGGAAGTAACGCAGATCAATGTGCTTCGTTCTGTGCTCCAGTCTGTGCTCCTCACACAAGTCAATGGCTACCTTGTTGTCGACGTACAACACTGGAGGAGAACGAGGCTGCTCTCCAAGGTCGGTCAACAAGTAGGTGAGCCAGCGTAGCTCCTGGGCCGCCATGGCTGTGGCGTAGATCTCAGCCTCACAACTAGAGGTGAGAACAGAAGAAGAGCGAGTAGAACGCCAAGAAACAGAACCAAAGCCAAGACTGAAGGAGTAACCCTGAGACGACCGCTGAGTAGCCTGGTCGTCTGCCCAAGAAGCGTCCGAGTGCCCGGTGAGAACAACTGGTACTCGCCCTCCAAGCACTAGCCCCATGCCCGACGTACTGCACAAGTAGCGCAACACCCTCTTAGCTCCATCCATGTGCTCCTTCCGGTGACGGCCGGGAGCGACATAGCGTGCAAGAATGCTGAGAGGGTATGCAAGGTCAGGTCGAGTGCAGGTCATCAGGTACATGAGGCAACCCACAAGCTCTGGATACGGGCCACTCAGCTCTACGGACTCATCCGAAGGCAGAGCTGAGAGCGAGTGACTGGTAGGCAGAGGAGTGGGCTGAGGCGAGGAGTACGTGAAGCGGAAGCGCTGAAGGACCTGCTGCACCATGTGTGACTGAGTCAAGGTGATGGTGCGGCGTGCTCTGTTCCGGGTGATCCGCAAGCCAAGATAGCTTGTCAGTTCACCCAGGTCTGTGCACGTGTGTCTCTTCTGCAGCTCCGACTTCACGTGGGCAAGTGCCACAGTGTCAGCAGTAGCAAAGACCAAGTCGTCGACGTACACAAGGACGTAGAACGGCGGCAGTGAGGTGTCGGTGCGTAGAAACAGCGACGGGTCAGCAGTAGAAGGCGCGAACCCAAGAGCCGCAAGCGTAGTCCTCAGTGTGTCGTGCCACTCACGAGGCGCCTGGCGGGGACCGTAGAATGGCCGTCGGAGGCTCCACTGGGTACCAGGAGGGAACGACCCGGTGAAGCCAGGTGGACGACGCAGCCAGATCTCCTCGTGCAGGCTGCCCTGCAGGAAAGCAGTGCTGAAGTCAAGCGAGTGGAGCTCGTAGTCACGCTGAGTGGCGACGTGCAGCAGAACCCGAAGAGTGGTCATCTTCGGGGTCGGGGAGAAGGTCTGGAAGAAGTCAACTCCCTCTCGCTGACTGAAGCCTCGTGCAACGTAACGCGCCTTGAAGACAGGCGGAGAGCCCGGCAGCCGCTTCACCCTGAAAATCCACATGCCACTGACGATGTTCGCCCCAAGTGGGGGAACCTCGTCGACGTAGGTGCCTGTGGACTTCCATGAAGCCATCTCTGTGTCCATGGCTGACTGCCACTGAGAGGAGTAGGGACCGGCCATCGCCTCTGCGTAAGAGCGTGGGGTCGGGATGTCTGGTGCATCCGGGTCTCCCTCATGGGCAACAAGCATGGACACGAGATGGGGCAAAGCGGCAGCAAAGCACTCAAACTCCTCCTGCCTGTCCTCAAGGACGTCAGTGCCAAGAGCACACTCACCCCCAACGGACGGAGGACAGACAGACTCAGACTCAGCAACTAGGCTAGCAGCGTAGTCTAGACGACAGCGAGCAGCAAAGTCGACAAGCTCAGCAACTAAGGCAGACGCCGCAGCAGACTCAAAGGAAGGGTCAGTGACAACAGCAGCCAGGAGACGCGTGACAGTAGGACTGGTAGCACGAAGAGAGTCTGACCCAGGGTAAGCAAGAGCAGGAAGAGAGGAAGCAGGAGGAGACGGCAGTGGGACACGCTGTGGAGCAGTGGACGGACGAAGCGCCATCCGGTGAGTGCTTGGGACAGGAGGAGGACGCTGACGCTGGACTCGACTACTAGAGAGAGCAGTGCGGACAGGCGACTCAGGACGAGACTCAGGCGACGCAGGACGAGACGCAGGCTCACGCCGCTCAGTAAGACCTCCAGTCGGACCAGTGTAAGGAGCAGGACCAGGGAGAGAGGAGGCAGACGGGAACGCCGACTGCAGCTGGACAGGCGGAGGACACGCTACGGAGGGCGGAGGAAAAGGAGGAGGAAGCTGACCAAGAACCTGCTGAAGGAGCGGAACAAAGTACGGCCGAGACCGAGCAGCGACACCAGAGCCAGCAGGGACACCCGCACCAGGGTCCACAGCACCAGCAGCAACTCCAGCGCCCACGTCCTCAACACCAGCGGCAGCTCCAACGCTCGGGTCCTCAGCACCAGTAGCAGCTCCAACGCCCGGGTCCGCAGCACCAGCGGCAGCTCCAACGCCTGGGTCCTCAGCACCAGCAGCAGCTCCAACGCCTGGGTCCGCAGCACCAGCGGCAGCTCCAACGCCTGGGTCCTCAGCACCAGCAGCAGCTCCAACGCCCGGGTCCTCAGCACCAGCAGCGGCTCCAACGCCCGGGTCCTCAGCACCAGTAGCAGCTCCAACGCCCGGGTCCTCAGCACCAGCAGCAGCTCCAACGTCCGGGTCCTCAGCACCAGCAGCAGCTCCAACAGCAGCGGGGTCCGTAACACGAGGCACGCCACTCCGGAGAGTGCAGCGCCGCTCGTACCACTCACGGATCCGCTCGCGGGAGGGGAGCTCCCGAACGGGAGAAGAAGCACTAGCACCAGTCCCAGTAGTACGTCCGGCTCGAGCGGTACCTCTCCGGAGGCTGCAGTACTCTAAGTACCACGCACGCAGCTGCTCCGAGGAGAGGGCTCCTCCAGGTGTAGGACTCCCAGGTCTAGTACCTCCAGACTCAGAACCCCCAGACTCCGGACTCCGCAGCTCAGCACCACGAGGCTCCACACCCCCAAGCTCAGTACCCTCAGGCTCCACACCCCCAGGCTCCACACCCCCAGGCTCCACACCCCCAGGCTCCACACCCCCAGGCTCAGCACCCCCAGGCTCAGCACCCCTAGCAGGACGAGAGTCGACAGCTACCTCAACAGGCTCAACCGGGTCTACCTGAGACACACCTGAGGGAGCGGCACCCTGAGGGGGGAGGGGGTCTGCAACAGCAGCACCTGGCGCGAGGAAGAGAGGCGGGGGGGGGAGCGGGGCAGTGCGGTAGGGGAAGAGGCGGTAGTAAGGGACGGACTTGTCAAAAGTGACGTCCTGAGAGGGCAAGACTCGGCGCGAGGTGGCGTGGTAAAACTGCCAACCAGACACGTCCGGGACAAAGCCGAGGAAGACGCAGGGAACAGCACGGGAGGAGAGCTTGTCCGCAGACGAATCGCGGACATTAGCTCGAGACCCCCAGACCCGGAAACGCGACGCATCGCCAACCTCCCCCGTCCACAGCAGCGTGGGCGAGGTCTCCGGCAAGGAGACACGGGGCCAGAGGTTGAGCTGATGCGCAGCGTATCGGACCGCAAACGGCCACAGAAAGTGGGGAGCAGCCGCATGGATCAAGGAGGTACGGGCGACCTCCATGACCAGGCCAATGCGGCGCTCCGCAACCCCATTCCGCTATGGAGAAGTCGGAAAATGAACGACTGCTCAATGCCGTGCTCAGCACAGTAGGCTGCCAAGAGGTCGGAGGAGAACTCACCACCTCTGTCAGAGTGCAAGCGCAGGACAGGAAATTCTGAGTGAAAACGCTCGCTGAGCTGGAGACAGGCTCTGCGGATCCAAGAGATCAAGACATCAGGGACCTCACCCTTGGTGCGCAAGGGGAAGACCGAGGTGTAGCGCGAGTAGTCGTCAACAACTATCGGGAAGTACCTCTCCTAACCCTGACCACGGACGCGGGCTGGGCCCCACACGTCCATGTGGAGTGTCTGCAAGGGAGCAGTCGTCGGGGGGAACGAGGAGGAGTGAGGAGCGGCGCGCTGCCGTCCCTCAACACAAGGGAGAGAGGTAGGAGCAGGTGAGGGTGGGAGGGGAGGAAGGACCCTGGGCAGGCCAGAGACAAGGTACCGGGAGTGCATGGCACGAAGCCGCTGCACAGACGGGTGGCCAAGGCGGTGGTGCCAGAGGACAGTCTCGTGTGCCAAAGAGCGACACGAGCAGGGGGCGGACAGCTGACCTGACGCGGACGCGGACGCAGTCGCAGCAACCTGAGGGGACTCAGTAGTCAGTGTGTACAGGTCCGACCCCGGCTGCCGAGTGAAGGTAGCCAAGTGACGGCCCGTACGAGCACACGTGCAGTGTGTCACGCGCTTGTAGGCAGGGGTGAACTGGTGAACACCCCCGTCCTGGAGTGCACATCCTGCCACCAAGTTCGTAGAGAACGAGGGGAGGTGGAGACCTGACAGTGTGCCCGACAGGACCGCAGGACAGGGAAGGACAGTGGAAGAGGTCGCAATGACCGGACCCCCAGAGGGGTCAGCAAGGGAGACAGCAACTGGCTGAGCAAGCGGCTCAAGGGCAGTGCGGTCACGAAAGAAGCAGCGAGAAGCACCTGAGTCCAGTATGAAGGTGTGCAGTGCGGCAGTCGACGCAGTACCAAGGGGGGGAGACACACGAGCACCTAGAGCAGCAGCCTCACCAGCACCTGGGGTAGCCGACACGCGAGTACCTGGAGCGGCAGACGCACTGGCCCTAATGCTCGGGTCGGGCGGCACACACAAGTACTCAGCACCCTCTCCACTAGTAGACATCACATACATGGCAGATAGAATAGCATCAAAGTCTAGAGCATAGATATCAATCCCCTTCTTCAGGAGATCAAGCCAGCAGGGCAGCTCAGAGGCCTGAGGGAACTGAACACGCCAAGCGTCTTCGAGACGAGAGAAGCAGCGCTGTGTGGCGTGCGGTCGTCCACACTGCTGACTAGTGCGGTCACCAGTGCGAATGACGTACGTGCAGCTAAGACCACCCCCACCCCCGTGCTGAGAGTACCACTCACGGACCTCCTGGGGCGAGGGAGTGTGCTGCTGGCCCTGGCCACCGCCAGTGCCTCCACGGCCACCACCACCGCTGCCACCTCCTCGACCACCCCAACCCCTGCCGCCGCCTCTTCCACCACCACCCCAACCGCCGCCTCCAGTCCTGCCACCTCCCCCGCCGCTGCCGCCACCACCCCCACCGCTACCACTCGCCCCTCCAGCTGAGCCACCACCCCCACTTCCTCCACCGCCCCCACCGCCGCCTCCCCCGCCGTCACCGCCACCGCCCTTGCCCCCTTTGCCCTTGCCGCTGCGGCGTCCGCTCGAGGTAGACGCAGCGCCGACCTTCTCAGCACCAAGAAGGTCGACAGCAGCAGCAGAGGCGACAGAGGGAAGAAGGGGGGAAGGAGAACACCCCTCAAAGAACGGGGTACGGGGGTCGCCACGAGAGGCACCTACAGCGACTATGCTAGTCTCAGCTGCAAGTAGCTCCTTCTCGAGGAGGGCAATGGTGAGCTCAGTGGGGCAACGAGCTAGGAAGTGGTCCTTGACAGCACGCAGTGTGTCAGGGAGGCGGGGGACTAGGTGGTAGAGAGTGAGCCAGAGTGGAGGGGGGTGCGTGGCAAGGAACTCAGCAGGCATGGCGGCACGGAAGCGGGCCTCACTAGTACGGAGGTGCGTGATGAGGTCAGCGACTGTGTGAAAGGAGGCCAGGTCGGGAAACAGGTAGGGGAGGGAGAGACGGCCTAGTGCGGCAGAGGCAGGTGAGGAGTAGCGAGCAATTACAGCTGTGTACAGTGCCTGTGCAGTCTTGTGCTGACCAAAGTGCTCGCGTTCGTCTATCGGCAGGGAGTTGCGAATGGCGAAGCGAGCGTGGGCATCACGAGTCTGCCACTGTGAGCAAACAGTGCTGTCAGCAGTAGCAGCAGGGGCAGTGACATGGCCTAGGGCGTGATCGTACAGTGAGATGTCATCCTTGGCTGTGAGCTGTAGGTAGAGGTGCAGGTCATCGAGCCAGGTGTCAAACTTCACAGGGCGGCCCTCAGCATCGAACACGAGAACTTGTGGGCTAGCCATAGGAACAGTAGAAATAGCAGCAGTAGCAGTAGGAGAAGCAGGTAGGACGAACCAGGTAGGGCAGGGCGACGCGGCTCGGTTCAGGTCGGGTCGCGGCTCGGCTGGGTGGCGCGGCTTGGTTCAGGGCGCGCGGCTCGGCTCGGGGCGCGCGGCTCGGCTCGGCGGGGACGGGCCGCCCGCTCTCCCTCGTGTGTTGCGGCGGGAACGGGCCGCCCGGGGCCTCTAGGTGGTGGGCACGGGTCGGTTGGGGCCCTAGAGGGGCGAGCGCGGGGCCAATCGGGGCCTGAGCGGGGCTAGCGCGGGGCCAAACGGGGCCTTGACGGGGCTAGCGCGGGGCCGACGGGGCCTGAAACGGGGCTAGCGCGGGGCCGACGGGGCCTGAAACGGGGCCGACGGGGCCTGAAACGGGGCCGACGGGGCCTGAAACGGGGCTAGCGCGGGCCGGATCGGGGCCTGAATGGGGCTAGCGCGGGGCCGACGGGGCCTGAGAGGGGCTAGCGCAGGGCCGACGGGGCCTGAAACGAGGCTAGCGCGGGCCGACGGGGCCTGAGAGGGGCTAGCGCGGGGCCGACGGGGCCTGAAACGGGGCCAACGGGGTCTGAAACGGGGCTAGCGCGGGCCGACGGGGCCTGAGAGGGGCTAGCGCGGGGCTGACGGGGCCTGAAACGGGGCTAGCGCGGGCCGACGGGGCCTGAGAGGGGCTAGCGCGGGGCCGACGGGGCCGTCAGGGCCTGAACGGGACTAGCGCGGGGCCTGAACGGGGCCTTAAAGGGGGCCGACGGGGCCTGAACGGGGCCGCTAGGGAGAGCGGGCGTGGGGCCGACGGGGCCTGAACGGGGCTAGCGCGGGGCCGTCAAGAGGGGCCTCTAGGGGCGTGACACGCCGAGGCGCCCTAGGGCACAGGTAGGTAGGTAGGTAGGTAGTTACGTAGTGGTGGGCCCTTAGAAAATTTCGGTCCTAGGAAGGACCTGCTCTATACCATGTTGGAATAACTGAACAGGAATGAATGAACTAGTAGTGAAATGAGTACAAGTACCTAACCCTAGAATTGTGTACCCCTTATAGGCTAACCCACTGTAGCCTTAACTAACACAACATATATAATGTTTGACATCAAAAGCGAGGACACTAGGAGTAGCCATGACCCTAGACGACCAGTAGTGCAAGTAGTAGGGTGGGGGGGGGGGGGGGGGGTAGTGCAGTGACAGAAGGGGCTGTGCTCACCGGACTGTGCAGGTCGGGCGGCTCGGAAAAAAATTGGGCGGCTCGAACGCTCGGCGGCTCGGCTGCTGGGCTGCTCGGCGGCCCGGCTGCTGGGCTGCTCAGCGGCTTGGGGCCGGGGCGAATGCCGCACGGGCGGCGACGGGCCGGGGCACGGGCGGCGCACGGGCGGCGTGGGGCCGGGACGGCGGCGCGGGGCCGGGACGGTCGGCGTACGGGCGGCGTGGGGCCGGGACGGCGGCGCAGGGCCGGGACGGGCGACGCACAGGCAGCTTGGGGGCCGGGACGGCGGTGCGCGGCCGGGACGGGCGGCGCACGGGCGGCGTGGGGCCGGGACGGGCGGCGCACTGGCGTCGACGGGCCGGGGCAGCGGCACGCGGCCGGGACGGGCGCCGCACAGGCGGCGTGGGGCCGGGACGGGCGGCGCACGGGCGTCGAGGGGCCGGAGCAGCGGCGCGCGGCCGGAAAGGGCGGCGCACAGGCGGCGTGGGGCCGGGACGGGCGGCGCACGGGCGGCGTGGGGCCGGGACGGCGGCGCGGGGCCGGGACGGGCGGCGCACGGGCGTCTAAGGGGCCGGGACGGGCGGTGCGCGGGCGTCTAAGGGCCGGGACGGGCGGCGCGCGGGCGTCTAAGGGGCCGAGACGGGCGGCGCGCGGGCGTCTAGGGGCCGGGACGGGCGGCGCGCGGGCGTCTAAGGGCCGGGACGAGCGGCGCGCGGGCGCGTAAGTGCCGGGACGGGCGGCGCTCGGGCGTCTAAGGGGCCGCGACGGGAGGCGCGCGGGCGTCTAGGGGCCGGGACGGGCGGCGCGCGGGCATCTAAGGGCCGGGACGGGCGGCTAAAGGGGCCACTAGGGGCCGAGAGAGAGGGGAGCGCGACTCGGGCAGGGGCAGAGTGCGCTCCGGGCAGGAAAAAAAGACGGTGGGCCCTAGGAACAGTTCCCACGAGGGAACCTGCTCGATACCATGTGAGAATTGAAACGAGAATGGATGAACTATGGAATGAAAGTGATACAAGTATGCAACCCTAGAAATGTGTACCCCATATGGGTTACCCCACTATAGCCTACACAACAGCATAAGCTACAAAGTTCTGACACAGAAAAGCCAACCGTACGGTTCGGTAACAAACGCGTCACGGTTATTGTTAAAATGCATTTCCAGCGTTTGCATTTCGAGATTTTCCTGCTTTATAACGTCTTCGATAACTGATTGCGTCACACGGTCTTCGCCCTTGTTGTAGTACCCTTCGCGTTAGAGTTGCGTTACTACATGAATGATATGCAACAATTCCAAAAGTTAACACCCCCCTTCATTCCTGTAGAAGCGAAGTCTTGACGCGCTTCTTTATACCGCAAATGTTGCGCAGTGCTGGTAATGCTGACGTGGTAGCTCCTTGATAAGAAAGTTAGCTGCCATGTCACCAATAGGCAGTAGGTCAAGATGGCTTTGCCTATGTCAACTTCGTCTTTGGTGAAGAATTAGTGGAGTGCGATTTGCTTTGTGCAATTGACAAAACCGGCTTTATTCGCGATTCTGATTGCGCTCTGGTTATCGAAGTGAAGTTTGAAGTTCGCATATGTCGCAATTTTCACCTACAGGAGCAGCTCTTGGAGGTAAAGTCATTCGCGAACGGCTGTAGCAGCGATAAATCCGGCTTCAGCAGAGGAGAGCGCCACTATTTTATGCTTTTGTGAATTTCAGGAAATTGGTCTAATAGGCTCGAGGCGGAAGAGAAAGCTAGTTTGGGACCGTCGATTTGCAGGTTCGGCGGCATGGTCGGCATCCACGTACCCATCGAGGCTGAATGTGCGGGTCGTGAGGGTGGAGTAGGTAAGGCGAATGTGCGGCATGGAGATAAAATACTGCAGGGCATGCTGTAAGTCCAGCATACTCTCCCCTTCAGGTCGCTTAGCGTACCGAGCGAGCTGGCTCGAAATGTAGGATAATCGGGCCTGCACGTGACCGCAGCGAAGAGGAGGCAACCAAGTTGGTGCTGGTATAGTTGGTGTGCAGATGGGTTGAGAGGGGTGGTGTTGGGGATACGAGGGGTAGATGGGGTGCGGTAAGGGGAGTGGATAGATTTACCGACGTAATATTGAACTTTGCAGATAGAGTTTCGGCATATTTTGCAGCGTAGAGGTGAAGGGCATTAGCTGCGTAGGAGATGTTCAGGCCCATGAACTGCGTGACGGTGCTGTTTATTAAGGTTTTTCTTGAATTGGGCGAGAAGCTCGTTGCTATTGCCCGTGTACAGGAGATCATCTACATATGCCATTGCGGAGAGTCGCTACACAACGGGAGTGGACTACGGAGGAAAGCATGGGGTTGTGTGGGTGATCGTAGCATTTTACTAGCGTTCTCACTAATTGTGTTCACAGAGGAACTCGGCAGGAGTTTCACTAGGAAATTTACAAGAACATTGGGTATAATGAGGCATGCGATCGATATAGCTATAATGGCATTGCAACACCTAGCAAGCTCTCTGCAGGCGAACTTTGCCAGCGCAACAGAAGAGCGGCTTGCCAATATTGCAGAAGAGTAGTTTTGCCAGCGTTGCAGCGCAGTGGTCTGCCGGCGCCGCAAAGCCAGATGAACATCTGCGCATGTGCGCACCCACCAAGTAGGTGCAGATAGACGATCGCGTCGCCAGGCACATTGCGCAGGTGCCAGGTAGAACATGTGTCAACGGTTTTGCCAGCCGTACATCGCCGAGCACGTGATGCCATTCCGCAGGTTGACTTGGCCGAAAACCTCCAGAGGCAAAGTTCGCGCCCATCTGCGACCTTCGCAGTTGAGCAACTTTGGTCGGCTGGTTCAACGCTACTTCACCGAACAGCGTTTGTCAAGATGAGCCCGTCGCGCGGAGATCGTCAACAGACTCGTCGCGCAGAGCCTCTCGACGGACTCCTCGACGACCGATGCCGTCGAACAACGACTTTCATAGAGGGTGTCGACCGAATTCCGTCGAGCAGGACCTTCTCGACCATCGCCTCCGTCGACCAGCAGAAGCCTACTCGACGACCACTTCGTCGAGTGACAATGCATCGACGGCGAGATCGGTTGTGCCCAAGCGAGGTCGGGGCCTTTCTCTTCGACACTCCCCTGCCCAACTCACGCTTGGGCACCCATACACAAGGTCCACCCAGAACCCGAAGGGATAGAATACAAGGGGGATACTCGTTTGGCGTGCACACTACATACAGCACGCTGTTCGCCACACTAGCCATGCAGAAAGAGCATGGCACCTACTTCTGCACTTCATCATCACCGTTGCCGACGTCGGCCAGACGCATTAGGCCGATTGCAACTTTGCACCAGTGGAAAGCCAGAAAATTTAGCGCCATCGTCAGAAAATCGACCGACTGCTCGGTGATTGGGATGTTTTGCAGAGCAATCTTCTCGCGCTTCACCATCTCCTGCAGCCAGGCATAGCGTCGCTCCATGTGCTTGAGGTTGTTTTTGAGCCCCAGGCCCTCTGCGACCGTGATGGCCAACTAGTTGTCCACGTGTAGCATGGTCGGCTTTGTTAACGGGAATGGAGTGTTGGCCCCGCCCTCGCTTGGGCAACGCCGACGACTTGGTCGGATGCACGGGAGTAGCAGCCGACTGTTCACAGTGGGATAGCTGCTCGACAGGTTACGTCGAGCGGCAGCGGACCGCTGTGGTGTTGCTGTCGACCAAGATGCTCGACAGCTGCAACTGACTGGCCTGGGCGACGGGTGAGCCGTCCGGGAGGTCGACGAAGCAGTCCGTCGACCTACAGTTCGACGGGGAGGTCTACGGAGCATCCCGTCGAACTGCAGTTCGACCGGGAGGTCGACGGAGCAGTTCTGGTCAACGGAAGGGGTCCGTCGACCAAGGGGTAGCTTGACGGGAGGTGTGGTCGACCAGGAGCATCCGGTGTTCGACCAGAGAGACCCAGTGGTCGACGGGAGGCACCTGGGAGTCGACCAGAGCACCAGGGGTCGACCAGGTCGACCGGGTAACCTGCTCGACGAGTTCTGCGGAGGCACGCGAATGCCGTCGAGATCGCGATGGCGCAGGCGACTTCGGGCTGGTATCCCGAAGTCGATGTGGCTCGTCAGGCGCAGACAACAGCCGACGGATGCCCAACGAGGCAAGTCGGACCAATCGTCTGCGCACACCTGCGAGCGCGCGCACTGCTGTGTTCTACGGGGCACGCCGTCGACCTGCTTTGTTGGCAGGTCGCCCTTCTGCAGTGCTGGCGTGGCTCCTCTACGCAATGCTGGCAGGCGGTCGACTGAGCTGCGCTGGCAGTCGACCAGGCTAGCTGCAGGGTTGCTAGGTGCCTGATGTAGTCATTGTTGTCATTGCTTCTTTTATTCAATTCTGTAATTCCAACTTTGCTAGTGGAAACTCTTGCCAATTTCTCCTGTGAATGTGCAAGCACTAAGGAACCAAGCAAAGCTGAGATCACCTCTAGTAGTTCGTGCCAACCCTGTAGTCTAGCTCACTGCCGTTGTAGAGTGAATCTCCGCAGGCTTCTCAGCGTCGAGCACCTAGAACTCGACAAGAAGGAAGCGTAATCGGCGGGCCTCCTTGCCGGCTTCTTTGGCCGCGAAGTACTTCGACTTGGTCAACAAGAGCGACTTGCACTTGATGCGCTGACTCGCCCAGGAAACGGCAGCCCCACCTAAGACGAATGCGTAGCTGTTCGTGCTGCTTTGGTTCTGCTTGCTGCCAGCGACGTCGGCGCCCGCATAGCCGACCAGACAAAGCGACTCTTATCTACTGCCAAACTCCAGGGCTGTCTCACGGGTGTCGGCAAGGTAGTGTAGACGGCGGTCGACCTCATACCAGTAGTTGTCGCTCCTCACTGTCAGGCCACTCCCCAGCTTGCTGCACGCAAAGACAATGTCTGGCCTCGTCGTCGTCGCTGTGAATTGCAGCAAGCCCACCTTCTGCCAGTGCTCCTCCTCTTCGGGCGACTGCGCCTCCTCCTCCTCCTCGAACGCCAGCTCTGCGTAGGTGTCGACGGAGACCGTCGTCTTCGGCAAGCGACCGGCCTGCTCCTCGTCGATGAACCGCCGACAAAGCTTATCGATGTAGGACTGCTGGTGAAGCCACTGCTTCTTGCCGGCTGATCGCGCACAAGGTATGTCGCGGGCAGCGCAGACAGCTGCGCGCGCGGGTCGCGCCTAGGGCAGCGCGCTTGCAGCGTGTGGGGCATGCGGAGAATCACTCTACAACAGTACTGAGCTAGACTACGGGGGTTGGCACGAACTACTAGAGGTGATCGTAACTTTGCTTGGTTCCTTAGTGCTTGCACATTCACGGGAGAAATCGGCAAGAGTTTTCACTAGCAAAGTTGGAATTCCATAATCATTCCACAAGAGATGGCAACAATGACTACATCAGGCACCTAGCAACCCTTCAGCTAGCCTGGTCGACCGCCAGCACATCTTGGTTGACCACCTGCCAGCGTTGCGTAGAGGAGCCGCACCAGCACTGCAAAAGGGCGACCTGCCAATAGAGCAGGTCGACGGCGTGCCAACGCTGCAGCAGAGCGGCTGTCCAGCGCTGCCCCGTAGAACACAACAATGCGCACTCTCGCAGGTGTGCGCAGACGATTGGCCCGACTTGCCTCGTTGGGCATCGGTCGGCTATTGTCTGCGCCTGACGAGCCACATCGACTTCGGGATACCATCCCGAAGTCGCTTGCGCCATCGCGACCTCGACGATGTTTGCATGCCTCCGCATAACTGGTCGAGCAGGTTACCCGGTCGACCTGGTCAACCCTCAGATGCTCTGGTCGACCCCCAGGTGCTTCTAGTCGACCACCGGGTCCCTCTGGTCGACCACCAGGTGCATCTGGTTGACCACAACTCCCGTCGAGTTACCCCCTGGTCGACAGACCCCTTCCGTCGACCAGAACCGTCAGCGGTTGTCGCCGAGCTCCCCTCTTCGACCGCTGCTCACTTGTCAGATCGACGGACTGCTCCCGGTCGAGCTGCAGGTCGACAGGGACCCCCTGGTCGAGCTGCAGGTCGACGGGGACCCCCTGGTTGAGCTGCAGGTCGACGAAGACCTCCCGGTCGAGCTGCAGGTCGACGGAGACCTCCCGGTCGAGCTGCAGGTCGATGGAGCCCCCCCGGTCGAGCTGCAGGTCGACGGAGGCCTCCTGGTCAAACTGCCCCTCCTAGTCGACGTCCCATCCGTCGCCCAGACCAGTCAGTTGCAGCTATTGAGCTCCCTGGTCGACAGCAGCACCACAGCGGTTCCCTGCAGCTCGACGATGCCTGTCGAGCAGCTCTCCCACAGTGAGCGGTCAGCTGCTACTCCCGTACATCCGACCATGTCGTCGGCGTTGCCCAAGCGAGGGCGGGGCCAACACTCTATTCCTGTTAACAGGGCAGCGCGTGAGACATGGTAGGTGCTCCAGCGTGGGGCAGGGCAGCTCTAGCAGGCGGCCGGGTCGCAATCGCGAGGGGCAGGGCAGAAAAACGGGCAGAATCGAATGAACGGTGGGCCCTAAAAAAAATCATTCGATTCTAGGGACCTACGTGCTCTGAAACCACGTCAGAATCTAGCGAGCATGAATGAATGAACTATGAGAATGTTTGGTACAACTACTAGCCCTAATGGGTTATACCCCTTGTAGGCTACCCCACTATAGCCTAGAGATAACACACAAACATGCAGTTTTGACAGTGAGGACACGGGAGATGATGGTGAGGCTGTCATGGTCGAGGCCTGTGCTTGGTCAAATGATGCTGTTAGGATCCATAGTAGCTGTATGCCCCTCATACAACACCGTGAGATTGTTTTTTACTAATTTCTCTTGAACTAATATCTCATTTTAATACTTGAATCGCGTCAAATCATTCGGCAATGATAACTTTTGTGCAGCCAACATGCGTTTCTTGATATTTAGTCCCTCCATGATACATGTAGGTTTTCCTCTAAGTGGTTGTATCGGGTATCTGACAAAGCGGATTCAGTATGGTGCAGCTCGTTGGAGAGGGTTGCAAGTGAGGAGTCTGATGAAATTGGCTCATGTCACGAGCCACAACGCACCTTCATGTGACTATGGCTGTCTGTGTCACACGAACACAACTGTTGAATCAAAATCACGTGGTTGACTTCAAAGTGTGCTCCGTGGTAACCCCCATCACCATGATCCGTGGCGCATAACGGCATGTGCTGCGTGTGTTGCTGGATTCGCGTGGACTTGCTCGGTACTTGCTGAATTAAACCGAGCCATGGGAGTTAGCGTCGTCCATTGTTTGATCCAGGGACGATGCGCGGATCGTCGAGCCACATGTGCATACCCCGTGCCAGATGGCTGACCCTAATCCCCAGTTTCAGATTGCTCATGGCGCTCTCGTTTCTCGCAGAAGCCTGCGTGAAGGTGAAGCACACCATTCGGGTCCCTTTACTCATCAGCGACTCCCCCTTCGGACTCTATCACCTAATGCTGTGCAAACGCCTCACACATACCCGGAGCTTTTATTACGTAAT
Source organism: Closterium sp. NIES-65 (assembly GCA_948144175.1). NCBI lineage: Eukaryota > Viridiplantae > Streptophyta > Zygnematophyceae > Desmidiales > Closteriaceae > Closterium > Closterium sp. NIES-65. The sequence goes on along the minus strand of CANXME010001697.1, from coordinate 4,376,345 downwards.
ATCGTGTTCGTGGCGTTGATTATTATTTTATACTACGTTTGTTTCGTTCCCGTTGACACGTGGCAACAGGTGAGAGCCGTGCAGCCACGCGTGGCGATCTGTCTCATTGGCGGGGCCCGTCACTTTGAGCTCACAGCGTCATCTCTCAAGAGGTAAGGCAACGGAGTCCTCTCCTTCTCGCTCACTCTCGTGCTCCACTTGCTCCTTTCGCCTTGCTCGCACCTTCTTCTCTAGTTGGCGTCAGTCGCACATCCCTGCACCTACAGCTCACATATCTCACCGAATCATATTTGCAATTGCAACAGTGCAACACGAAGCCCCCTCTTCTACACGTATTCCCACACCCCCGTACGTCTCGTCCTGTCAATATCTTCCGCCATCCTGGTCACCTGCTCCGTCCGCCACTTCATCCTCACGTGTCTGTATCACCTCGGCAGGCTTGCCGTCATCCCTCACGCCCCCACTTCTTTCCACTATGCTTCCGCAGCAGCCATTGCCGTCCAGTTTGTGTCAAATTCTCCCGCACTTACAGCCCTCCCCCGCTGCCCACGCACGTCCATCCGCCTGCCCTCCTCTCCCTTTTCAAGTACGTCCTTCCAGCATCCCCGCTCTCTCACACATACATCTTGAATCATCTCAAAAGCAGCCCAGTCCACCACACAATCACTCCCCGCCTCCTCGTATCCCTCTCTCCAGGCACCTCCTATCAGCAGACCCAGCATCACATGCGTTCATCGTCGTGACTCTGGATGGGGACGCCAAGTAGCCCGCTCTGATCTATAAGTCGACTGAAAACCCCCGACTTCCCATTACCCTCTCTCCAGGCACGTCCTATCAGCGTACCCGGGCTCGCACGCGTTCATCATCGCGTCTCTGGATGGGGATGCCAAGAAGCTCGCGCTGCTGGCGGCCCATCCCGCTGTGGTGTCTGTGTTCGTGAGGCAGCAAGTGCGGATCAATGAGAGTCGCTTCCCCACGCACGTCCTGGCCGTGCCCAGTGTCCAGGTGGGTGTGGGGTGGGTGAGATGTGGCCTTGCATGCACTTCAGGTGTGCTTGTGTGCGCGTGCGCGTGTGGGCGCATGCGGACATATACCCATGTGGATGTGGGATTTTACATGCAACTATGGTGACAACGCTAGCAACATGGGCATTCTGAAATTCGCGTGATATTCCATTTTCTTGGTTTAGGCGCAGAGGCTGGATGTGCGTGCACGGGGTACTACTCCCACTTTCAGCATGCCCAGTAAACTCAATATCAACCATGCGAATCTCCCTTCTTTTGTAACCGTCATTGCTCTGTTTCAAGTGCAACTGTATCTTTTATCTTTGTGCCGGATCTTGCTCTGTTGTATAATTCCAATTCCCCATAACAGGGCCAGCTGCATCAGTTTCTCAAAGTGGAGCAATGCGTTGCAGCCATTACTTCATTCGAGCACTATCATCAGTTCAAGTACACATGGGTTCTTTGGACAAGACTTGACACGTACTGGACCGCTCCTCCTCCACCATTGGATTCGCTTGATCCCACGGCCTATGTTGTGCCACGTGGCAGTCCGTGGGGTGGTCTCAACGACCGCTTCGGCATGGCGCGGCGGGACATAGCATTGGGTGCTTTGAAACGGTGAGGTTGGTCGTTTCATGCATCTGGGTGTGTCAGCGTGTGTTCAGGTGCGGTGTGGTGGGCGTGCGGGGAATCAGCAATTACATAGTTCGGTGCAGCCACTAGCCTTACAAGCCCCGTCTCTCTCCCATTCACCATTTTTACACTGCGCCACCCCACGTCCGGCCCCCCAATCCCCCTTCACCCACCCTCACTGCTGAACCATCACACAGCCTGTCGTCCCTCCACCAGCTAGCACAGGCCAACCTATCCCAGCTAAATGGGGAGAAAGCCCTTCAGCACCAGTTGCGGCTGCAAGGCATAGCAGCCACGCCCTCTCCCCTGCCCTTCTGTGTGCTGTCCTTTCGCCGGAAGCTCTTCAACGGCTATGTCTTTGCTCCTCTTCGTTCCGAGAGTGCTGCTGATGGGATCTCGTGTCGGCCCTGCCATCCCATGCCCGTGGAGGAGAGGTGCAACCCATGGCGAGGGTACGAGCCAGGCTGGCAGCATATCTTCCTTGAAGGTGCAGCAGCGGAGGAGAAAAGCACCCTGGACTATGCATCGCGGTTGAGCGGGGAGTTAGTATGTGAAGAGGAATGGGAGCGATGGCGAAAGAAGGCTCACGTATGGGATTGCGCTACTGCTCATGATATTTGTGGGGCTGTGTCAGAATGTACCAAGAGAATATGCAAGATGCTGTAGGGATTTATCAGAATCTCATTGTATCATAAAATACCAATATGTGTAGTCGGCAAATCAGTAGAAAGGTAGGAGGATCGGCCTAAATCAACATACCGAAGTGGGGAAAATACCGTATTCCAGGGCCTCAGATGTCAGGAATTTTACCCTGAATTCCTGAAGTTTGACCCCCGTTTTTTATCATGACTCTGATGCATCAGCCTTTTTTTTTCAACGACCCTGATGTTTCAGTGTTTTTTAATTTCGAACTCTGATTTTCCAGTGTTTTGTGTTTGAGGACACTGACGAGTCAGTGTTGTATCGGGGTCTATCCTGAAACCGATAACTCCTTGTTTTGGCCCGCCGTCACCGTGCACCAAGGGGATTTCTGGCGAAACATGCTCTGACAGGGCAAATCTCTTGTGTGAGGGGCGAATCTGCTGCAGTGTCAGGGCAAATCTGCTGTGATTGGGCGAATTTGCTGTGCTGCGACAGCGCGTAACGACTGTGCAAGGTCGAATTTGCTGTTAGGGCGAATCTGCTGTGACGAACCTGTCAGAACATATATGTAGCTTATGCTGTTGTGTAGGCTACAGTGGGGTATCCCATAGGGGGTACAACCCAATTAGGGTTTTGCTATTTGTACCCAACTCTTTCATAGTGCATTTATTCTCGTTCTATTTTCCACATGGTATCGAGCAGGTTCCCCGTGGGAACTGTACTTAGGGCCCACCACTTAATTTTTTTTTTTTTTTCTGCCCGGAGCGCGCTCCGGGCCCTCGCTCTCACTCTTTCGGCCTGCCCTGCGGCCCCCTAGCCGCCCGCGCGCGCCCGTTCACGCCCCTAGCCGCCCGCGCGCCGCCTGTCCCGGCCCTTAGCCGCCCGCGCGCCGCCCGTCCCGGCCTCTAGCCGCTCGCGCGCCGCCCGTTCAGGCCCCTAGCCGCCCGCGCGCCGCCCGTCCCGGCCCCTAGCCGCTCGCGCGCCGCCCGTTCAGGCCCCTAGCCGCCCGCGCGCCGCCCGTCCCGGCCCCTAGCCGCTCGCGCGCCGCCCGTTCAGGCTCCTAGCCGCCCGCGCGCCGCCCGTCCCGGCCCCTAGCCGCTCGCGCGCCGCCCGTTCAGGCCCCTAGCCGCCCGCGCGCCGCCCGTCTCGGCCCCTAGCCACCCGCGCGCGCCCGTCCCGGCCCCTAGCCACCCGCGCGCACCCGTCCCGGCCCCTAGCCACCCGCGCGCGCCCGTCCCGGCCCCTCACCGCCCGCGCGCCGCCCGACCCGGCCCCAGGCCGCCCTGTGCCGCCCGCCCCGGCCGCGCTCTCCTGTCTCGGCCCCTTGGCGCCAGGACGCCACCCGTCCTGGCCCCTCCCCGTCCCGGCCTCACACCGCCCGTGCGCCGCCCGTCCCTGCTGCACGCCGCCGTCCCGGCCCCCCCCCACGCCGCCCGTTAGCCGCCGTGCAGCCTGAGCCGCCCGAGCCGCCCGAGCCGCCTCCCCCCCCCCCCTTTTCCCGTCGCCTTTCGAGGCGACCTTAGGAGCCAGCTGAGGGGTGGCAGGTGTGTGGTCTCCCCTGCTTCTCCTCCTCCTTCTCGAGCTGCCCTGCAGCCGAGCTGCCTCGCCGCCGAGCCGCTCTACACCGAGCCTCCCAGCAGCCGCGCCGCCCTGCAGCCGAGCCGCTCTACACCCGAGCCTCCCAGCAGCCGCGCCGCCGGGTCGCCGAGCTGCCGAGCTGCAGTTGCTGCCGAGCCGCCCTGCCGCCGAGCCGCCCGAGTCGCCCGAGCCGCAAAGCCGCCGTGCTGCCGAGCCGCTGAGTCGCCGAGCCTACTCTACCCACCACTGGTGAGCCCCTGCCCTGCTAGCACGCTGCGCGTCGCCTGCTTGCCTGCCTGCCTCCCTTTTTGGCTTGCCTGGCTGCCTGCCTTACTGCTGCTACTCCTGCTCCTGCCTCTACTGGTGGAGCCAGATTCAGCCCCATCGACGTCTGCGTGAGTCCCTCACGCCCCAGCAGCTGCGTGAGTGGTACGCTGGTTGGGGCTGTAGGGGTGGTGGCGCTACTACTGCTACCACTCCTGCTGCTTCTACTACTGGTGGCGGCCAGATGCAGCTCCCGCGACCCCCCCGCGCGTCTCTCACGCCTCAGCACCTTCGTGAGTGGTATGCTCAGAGTGGAGGGTCTCTCAGTTCCGTTCGCTGCTCTTACGTGATTCTCACTGGTGCTCGGACTGGTCAGCCTTGTGGGACACCTAGTCATACACAGTCCCGCTGCTTCGCCCGTCTGAGCGACGCCTGGCGTACCGTGTTTGGCGACGAGGCTGAGCTCCCCGACTGGGTGGAGTTGCTTAGGCATGGGGTAGATATATTTGCTCTTGACTATGATGCTATTCTCACTGCCATGTATGCATTGCCTACTAGTGCTGACCGTGCCGGTCACCTGTGCGTCCCGCCTGACCCGGGTATAGGACCTGCTGCTCTAGCTACTGGTGAGGCTGCTGCTGCTCTGGGTGCTAGTGAGTCTCCTGCTCCAGGTACAGGTGCGGCTGCTGCTCTAGGTGCTAGTGAGTCTGCTTCCTCAGGTGCGGGTGAGGCTGCGCTCTCAGGTACCGCGTTGGCTTCGGCCTCCCTCACCTTTACACTTGACTCTGGGGCTTCTCGCTCCTTCTTTCGGGACCGCACCACACTCACGCCGCTTGGTCGGCCGGTTGCAGTCTCCCTGGCTGACCCCTCTGGGGGTCCTGTCCTCGCTCACTTCTCCACTGTCCTCCCGTGTCCGGCTGCCCCCTCGGGCACCCTGTCTGGCCTGTACCTCCCCTCGTTCTCGACGAACTTGGTGAGTGGTGCAGACCTGCAGGATGCGGGGGTTCACCAGTTCACTCCTGCGAGTCAGCGGGTGACCCACTGCACGGACGCACGCACAGGCCGGCACCTGGCCACGTTCTCGCGTCGGCCGGGGTCGAGCCTCTACACCCTGACCACTGAGTCTCCTCCTGTCCCTGCGTCCGGTCAGGTAGCAGCGTCAGGTCAGGTGTTTGCTGCTGCGTCCAGGTCTGGTCCTGAGTCTGCCCCCTGTTCGTGTCGCCTCCTGTCTCACGAGACTCTCCTGTGGCACCACCGTCTTGGCCACCCCTCCTTGCCCCGCCTTCGGGGCATGGCTTCCCGTGTCCTTGTCTCTGGTCTTCCCCAGTCTCTCCCTCCCCTTCCTTCGGGACCAGGACCTTTCTGTGTCCCCTGTGTCGAGGGGCGCCTCAGGGCTGCTCCTCACTCCTCCCAGTTTCCCCCGACAGAGGCTCCTCTGCAGACACTTCACATGGACGTGTGGGGCCCGGCCCCCGTCGGTGGGCAGGGTCACGAGCGCTACTTCCTGTTGGTGGTTGACGACTACTCGCGTTACACCACACTCTTCCCCTTGAGCAGCAAGGGTGCTGTCACTGAGGTGTTGATTGACTGGATCCGCGAGGCTCGTCTCCAGCTCAGGAGGAGCTTCGGCTCGGACTTTCCTGTTCTGCGTCTGCACTCTGACCGAGGTGGGGAGTTCTCCTCTCGCCTTCTGCGAGACTACTGTCGTGCACAGGGGATCCGCCAGACCTTTACGCTTCCGGACTCTCCACAGCAAAATGGGATTGCTGAGCGCCGCATTGGCATGGTCATGGATGTCGCTCGTACGTCCATGATGCATGCGGCTGCCCCCCATTTTCTGTGGCCGTTTGCGGTTCGGTACGCGGCGCATCAGCTCAACCTTCACCCCAGGGTCTCTCGGCCCGCGATGTCCCCAGTGTTACTATGGACGGGGAAGGTCGGCGATGCGTCTGCGTTCCGTGTCTGGGGATCTCGGGCGTTTGTCCACGACTTGTCTGCTAGGTGCTACGTCAGGAGCTGCTGAGCCTGGGGGTGCTGAGCCTGGAGGTGCGGAGCCTGCGACTGCTGGACCTGGGGGCTCTCCGGTTGCTCCGTCTCGGCGGGAGCCGCTCTCTCCACAGGAGCTGCGCGAGTGGTTTGCTCGCCGCTGGAGGCGTGCTGCTTGAGCTGGAGCTCCTTCGACTGCTGAGGGTGCTGGTGCTGCCGGTCCCGGAGCTGCTGGGCCTGCGAGTCCTACTGGAGCTGGAGTTGCTGAGCCTGGGGGTGCTGAGTCTGGAGCAACTGAGCCTGGGGGTGCCGAGTCTGGAGCTGCTGAGCCTGGGGGTGCTACGTCTGGAGCTGCTGAGCCTGGGGGTGCTACGTCTGGAGCCGCTAAGCCTGGGGTTTCTCCTGGTGCTGCGTCTCGGCGGGAGCCCCTCTCTCCACAGGAGCTGCGCGAGTGGTTTGCTCGCCGCTGGAGGCGTACTGCTGGAGCTGGAGCTTCTCCGACCGTCGAGGGTGCTGGTGCCGCCGGTCCCCGAGGTGCTACGCCTGCGGGTCCTACTGGAGCTGGGGCTGCTGAGGGCGTTGGTGCTGAGTCTGCTGCTGTCTGTCCTGACGGTGGTTCTGCTGCTGGTGCTGCTGGAGGTACTGCCGCTGGAGGTGTTGGTGGCGCTGGTGCTGCCGCTGAGGGTGCTGGTGCTGTCCCTGCTGAGTCTGGAGCTGCCGCGCGGCCTCGGCCGTACTTCGTTCCGCTTCTGCAGCAGGTTCTCTGTCTTTCTCCTCTGGTAGAGTGTCCACAGCCTGTCCAGTCGCAGTCACTGTTGGAGCCTACCTCCCCACTGCCTGCTCCCTCTCCTTACACTGGTCCTACTGGAGGTCTTACTAAGCGTCGTGAGCCTGCGTCTCGTCCCGCGTCGCCTGTTCGTGCTGCCCGCGCTAGTGGTCGTGGTTCGCGTCCGCGTCCTCCTCGTGTCCCTGGCACGCACCGGATGTCTCTGCGTCCGTCCACTGCTCCTCTGCGTGCCCTTTTGCCTTCTCCTTCTGAGTCCTCCCTTCCTGTGCTTACCGACCCAAAGTCGGACTCCCTTCGTGCTGCCAGTCCTACTGTCACGCGTCTGCTTGCTACTGTCGTCACCGACCCCTCTTTTGAGTCCGCTGCTGCGTCTGCTCTTGTCGCTGAGCTCGTCGACTTTGCTGCTCGCTGTCGTCTAGACTACGCTGCTAGTCTTGTTGCTAAGTCTGCGTCTGTCTGTCCTCCGTCCGTCGGGGGTGAGTGTGCTCTTGGCACGGACGTCCTAGAGGACAGGCAGGAGGAGTTCCAGTGTCTGGCTGCTGCTTCACCTCATCTCGCGTCTGTACTGCTTGCTCCTGAGGGAGACCCGGATGCACTAGACATCCCGACTCCGCGCTCTTACGCGGAGGCCGTAGAGGGTCCCTACTCCTCTCAGTGGCAGGCAGCTATGGATGCAGAGATGGCTTCCTGGAAGTCCACAGGCACCTACGTTGACGCGGTTCCCCCTCCTGGGGCGAACATCGTCAGTGGCATGTGGATCTTCAGGGTGAAGCGGCCGCCGGGCTCTCCACCTGTCTTCAAGGCGCGGTACGTCGCTCGTGGCTTCAGTCAACGGCAGGGAGTTGACTACTTTCAGACCTTCTCTCCCACCCCGAAGATGACCACTCTTCGGGTGCTGCTGCACATAGCCGCTCAGCGCGACTACGAGCTTCACTCTCTCGACTTCAGTACTGCGTTCTTGCAGGGGAGCCTGCACGAGGAGATCTGGCTGCGCCGTCCACCTGGCTTCACTGGGACTTTCCCTCCTGGCACCCAGTGGAGCCTCCGACGGCCAGTCTACGGTCTCCGCCAGGCACCACGTGAGTGGCACGACACACTGAGGACTACGCTTGCGGCCCTTGGGTTTGCTCCTTCTACTGCTGACCCGTCGCTGTTTCTGCGCACCGACACTTCACTGCCGCCGTTCTACATCCTCGTGTACGTCGACGACTTGGTCTTTGCCACAGCGGACACTGCTGGACTCGCCTACGTGAAGTCCGAGCTGCTGAAGAGACACACGTGCACTGACCTGGGTGAACTGCGCAGCTACCTTGGCTTGCAGATCACTCGAGACAGAGCACGCCACACCATTACCTTGACTCAGTCACACATGGTGCAGCAGGTCCTTCAGCGCTTCGGCTTCACGTACTCCTCGCCTCAGGCCACTCCTCTGTCTACTCGTCATTCGCTCTCAGCTCTGCCTTCGGATGAGTCCGTAGAGTCGAGTGGCCCGTACCCAGAGCTTGTTGGCTGCCTCATGTACCTGATGACTTGCACACGACCTGACCTTGCATACCCTCTTAGCATTCTTGCACGCTATGTTGCTCCTGGGAGACACCGACCAGAGCACATGGCTGCAGCGAAGAGGGTATTGCGCTACCTGTGCAGTACGTCGGGCATGGGGCTAGTGCTTGGAGGGCGGAGTCCAGTGGTACTTACAGGTCACGCGGACGCTTCTTGGGCTGACGACCAGGCTACGCAGCGGTCGTCACAGGGTTACACCTTCAGCCTTGGCTCCGGCTCTCTCTCGTGGCGGGCTACTCGCTCGTCTTCGGTTCTCAGCTCGAGTTGTGAGGCTGAGATCTACGCAGGGGCCATGGCTGCACAGGAGCTTCGCTGGCTCACCTTTCTGCTGACTGACCTTGGAGAGCCGCCTCGTTCTCCTCCAGTGCTGTACGTAGACAACAAGGCCATGCTGGCCTTGTGTCGAGAGCAGCGTCTGGAGCACAGAACGAAGCACATTGCTCTTCGCTACTTCCTTGCTCATGAGCTACAGCAGCGTGGACAGTTGCGGCTTGCGTACGTGGCCTTTGAGGCCAACACTGCTGATGTGTTCACCAAGGCACTCGCGCCTTGTGACCATCAGCGCTTCTGCACCCAGCTGGGTCTTGTGCCTGTCTTGCCTCACTTGCTCTCCTCTTGACTTTACTTGTACTGTCACATATATATACCTGCTCTTGCTTGTCTAGCTTTATATATATATGTGTGTACTACTGCATGTGAACTGGCCTTGTGGCCTTGCTCTTGTGCTCGGACTGTGTGGTGACTTTGTGATCCACCCTGAGCTTTGCTTTGCTTTGCTTGACTGGTCTTGTGACCCCTTGTTCTCCCCCACTTTGCCTATGGGGGTGTGTCAGAACATATATGTAGCTTATGCTGTTGTGTAGGCTACAGTGGGGTATCCCATAGGGGGTACAACCCAATTAGGGTTTTGCTATTTGTACCCAACTCTTTCATAGTGCATTCATTCTCGTTCTATTTTCCACAGAACCAAGTCCGAATCATTAGTCAAGTACACAACCAGAGATCGGCAACAGTTGTTAACAATTGTCCTATTCGATTGGTCAGACAAGATTTCTGACCAATCAGACACGGAAATAGCAAAATTTTGGCCGAATTTGGGAATTGTAAAGTGAGGGCAGTCTGATTCGCTGTGTTATGACAGCATACCAGTTTAAGCAACTATGCGGATTAGTGTTGAAGTTTTAGAAACCCTGATTGATCAGCGTTTTATTTCTAACAACCCTGAAAAACAGTGTTACCCTCCTAGAGACACTGAGTGCTCAGGGTACCCAAAAACCAATCTGAGGCCCTGCCGTATTCTCCCGGATAAAACACCCGCTTAGAGACTAGGCAGGAAATGGGAGACTAGGCAGGGAATGAGTGATTTTGGTACAAGGAAGAAACCTAAGGGGTTGTACCCCACAGTATCTACCCCACTACAGACTACCTAAAAACTATAACATATGTATATGTTTGACACACCCCCATAGGCAAAGTGGGGGAGAGGTCACAAGACCAGTCAAGGAAAGCAAAACAAGCTCAGGGTGGATCACAACGTCACCACACACACTGAGCACAAGCTAATATATGCAGAGGTATATATGCAACAAGAACAGTACAGTGATTTCTACCTAGCAAGTGCAAACATGCATGTATATATATAGATCACAATACAAGCAAAGACCACAGCAAGTGTGGAAACGTAGGCACAAGGCCCAACAAAGTACAAAAGCGCTGATGGTCACCAGACGGAAGTGCCTTGGTGAATAAATCAGCAGTGTTGGCCCGACTGGCCAAGTGAACAAGGCGAGGCTGACCCCGCTGCTGCAACTCTCGAGCCACGAAGTAACGTAGAGCGATGTGCTTCGTTCTGTGCTCCAGTCTGTGCTCCTGACACAAGGCAATGGCTGCCTTGTTGTCGAGGTACAGAACTAGAGGAGAACGAGGCCTCTCTTCCAAGTCGGTCAGCAGGTAGGTGAGCCAGTGTAACTCCTGTGCAGCCATGGCTATGGCGTAGATCTCAGCCTCACAACTAGACCCGAGAACTGAAGACGAACGTGTAGACCGCCAAGAAACAGAGCCAGAGCCAAGACTGAAGGTATAACCCTGTGACGATCGCTGCGTAGCCTGGTCCGAGTGACCAGTGAGGACAACGTCGCCCCATCCTCGAAGCACGAGCCCCATGCCCGATGTACTACACAAGTAGCGCAGTACCCTCTTAGCAGCATCCATGTGCACCTTACGGTGCCGACCAGGAGCCACGTAGCGAGACAGAAGGCCAAGAGGGTACGCGAGGTCAGGACGAGTGCAGGTCATCACGTGCATGAGGCAGCCAACTAGCTCTGGGTAAGGACCACTCGGCTCTACGGACTGGTCCAAAGGTGGAGCTGAGAGCGAGTGACCTGTAGCCAGAGGAGTGGCCTGTGCCGAAGACCAGGTGAAGCCGAAGCGCTGAAGGACCTGCTGCACCATGTGTGACTGAGTCAGTGTGATGGTGCGGCGTGCTCTGTACCGGGTGATCTGCAAGCCAAGGTAACTGCGCAGCTCACCCAGGTCTGTACACGTGTGTCTCTTCTAAAGCTCCGACTTCACCAGGGCGAGAGCCTCAGTGTCAGCAGTGGCAAAGACCAAGTCGTCGACGTACACAAGGATGTAGAACGGCGGCAGCGAAGTGTCGGTGCGCAGAAACAGCGACAGGTCAGCAGTCGAAGGAGCAAACCCAAGAGCCGCAAATGTCGTCCTCAGTGTGTCGTGCCACTCACGTGGCGCCTGGCAGAGATCGTAGACCGGCCGGCGGAGGCTCCACTGGGTACCAGGAGGGAACGACCCAGTGAAGCCGGGAGGGCGGCGCAGCCAGATCTCCTCGTGCAGGCTGCCCTGTAAGAAAGTTGTGCTGAAGTCAAGTGAGTGAAGCTCGTAGTCACGCTGAGCGGCAACGTGCAGCAGCACCTGAAGAGTGGTCATCTTCGGGGTGGGGGAGAAGGTCTGGAAGAAGTCAACTCCCTGTCCCTGACTGAAGCCTCGAGCAACGTAACGAGCCTTAAAGACAGGCGGAGAACTCGGCGGTCGCTTCACCCTGAAAATCCACTTGCCATTGACGATGTTCGCCCTAGGAGGAGGAACCTCATCGACGTAAGTGCCGATGGACTTCCAGGATGCTATCTCTGCATCCATGGCTGTCTGCCACTGAGAGGAGTACTCACCCGCCATCGCCTCAGCATAAGAGCGCGGGGTCGGGATGTCTGGTGCATCCGGGTCTCCCTCAGGGGCAAGCAGCATGGCCACGAGATGAGGCGCAGCGGCCGCAAGACACTCAAGGTCCTCCTGTCTGTCCTCAAGGACGTCCGTGATAAGAGCACACTCACCCTCGACGGACAGAGGACAGACAGACTAAGACTTAGCAACAAGACTAGCAGCGTAGTGTAGACGACAGGCAGCACCAAAGTCAACCAGCTCAGCAACAAAGGCAGACGCAGCAGCACACTCAAACGACGGGTCAGTGACAACAATGGCTAGCAGACGTGTGACAGTAGGGTGCTCAGCACGAAACCGGTCAGACTCAGGGTCCGCAATGACAGGCTGAGAAGACGCAGGAGGAGACAGCAGAAGAACACGCTGCGGAGGAGAGGAAGGACGGCGGACTACGAGGTGGGTACCGGGGACAGCCGGCTGACGCGGACGAGGAACATGACGACTGGAACTACCAAAATGGACCGGCGAGACAAGACGCGACGCAGGCCCATGACACTCAGTAAGACCCCCTGTCTGCTCTGTGTAAGCAGAAGGAGCAGGCAGCGGTGAGCCAGGCTGTAACGGAAGACCAGTAGACGAAGGGAGACTAAGAACCTGGCGAAGCACAGAGTCAGGCGGTGGCTGAGACGACGGAGACGGTGGAGCGAAGAACAGGCGCGGCTGCGTACTGCCACCAGCACCAGCAGCTCCAGTACCCCCACCAGCTCCAGCACCCTCACCGCCAGCTCCTCCAGGACCAGCTCCACCAGCAGAAGCACTTCCAGAACCGGCACCTCCAGTCCCAGGGTCTCCAGCCACAGTGTCTCCAGCAGCAGCACCCCCAGACCCTGCACCTCCAGCCCTAGCAGCTCCAGTACCTCTAGTACGAGCACCTCCGGGACCAGCACCACCCCCAGCTCCAGTGACGTCAGCAGAAGTACCTCCAGTGGCAGAGCCCCGAGCTCCAGAAGCGCGACCCTGACGGCGACCGTACCAGTCGTGCAGCTACTGTGAGGTGAGAGGCACACGCGGACGAAGGCGACTACTCCAAGGAGACCGCGCAACAGCAGACTCAGAACCCACAGGCGTCGCACCCCCAGACTCAGTACCCCTAGGCTCCTCACGCTTGGGCTCAGCACCCCCAGACAAAGCACCCCCAGGCTCAAGACCTCCAAGCACCTCACGCGCAGGCTCAGCACCTCCAGGCTCCTGACGCTCAGGCTCAGCGTCCCCAGACTCCGCACCCCCAGGCTCAGCACCTCCTAGGTCCTCACGCGCAGGCTCCGCACCCCCAGGCTCAGCACCCCCAAGCTCCGCACCCCCAGGTCCAGCACCCCCAAAGAGAGCACCACCCCCAGCAGGACTGGAGTCACTAGTGACCTCAACAGGCGCAGGCAAGGGAGGGTCTACCTGAGAAAACCCTGAAGGAGCAGGACCTGGCGCAGGGAGGGGGTCTACTTGGGGAGGACCTGGGGCAAGAAAGAGCGGCGGGGGGGGGGCAAGGGGCAGTGTGGTAGGGAAAGAGACGGTAAAAGGGGACGGACTCGTCAAAGGTGACGTCCTGAGACGGAAAGACGCGGCGCGAGGCGGGGTTGTAAAACTGCTAGCCAGGCGCGTCAGGAAGCGAGAGTGCATGCTACGAAGGCGAGGCAGGGAGGGGTGACCAAGGCGGTGGTGCCACAGGAGAGTATCGTGCGACAGGCGGCGACACTCACACTGGGTAGCTACCTGAGCAGACGCGTACAGCTGGGGAGACCAAGGGGTGGAGCACGATGCAGTGGTGAGGGTGTACAGACTGGACCCAAGCGCGCGTGTGAACGTGGCCAGGTGGCGGCCGGTTCGAGAGCACGTGCAGATTGCCACACGCTGCCCTCCAGGAGTAAAGGTGTCAACCCAATGATCCTGAAGGACGGCGTTGCTCACCAAATTCGTAGAGAATGAGGGGAGGTGGAGACCAGACAGCTCACCAGGCAGGACCGCCGGACACGGGAGCACAGTGGAAGACCGTGCAAGCACTGGGCCCCCAGAGGGGTCAGCTAGGGAGAAAGGGACAGGTGCAGGGAGGGGAGTGATTGTGGTGCTGTCGCGAAAGAAACAACGAGAAGCACCAGAGTCAAGTGTAAAGGTGTGCAGGGCCTGTGCGGACGCAGTACCAAGGGGAGCAGACTCACAAGCACCTAGAGCTGCAGGCGCTATACCTGGGCTATATCGGGGTCAGGCGGCACACACAAGTAGCAGTCACCCTCAGCACTAACAGTCAATGCATACATGGCAGCAAGTATAGTATCATAGTCAAGATCAAAGATAGGTACATCACGCCTAAGCAGGTCTGCCCAGTTGGGGAACTCAGTAGCATCAGGAAACTTGACGCGCCAGGCGTCGCTAAGCCGAGCGAAGCAGCGGTACTCAGTGTGAAAGCCGGTGCACTAGCCGCCAGCACGGGGACTTGCGCGAATGATATAGGGGCAGCGACCAGTACCCCCAGACGCCCCACGCTTGGCATACCAGTCATGAAGCTGCTGGGAAGTGGGGGTCTGGCGCTGACGCTGCTGCGGCTGCTGCTGCTGCTGCTGCTGCTGTCCCTGGCCACTACCGGCCTCACCCAAGCCCCCACCACCGCCGCCACCACCACTCCCCCCTCCGCCACCACCGCCGCCGCCACCGCCACTGCTCCCGGCACCACCACCGCCCTCACAACTACCTCCACCCCCACGACCACCGCCACTACCTCCACCGCCCCGCCGCCTCCACCACCGCCCCCTCCACCGCCATGTCCGCAACCCCTGCCACCCTTGCCTCCTCTTAAGCCACTGCGCTTCCCCCTCGGAGCGGAAGCAGCTGCGACCTTCTCAGCACCAAGGAGGTCGACAGCAGTAGCTGCGGAGGCGTAGGAGGGGGTAAGAGGGGAGGGGGAGCACCCCTCAAAGAGGGGAGTGCGGGGAGTGCCACGAGCAGCACCTAGAGCTAGAATGTTTTTCTCGGCTGCTAGGAGGTGCTTCTTGAGGTCGTCGACAGTGAGAGAATGGGGGTCAAGGGCGAGGAAGTGGTCCCTATCAGGTAGGCGGGTGATGAGGAAGTAGAGAGTAAAGTACATCGGGGGTTGGTTCTCTGCGAGGAACTCGGCTAGAAGGGCGGCACGAAGGCGAGTGTCACTAGTGCGTAGGTGAGAGATGAGGTCCTCAGCGATGGTAAACGAGGACAGGTCGGGGAACAGGTAGGGTAGCATAAGTCGACCGAGGGCTCGAGTGGGCGGGGAAGAGTAGTGGGCAACTACAGCGTCGTACAGTGCCTTGGCAGTCTTGTGCTGGCTAAAATGTGTGCGCTCTGTGATCGGCAAATGGTTTCGAATAGCGAGGTGCGCAGCAGCATTGCGGGTCTGCCACTGGGAGCGGTCTAGAGCAGGCTCAGTGTCAGCAGGAGCAACGGTAGTGCCAGACACGTAATCGAACAGGGAAACACCGTCCTTGGTATCAGTCAGAAGGAACAGTTGCAGGTCGTCGAGCCAGGTGGCGAGCTCTACTGGACGACCGTTAGGATCAAACGCAAGCACGTTGAGAGTCGCCATGCTTGCAGCACAGGTAAGAATAGCACACAGGTGGCAAAGCAAAGTGCAGGTCAGGAGAGGCTGCGTGCAAGGCTGCAGTGGTGGCGCACAAGCTGCAGGGGCGGCGCGTAAGTGGCTAGGGCGGCGCGTGGGGCAGCAATGGGCCGCGTGCGGGCTCCTAAGGCGGCTCGCGGGGCAGCAGTGGGCCGCACACGAGCTCCTACAGCGGCGCGCGGGGCAGCAGCGCGCCACGCGCGCTCCTAAGGCGGCTGCCGGGGCAGGAGCGGGCTGCGCAGGCGGCGGACGCGGCGCGCGGGGCCTAAGCGGGCTGCGTGCGGGCGGCTTAAGCGGCGCGCGGGCCGGCAGCAGGCTGCGCGGGCGGCTGACGCGGCGCACGGGGCCGAAAACGGGCTGCGCGGGCTGCTTAAGCGGCGCGCGCTAAAAAAAAGGATACGCTCGCGTGCAGCCGAGGCGCGCGAGGGCAGCAGACAAGGCAGGCAGGCATGCAAGGCCGTAGGTGAGGTAACGCGGTAACAGGTGGGCCCTAATCTTAGGTCCTAAAGACCTACTGCTCTAGATACCATCTTAGAGACTAGGCATGAAATGGGATGACTATCTAGTGATTTTGGTACAAGGAAGAAACCTAAGGGGTTGTACCCCACAGTATCAACCCCACTACAGCCTACTTAAAACTATAACATATGTATATGTTTGACACACCCTAGGGTATTATGAAAACCACTGGAAAAAAATGGGGGGGGTCTCTTCGAAGGAAATTCCTACATAATACCCGGGTCTTATTATATGGTACATTTTTTATCAAGCAGAAAAGATGTGAAACAAAATCAGGGGTGTGACTTCACTTCAAGATTGTTGATCAATGCCGCAAAACCGAGTACGAAGATATCGTGGGCCGCTTGGGCCACTTCACCTCTTGGACCACTTGCACTGGAAGATTCGCCAGCGTGGCGATAGCGAGATTGTGAGAGGGGGGAAATCTCGGCAGATTCTAAGTGAAAGTACATGCGAAATTCTTCTAGGGAGCGATTCTCGCGATATCCTCCCGTAAGGAATCGGACTCGATAACAGCTATAATAGGAATCTAAAAGAAAAGGGGGGTGTTATAGAAAATCATCCCAAAAGGGGGGTATAGTACAAACGAGGTCAATTATGTCAAGAATGCAAATGTTAGTGTCAGAATATTATTCTTATGTTCTAGCCTGTAGTGGGGTGCTCTATAGCGAGTACAACCCTTCTAGGGTTTGCTATTTGTATCCCCATTTCTGCTAGTTCATTACTCTAACTTTTGTCAGTTAGTTCATTGATATGGGTTGGGGTACATATAACAAACCCTAACATCTGTACCCCCTAAGACAAACCTCACTACAGGCTACAACATTTAACATACCCCCATAGCCTAAGTGAGGGGTGTCAAGCAAAACCAAAAGTGTTCGGTCACTTTGAAACAAAGCTCAGGGTGGATCACAACGTCACCACACACTCTGAGCACAAGCAACAGGGGCCACAAGGCCAGTTCGAGAGTTCACAAGTGTGTATAGCAAGAGTACAAGCAAAGCAAACAGTAGACTCAAGCCTATACACGACTAGAAATTGTGTCAAGAAGGCCTAACTGCACACAACATCTCTGGTGGTCACAAGGCGGAAGCGCCTTGGTGAAGATGTCTGCACTGTTGGCCTCAGACTCCACAAACTCGAAGCGAGCATGTCCACGTCTCTGCAACTCTCGCAGAAGAAAGTACATGTCGTTAATGTGCTTCACTCTGCTCTCCAGTCGCAGCTCTCGACAAAGGAGAATCGACGCCTCGTTGTCAGTGAACAAGGTCGGTGCAGAGCTCGACCGCTCACCAAGGTCGGCGAGCAAGAAGGTCAACCAACGCAGCTCCTATGCCGCCATGGCACCAGCGTAGATCCCAGCCTCAGCGGTAGAGGTCGAGACTGAAGAGGAGCGCGTGGACCGCCACGAAATAGCTCCATAACCCAAGCTGAAACAGTACCCTTGAGTAGACCTATGAGTCTCAGCGTAGTCAGCGTAAGAAGAGTCACAGTGACTGAGGAAAGTAGAACGAGAATGATGGACTAAGGAATGGAAGTGATACAAATATGCAACCCTAGAAATGTGTACCCCATATGGGCTACCCCACTATAGCCTACACAATATTATAATTTGACACACCCCCATAGGCAAAGTTGGGGAGAACAGAGGGTCACAAGACCAGTCAAGCAAAGCAGACAAAGCTCAGGGTGGATCACAACGTCACCACACAGTCCGAGCACAAGGTCAAGGCCACAAGGCCAGTTCACATGCAGGAGTACACATATATATATAAGGCTAAACAATCAAGAGCACGTATATATATATGTAAGAGTACAAGCAAGGTCAAGGGGTGAGCAAGTGAGGCAAGACAGGCACAAGACCCAGCTGAGTGCAGAAGCGCTGATGATCACAAGGCGCAAGTGCCTTGGTGAAAAAATCAGCAGTGTTGGCCTCAGAGGCCACGTACGCAAGTCGCAACTGACCACGCTGCTGCAACTCACGAGCAAGAAAGTAGCGGAGAGCAATGTGCTTCGATCTGTGCTCCAGGCGCTGCTCCCGACACAAGGCCAGCATGGCCTTGTTGTCTACGTACAGCACTGGAGGAGAACGAGGCGGCTCTCCGAGGTCAGTCAGCAGGTAGGTGAGCCAGCGAAGCTCCTGTGCAGCCATGGCCCCGGCGTAGATCTCAGCCTCACAACTGGAGCCGAGAACAGAAGACGAGCGAGTAGCCCGCCACGAAACAGAGCCGGAACCAAGACTGAAGGTGTAACCCTGTGACGACCGCTGCGTAGCCTGGTCGTCAGCCCAAGAAGCGTCCGCGTGCCCAGTGAGGACCACTGGACTCCGCCCTCCAAGCACTAGCCCCATGCCCGACGTACTGCACAAGTAGCGCAACACCCTCTTCGCTGCAGCCATGTGCTCTGGTCTGTGTCTCCCAGGAGCAACATAGCGTGCAAGAATGCTAAGAGGGTATGCAAGGTCAGGTCGTGTGCAAGTCATCAGGTACATGAGGCAGCCAACAAGCTCTGGGTACGGGCCACTCGACTCTACGGACTCATCCGAAGGCAGAGCTGAGAGCGAGTGGCGAGTAGACAGAGGAGTGGCCTGAGGCGAGGAGTACGTGAAGCCAAAGCGCTGAAGGACCTGCTGCACCATGTGTGACTGAGTCAGAGTAATGGTGCGCTGTGCTCTGTCCCCTGTGATCTGCAAGCCAAGGTAGCTACGCAGTTCACCCAGGTCTGTGCACGTGTGTCTCTTCTGCAGCTCGGACTTCACGTGGGCGAGTCCAGCAGTGTCAGCTGTGGCAAAGACCAAGTCGTCGACGTACACGAGGATGTAGAACGGCGGCAGAGAGGTGTCGGTGCGCAGAAATAACGACGGGTCAGCAGTAGAGGGAGCAAACCCAAGAGCCGCAAGCGTAGTCCTCAGTGTGTCGTGCCACTCGCGCGGTGCCTGGCGGAGACCGTAGACTGGCCGTCGGAGGCTCCACTGGGTGCCAGGAGGGAAAGTCCCAGTGAAGCCAGGTGGACGGCGCAGCCAGATCTCCTCGTGCAGGCTACCCTGCAGGAAAGCAGTGCTGAAGTCAAGGGAGTGAAGCTCGTAGTCACGCTGAGCGGCTATGTGTAGCAGCACCCGAAGAGTGGTCATCTTCGGGGTGGGAGAGAAGGTCTGAAAGTAGTCAACTCCCTGCCAGTGACTGAAGCCACGAGCCACGTACCGCGCCTTGAAGACAAGTGGAGAGCCCGGCGGCCGCTTCACCCTGAAGATCCACATGCCACTAACGATGTTCGCCCCAGGAGGAGGAACCGCGTCAACGTAGGTGCCTGTGGACTTCCAGGAAGCCATCTCTGCATCCATAGCTGCCTGCCACTGAGAGGAGTAGGGACCCTCTACGGCCTCCGCGTAAGAGCGCGTAGTCGGGATGTCTAGTGCATCCGGGTCTCCCTCAGGGGTAAGCAGTACGGACGCGAGATGAGGTGAAGCAGCAGCCAGACACTGGAACTCCTCCTGCCTGTCCTCAAGGACGTCCGTGCCAAGAGCACACTCACCCCTGACGGACGGAGGACAGACAGACGCAGACTCAGCAACAAGACTAGCAGAGTAGTCTAGACGACAGCGAGCAGCAAAGTCAACGAGCTCAACAACTAGAGCAGACGCAGCAGTGGACTCAAAAGAGGGGTCAGTGACGACAGTAGCAAGGAGACGCGTGACGGTAGGACTGGCAGCACGAAGAGATTCGGACTCCGGGTGGGCAAGCGCAGGAAGAGAGGACTCAGGAGGAGAAGGCAAAGGGACACGCAGAGGAGCAGTGGACGGACGCAGAGACATACGGTGCGTGCCAGGGACAGGAGGAGGACGCTGACGCGAACCGCTACCACTAGTGCGAGCAATACGAACAGGCGACGCGGGACGAGACGCAGGCTCACGACGCTCAGCAAGACCTCCAGTAGGACCAGTGTAAGGAGAGCAAGCAGGCAGTGGGGAGGCGGGCGGTAACTGTGACTGTGACTGGACAGGCGGTGGACACTCTACAGGAGGAGAAGGACCAAGAATCTGCTGAAGGAGCGGAACGAAGTACGCCCGAGGCCGCGCGGCAACGCCAGACACAGCAGGGACAGCACCAGCACCCTCAGCGGCAGCACCAGCGTCAACAGCACCTCCAGCTGCAAGACCTCCAGCAGTACTAGCAGCACCCGCAGCAATACCGGACTGACAGCAGTAGCCTCAGCGCCAACACCCTCAGCAGCTCTAGCTCTAGTCGTACCTGCACGCCCAGCAGCTTTAGCACTCCCAGGGCGAGTACCTTCGGGACCGGCGACACCAGTACCCTCATCGGCCGAAGAAGCTCCAGCTCCAGCAGTACGCCTCCAGCGCCGGGCAAACCACTCGCGCAGCTCGTGTGGGGTGAGTGGCTCCCGCCGAGACGAAGCACCCGGAGAACCTCGAGGCCTAGCACCGCTAGACGCCACACGAGCAGGTCCAGCGGCCGCTGGCTCCGCACCACCAGGCTCAGTAGCTCCAGACGCAGCACCCCCAGGCTCAGCAGCTCCTGACGTAGCACCCCCAGGCTCAGCACCCCCAGTCCTAGCACCCCCGGGCTCAGCACCCCCAGTCGCAGTACCCCCAAGCTCAGCACGCCCTGTCGTAGCACCCCCAGTCTCAGCATCCCCAGTCGCAGCACCCCCAGACTCAGCACCCCCAGGCTCAGCACCCACGCGCGCAGCACCCCCAGAGTCAGCACCCCCAGGCTCAGCACCCGCAGCAGTACCAGAGTCACCAGCAACCTCGAGCGGCTCGACTGCGTCTACCTGGGACACACCTGAAGGGGCAGGACCCTGAGGGGGGAGGGGGTCTACCGGGGGGGGAGCTGGTACAAGGAAGTGCGGTGGCGGGGGGAGGGAAGGAGTGCGGTAGGGGAAGAGGCGGTAGTAGGGAACGGACTCGTCGAACGTGACGTCCTGGGAGGACAGAACACGACGAGAGGTGGGGTGGTAGAACTGCCACCCAGGGGCGTCAGGGGGGAAGCCAAGGAAGACACAGGGAGCAGCACGAGGGGACAGCTTGTGCGCAGACAAGTCGCGGACAAACGCCCGAGATCCCCAGACACGGAACGCAGACGCATCGCCGACCTTCCCCGTCCACAGCAAGGCTGGGGAGGTCTCCGGCTTGGAGACCCTGGGGTGAAGGTTGATCTGATGCGCCGCGTACCGAACCGCAAACGGCCACAGAAAATGGGGGGCAGCCGCATGCATCATGGACGTACGAGCGACGTCCATGACCATGCCAATGCGGCGCTCAGCAATCCCATTTTGCTGTGGAGAGTCCGGAAGCGTAAAGGTCTGGCGGATGCCTCGCGCACGAAACTAGGCTCGCAGAAGGCCAGAGGAGAACTCTCCGCCTCTGTCAGAGTGCAGACGCAGAATAGGAAAGTCCGAGCCGAAGCTCCTCCTGAGCTAGAGACGAGCTGCGCGGATCCAGTCGATCAACACCTCAGTGACATCACCCTTGCTGCGCAAGGGGAAGACTGTGGTGTAACGCGAGTAGTCGTCAACCACCAGCAGGAAGTAGCGCTCGTGACCCTGTCCACGGAAGCGGGCTGGGCCCCACGCGTCCATGTGAAGCGTCTGCAGCGGGGCCTCTATCGTAGGAAACCGAGAGGAGTGAGGGGCAGCCCGGAGCCGCCCCTCGACACAGGGGACACAGGAAGGACCAGGCCCCGGAGGAAGGGGAGGGAGGGACCGGGGAAGACCAGAGACAAGGACACAAGAAGCCATGCCTCGGAGACGAGGCAGGGAGGGGTGACCAAGACGGTGGTGCCAGAGGAGAGTCTCGTGAGACAGGAGGCGACACGAGCAGGGGGCAGACTCAGGACCAGACCTGGACGCTGCAGCACCTGACCCGACGCAGCTACTTGGCCAGAAGCAGGGAAAGGAGGGGACCCATTGGTCAGGGTGTAGAGGCTCGACCCCGGCCGACGCGAAGACGTGGCCAGGTGTCGGCCCGTGCGTGCGTCCGAGCAGTGGGTCACCCGCTGACTCGCAGGAGTAAACTGATGAACCCCCGCATCCTGCAGGTCAGCACCACTCACCAAGTTCGTCGAGAATGAGGGGAGGTAAAGACCAGACAAGGTGCTAGAGGGGGCAGCCGGACACGGGAGGACAGTAGAGAAGTGAGAGAGGACAGGACCCCCAGAGGGGTCTGCCAGGGAGACTGTAACCGGCCGACCATGTGGCGTGAGTGTGGTGCGGTCTCGAAAGAAGGAGCGAGAAGCCCCCGAGTCAAGTGTGAAGGTGAGGGAGGCCGAAGCCGACGCGGTACCTGAGAGCGCAGCCTCACCAGTACTTGAGGGCGCAGACGCGCTGGCACCTAAAGCAGCAGCCTCACTAGCACCTAGCGCAGTAGTACCAATGCCCGGGTCGGGCGGGAAACACCGGTAACAGTCACCCTCATCACTAATAGTCACAGCATACATGGCAGCAAGGATAGCATCAAAGTCAAGATCATAGATAGCGACACCTGCCCTAGACAGCTCTCCCCAGCGGGGGATCTCACTAGCCTCCGGGAACTGCTGACGCTAAGCGTCCGTCAGGCGGCCAAAGCAGCGCTGGGTGGAGTGGGCACCCCCACACTGCTCACCCGCGCGGTCGCCGGAGCGAAGGACGTAGGTGCACGGGCCAAAACCCCCACCACGCTGACGCTGCGTGTACCACTCACGGAGCTGCTGAGGAGGGGGAATGTCCCGAGAACGCTGATTCTGCTGCTGCTGCTGGCGCTGACCACCACCGGAGCCACTCCGCTGCGAAGCACCACCCCGACCAGCTCCACCTCCTCCACCACCGCCGCCTCCACCTCCGCCACCACCGCCGCCTCCGCTCCCACCGCTACCGCCTCCGCCGCCTCCGCCTCCGCTGCTGCCACTGACACCTCCACCTCCGCCACCACTCCCACCACCACCCCCACTCCCTTTGCCGCCTCCACCGCCACCTCCACCACCCCCGCTAGCTCCACCCGCGCCCTTGCCCCCCTTGCCCTTGCCAGAGCGGCGTCTCCCGCTAGGGGCAGACGCCGCACCGACCGACTCAAGACCAACGAGGTCGGCTGCAGCAGCAGAGGCGACAGAGGGCAACAGGGGGGAAGGGGAACACCCCTCAAAGATGGGGGTGCGTGGGTCACCACGAGAGGCTCCTACAGCGACTATGCTCTTCTCCGCTACTAGGAGGGCCTTCTCTAGGAGGTCAACAGTGAGAGTGGTGGGACAGACTGAGAGAAAGTGGTCCCTGACTACGCTAAGGGAGTCAGGGAGGCGGGTGACTATATAGTAGAGAGTGATGTACATGGGGGGGGGGTTCTTGGCGCAGAACTCAGTAGAAAGCGCGGCGCGGTAGCGAGTGTCACTAGTGCGGAGGTGCGTAATGAGGTCAGCGACTGTGGGAAAGGCAGCAAGGTCAGGAAAGAGGTACGGTAGCATGAGGCGGCTCAGTGCAGCACTGGCAGGGGAAGAGTAGCGTGCAACTACAGCGTCGTACAAGGTCTGAGCACTCTTGTACTGACTAAAGTGCGCGCGCTCAGTGGTAGGCAGCAGCATCGCGAGTGTCCCACTGTGAGCGAACAGTGGCGTCGGCATCGGCAGCAGGGGCAGGGGAAGCACCAGAGGTGAGGTCAAAGAGGGAGAGACCGTCTACCCTATCGCACTGTAGGAAAAGCTGCAGGTCATCTACCCAAACCTCAAAGTCAATGGCTCGACCCTCAGCGTCAAAAGCGAGAACACTGGGGGTAGCCATGACAGCAGTAGTTTAGCAGTACCAACTGTAGGACAGGGGCAGTGCAGTGACAGAAGCGCTGCTCTCACCAGACAGGGCGGGTGGGGCAGCTCAGTAGTACAGCAGCACGGCAACACGGCAACACGGCTGCTCAGACGGCACAGCAGCAACTGCGGCTCCGTGGCACCAGCGGCTCGGCTCCTCAGGCGGCTCGGGCGGCTCAGGCGGCTCGGGTGGCTCGGGCGGCTCGGGCGGCTCGGGTGGCTCGGGCTGGTCGGGCGGCTCGGGCGGCTCGAGAGAGTCGGGCGGCTCGGGCGGCTCAGTCGGCTCGGGCAGGTCGGGCGGCTCGGGCGGCTCGGGCGGTTCGGGCGGCTCGGGCGGCGCGGGCGATGTAGGGCGGCAGGGCCGCTGTTGAATGGGGCGGCGGGGCCGCAGTGAAGGGGCGGCAGGGCCGCTGGTAAAGGGCGGAGGGGCCGCTGAGAAGGGCGGCGGGGTCCCTGAGAAGGGCGGCGGGGCCGCAGTAGAAGGGTGGCGGGGCCGCTGAGTAGGGCGGCGGGGCCGCTGAGAAGGGCGGCGGGGCCGCAGTAGAAGGGCGGCGGGGCCTCTGAGTAGGGCGGCGGGGCCGCAACGAGAGAGGCGGCGGGGCCGCAGTGAAGGGCGGCGGGGTCGCTGAGTAGGGCGGCGGGGCCGCAGCGAGAGAGGCGGCGGGGCCGCAGTGAAGGGCGGCGGGGCCGCTGAGTAGGGCGGCGGGGCCGCAGCGAGAGAGGCGGCCGGGCCGCAGTGAAGGGCGGCGGGGCCGCAGCGAAGGGCGGCGGGGCCGCTGAGACGGGTGGCGGGGCCGCTGAGACGGGCGGCGGGGCCGCAGCGAACGGCGGCGGGGCCGCTGAGACGGGCAGCGGGGCCGCAGCGAAGGCCGGCGGGGCCGCAACGTGAGGCAGCGGGGCCGCAGCGAAGGACGGCGAGGCCGCGAAGAAGGGCGGCGGGGCCGCTGAGACGGGCGGCGGGGCCGCAGCGAACGGCGGCGGGGCCGCAGCGAAGGGCGGCAGGGCCGCGAAGAAGGGCAACGGGGCCGCAATGTGGGGCGGCGGGGCCGCAGCGAAGGGCGGCGCGGCCGCTGAGAAGGGTGGCGGGGCCGCTGAGAAGGGCGGCTCGAAGAGGTGAGAGCCCGGAGCGCGACTCGGGCTGAGCGCGCTTCGGGCAGGGAAAAAAAAAGATCGATGTGGTGGGCCCTAGGCACAGTTCCCACGGGGGAACCTGCTCAATACCATGAGGAAAGTAGAACGAGAATGATGGACTAAGAAATGGAAGTGATACAAATATGCAACCCTAGAAATGTGTACCCTATATGGGCTACCCCACTATAGCCTACACAATATTATAATTTGACAGTGACCAGTAAGTACGACACGCTGCTTCCCTCCAAGAACTAGCCCTACGCCTGATGTTGTCGCTAGGTACTTTGCCACCCTCACAGCTGCCGTCCAATGAATAGGACGGTGTCTGCGTGGCGCAACAAAGCGAGCAAGGATGCTGAGAGGGAAGGCGAGGTCCGGGCGAGTGCAAGTCATCAGGTACATGAGGCAGCCCACCAGCTCTGCGTAGGGACCACTAGACTCAAACGGCTCGTCACGAAAGGGTCCAGTAAGTCTGTGGTCAACAACAAGAGGTGTGCGCTTTATTGTGGAGTGCTGGAGCTCGAACTGCTGAAGGACCTGCTGCACCATGTGTGACTGTGAGAGTGTAATGGTGCGAGCAACTCTGTCCCTGGTGATCTGCAGGCCAAGGTAGTGGCGCAGCTCACCAAGGTCAGTGCACGTATGTCTCTTTTACAGTTCGAACTTCACGTCTGTCAAGGCAACCCCGTCAGAAGTGGCGAAAACCAGGTCGTTATCGTAGACCAGAACAAAGAACGGTGTGGAGCCACGACGAATGAACAGCGACGGGTCGGCAGAAGACGGTTGGAACCCAAGGTTAGAGAGGGTAGAACAAAGAGTGTCGTGCCACTCACGAGGAGCCTGAGGAAGACCGTAGACAGGTCGCCTCAGCCTCCAGTGGGTCCCAAGAGGGAAAGTGTCAGTAAAGGCAGAGGGACGACGCAGCCAGACCTCCTCGTGTAAGCTACCCTGAAGGAAAGCAGTGGAGAAGTCGAGAGAGTGTAACTCGTAGTCTCTCTGTGCTGCTACGTGCAGTAACATCCGAAAAGTGGTCAACTTCGGGGTAGGCGCGAAGGTCTGAAAGAAGTCAACTCCCTGGCACTGACTGAAACCTCTAGCCACGTAGCGCGCCTTGAATACCGGAGGAGATCCCGGTGGCCGCTTCACCCTGTAGATCCACATGCCATCAACTACGTTCGCCCCAGGGGGGGGAACCTCGTCGACGTAGGCGCCTGTGGATCTGTAGGAGGCCATCTCTGCGTCCATGGCAGCTCTCCACTGAGAGGCCCAAGGCCCTGACACTGCCTCAGCGTAAGTGCGAGGAGTCGGTATGTCAAGGGCGTCGGGGTCTCCCTCAGGGGCGAGCAGCATGGCACAGAGATGTGGGGAAGCGGCTGCCAGGAACTCTAGCTCAAACTGCCTGTCCTCTAGGGCGTCACAGCCAAGGGCAAACTCACCCCCGACAACCAGAGGACTGCTAGGAAAGCAGCCTCAAGACCGGTGGCGTAGTCAAGGCGGCGAGTGGAGGCAAACTCAGTGACTGCGGCAGTAAGGGCGGAGATAGAGGAGACAGCGGCACGAGGGTTGGTAACAAGAGAGGCGAGAACACGAGAGAGAACAGGACGGTACGTGCGGTAGTAGTCAGTGACAGGAGTAGAGAGAGAAGTAGTGAAGGTCGACTCAGGAGGAGACGGAAGGAGAGACGGAGACGAACGAGGCGGACTAGAATGAAAGAGGGCAGTACGAAGGTCACTAACGAGAACAGGAGACGAGGGACGAGCACGAGGGGAGCGACGAGAGGCCCAAGTCTGAGGAGGAGGGGACAATGGAGGTTGAGAACGAGGGAAAACAGCCGGGGAGGGGTCAGGAGGAAGGAGCGGAGGACCCGAGACGGGAAGAGAGGGGGAGGAGGAAGGAGAGTGGGAGGGGAGACCGAGGGCCCGAAGACCGGAGACAGGAGGAGGAGGCGGCGACTGTTGTTGCTGCTGCTGTTGCTCCTCCTGGTGCTGAAGCGGCTCCAACTGCTGCGCCTCCTGCTGCTGCGGCGGCTCCAGCTGCAGCTGCTCCTGCTGCTGCCCCTCCAGCCGCTGCAACTCTCTCTCCTCTCTCTCAAACTCCAGCTGCTCCTCACGGGCACGGCGAACACGAGCCTGGTGCCTAGTCGGGAAGGGGTGGGGGGGAGGAGTAGTGTCGGGGGCTGCGGCAGCCCCGGGACCGCCCTCCAAAGCACCTGGCGCACCACCCCCAGAGTCAGCACCACCAACAGCAACACGACCAGGCTCACCAGGACCTGAAGACAGTGCACCCGCACCCCTAGACGTAGCACCCCCAAAATCATAGTGAAGACAGCTGACACGACGACCACGAGTGCCCTCAATGGTAAGCAACCACCTGATCAGCGTAGAAGTCACCTCAGACTTCTTCGCCAGGGGGAACACTGTGGCGTAGCGGGAGTAGTCGTCAACGACCACCAAAAAGAACCGCTCGCGCTCAGGGCCAAGGCGAGGGGCGGGGCCCCAGACGTCCAAGTGGAGCGTCTCAAAAGGCTCGGTGGCCGGACGAAGGGAAGAGGAGTGAGGGGTGGCGCGCAGCCGACCCTCGACGCAGGGACCGCAAGGCGGTGCAAGCGAAGGCGGCAGCGACGGCAAGACACGCAGGAGGCCTAAGACAAGACGCTGGCGAGACATAGCGCGCACACGAGGGAGGGAAGGGTGCCCCGTCCGGTGGTGCCACAGAACGGTGGGGTGTGCAAGCGTCCGACAGGAGCACGACGCAGCAACTGGACCAGACACGGGAACCTGACCAGGCACAGCTACCTCGGGGGACGCAGCAACCTGGTGAGACGCAGGGACCAGACTGGGGGAAGTAACCAAGGCCGAGGGCAGGAGTTGCTGCTGCTGCTGCTGCTCCCGCCGTTGCTGCTGCTGCTGCCGCTGCTGCTGCTGCCCACCAGGGCCAGTGTGAAGTGTGTAGAGACCAGAGCCCGGCTCGGAAGTAAAGGTGGCAAGAGGCGAGTAAGTGTCGCCGTCAACACAAACTGCCGTCTCACCAGAGGGCTCAATCCACACACCCACATGCTGACTCACAAGAGGCCTCACGCCCACCAAGTTCCTCGAGAACGAGGGGACGTGGAAGCCAGTCAGAGACCCAGAGGGAACAACAGGGCAAGGAAGGGTAGTAGTGTAGCGAGCAGTGACTGGTCCCGAGGTGGGATCAGCCACGGCCACAGAGACTGGCGCAGGAAGTGGAGTAAGTGTCGTGTGGCCGCGGAAGAAGCAGTGTGAAGCCTCAGCGAAGTGTCCTCCGAAGTAGCGCCTGGACTAGTGTCTACACAACTGCCTACACTAGCAACATGCAACTCAGCAAGACTAGCACCTAAGCTAACAACACATGAGTAAACACAGTCAGAAGCACTAGAATCAACAACAGCATACATAGCATGAGGAGTTCCTAGGAGATCAAGCAACTGAGAAGCAGACATGCCCCAAAGAGCGGAGCCGTACGTCTGAACAAGAGGTAACCAGTTAGGGTCAGGGCTGCCAATGCCGAAAGCCAAGCGAACCGTGTCAGTGAGCTGAGCAAAGCACTAACCAGGAGGGTGGGTGTGACCACAAGGCTGGCCTCGGCGAGCACCTGTCGGAACCTGATAGGTGCACAAATGGTGAACAACACCTCGCTGGGGCGGACGCTGTCCCAGACCTGAAACCTGTTGCTGCCGCTGCTGCTGCGGGGGCTGCTGCAAGCAGAGGGGCTGCTGCTGCTGCACCTACTACTACCGCTGGGCCAGGTACCACGCCGCTGCTCCACCCACCGCGGCCAGCAGACCAGGAGGAGGCTGACGAGTCCGGGTGTTGCCTCCACCAGCTGCAGTAGGGGAGTCACTGGCCACTGCACGAGACGCCTCTCCAGGCCCTGCGCTCCCGCCGCCACCGGTCGGCACGCCACCCCCACCACCTCCGCCGCCAACGCCGCCACCGCCGCCGCCGCCTGCACCCTGACCGCCCCTCCTGCCACCCCTACCTCGAGACCGCGACGTAGTCGCAACAGCAGCTGCGGTCACGTCAGTAGTGACAGTGGCTAGCGAGGGAGTAAAAGTGGGCAGCTGAGGGATAGTGCACCCGTGAAACAGTGGAGGGGGCACAGCACCAAAGGCGGAGGCTACTGAGTGGAGGTTACTCTCGACGTCCTTGAGCGCAGACTCAAGGACCTCGATAGTGAGCTCACTAGGGTGCTTCAGAGGAAGCGTGTCACGAACCGAGGCAAGGCGGTCAGGGAGGCTATTGGCAATGAAGTAGATAGTAATCGCCATAGGAGGGGGAAGCAGTGCAAGCTGTGCGTCAGTGCAAGCAGCGCGGTAGCTAGAATCGAGCGAGCGGAGGTGAGCAATCAAGTCAGCAGAGCGCTCAAGGAGGCGAGGTCAGGAAACAAGAACGGTAGGAAGAGGCGGCCAAGGGAGACAGTGGTGGGAGTAGCGCAGCGGGCCTTGATCACAGTTAGGAACTCACTAGCAGTGCGAACTTGAGTGAAGTGGGCCTCCTCAGACTTAGGGAGGAGGCTGCTAAGAGCGATGCAGGTCGCAACGTCACGCGACTCCCACGCCGTCAGGTCAGCACGCTGGCGGGTAAAGCGGTCTCTGGCGGCGTCGTCAGGGCCAGGGTCTAAAGGCGTAGGGTCGTCGGGCGCAGGAAGCGTGCGCCCAGAGGGACTCGCCAGTCTGCACCTGACTCTCTAAAAGGCGACGCGCGCGTAGGAGTTAGACCGGAAACTCGAGCGGTCTACCGTCAGCGTCAAAACGAAGAACCCTAGGGTTCGCCATAGCAAAAGCAAAGAGGTGGGAAGTGCTGCTGCTGAAACCCTAATCACTGAGAGCGACTGAGTAGGGCGCTACGGGACATAGGGTAGGGCGCTACGGGACACAGAGTAGGGCGCAACACTGCTGGACTAGGAGGGGCAGCGCCACGGGCAGGGGTAGCGCGACGCAACGCAGCGGGACAGGACGAGCAGCGCGACACGAAGCGACGCGACGAGACAGGACGGACTGCGCGACGCGGACAGGCAGCGCGACGCGACGCGAAGGGACAGGATGGACGGGCAGCGCGACGCGGACGGACGGGACGAGACGGACGGGACGGGACGGGACGAGACGGACGGGACGGGACGGGACGTACGGACGGGACGGGACGAACGGACGGGACGGACGGAAGGGACGGGACGGGACGGGACGGGACGGACGGACGGGATGGACAGAAGGGACGGGACGGGACGTGACGGGACGGGACGGACGGACGGGACGGATGGAAGGGACGGGATGGGACGGGACGGGACGGGACGGGACGGGACGGACGGCGCGACGCAGACAGGCAGCGCGACGTGGACGGACGGGACGAGACTGAAGGCGCGACGCGGACGGGCAGCGTGACGCGGACGGACGGGACGGGACGGACAGCGCGACGCGGACGGACAGCGCAACGGGCGCTAGGGCACGAGAGCGACGTAAGGGCAGGCGCAGCGGGCGCTAGGGCACGAGAGCGACGTAACGGCAGGCGCAGCGGGCGCGAGGGCACGAGAGCGACGTAACGGCAGGCGCGATGGGCGTTAGGGGACAGTACGAGCGTACCGTATCACCCTGGATAAAAGCGCAGGTGCGCTTATAATAAAACAGTGTTTTTTGGGGGGGTGTGCTTCTAATTGAGGTGTCTGTATAAGCGCATGCGCCTATAATAAGGAAAAAACGAAATTCACTTTTAAACATACTAAACTGAAGCCCACAATAAGGCGAATCCAACGGACCATGCAGAAAGTGGGATTGTACATGGTTTCCAGGCAAAAACAGCTGCGGTTCGGTTTCCCACCGCACAAACCTGTCCAGAACCATCGAAAGAGACAGCAGTGACGGGGATGTTGCCGTGCGGCCCAATCACAGCCGCATGCGCTGCGTGGCATCTGCATTTCTTCGGAACCCTCTCAAAGGGTGGGGAAGATTCCCTCCCAGCACAGCGCATATGCTGCCACGCAGGTTCCTCTACGGGGGTAGGCGGGGGTTTCCTGCCTGTCATTGACGAGGACCCCGAGCCGCTAGCCCGCAGGGGTCCCCGTCGTTGCCCATTTCTGCACCCTCCTCCTCATTTTTTTCATTCAGTTTCTAGTCTAGCCCGCCTGGCGGGCGAAGCCATGGCGGAATTCAGTGGGACACACTTCCTTTTCAAGAAGAAACCAACCCGCGCCTGGCGACTAACCTCGGACGGGTGGTATACCCGTGAGCCACCAGCGCCTCCAGTGCCACCTACACCCCCTGCACCGCCTGCTCCGCCTGCCCCTCCTGCACCTCCTGCTCCTCCTGCTCCTCCCACTCCTCCGAATCATCCGACTCCTCCTGTTCCTGACGCGAATTCTCACCATCGGCCCGTGCTCGAACTGTATTTGCCTGCCACTTTCGACGAGTGGCTGTCTGAACCGGACACACCCAAGGCTAAGCGAATCGATGCTCCGCCGACTGCTCCGCGGTGGGGAAATCCTGAAGCCTGCACGTGGGAAGAGTCGGCTGTGGGCGCCGACGATGACGTGGCCGTCGATGAACAACCCACATGCGACGGCGACGCTGGAGGCGACGGTGGAGTCTACGGTGAAGAGGGCGCCGAGGAGGACGTGTTCCCAGATCGTAAAGCTACAGACGCAGACGACGACGGTGTGGAATATTGGTGGCGCGACGCACCACGTGAGAAGATGTCGATACCGACGTATCCGCCGCTTAACAAAAAACGACCCCACCCCTCATCTGAGAACCGAGATGCCCGCCCCCCCTCTCCCATGCACAAGCCGACTCAACACAAACGGCAGCGCAACACCGCCCAGGAGAAACTGAAGTGGCTTGTTTGGCTGGAGCTTGCGGCATCGATAAGCGAGGTCGCGCGGGAGTCCGGCATTCACCGCAAATGCCTCACGGAGTGGAAAAGCGGAGGAGCTCAAGGCTGCACACAGCGCACTGTGTCGACTTCATGGGCGCGGAAGGTCTTCCTGGTACAGACCCATGGAGATGAAGGTGTACTCCCAACTCCTGGACTGGCGACGCCGCGGTGTGGCAGTATCAGTCGGCCGGCTGCAAGAATGGTCAAAGGAGGTGATGAAGGTGTTGTTCCCGGACGTCAAGTGGAAGGCGAGTCAGCGCTGGACGGAGCGGTTCCACAAGCGGTGGAATCTCACCGTACGCATGAGAACAAAGGTGGCGCAAAAGACACAGCAGCGTAAGTGCCTGTCCGTGCACTGTCATCCTATCGTGAAATTCTATCTTGTATTAATGTCAACTTTCTTGCCCATGTCTATTTAACTGTAGCGTGCTCATCCTCCCTTCTAGCCGTCCCTCCCTCCCCGTGCGCAGACGTGGCGAAGCAATGCAAAGAGTTTTGGCAGTTTGTCCGCGACGCACGCCACGAGTACGACATCGACAGCCGTTACATCATCAATGCCGACCAGACGCCCTTGTGGTTGGAGATGTCGGCGACTACCACGGTGGAGCAGACGGGCGTGAAGTCGGTGCCCATCCGCAGCGGTGGTTACCCGAAAGAGAGGGTCACTGTGATGCTGGCGTGCACGGCGACGGGCGAGAAGTTGAAGCCGTGGGTGTTTTTCAAGTGCAAGACCCTCCCAAAGGGTGCCTTCCCGAACGGTAAGAAGCTGCGTATGCGCGTGTTTCCGAGGGGAAAAACAAAACTACAATCTAAGCACCGCTTGCTTGTATGCAGATGTCGTGGTCGGCTGCCAAGCTAACGGGTGGATGGAGGCCTCGGGCGTCATCGAGTGGCTCGGTGCAGGCGTGGTGGCGTTCCTGAGACCGAAGTTCGGATTGCAGAGCCGGAGCGCCATGTCAGAATGTTATTATCTAGCTTGTAGTGGGGTGCTCTATAGCGAGTACAACCCTGTTAGGGTTTGCTATATGTATCCCAACTATTGCTAGTGAAAACCCCTCCTTTCTTCATTCCTCGTTATTTCACATGGTATCAGAGCAGGTCGACCCTCCTGGGTCGTTCCTGTGTATGGGTCCACCACCTCACTGCTTCCGCTGCCACTGCTACTCTGTGTGTTGCACGCCCCGTGGCGCGCGACGGATTTTTCTTCCCGCCGCGCGCTCGGAGCGTGCGGCGGTTTTCTGCCCGCCGTGCGCCCCGAGGCGCGCGGCGGTTTTCTGCCCGCCGTGCGCCCCGGGGCGTGCGGCGGTTCTCTGCCCGCCGTGCGCCCCGAGGCGCGCGGCGGCTTTCTGCCCCGTCGGTCCGCGCGCCGCCCCTGGGGGGCGCTTCGACGGGTGACGGGGACCAGCCCGTCGTCCCCGATCGCCCGTCCCGGCCAGCGCGGGCTACGCTAGCCCCGAGCGCGGCCCGTACGGGCTGCGCCCAGCCCGCGCGCAGCCTGTACGGGTTGCACCAGGCCCGCGCGCGGCCCGTACGGGCTGCGCCAGGCCCGCGCGCGGCTCAGGCTGCCTGCGCGCGGTTCGTCTGGCTATGCCAGGCCCGTGGGCGGCCCGTTATTCTCTGCCCCTGAGCTGCCCGCTGTCCCCCGTGCTTCTGACGGCGCCTCACCCCTGGTGCTGCCCGTTCTCCTGAATTAGGGTTTGGGGGTGGGGGGTATGGGGGTGCAGTTTCTGTGCGCCGTCCCCTGCTCCTCCTCCTCCTCCGTCTCCCAGTGCTGCAGCTGCCGCTGAGGGGGGTGGATGTGTTGTGTTGGAGCCGTCGGAGTGGTACGAGGGGGTGACATGGGAGTGGAGTTAGGGGTGAAGCAGTTAGGGTGTGTGTCAAGGGTGTGGGTCAGTTGGAGGAGGTTGTGAAGAGGTAGGTGTCGTGTTGCCTGCAACGCCTGTAGTCCGTCGCCCTTGCTTCGGTAGCCAGTGAGCCTGTTGCACCAGTCGCCAGTGGGTCCGTTGCTCCTGCCGCTCGTCTTAGCCGCGGAGCCAGTCACTCCAGTAGTCCGTCGCCCTTGCTTCGGTAGCCACTGAGTCAGCCGCTCCTGTGCCCGTGCCTCTGCAGCTTCAGTCGTTGCCTCCCATCTTCTCTCCTTCCACAGTTCCTCCTCCTCCTCACTTGCTCGCTGTGATTACCTCTAGCTTTGCTTATTATTGTGAACTCCTGCTCATTGTGCTGATTACACCCCACTTTGGCTATGGGGGTGTGTCAGAATGTTATTATCTAGCCTGTAGTGGGGTGCT
Organism: Closterium sp. NIES-65; assembly: GCA_948144175.1. NCBI lineage: Eukaryota > Viridiplantae > Streptophyta > Zygnematophyceae > Desmidiales > Closteriaceae > Closterium > Closterium sp. NIES-65. The sequence continues at coordinate 4,342,471 of CANXME010001697.1, read as the reverse complement.
CTATAGCTAGTACAACCCTGTTAGGGTTTGCTATATGTATCCCAACTACTGCTAGTGAAAACCCCTCCTTTCTTCATTCCTCGTTATTTCACACGCCATGCCGGTGCTCGACTCCTATCGTGGGCACCTGACACCCGAAGTCAAGGCGAAGTTCGCGGAACTCAACATCGTGCCGACGGTCATCCTGGCGGGATGCACGGCAGACTTGCAGCTGCTGGATGCGTCGATCAAGAAAAGCTTCAAGGCGAGTGTTCGGCAGCAGTACCAGACCTGGTTCGAGCAGGACGGCATGAACCTCCTGACACCCGCAGGTACGCCAAGTGTTCTCCCGTGACCGCTTCGCTCGCTTGTCTGCCTGCTTGTGAACTCACGTGTTTCCCACCCCCGTGTATGTGGCGCAGGGAACATCAAGAAACCAGCTCCGGAGGTGGTGCTCAAGTGGATTTCACGGGCGTGGAAAGATGTGCCCGCCGACCTGATTAAGCGTGCGTTCCTCACCTGCGTCATTAGCAATGCCCTTGACGGGAGTGAAGACGGACTAGTGCTGGCACACCGGAGAGGTCAACTGTCCCACGAGGTGGAGGTTGATGACGACATTCAAGCAGACGGGTTTTTTGGCAACAACTCCACTGAGCCTGAATCAGACGAGGAGTAGACCTTAGGCTAGACTTATCTTGAAAATGGTGTGTAGGCTAGGATTCTAGTCTAATGTATTTGACTTGAAATTTTTAGTTGAACTTATTAGCTAGAGAAAGGTAGTTTGTACGTAGGTTGTAAAGAAAGTGAATAAAACAACATATATTCTTGTCTATACAGCAAGGGTGCGCTTATAATAAGTACCGTTTTTTTAGAGGGTGCGCTTCTAATTCAGGATCGGCCATAAGCGCATTGCTCCAGATAGAAGCGCATGCGCTTAATGTGAAAACAAAGAACGAGAATGAGATGACTATGAACGAAGTGAGTACAAATAGGAAACCCTAATTGGGTTGTACCCCCTATGGGATACCCCACTATAGCCTACAGAATCAAGTAAGCTATAAGTTCTGACACACCCCCATAGGCAAAGTGGGGGAGAACAAGGGGTCACAAGACCAGTCAAGCAAAGCAAAGCAAAGCTCAGGGTGGATCACAAAGTCACCACGCATTCCGAGCACAAGTTCAAAGGCCACAAGGCCAGTTCACATGCAAGATCATATATAGAGATATACAAGAGCAAGAGTATATATATGCGAAAGTACAAGCAAGGTCAAGAGGAGAGCAAGTGAGGCAAGACAGGCACAAGACCCAACTGCGTGCAGCAACGCTGATGATCACAAGGCGCAAGTGCCTTGGTGAAGACATCAGCAGTGTTGGCCTCAGAGGCCACGTACGCAAGTCGCAGCTGTCCACGCTGCTGTAGCTCACGAGCAAGAAAGTAGCGAAGAGCAATGTGCTTCGTTCTGTGCTCCAGTCGCTGCTCTCGACACAAGGCCAGCATGGCCTTGTTGTCTACGTACAGGACTGGAGGAGAACGAGGCTGCTCTCCAAGGTCGGTCAGCAGGTAGGTGAGCCAGCGTAACTCCTGTGCAGCCATAGCCCCAGCGTAGATCTCAGCCTCACAACTGGAGCCGAGAACAGAAGACGAGCGGGTAGCCCGCCACGAGACAGAGCCAGAACCAAGGCTGAAGGTGTAACCCTGTGACGACCGCTGCGTAGCCTGGTCGTCAGCCCAAGAAGCGTCTGCGTGCCCAGTGAGGACCACTGGACTGCGCCCTCCAAGCACTAGCCCCATGCCCGACGTACTGCACAAGTAGCGCAACACCCTCTTCGCTGCAGCCATGTGCTCTGGTCGGTGTCTCCCAGGAGCAACAAAGCGTGCGAGAATGCTAAGAGGGTATGCGAGGTCAGGTCGTGTGCAGGTCATCAGGTACATGAGGCAGCCAACAAGCTCTGCAAACGGGCCACTCGACTCTACGGACTCATCCGAAGGCAGAGCTGAGAGCGAGTGGCGAGTAGGCAGAGGAGTGGCCTGAGGCGAGGAGTACGTGAAGCCGAAGCGCTGAAGGACCTGCTGCACCATGTGTGACTGAGTCAGGGTAATGGTGCGGCGTGCTCTGTCCCGGGTGATCTGCAAGCCAAGGTAGCTGCGCAGTTCACCCAGGTCAGTGCACGTGTGTCTCTTCTGCAGCTCGGACTTCACGTAGGCGAGTCCAGCAGTGTCAGCTGTGGCAAAGACCAAGTCGTCGACGTACACGAGGATGTAGAACGGCGGCAGAGAGGTGTCGGTGCGCAGAAACAGCGACGGGTCGGCAGTGGAAGGAGCAAACCCAAGTGCCGCGAGCGTAGTCCTCAGTGTGTCGTGCCACTCACGTGGAGCCTGGCGGAGACCGTAGACTGGACGCCGGAGACTCCACTGGGTACCAGGAGGGAAAGACCCAGTGAAGCCAGGTGGGCGACGCAGCCAGATCTCCTCGTGCAGGCTGCCCTGCAAGAAAGCTGTGCTGAAGTCGAGAGAGTGCAGCTCGTAGTCACGGTGAGCAGCAACGTGTAGCAGAACCCGAAGGGTGGTCATCTTCGGGGTGGGGGGAGAAGGTCTGAAAGTAGTCAACCCCCTGCCGCTGACTGAAGCCACGAGCCACGTAACGCGCCTTGAAGACAGGCGGAGAACCCGGCGGCCGCTTCACCCTGAAAATCCACATGCCACTGACGATGTTCGCCCCAGGAGGGGGAACAGCGTCAACGTAGGTGCCTGTGGACTTCCAGGAAGCCATCTCTGCATCCATAGCTGCCTGCCACTGAGAGGAGTAGGGACCCTCTATCGCCTCCGCGTAAGAGCGCGGAGTCGGGATGTCTGGTGCATCCGGGTCTCACTCAGGGGCTAGCAGTACAGACGCGAGACGAGGTGAAGCGGCGGCCAGACACTGGAACTCCTCCTGCCTGTCCTCAAGGACGTCCGTGCCAAGGGCACACTCACCCCCGACGGACGGAGGACAGGCAGACTCAGACTCAGTGACAAGACGAGCAGCGTAGTCTAGACGACAGCGTGCAGCAGAGTCGACAAGCTCAGTGACAAGGGCAGACGCAGCAGACGACTCGAAGGAGGGGTCAGTGACACCAGTAGCCAGGAGACGCGTGACAGTAGGACTGGCAGCACGAAGAGCGTCCGACTCCAGGTCGGCAAGAGCAGGAAGAGAGGAAGTAGGAGGAGAAGGCAAAGGGGCACGCAGAGGAGCAGTGGACGGACGCAGTGACATCCGGTGCGTGCCAGGGACAGGAGGAGGACGCTGACGCGACCCGCGACCACTAGCGCGCTCAGTACGAACAGGCGACGCAGGACGAGACGCAGGCTCACGACGCTCAGTAAGACCTCCAGTCGGACCAGCGTAGGGAGAAGGAGCAGGCAAAGGGGAGGCAGGCTGTAGCTGTGGCTGTGACCGGACAGGCTGCGGACCCTCTAAGGGAGGAGGAGGAGGTGTAAGACCAAGAACCTGCTGCAGGAGCGGAACGAAGTACGGTCGGGGCCGCGCGGCGACGCTAGAAACAGCAGGAACAGCACCAGTAGCCCCGGCAGGAGCACCCACTCCAGCAGCACCTCCAGCAGCACCACCAGAAGCTCCAGAACCTCCAGCCGCAGCACCAGGAGCACTGTCAGTCGGGCCGCCAACGGCAGGCTCAGCGCCAACACCCTCAGCAGGACCAGCTCCAGGAGAACTCTCAGACTCAGCAGCTCCAGCACCCACAGTACGAGCGCCGGCGGGGCGCGCAGCAGCAGTACCCTCTGCAGCCGAAGAACCACCAGCACCAGCAGCACGCCTCCAGCGCCCTGCAAACCACTCACGCAGCTCCTGTGGGGAGAGTGGCTCCCGGCGAGACGAAGCACCCCCAGGCACAGCACCTCCGGGCTCAGCACCCCTAGACACAGCACCCCCAGGCACGGCACCCCCAGGCTCAGCACCCCCAGGCTCAGCACCCCCAGGCTCAGCACCCCCAGGCACAGCACCCCCAGGCACAGCACCCCCAGGCTCAGCACCCCCAGGCTCAGCACCCCCAGACTCGGCACCTCCAGTCTCAGCACCCCCAGACTCCGCACCCCCAGGCTCAGCTCCCGCAGCAGCACCAGAGTCACCAGTGACCTCGACAGGCTCGACCGCGTCTACCTGGGACACACCTGAAGGGGCAGGACCCTGAGGGGGGAGGGGGACTACCGGGGGGGGACCTGGTACCAAGAAGAGCGGGGGTGGGGGGAGGGACGGAGTGCGGTAGGGGAAGAGGCGGTAGTAGGGTACCGACTCGTCGAACGTGACGTCCTGGGAGGACAGAACACGTCGAGAGGTGGGGTGGTAAAACTGCCACCCAGGGGCGTCGGGGGGGAACCCCAGGAAGACGCAGGGAGAAGCACGAGGGGACAGCTTGTCCGCAGACAGGTCGCGAACAAACGCCCGAGATCCCCAGACCCGGAACGCCGACGCATCGCCAACCTTCCCCGTCCACAGCAGGGCTGGGGAGGTCTCCGGTCGAGAGACCCTGGGGTGGAGGTTGATCTGGTGCGCAGCGTACCTGACCGCAAACGGCCACAGAAAATGGGGAGCAGCCGCATGCATCATGGACGTACGAGCGACGTCCATGACCATGCCAATGCGGCGCTCAGCAATCCCATTCTGCTGCGGTGAGTCCGGAAGCGTGAAGGTCTGACGGATGCCTCGCGCACGACAGTAGGCACTCAGGAGGCCAGAGGAGAACTCTCCGCCTCTGTCCGAGTGCAGACGCAAAACAGGGAAGTCAGAGCCAAAGCTCCTCCGAAGCTGGAGACGAGCTGCGCGGATCCAGTCGATCAACACCGCAGTGACCTCACCCTTGCTGCGCAAGGGGAAGACTGTGGTGTAACGCGAGTAGTCGTCAACCACCAGCAGGAAGTAGCGCTCCTGACCCTGTCCACGGACGCGGGCTGGGCCCCACACATCCATGTGAAGCGTCTGCAACGGGGTCTTTGTCGGAGGAAACTGGGAGGAGTGAGGGGCAGCACGCTGGCGCCCCTCGACACAGGGGACACAGGTGGGGCCAGGGCCCGGAGGAAGGGGAGGGAGAGACCGGGGAAGACCAGACACAAGGACTCGCGAGGCCATGCCTCTGAGCCGAAGCAGAGAGGGGTGGCCAAGGCGGTGGTGCCAGAGGAGGGTCTCGTGAGACAGACGACGGCACGAGCAGGGGGCAGACTCAGGACCAGACCTGGACGCTGCAGCAAACACCTGACCAGACGAAGTGACCCTACCAGACTCAGCACCTGGAGGAGAAGCAGTGGTCAGAGTGTACAGGCTCGACCCTGGCCGACGTGTAAACGTAGCCAGGTGGCGACCTGTATCCGCCTCCGTGCAGTGGGTCACCCGCTGACGAGCAGGGGTGAACTGGTGGACACCCGCATCCTGGAGGTCAGCACCACTCACCAAGTTCGTCGAGAACGAGGGGAGGTAAAGACCAGTCAGGGTGCCAGAGGGGGCCGCCGGACACGGGAGGACAGTGGAGAAGCGAGACAGGACAGGCCCCCCAGAGGGGTCAGCCAGGGACACCGCAACCGGCCGACTCAGCGGCGTGAGAGTGGTGCGGTCCCGAAAGAAGGAGCGAGACGCTCCAGAGTCAAGGGTGAAGGTGTGAGAGGTCGAAGCCGACACAGTACCTGAGAGGGCAGACTCACCAGCACCTGAGAGCACAGACGCACTGGCACCTAGAGCAGCAGCCTCACTAGTACCTGACGCGGCAGTACCAATGCCCGGGTCGGGCGGGAAACACCGGTAACAGTCATCCTCATCACTACCAATCGCAGCATACATAGCAGAGAGAATAGCATCAAAGTCAAGATCATAAATAGCTACACCAGCCCTAGACAGCTCTCCCCAGCGGGGGATCTCAGCTGCCTCCGGAAACTGCTGACGCCAGGCGTCAGTCAGGCGGCCAAAGCAGCGGCGGGCAGTGTGGGCGCCTCCACACCTCTCCCCTGCACGGTCACCGGTGCGGAGAACGTAGGGGCAAGGACCAAGCGCACCACCACGCTGACGCTGCGAGTACCACTCACGGAGCTGCTGAGGGGCGGGGACGGTGCGAGAGCGCTGCTGCTGCTGTGGCTGCTGCTGCGGCTGCTGCTGCTGCTGGCGCTGACCACCCCCGGAGCTGCTCCGCTGGGACGAGCCACTCCGACCCCCGCCTCCACTGCCACCCCCGCCTCCACCGCCACCCCCGTCTCCACCTCCACCTCCCCCACCAGGACCGTCGCTCCCACCGCTCCCACCGCCTCCTCCGCTACCACCTCCGCCACCACCTCCGCCTCCACCGCCGCCACTAGTACCTCCACTCCCGCCACCACCCCCACCGCCACCCCCACTCCCCCCTCCACCCCCACCGCCTCCTCCACCGCCCCCTCTAGCTCCACCCGCCCCCTTGCCCCCCTTGCCCTTGCCAGAGCGGCGTCTGCCGCTGGGGGCAGACGCCGCGCCGACCGACTCAAAACCAGCGAGGTCGGCCGCAGCGGCAGAGGCGACAGAGGGCAGCAGGGGGGAAGGACCACACCCCTCAAAGATGGGGGTGCGAGGGTCACCCCGAGAGGCCCCTACAGCGACAATACTCTTCTCAGCCGCTAGCAGGGACTCCTCAAGGAGGTCGACAGTGAGAGTGGTGGGACAGACAGAGAGAAACTGGTCCCTAACGACACGAAGGGACTCAGGGAGACGGGTGACGAGAAAGTAGAGAGTGATGTACATGGGAGGAGGGTTCGCAGCGCGGAACTCAGCAGGAAGGGCAGCGCGGTAGCGGGTGTCACTAGCACGGAGGTGGGTAACGAGGTCAGTGACAGTGGGAAAGGAAGCGAGGTCAGGGAAGAGAAACGGTAGCATGAGGCGGCTAAGGGTAGCGGAGGAAGGGGAGGAGTAGCGTGCAACTACAGCGTCGTACAAGGCCTGAGCGGTCTTGCACTGACTAAAGTGGGCACGCTCAGAGGAAGGGAGGTGGCGACGCACAGCAAGACGTGCAGCAGCATCGCGGGTCGCCCACTTGGAGCGAACGGCAGAGTCAGCATTAGCAGGTGGGGCAGGGACAGCGCCAGAGACAAAGTCAAAGAGAGAGACCTCATCTATCGCATCACACAGTAAGTACAGCTGCAGGTCTTCAATCCAGACGGCAAAGTCAATGGCCCTCCCCTCAGCGTCAAAGGTAAGAACATTGGGTGTGGCCATGACAGCAGCTGAAAATCTCACCGGGCTGGGAGAGGCGGGTAGGTCAGCAGCAGAGGAACAGCAGCACGGCTCGGGCGGCGCGGGCGGCTCGGGCGGCACGGGCGGCTCGGCGGTGGCTCGGGCGGCGGCTCGGCGGCGGCTCGGCGGCGGCTCGGCGGCGGCTCGGCGGCGGCTCAGGCGGCGGCGGCTCGGCGGCGGCTCGGCTGCTGCTGGGCGGCGCGGGCGGCTCGGGCGTCACGGGCGGCTCGGCGGCGGCTCGGGCGGCACGGGCGGCTCGGCGGCGGCTCGGGCGGCGGCTCGGCGGCGGCTCGGCGGCGGCTCGGCGGCGGCTCGGCGGCGGCTCGGCGGCGGCTCGGCGGCGGCTCAGGCGGCGGCGGCTGCTGCTGGGCGGATCGGCGGGGCCGCGTAGCAGAGTGGCGGCTGGGCCGCGACCGAGTAGAGCGGCGGGGCCGCGTAGCAGGGGGCGGCGGGGCCGCGTAGCAGAGGGCGGCGGGGCCGCGTAGCAGAGAGCGGCGGGGCCGCGATCGAAGGGCGGCGGGGCCGCGTAGCAGAGGGCGGCGGGGCCGCGTAGCAGAGGGCGGCGGGGCCGCGTGGCAAAGGGCGGCGGGGCCGTGATCGAAGGGCGGCGGGGCCGCGTAGCAGAGGGCGGCGGGGCCGCGTAGCAGAGGGTGGCGGGGCCGCGTAGCAGAGGGCGGCGGGGCCGCGAGGCAGAGGGCGGCGGGGCCGCGTAGCCGAGGGCGGCGGGGCCGCGATCGAAGGGCGGCGGCGGGGCCGCGTAGCAGAGGGCGGCGGGGCCGCAATCGAAAGGCGGCGGAGCCGCTAGGGAAGGGCGGCGCAACGGTCCGCTAGGGGCGACACGACGGGTCGCTAAAAGAAAACGCGCCTCGGGGCGCGGTTCGGTGGGCCCTAGAAGCAGTCCCTAGGAGGGAACCTGCTCTGATTCCATGTGAAAACAAAGAACGAGAATGAGATGACTATGAACGAAGTGAGTACAAATAGGAAACCCTAATTGGGTTGTACCCCCTATGGGATACCCCACTATAGCCTACAGAAACAAGTAAGCTATAAGTTCTGACACTTAACATAGGCCTGCGGTTATATCCGGGGCGATACGGTAACGGGCACTAAGATACGGGACAGGCTCGGGCGCTACGGACGTGAACGAGAGGAATGGGATCCCACAGGATCCTAACCTAGGTGATACCATGTCAAGAATGTAAGTATTAGTTCATTGATGTGGGTTGGGGTACATATAACAAACCCTAACATCTGTACCCCCTAAGACAAACCTCACTATAGGCTACAACATTTGACAAATTATAACACCCACCCCGCACAAGCTATCCGGAGGTGTACAATTACGGGGGGGTATTTTATCCGGGAGAAAACGGTATCTTAAAACATGTTATCGTCATCATTTCCGGTCATGGTCCTTTGTAAAGATATGTGCAACAATACAGTACTCCTGTGGCGCAGGCACAGATGCACTCGTCAACCCTGTTGAGATAGAGGCGAGGAAAAATGAGTGCACTATGAAATGAAACAAGTAAAAGTACCAACCCTAATTGGGTTGTACCCCCTATGGGCTACCCCACTACAGCCTAAATATATGCATCAGTAATATAATCATCTGACACACCCCCATAGGCAAACTGGGGGAGAGCAAGGGGTCACAAGACCAGTCAAGCAAAGCAAAGCAAAGCAAAGCAAGCTCAGGGTGGATCTCAAGGATACCACACAAATTCCGAGCACAAGGTCAAGGCCACAAGGCCAGTTCACATGCAGCATAGCATATATATATAACAATGCTAAACAAGCAAGAGCAAGGATATATATATGCAGCAGTACAAGCAAGGTCAAGGGGTAAGCAAGTGAGGCCCAGTGGGCACAAGGCCTAGCAGAGTGCAAAAGCGCTGATGGTCACGAGGCGGAAGTGCCTTGGTGAACACATCAGCAGTGTTGGCCTCAGTGGCCACGAAACGCAGGCGAAGCTGACCACGCTGCTGCAGCTCTCGAGCAAGGAAGTAGCGCAGAGCAATGTGCTTCGTCCTGTGCTCCAGTCTGTGCTCCTCACACAAGGCAATGGTTGCCTTGTTGTCGACGTACAGTACTGGAGGAGAACGAGGCCGCTCTCCAAGGTCAGTCAGCAGGAAGGTGAGCCAGCAAAGCTCCTGGGCAGCCATGGCCGTGGCGTAGATCTCAGCCTCACAGCTGGAGCTGAGAACCGAAGAAGAGCGAGTAGAGCGCCAAGAGACAGAGCCAGAGCCAAGACTGAAGGTGTAACCCTGAGACGACCTCTGAGTAGCCTGGTCGTCAGCCCAAGAAGCGTCTGAGTGCCCAGTGAGCACAGGCCGCTCACGCCCTCCAAGCACTAGCCCCATGCCCGACGTACTGCACAAGTAGCGCAACACCCTCTTAGCTGCATCCATGTGCTCCTTCCGGTGACGGCCGGGAGCAACATAGCGTGCTAAGATGCTGAGAGGGTATGCGAGGTCAGGTCGAGTGCAAGTCATCAGGTACATGAGGCAGCCCACAAGCTCTGGATACGGACCACTCGACTCTACGGACTCATCCGAAGGCAGAACTGAGAGCGAGTGTCCCGTAGGCAGAGGAGTGGACTGAGGCGAGGAGTACGTGATGTCAAACATTATATATGTTATACTTGTGTAGGCTATAGTGGGTTAGCCTATAGGGGGTACACAATTCTAGGGTTTACTACTTGTACTCTTTTCACTTCTAGTTCATCCATTCCTGTTCGCTTATTCTCACATGGTATAGAGCGGGTCCTTCTACGGACCGTTTTTTTTTTGGGCCCACCGAAGCGCCCCCCGAGGCGCGATCTTTTTTTTAGCGACCCCTCGGGTCGCCATTGTCAGTAGAGCTACACTGTGAGATCCCCGATTGATCCTAGGGGGGGTTACAGGCGCGTTTGTCTGGGGGGTTATGGGCGCACTGACCCGCTACTGAAACAAGCCCTTTTATCCCAATGGTCTAGTGGTTGGGATTCTGACATGGTATCAGAGCGGTCTCGGGTTCGAATCCCGGTGTATGCACATGTTGGCCGTTGCCACTGTGCTCAGTCCTGGGCCTCCCAGTGTGGGGGGGTGTCAGTAGAGCTACACTGTGAGATCCCCGATTGATCCTAGGGGGGGTTACAGGCGCGTTTGTCTGGGGGGTTATGGGCGCACTAACCCGCTACTGAAACAAGCCCTTTTATCCCAATGGTCTAGTGGTTGGGATTCTGACAGCCATTTCCCCTGCGGCCCCGCCGCCTTCACTGACGCGGCCCCGCCGCCCTCTCTGTCGCGGCCCCGCCGCCTGCTCTCACGCGGCCCCGCCCCGACTCCTTCGCGGCCCCGCCGCCTGCTCTCGCGCGGCCCCGCCCCGGCTTCTACGCGGCCCCGCCCCGGCTTTCACGCGGCCCCGCCGACGGCTTTGTCGCGGCCCCGCCCAGGCCCTTACGCGGCTCCGCCGCCTGCTCTCACGCGGCCCCGCCCCGGCTCCTTCGCGGCCCAGCCGCCTGCTCTCGCGCGGCCCCGCCCCGGCTTCTACGCGGCCCCGCCCCGGCTTTCACGCGGCCCCGCCGACGGCTTTGTCGCGGCCCCGCCCAGGCCCTTACGCGGCCCCGCCGCCTGCTCTCACGCGGCCCCGCCCCGGCTCCTTCGCGGCCCCGCCGCCTGCTCTCGCGCGGCCCCGCCCCGGCTTCTACGCGGCCCCGCCCCGGCTTTCACGCGGCCCCGCCGACGGCTCTGTCGCGGCCCCGCCCAGGCCCTTACGCGGCCCCGCCGCCTGCCCCCGTCGCGGCCCGGTCACCTCCTGACGGCCCCGTCGTCCCTTCGTGACGGCCCCGCCGTCCCTTCCTGACGGCCCCGCCGTCCCCTCCTGACGGCTCCTGCCGTCCCCTTCTACCGGCCCCGCAACTGCACCTGCTGGCCCCGCCGCTGCACCTACCGGCCCCCCACCACCCACCCCCCCTTTTCCCGTCGCTCGTCGCGGCTCCTTCGGGGGCCGCAGCAGAGGGGTGGCAGGTGTGTGGCCTCCCCTGCTTCTCCTCCTCCTTCATCTCCCACTGCAGCAGCCGAGCCGCTCACCTGCAGCAGCCGAGCCGCCCCTCCGCCGAGCCGCCCTGCACCCGAGCCGCCCAGCAGCCGAGCCGCCCTGCCGCCGAGCCGCCGGGTCGCTGAGCTGCTGAGCTGCAGTTGTTGCCGAGCCGCCCTGCCTCCGAGCCGCCGTGTCACCGAGCTGCTGAGCTGCAGTTGCTGCCGAGCCGCCTTGCCGCCGAGCCGCCCGAGTCGCCCGAGCCGCCGAGCCGCCGAGCTGCCGAGCCGCTGAGTCGCCGAGCCTACTCTTCCCACCACTGGTGAGCTCTTGCCCTGCTAGCACGCTGCGCGTCGCCTGCTTGCCTGCCTGCCTGCCTTTTGGCTTGCCTGGGTGCCTGCCTCCCTGCTGCTAGTCCTGCTCCTGCTTCTACTTGCGGAGCCAAATGCAGCCCCAGCGACGCCGGCGTGAGTCCCTCACGCCCCAGCAGCTGCGTGAGTGGTACGCTGGTTGGGGCTGTAGGGGTGGCGACGCTACTCCTACTACCACTCCTGCTGCTTCTACTCGTGGTGGCGGCCAGATGCAGCTCCCGCGACCCTCTCGCGTGTCTCTCACGCCTCGCCAGCTTCGTGAGTGGTACGCTCAGAGTGGAGGGTCTCTCAGTGCTGTTCGCTGCTCTTACGTGATTCGCACTGGTACTCGGACTGGTCAGCCTTGTGGGACACGTAGTCATACACCGTCCCGCTGCTTAGCCCGTCTGAGCCACGCCTGGCGTACCGTGTTTGGCGACGAGGCTGAGCTTCACGACTGGGTGGAGTTGCTTAGGCAGAGGGTAGATATATATGCTCTTGACTATGATGCTATTCTCACTGCCATGTATGCATTGCCTACTAGTGCTGACCGTGCCGGTCACCTGTGCGTCCCGCCTGACCCAGGTATAGGACCTGCTGCTCTAGCTACTGGTGAGGCTGCTGCTCTGGGTGCTAGTGAGTCTCCTGCTCCAGGTACAGGTGCGGCTGCTGCTCTAGGTGCTAGTGAGTCTGCTTCCTCAGGTGCGGGTGAGGCTGCGCTCTCAGGTACCGCGTTGGCTTCGGCCTCCCTCACCTTTACACTTAACTCTGGGGCTTCTCGCTCCTTCTTTCGGGACCGCACCACACTCACGCCGCTTGGTCGGCCGGTTGCAGTCTCCCTGGCTGACCCCTCTGGGGGTCCTGTCCTCGCTCACTTCTCCACTGTCCTCCCGTGTCCGGCTGCCCCCTCGGGCACCCTGTCTGGCCTGTACCTCCCCTCGTTCTCGACGAACTTGGTGAGTGGTGCAGACCTGCAGGATGCGGGGGTTCACCAGTTCACTCCTGCGAGTCAGCGGGTGACCCACTGCACGGACGCACGCACAGGCCGGCACCTGGCCACGTTCTCGCGTCGGCCGGGGTCGAGCCTCTACACCCTGACCACTGAGTCTCCTCCTGTCCCTGCGTCCGGTCAGGTAGCAGCGTCAGGTCAGGTGTTTGCTGCTGCGTCCAGGTCTGGTCCTGAGTCTGCCCCCTGTTCGTGTCCCCTCCTGTCTCACGAGACTCTCCTGTGGCACCACCGTCTTGGCCACCCCTCCTTGCCCCGCCTTCGGGGCATGGCTTCCCGTGTCCTTGTCTCTGGTCTTCCCCAGTCTCTCCCTCCCCTTCCTTCGGGACCAGGACCTTCCTGTGTCCCCTGTGTCGAGGGGCGCCTCAGGGCTGCTCCTCACTCCTCCCAGTTTCCCCCGACAGAGGCTCCTCTGCAGACACTTCACATGGACGTGTGGGGCCCGGCCCCCGTCGGTGGGCAGGGTCACGAGCGCTACTTCCTGTTGGTGGTTGACGACTACTCGCGTTACACCACACTCTTCCCCTTGAGCAGCAAGGGTGCTGTCACTGAGGTGCTGATTGACTGGATCCGCGAGGCTCGTCTCCAGCTCAGGAGGAGCTTCGGCTCGGACTTTCCTGTTCTGCGTCTGCACTCTGACCGAGGTGGGGAGTTCTCCTCTCGCCTTCTACGAGACTACTGTCGTGCACAGGGGATCCGCCAGACCTTTACGCTTCCGGACTCTCCACAGCAAAATGGGATTACTGAGCGCCGCATTGGCATGGTCATGGATGTCGCTCGTACGTCCATGATGCATGCGGCTGCCCCCCATTTTCTGTGGCCGTTTGCGGTTCGGTACGCGGCGCATCAGCTCAACCTTCACCCCAGGGTCTCTCGGCCCGCGATGTCCCCAGTGTTACTGTGGACGGGGAAGGTCGGCGATGCGTCTGCGTTCCGTGTCTGGGGATCTCGGGCGTTTGTCCGCGACTTGTCTGCGGACAAGCTGTCCCCCCGTGCTGCTCCCTATGTCTTCCTTGGCTTCCCCCCTGACGCTCCAGGGTGGCAGTTCTACCACCCCTCCTCTCGTCGTGTTCTGTCCTCCCAGGACGTCACGTTCGACGAGTCAGTCCCCTTCTACCGCCTCTTCCCCTACCGTACTCCTTCCCTTCCCCCCCCACCGGACTTCCTGGTACCAGTTCCCCCTCCGGTAGACCCCCTCCCCCCTCAGGTTCCTGCCCCTTCGGGTGTGTCCCAGGTAGACACGGTCGAGCCAGTCGAGGTTGCTGCTGAGTCTGGTCCTGCTGCGGGTGCTGAGCCTGGGGGTGCTGCTGCTGGGGGTGCTGAGCTTGGGGGTGCTGAGCCTGGGGGTGCGAGGCCGGGGGGTGCTGAGTCTGGGGGTGCTGAGTCGGGGGGTGCTGAGCCGGAGGGTGCTACGTCAGGAGCTGCTGAGCCTGGGGGTGCTAGGCCTGGAGGTGCGGAGCCTGCGCCTGCTGGACCTGGGGGCTCTCCGGTTCTTCCGTCTCGGCGGGAGCCGCTCTCTCCACAGGAGCTGCGCGAGTGGTTTGCTCGCTGCTGGAGGCGTGCTGCTGGAGCTGGAGCTTCTTCGCCTGCTGAGGGTGCTGCCGGTCCCGGAGCTGCTGGGCCTGCGGGTCCTACTGGAGCTGGAGCTACTGAGTGTGGGGGTGCTGAGTCTGGAGCTGCTGAGCCTGGAGGTGCTGAGTCTGGAGCGGCTGTGCCTGGGGGTGCTGAGTCTGGAGCTGCTGAGCATGGGGTTTCTCCTGCTGCTGCGTCTCGCCGGGAGCCCCTCTCTCCACAGGAGCTGCGTGAGTGGTTTGCTCGCCGCTGGAGGAGTGCTGCTAGAGCTGGAGCTTTGTCGACCGTCGAGGGTGCTGGTGCTGCCGGTCCCGGAGCTGCTGGGCCTGCGGGTCCTACTGGAGCTGGAGCTACTGAGGGTGTTGGTGCTGAGACTACTGCTGTCTGTCCTGGCGGTGGTTCTTCTGCTGGTGCTGCTGGAGGTCCTGCCGCTGGAGGTGTTGGTGGCGCTGGTGCTGTCGCTGAGGGTGCTGGTGCTGTCCCTGCTGAGTCTGGAGCTGCCGCGCGGCCTCGGCCGTACTTCGTTCCGCTCCTACAGCAGGTTCTTGGTCTTTCTCCTTCGGTAGAGTATCCACAGCCTGTCCAGTCGCAGTCACTAATGGAGCCTTCCTCTCCTCTGCCTGCTCCCTCTCCTTACACTGGTCCTACTGGAGGTCTTGCTGAGCGTCGTGAGCCTGCGTCTCGTCCCGCGTCGCCTGTTCGTGCTGCTCGCGCTAATGGTCGCGGTTCGCGTCAGCGTCCTCCTCCTGTCCCTGGCACGCACCGGATGTCTCTGCGTCCGTCCACTGCTCCTCTGCGTGCCCCTTTGCCTTCTCCTCCTGAGTCCTCTCTTCCTGCGCTTGCCGACCCTGAGTCGGACTCTCTTCGCGCTGCCAGTCCTACTGTCACGCGTCTGCTTGCTACTGTCGTCACTGACCCCTCTTTTGAGTCCACTGCTGCGTCTGCTCTAGTCGCTGAGCTCGTTGACTTTGCTGCTCGCTGTCGTCTCGACTACGCTGCTGGTCTTGTTGCTGAGTCTGCGTCTGTCTGTCCTCCGTCCGTCGGGGGTGAGTGTGCTCTTGGCACAGACGTCCTAGAGGACAGACAGGAGGAGTTACAGTGTCTAGCGGCTGCTTCACCTCATCTCGCGTCTGTACTGCTTGCCCCTGAGGGAGACCCGGATGCACTAGACATCCTGACTCCGCGTTCTTACGCTGAGGCCGTAGAGGGTCCCTACTCCTCTCAGTGGCAGGCAGCAATGGATGCAGAGATGGCTTCCTGGAAGTCCACAGGCACCTACGTTGACGCAGTTCCCCCTCCTGGGGCGAACATCGTCAGTGGCATGTGGATCTTCCGGGTGAAGCGGCCGCCGGGCTCTCCACCTGTCTTCAAGGCGCGGTACGTTGCTCGTGGCTTCAGTCAGCGGAAGGGAGTTGACTACTTTCAGACCTTCTCTCCCACCCTGAAGATGACCACTCTTCGGGTGCTGCTGCACATAGCCGCTCAGCGCGACTACGAGCTTCACTCTCTCGACTTCAGCACTGCGTTCCTGCAGGGTAGCCTGCACGAGGAGATCTGGCTGCGTCGTCCACCTGGCTTCACTGGGACTTTCCCTCCTGGCACCCAGTGGAGCCTCCGACGGCCAGTCTACGGTCTCCGCCAGGCACCGCGTGAGTGGCACGACACACTGAGGACTACGCTTGCGGCTCTTGGGTTTGCTCCTTCTACTGCTGACCCGTCGCTG
Source organism: Closterium sp. NIES-65 (assembly GCA_948144175.1). Lineage (NCBI taxonomy): Eukaryota > Viridiplantae > Streptophyta > Zygnematophyceae > Desmidiales > Closteriaceae > Closterium > Closterium sp. NIES-65. Next base: position 4,326,583 of record CANXME010001697.1, on the reverse strand, counting down.
TTTCTGCGCACCGACACTTCACTGCCGCCGTTCTACATCCTCGTGTACGTCGACGACTTGGTCTTTGCCACAGCGGACACTGCTGGACTCGCCTACGTGAAGTCCGAACTGCTGAAGAGACACACGTGCACAGACCTGGGTGAACTGCGCAGCTACCTTGGCTTGCAGATCACTCGGGACAGAGCACGCCGCACCATTACCTTGACTCAGTCACACATGGTGCAGCAGGTCCTTCAGCGCTTCGGCTTCACGTACTCCTCGCCTCAGGGCACTCCTCTGCCTACTCGCCACTCACTCTCAGCTCTGCCTTCGGATGAGTCCGTAGAGTCGAGTGGTCCGTATGCAGAGCTTGTTGGCTGCCTCATGTACCTGATGACCTGCACACGACCTGACCTTGCATACCCTCTGAGCATTCTTGCACGCTATGTTGCTCCTGGGAGACACAGACCAGAGCACATGGCTGCAGCGAAGAGGGTATTGCGCTACCTGTGCAGTACGTCGGGCATGGGGCTTGTGCTTGGAGGGCGGAGTCCAGTGGTCCTTACCGGCCACGCGGACGCTTCTTGGGCTGACGACCAGGCTACGCAGCGGTCGTCACAGGGTTACACCTTCAGCCTTGGTTCCGGCTCTGTCTCGTGGCGGTCTACTCGCTCGTCTTCGGTTCTCGGCTCCAGTTGTGAGGCTGAGATCTACGCCGGGGCCATGGCTGCACAGGAGCTTCGCTGGCTCACCTACCTGCTGACTGACCTTGGAGAGCCGCCTCGTTCTCCTCCAGTGCTGTACGTAGACAACAAGGCCATGCTGGCCTTGTGTTGAGAGCAGCGCTTGGAGCACAGAACGAAGCACATTGCTCTCCGCTACTTCCTTGCTCGTGAGCTGCAGCAGCGTGGTCAGTTGCGATTTACGTACGTGGCCTCTGAGGCCAACACTGCTGATGTGTTCACCAAGGCACTCGCGCCTTGTGATCATCAGCGCTTTTGCACCCAGCTGGGTCTTGTGTCTGTCTTGCCTCACTGGGTACTGTGACATATATATATACCTGCTCTTGCTTGTCTAGTTTTATATATATGTTTGTACTCCTGCATGTGAACTGGCCTCTGGCCCTGCTCTTGTGCTCGGACTGTGTGGTGACTTTGTGATCCACCCTGAGCTTGCTTTGCTTTGCTTGACTAGTCTTGTGACCCCTTGTTCTCCCCCACTTTGCCTATGGGGGTGTGTCAAACATTATATATGTTATACTTGTGTAGGCTACAGTGGGTTAGCCTATAGGGGGTACACAATTCTAGGGTTTACTACTTGTACTCTTTTCACTTCTAGTTCATCCATTCCTGTTCGCTTATTCTCACACGTGAAGCCGAAGCGCTGAAGGACCTGCTGCACCATGTGTGACTGAGTCAGGGTAATGGTGCGGCGTGCTCTGTCCCGGGTGATCCGCAAGCCAAGATAGCTTGTCAGTTCACCCAGGTCAATGCACGTGTGTCTCTTCTGCAGCTCGGACTTCATGTGGGCAAGTGCGGCAGTGTCCGCAGTGGCAAAGACCAAGTCGTCGACGTACACGAGGATGTAGAACGGCGGCAGCGAGGTGTCGGTGCGCAGAAACAGCGACGGGTCAGCAGTAGAAGGAGCAAACCCAAGAGCCGCAAGTGTAGTCCTCAGTGTGTCGTGCCACTCACGCGGCGCCTGGCGGAGACCGTAGACTGGCCGCCGGAGGCTCCACTGGGTACCAGGAGGGAACGACCCAGTGAAGCCAGGAGGGCGGCGCAGCCAGATCTCCTCGTGCAGGCGGCCCTGCAGGAAAGCAGTGCTGAAGTCAAGAGAGTGTAGCTCGTAGTCACGCTGAGCAGCGACGTGCAGTAGAACCCGAAGAGTGGTCATCTTCGGGGTCGGGGAGAAGGTCTGAAAGAAGTCAGCTCCCTGTCGCTGACTGAAGCCACGAGCCACGTAGCGCGCCTTGAAGACAGGCGGAGAACCCGGCGGCCGCTTCACCCTGAAGATCCACATGCCACTGACAATGTTCGCCCCAGGAGGGGGAACAGCGTCAACGTAGGTGCCTGTGGACTTCCAGGAAGCCATCTCTGCGTCCATGGCTGACTGCCACTGAGAGGAGTAGGGACCGGCCATCGCCTCTGCGTAAGAGCGTGGGGTCGGGATGTCTAGAGCATCCGGGTCTCCCTCAGGGGCAACAAGCATGGACACGAGATGGGGCAAAGCGGCGGCAAAGCATTGGAACTCCTCCTGCCTGTCCTCAAGGACGTCCGTGCCAAGAGCACAGTCACCCCCGACGGACGGAGGACAGGCAGACGCAGACGCAGCAGACGCAGACTCAGCAGACTCAGCAGACTTAGCAACAAGACTGGCAGCGTAGTCCAGACGACACGCAGCAGCAAAGTCGACCAGCTCAGCAACTAGGGCAGACGCAGCAGCGGACGCAAAGGAAGGGTCAGTGACAAGAGTAGCAAGAAGACGCGTGACAGTAGGACTGGCAGCACGGTGAGAGTCCGACTCCGGGTCGGCAAGAGTAGGAAGAGAAGAGTGAGGAGGAGAAGGCAAAGGGGGACGCAGAGGAGCAGTGGACGGACGCAGAGACATCTGGTGCGTGCCAGGGACAGGAGGAGGACGCTGACGCGAACCGCGACCACTAGGGCGAGCAGCTCGGACTGGCGACACAGGGCGGGACGCAGGCTCACGACGCTCAGCAAGACCTCCAGTAGGACCAGCGTAGGGAGAAGGAGAAGGCAGAGGAGAGGCGGGCTGTAACTGTGACCGTGACGGGACAGGCTGCGGACACTCTACGGGAGGAGAAGGACCAGTGGAAGGCGGGAGACCAAGAACCTGCTGAAGGAGCGGAACGAAGTACGGCCGAGGCCGCGCAGCACCGCCAGAGACAGCAGGGACAGCACCAACACCTCCAGAGGCAGCACCAGCACCAGTAGCAGCTCCAACTCCAGCACCACCAGCAGCTGCAGAAGTACACGCAGTAGGACCGACAGTCGTAGCCTCAGCGCCAGCACGCGCAGCACCTCCAGCTCCAGAGGCACCCCCGGGCCCGGCAGCTCCAGTACCCTCAGTACGAGCACCTCCGGGACCCGTGGTACCAGCTCCCTCGGCAGCAACGGAACCTCCAGCACCCGCAGTACCCCCGGCTCCAGCAGCTCGCCTCCAGCGCCGGGCAAACCACTCACGCAGCTCCAGAGGAGAGAGCGGCTCGCGGCGCGAAGAACGGTCAGGGGAACCACCAGGAACAGAAGCAGCAGGCGCAGTACTCCCAGACGCAGAACCCCCAGGCTCAGCACCCCCAGGCACAGCACCCCCAGGCTCAGCACCCCCAGGCTCAGCACCCCCAGTCACAGCACCCCCAGGCTCAGTACCCCCAGGCTCAGCACCCCCAGGCTCAGCACCCCCAGTCTCAGCACCCCCAGGCTCAGTACCCCAAGGCTCAGCACCCCAAGTCTCAGCACCCCCAGTCTCAGCACCCCCAGGCTCAGCACCCCCAGTCTCAGCACCCCCAGTCTCAGCACCCCGAGGCTCCGCACCCGCAGCAGCACCAGAGTCACCAGTGACCTCGACAGGCTCGACCGCATCTACCTGAGACACACCTGAAGGGGCAGGACCCTGAGGGGGGAGGGGGTCTACCGGGGGGGGACCTGGGACCAGGAAGAGGGGCGGGGGGGGGAGGGACGGAGTGCGGTAGGGGAAGAGCCGGTAGAAGGGAACCGACTCCTCGAACGTGACGTCCTGGGAGGACAGAATACGACGAGAGGTGGGGTGGTAAAACTGCCACCCAGGTGCGTCAGGGGGGAAACCCAGGAAGACGCAAGGAGCAGCACGAGGGGACAGCTTGTCCGCAGACAAGTCGCGGACAAACGCCCGAGATCCCCAGACACGGAACGCCGACGCATCGCCAACCTTCCCCGTCCACAGCAAAGCTGGGGAGGTCTCCAGTCTGGAGACCCTGGGCTGAAGGTTGATCTGATGCGCGGCGTACCGAACCGCAAACGGCCACAGAAAATGGGGGGCAACCGCATGTACCATGGACGTACGGGCGACGTCCATGACAATGCCGATGCGGCGCTCAGCAATCCCATTCTGCTGTGGAGAGTCCGGAAGCGTGAAGGTCTGGCGGATGCCTCGTGCCCGACAGTAGGCTCGCAGAAGGCCGGAGGAGAACTCTCCGCCTCTGTCCGAGTGCAGACGCAAAACAGGAAAGTCCGAGCCGAAGCTCCGCCTAAGCTGGAGACGAGCTGCGCGGATCCAGTCGATCAACACCTCAGTGACCTCACCCTTGCTGCGCAAGGGGAAGACTGTGGTGTAACGCGAGTAGTTGTCAACCACCAGCAGGAAGTAGCGCTCGTGACCCTGTCCACGGACGCGGGCTGGGCCCCACACGTCCATGTGAAGCGTCTGCATCGGGGCCTCCGTCGGAGGAAACGGGGAGGAGTGAGGGGTAGCCCGCAGGCGACCCTCGACACAGGGGACACAGGGAGGGCCAGGCCCCGGAGGAAGGGGAGGGAGGGACCGGGGAAGGCCAGAGACAAGAAGGCGAGAGGCCATGCCCTGGAGACGAGGCAGGGAGGGGTGACCCATCCTGTGGTGCCACAGGAGGGTCTTGTGGGACAGGAGGCGACACGAGCAGGGGGCAGACTCAGGACCAGACCTGGACGCTGCAGCAAACACCTGACCCAACGCAGCTACCTGACCAGACGCAGGAGGAGGAGACGGAACAGTGAGTGTGTACAGGCTCGACCCCGGCCCACGTGTGATCGTGGTCAAGTGTCGACCCGTGTCCGCGTCCGTGCAGTGGGTGTCCCGTCGGCGTGCAGGGGTGAACTGGTCGACCCCTGCATCCTGTAGGTCAGCACCCGCCACCAAGTTCGTAGAGAACGAGGGGAGGTAGAGACCGGACAGGGCGCCAGACGGGACCGCAGGGCACGGCAGGACAGTGGAGTAGCGAGCCAGAACAGGACCCCCAGAGGGGTCCGCCAGGGAGACCGCCACTGGCCGACTAAGCGGCGTGAGTGTGGTGCGGTCTCGAAAGAAGGAGCGAGACGCCCCCGATTCAAGAGTGAAGGTGAGAGAGGGCGGAGCCGACGCAGTACCTGAGAGAGCAGACTCACCAGCACCTGAGGACACAGACTCACTGGCACCTAGAGCGACAGCCTCACCAGCACCTGGAGCAGCAGCCTCAACAGCACCTAGAGCCGCAGTACCAATGCCCGGGTCGGGCGAGAAACACCGGTAACAGTCACCCTCCTCACTAATAGTCACAGCATACATGGCAGCAAGAATAGCATCAAAGTCAAGATCAAAGATAGCTACTCCTGCCCTAGACATCTGGTCCCAGCGAGGGATCTCAGAGGCGTCAGGAAACTGGCGGCGCCAAGCGTGAGTCAGGCGGCCGAAGCAGCGCTGGGCGGGGTGTGGACCACCACACGGCTCACCCGCACGGTCGCGCGTGCGCAAGACGTAGGTGCACGGACCAGTACCCCCACCCCTCTGACGTGCAGCGTACCACTCACGGAGCTGCTGCGGGGAGAGGGTCTCCTAACCACGCTGCTGCCGCTGCTGTTGGCGCTGACCGCCACCGGAGCCACTCCTCTGCGACGAGCCACGACCTCCTCCGCCGCCTCCTCCGCCGCCGCCGCCACCACCTCCGCTGCCACCGCCACTCCCACCGTCGCTGCCGCCACCGCCGCCTCCGCCTCCACTCCCACCACCACCGCCGCTGCCACCCCCGCCTCCACTGCCGCCGCTGACACCTCCACTCCCGACACCACTCCCGCTACCACCCCCACCTCCTCCGCTGCCTCCACCGCCGCTCCCACCGCCCCCGCCGCCTTCACCACCGCTCCTGCCCCCTTTGCCCTTGCCAGAGCGACGTCTCCCACTGGGGGCAGACGCCGCACCGACCGACTCAAAACCAACTAGGTCGGCCGTAGCAGCAGAGGCGACAGAGGGCAGGAGGGGGGAGGGGGAACACCCCTCAAAGATGGGGGTGCACGGGTCACCACGAGAGGCCCCTACAGCGAGAATGCTCTTCTCGGCTGCTAGGAGGGACTTCTCGAGGAGGTTAACAGTGAGAGTGGTGGGGCAGACTGAGAGTAAGTCGTCCCTGACTCCGCGGAGGGAGTCAGGGAGGCGGGTGACAATGTAGTAGAGAGTGAAGTACTGGGGGGGGGGGTTCTTGGCGCAGAACTCAGCAGGAAGCGCAGCGCGGAAGCGAGCGTCACTAGTGCGCAGGTGGGTAATGAGGTCGGCGACTGTGGCAAAAGAAGCAAGGTCGGGAAAGAGGTACGGTAGCATGAGGCGGCTCAGTGCAGCAGTGGCAGGGGTGGAGTAGCGTGCAATAACGGCGTCGTACAAGGTCTGAGCACTCTTGTACGACCCAAAGTGTGCACGCTCAGAGGGAGGGAGGTGGCGACGCACAGCAAGACGTGCAGCAGCATCGCGTGTGGCCCACTGTGAGCGAACAGTGGCATCCTCAGTAGCAGCAGGGGCGGGAGAGGCACCAGAAGTGAGATCAAAGAGAGAGAGGTCGTCAGCTCTGTCGCACTGTAGGAAAAGCAGCAGGTCGTCTACCCACACGTCAAAGTCGATGGCTCTGCCCTCAGCGTCGAAGGTGAGGACACTGGGGGTAGCCATGACAGCAGTGGGGTAAGGGCAGTGCGCAGAGTAAAGCTCAGTGCTCACCAGACAGGGCAGTGCAGGCGGCTCGGGCGGCTCGGGCGGCTCGGCGGGTCGGCTGCTGGGCGGCTCGGGCGGCTCGGCGGCTCGGGCGGCTCGGGCGGCTCAGCTGCTGGGGCGGCTCGGCTGCTGGGGCGGCTCGGCTGCTGGGGCGGCTCGGCTGCTGGGGCGGCGCAGTTGCTGGGGCGGCGGGGCCGGGAGATGCAGCTGCGGGGCCGTTAGGGGTAGTGGCGGGGCCGGTAGGTGAAGCGGCGGGGCCGTCAGGTACAGCAGCGGGGCCGGCAGGTGAGACGGCGGGGCCTGCAGATGCAGCAGCGGGGCCGTAAGGGGTAGCGGCGGGGCCGGTAGGTGCAGTGGCGGGGCCGTCAGAGGGGACGGCGGGGCCGTTAGGTGCAGCGGCGGGGCCGTCAGAGGGGACGGCGGGGCCGTCAGGTGCAGCGGCGGGGCCGTCTGAAGCAGCGGCGGGGCCGGCAGAGGGGACAGCGGGGCCGTCGGGTGCAGCGGCGGGGCCGGCAGAGGGGACGGCGGGGCCGTCAAGCGCAGCGGCGGGGCCGGCAGAGGGGACGGCGGGGCCGTCAAGCGCAGCGGAGGGGCCGGTAGAGGGGACGGCGGGGCCGTCGCAGGCGATCGCGGGGCCGTCAGAGACGGCGCCGGCGTCGCGAGGGTCAGAGGGGGGCGGCGCGCGACTGGAGGGCGGCACGCGCGACGCGGTGCGGCCGTCTAGGGGCGGCGCGACGAGGCCGCGTAGGTGGCGCGTCAAAAATTCGCGGGCGGCTCGACGCGATCGGGCCGCCAAAGGAAAAAAAAGGCCCAGCGCGACTCGGGCTAGGGCAGAGCGCGCTCCGGGCAGGACGGAATAGTAGGTGGGCCCTAGGAACAGTTCCCACTAGGGAACCTGCTCGATACCATGTTGAGATAGAGGCGAGGAAAAATGAGTGCACTATGAAATGAAACAAGTACAAGTACCAACCCTAATTGGGTTGTACCCCCTATGGGCTACCCCACTACAGCCTAAATATATGCATCAGTAATATAATCATCTGACAAACCCATCAGCAAGACTTCACACGCCGTGTGTGAATGGATGTTGAAATATTTTTCATGGAAATGCATCTGGAATTACACACTCGATTAGATGCACATCAATAGAGATTTCATACCCCATCATCAAGGGTTTGTAATGTGATCTATGCTAAGGGCTAAAGCGTCCGTGTATTGGCATAGGACAATGAGCTGCTGCTGAGTTACTATGTGCGAAATATGAACCGTATATGACATTGACTCGTTAGAAGCGTGTATGGAGAGCTGCGACTGGTGTGGGTGCAGCCATATCGGTGTTATGGAGGCAATTTTTTCTCGTGAACCTGGCCAAGACCTGGACACCTGGTTCTTATCCAACGAGGCAACGAAGAAATCTGCGGAGCTGGATGGCCAGGCTCGACACGCATCAGCTGCTGTCCAAGTGGGCAGAAAAGGAGTGGACTACGAGGCGCCACATTTCTTTCTGACGGCATCCTAGCGTGGACAGAATTCAGGGTACGTGTGGAATCAGAAAATCCACGTCATGTGGGATCCTCTCCTGGGCGTATGGCCCTCATTTCTTGCGCCTCACATCTCAGGTTTCGTTCGTCGCGGTGTGACTAAAGTGTACGTGGCAAGCCATGAGCCCTAAGCACTAAGTTTTTCCAGTATCGTTCACTAGGAATTTGAGCTTCTCTGAACACTGACCATGTTTCTCCCACCAACACTTACAGTAAATCATGACTTCTCTTGGTCCTGACGAAGGTAAATCCCTCTGGCTCAATTGGTCCACACATTCCCTGATCTCTGAAGATGTATCTATTGACCACCCCGATCCTAAGTTCCCCGTAGCTCCTTAGTACTTCTACCCTTACCTGGGCTAAGGAGCTCTGACCAGCTGCCTAATTTCTGAAGTCCAAACATTCGGAACTTGTGAGTCAGCTCCGATTGTTCTACACGGCAAGACATCAGCAGCCACTTCCCTTAGCCGTCGCTCCTTACATTACATAGTCAGCTGAAATGGCTGCTGTTTCGCTGCACGCTTCCGCGGTCGTGGCACCAGTGGCGTCGCTCTCCACGCTCCAATCATCTCGGGCTATTGCATCTTCGCATCAAATTTCGCGAGCGGGTCTTCGCGTCCCGTCACTAAGGAGCGCCAGCGTAAGGCCACGACGTGCCGCGAGGATAACATGCGAAGCGGCTGGGACCAAAGCAGGTGAGGCAATTGATTCTCCTGATTATGTACGTGCGTTACGTGCCACAGGTGCACAGCATCAAGCTAATTTCTGTCAACGATAAGAGGTCAACATACAGCCCTAATGTCAGTTTCTTTGCTTTGTCAAAGCATTTCCTATGCCAAGAATGGCAATTGCTCCGATGTCTCTTTTTTTTTTCTAAGATTCGGTAGCCTTAACTAGCGAGTCGGAAGGCTATGTTATCATGCGCGATCTAACCTTCATGCTCACTTGGTTTCTCACTATTCATACTTCTTTAACTCCTGCTCCTCTCCCTGTCTCCGCTTACCCTTCCTCCTCCTCTCACTCGTCCTCCTCTCGCTCGTCCTTCATCCTCCTATCGTTCGTCCTCCGTCCTCTTCTTACTCGTTCTTCCTCCTCCTCTGACGCGTCCTCCTCCTCTCACTCGTCCTCCTCTCTATCGTCCTCCTCCTCTCACTCGTCCCCTTTCTCTCACTCGTACTCGTCTCGATCGTCCTCCTCTCACTCGTCCTCCTCTCACTCGTTCTCCTCCCCTCACTCGTCCTTATGCCAATCGTCGTCTCACTCGTCCTCATGCCAATCGTCGTCTCACTCGTCCTCCTCTCGCGCGTCCTCCTCCTCTCGCGCGTCCTCCTCCTCTCGCGCGTCCTCCTCCTCTCGCGCGTCCTCCTCTCGCGCGTCCTCCTCTCGCGCGTCCTCCTCTCGCGCGTCCTCCTCCTCTCGCGCGTCCTCCTCCTCTCGCTCGTCCTCCTCCTCTCGCTCGTCCTCCTCTCGCTCGTCCTCCTCTCGCTCGTCCTCCTCTCGCTCGTCCTCCTCTCGCTCGTCCTCCTCCTCTCGCTCGTCCTCCTCTCGCTCGTCCTCCTCCTCTCGCTCGTCCTCCTCCTCTCGCTCGTCCTTCTCCTCTCGCTCGTCCTCCTCCTCTCGCTCGTCCTCTCACTCGTCCTCCTCCGCGCACTCGTCCTCCTCCTCTCACGTCCTCCGCCGTGCACTCGTCCTCTTCTCACTCGTCCTCCTCTTCTCACTCGTCCTCCTCTTCTCACTCGTCCTCCTCTTCTCACTCGTCCTCCTCTTCTCACTCGTCCTCCTCTTCTCACTCGTCCTCCTCTTCTCACTCGTCACCCATCCTCCTCCTCTCACTCGTCTTCGTCCTCGTACTCGTTCTTCCTCCTCCTCCTCTCATTCGTCGTCCTCCCCTCACTCGTCACGCTTTTTTCATCCCATCACTAACATGTTCAAGCCCCTCCGTACACGCATCGCCACCTTTCCTCGCCTCGCATCAGCTGTCCCCTCTTCCTGCCATCCGCGCATCTCCAACCACATAACTTCTTTCCTCCCCCATCATTCTCTGTGCAGTAAAATGCATCTTGTCACCACAGTCTTTGACCGCCACTGTAACCCAGTTCCCCCCTCCTCTATGTTTTCCCACCCATCCTCGCAGCAGCAGGAGAGGTGACTGACGCGACGTTCAAGCAGCTGGTGCTTGAGAGCAGCACGCCTGTGCTGGTGGACTTCTGGGCCCCGTGGTGCGGCCCGTGCCGCATGATCGCGCCTCTGATTGACGAGCTGGCAGTGCAGTATGCAGGCAAGATGGCGTGCTACAAGCTCAACACGGACGACAGCCCTGGCGTGCCCACCGAGTATGGCATTCGCAGCATCCCCACCGTGCTGGTGTTCAAGGGCGGCAAAAAGGTGGATGCGGTCATTGGAGCAGTTCCCAAGGCCACGCTCGTGGCTACTGTTGAGAAGTACCTGTAAATGTGGCGTGGTGGATGAGCTGTTGGCTGCTCCGGGCTGCTGTGTATGGGGTGTCTTGATTTGAGTTAGGATCGCTGTTTTATATACCAATTTGGATGAATTGGTGCTGCATTTGGTGCCGCTTCTGCAGTTGGGCGGCAGTCTAGTATGAAAGATATCTATGGCTATGTAAACAGCTTGAATACTTGTCATCACAAGTTAGTCTGTGCGTCTGCCTAGTAAAAGATTGTACCGTACCCTGTGTGATCATCTCACAAACGGTACCATATCCTTCAATTTGATCAGTTCTTGGGCACAACCCTGTGAAATCCACTTCCACAGTTCTTGAACAGTTCAGCAATATACACATGACCCCACAACATCCACCTTTCGCCTCAACCCTGAAAAATCCATTCTCACTGTGCCCTAAGGTTATCAACAGGCCAAGAAACACCTACTGGAATGCATGCTGTGCAGACAATTGAAGGCCTGATACACGCATGTTATCCAGGGCTTCAGATTCGTTTTGGGCCACCCTTAGTAATCAGGGTTCTACCGGTAGGTATAGTCAACCCTGATGCCTAGGGTAAAATTTTTGTTTCCCTGACAAATGCAGGGTAAAAGAAGTAAGTCTGTTAAGAAAGGGTATTTTTAAATATTGCCGAATTTTTCAATTTAACATTCAGTGGCTAAGCTGGTTGTGTTGCGGCTTGGATCTGAAAGGGGAGGTTCAAATCTTGCTTCTGGGATCGTTTTGCTTGCAGGGGCCCGCATAGTGTTTCGTCTCGCTACGGAGCATTCGGTCTCAGTATTACTGGGATTGTTCACTGTACAGTCAGGGAAATAAGTTCCTTACGCTGTTTTTCAAAGGGTACAAAAAAATTTACACTTTCTGGCCTAGGGTAAAAAATCCACTACTCGGTCTGTGAAAGGGTAACTGAAAAAAGCGGCCGTCAGTTAATGCAAAAAAGGTATTTTACCCTGATAACGAGAGCCCTGATGTTATCCTACCTACATCCCCACAAAGCCACAGCTAATGGAGGGCCACCACTCTACATGTACTAGAGAACAAACAGTCTATGGCCTAAACACATGGCCCACAGGACAAATCTCGTCTCATCATGTCACTGGTCAATCCCTTTCCTCTTTCTCTGTCGTTGGAACGGTCTTGACCTGCCGTGTTGCATTCGTGCATGCGAGGGAGGAGAAAGCCCACGTGGGCGGCGGGGGTTGGGGGACGGGGGGAGGAGAAAGAAGAGGTGGAAGAGTGGAGAGTGGGAAACATACAAGGCCATGAGATGAGACGACGAGGTACGAGTGGTAGGCAAGCCCATTTCTTGCAACAGCAAGACCGGAAGACCGAGCGGAACGAGGTGACTTTTGAGTCGACGAGAAAGTCACCTCGCATACAAGGCCATGAGACGAGTACCGTACGAGTGGTAGGCAAGCCCAGCTCTTGCAACAGCAAGACCGGAAGACCGGGAGGAATGAGAGAAGCTTTCCTGCTTCTCACATTGTGGTGTGTTACCGTACATCTCCACCCTTCCCCAACACTCCCATCTTCTCACCGCGACTGTATAATAAAAAATTGGAACTCGCAAACGTATCACAGCAGCTCAACGTACTGCTTGCCTCCCACAGGCGAGGTTGCAAACAACTCAACGTTGGCCTCAGCAGAGGGACGCCACACACACTCTTCTTTATCCTCACCGCACTCGTCCATTCAATCAACCACCCCCCATTCCCCCCCAGCCCCACTCACTGAGGAGTTGGCAAACCTAGGAAAATTAAACAGCTCACCCAAGAACATGCCGCCCACCTGAACAAATACCTCTGCCCCCTCCACTCCTTATCCACCCCACAGGCTCCCGTCCCCCACCCAGAAACACCTCTCCCCCGCTCCCCCCTTTTCCCCTCTCCCCTTCCCCCCCCCAAAAGAACCCCCCACAACAGAGCAGACAAGCACATCAGTTGGCAGAACTTGAGGACGTGGAGTACAGCGAGGTGACTTTTGAGTCGACTCAAAAGTCACGTGACGTGAGGATGTGGGATACAACACCATCTTGATGTACCGCTTCATCTCACGGCGCTCTAGTTCTTGAGGCGCCTCAAACACAGCCAGCCCATCCCACCCCACCCCACCGCACCCCACCGCACCCCACCCCCCACAGACCAGTTGGCGGAACTTGAGGATGTAGAACATCTCGATGTAGCGCTTCATCTCGCGGCGCTCCAGGTTGGACACAAACTTCCAGAAGCCGTACACTCGGGAGAGCGTCATCAGCCTCTCCGCGTATATGCCCCACGTGTACCTGGTGAGGGCGACGGGAGGACGGGGGGATGGGAATGGGGAAGGGGGAAGGGTAGCGGGAGAGGAGTAAGGGGAGGACTGAGCGAAGGGCGGATAAGAAGGAGATGACACGAACTTCCAGAAGCCGTACACTCGGGATCGCGTAATCAGCCTCTCCGCGTATATGCCCCATGTGTACCTGGTGGGGGCGATGGGAGGAGGGGGTATGGCAGAAGGAAGAAGGGGGAAAGGGGAAAGGGGGAGTGGGGAAGCGGTGGTAGGGAGGAGTGAGGGGAGGAACGGGGGGAGGGCGGAAAAGAAGGAGAGGGGATGGGCGGGGGATGGAGTGATGGGAGTATGGACGGATAGGGAGATCCAGAAATGGGCGAATAAAAGGGCCACGGGGCGATGGGAAAGGGTGGAAAGGGGAGGGATGGAGGAAGGGGGGAGTGGAGAGGAGAGGATATGTGCGCTCCCCTAAACTTCCCCACACATACCCTCACACAATCCCCACGTGCACCTGATTGGTGGTGGAGGAATGGGGAGATGGGGGAATGTGGAAATGTCGGAATTGGGGAATGGGGAATGGGGGGTATGGGGTGACATGGCCTCACGCACCTAACCCTTCTTTTCTCCTTTCCCACCCCACACGAGCCCACACAGTGGGATTGGCTTCATGCCACCGCAACGCAAACCACACACACACACACACCCACAGGCTCACGTGATAGTCACCTCCCCAACCCTCCCCCTCTCTTCCATCCCACACCCCTCTTCCCCCACGCTCCCTCCCTCCAGATTCCTCACCGGGACTGGATCCGAGCGAGAGCAGCGGCGCTAACGTCGTCCCAGTGCTTGGGCTCGTCGCGACAACGCTCAAAGAAGTCAGCCATCCTCTCAGTGGCGAGGTCGCCGTGGTAGGGGTCGATGTGGAACCCGCTCTCCCCGTCGTGAATCACCTCGCGCGGCCCCCCGTGGCACGTCGCGAAGGTGGGCAGCCCGCACGTCATGGCCTCCACCACGGTCAGCCCGAACGCCTCGAACAGCGCCGGCTGGGGGTGGTGAGGAGTGGTGATGGGTGGTGATGGGTGGTGTGGGCGAGGGAAGAGGAGGGGGGAGGGGAAGGGGAAGAAGGGGGGAACGTGGACAGCCCGAACGCCATGGCGCCTACCACTACTGTCAGCCCGAACGACTAGAAGAGCGCCGGGTGGGAGTGGTGGGGAATGGGGGAGCGAAGGAGAGACAATAAGACAAGGGGAGGGGGAGAATGTCAGCAGCAGCAGCAGCAGCAGCAGCCCGCGCATCGTGGCCTGGCCTGGCCTCTACCACTAATGTCAGCCGGAACGCCTCGAACAGCGCCGGCTGGAGGGGGAGGAAGGTTGGGGTCGGACGGGAAAGAAAGAAGGGCGGTTGGGGAAGACGAGGGGAGATTGTGGACAGCCCATTGGTAGCAGCCGCTGCTGTTACCAAGAATGCTTGGTGACAGCGCCGGCTGGGGGTGGGGAGGAAGGTTGGGGTCGGACGGAGTGAGACGGGAAGAGAGGTTGTCGACAACGCGCGCGTTACGAGAATGTCTAAGCCATGCATGGCTTTGGTCTTTCGAGAATGTACGTTTCGAGGGCGCCGAAGCATGAGAGCCCTCCTACGAGCCCTACCCTACGAACACACCCCCAATTCTCCGCGTGTGATGAGTCGACTCAAAGTATGAGAGCCCTCCTACGACCACCACACCCCAATTCTCCACCTCCTATTCCCCCTTCTTTCCTCCGCTCCTACTGCCCCCTCTTCTCCTCTCCCCCCTCCCCCCCCCCCCCTCCTCCTCCTCCTCCCTCCCTTCCTACTCACCTGCACGAACGCGCCGCGGCTGTCCGCGACGACGCGGTACAGCTCGCCGTTCTTGACGCGGTTCGTCTGCGCGCGGATCCAGCGGAAACTACCGTCCAGCCCCGCGTCGAGCGCGACGGCGTGCATCATCTTGATCTGCTCCGCCTCCTCGCGGTCGTGCGACTGCGACGCGTCGAGTTTGCCGCCCACGACGACGAGGTTTACGAGCGCGCGCAGGCGCGAGTCCGCGCCGAACCAGCGCACGAGGCCCGTGAGGTTCTTCACGCGGTCGAGGCGCGCCATGGAGAAGAGAATCGGCTTGGAGGGGTCCGATAGGTGGTACCTGGGGGAGGGGTGACGGGTAAAAGGGGATGGCGGGGGAGGGGAGTTTGAGTGGGGGACGCCGGGGATGGTGAAAACGGCGGGGGAGTGGGAACAATGGGGGATAAAGACCCGGGGAGGAGAGAGACACGATGAGAGAGGGGGTGGAGGGAGGGACGGCCGGGTAACATGTGTTGATAGCAGGGATGACAGGCATGGCATGTAATCAAAAGAGGGGTCTAAATCAGTGTTGAGAAGCAGGTAGTAGCAGGGATGGCAGTATTTGTGCGCTCTCCTCTCCTCCTTGCAGCACCCTAACGAACCTCCCCTCCTCCCTCCCAACCCAATTCCGCCACTTTTTCCTCTCCTCCCCTCCACACCTACCCCCACCCCGCGTGCCAAGCCTGCCCTCGCTCTCACGCTTACCCCCGTCTCGTAAAAAGGTGGACCTTCGACAACACCCCCCCTTCCCCTCCTCTCCTCCCCCGCACCTTCCCCCTACCCCCGCCCCTGCACCCGCACTCACGCCTTCTCCTCGCCGTCGGGCTCGCCGAACAGCAGGTCGCGGATCCCCGCGTGCAGCGACGTGAGGCGGCGGCGCGAGTCGGAGAAGGGGAAGTACACGTCGTCGTCGGCGCCGGGCGACACGATGTTGAACTTGGGGTCGTACACGTCGACTCCGTTCACCACGCGGTACAGCCCGGGCATCGTGAACGCCATGTGCGACTCGTACTGCCCCACCGTGTTGGACGACAGGCTGGAGGGGGAGAAGGGGGGGGGAGGAATGGGGGGAGATTGCGGGGAATGGGGGAGGAAGAGGAGGGGATAGGGGAATAGGGGAGGGAGAAAGGGGGAGGGGGAAACGGGAGGCGGACAGAGAGGGGGGGGGGGGAAAGGGGAAGCGGAGAGGAGGGGGGGAAGGGAGGAGGCGGAGACGATGTTGAACTTGGGGTCGTACACGTCGACTCCGTTCACCACGCGGTACAGCCCCGGCATCGTGAACGCCATGTGCGACTCGTACTGCCCCACCGTGTTGGACGACAGGCTGGGGCGGGGGAGATGGGGGGAGATTGCGGGAAATGCGGGGGGGGGGAAGAGGAGGGGAAAGAGGGGAGTGGGGGAGGGAGAAAGGGGGAGGGGGAAACGGGAGGCGGAGAGGAGGTGGGGAAGGGGGAGGGCAGAGACGATGTTGAACTTGGGGTCGTACACGTCGACTCCGTTCACCACGCGGTGCGACTCGTACTGCCCGACTGTGTTGGAGGATAGGCTGGGGGGAGAGGTGGGGGGGAGAAGTGGGGGGGAGAATGGGGACGGAAATGCAAGGGCGGAACGGGGAATAGGGAGCAAGAGGGGCGAACGGGAGGGTGGATGGGGAGGAAGAAGGGGAAAAGGGGAAGGGTGCGTGAAGGGGAGGCAGGCAGGCAGGATCATCAGAATCCGCGCTGACGCTTGGAGCAAGCACCACTTGCGTACCCGATGACCCCCAACCAACCGATACTTCTTTCCAACCCGACCCGACCCGCTTCCAACCCCCCGCTTCCCCTTCCCCCCCCCCCACCCCCTCTCCCCCTCCCCCCTTCCCCCCGCGCGCACCTGCCGGCGATCTCCTGGAAGGTGGAGGTGACGATGAAGTCGGCGTGGTTCATGGCGATGAGATCCGCCGTGAACTGGCAGCTGAAGTGGTACGCCGCGTCGTGCCGCTGCCAGAACAGGTCCGAGTCCGGGTACTTGGTCTTCTCCAGCGCGTGCGCTATGTTGCACTGCGCGGCGGGTGGGGGGTGGGGTGGGAAAAGGGGGATTGGAGTGAATGGGGGATAGGGGAAGAAAGAAGGAGACGGGGGTCCGGGTAGAGTCCAAGTACTAGGGGGTCTTATCCAGTGCGCTATGTTGCTCTGGGGGGGGAGGGGAGGGAGGATTGGAAGAGGCGGGAGGGGGGGGGGGAGATAGGGGAGAATGGGAGGGAGACAGGAAAGATGTTAAAAGAGGGAGATGGGTATTCAAATAGTTGGTCTTCTCTAGCATGTGCGTGATGGGAGATGCTGGAGATGTACACTGCATGTGGACCTGTGGTGTGCCTGGAGGTCACCTGGGAGAGTTTCCGAGTGCCTGGGGGTGAGGGGGAGAGGCAGCTTTCTAGTAGTGCCCTAGTACGTGGGCAGAAACTGGCAGGTGGAGGGGCATAGAGAGGTAGGCTAGCCGCCGCTGCTGCTGCCGCTGCCGCTGCCGCTGCCGCTGCCGCTGCCGCTGCTGCGAGCATCCCTGGCCTCCACTTGTTGCTGTTGCTACAGCACACACCCTCTCTACACGTGTCTCTCTCTCTCTTGCCCGCTTGCTCGCTTGCTCGCTTCGCCGGCCTTTCACCCATGACTCCGCCCCCACCCACCCGTGCATGGCGCACGCGCAAAACCTGAGTGACGCCCATGTGCTGCGAGAGAAGCCACGTGTAGAAAGTGAATCTTTGAGACGACTCAGAAGTTCATTCTTTACAGCTGGTGCGCGCACCTGAGTGACGCCCATCTGGTGCGAGAGCAGCGTGGCCACCAGGTTGCCGTCGCTGTAGTTGCCGATTATCAGCCCCGGCCGCCCCCCCAGCTCCACCTGCAGCTCCTTTGCCACGTCCTGCATGGGGCACACAGACAGGTGGGTGGGTCGGTGGGTGGGTGGGTGGGTGGGCCCGTGGGTGGGAACGGGTAGATGGTTTGTTGAGGAGCCTCAATAACCCCTCCAGCTCCACCTGCAGCTCCTTTGCCACGTCCTGCATGGGGCACACAGACAGGTGGGTGGGTGGGTGGGTGGGCCCGTGGGTGGGAACGGGTAGATGGTTTGTTGAGGAGCCTCAATAACCCCTCCAGCTCCACCTGCAGCTCCTTTGCCACGTCCTGCATGGGGCACACAGACAGGTGGGTGGGTGGGTGGGTGGGTGGGCCCGTGGGTGGGAACGGGTAGATGGTTTGTTGAGGAGCCTCAATAACCCCTCCAGCTCTACCTGCAGCTCCTTTGCCACGTCCTGCACGGGGCACACAGACAGGTGGGTGGGTCGGTGGGTGGGGACGGGTGGGGACGGGTGGGTTAATGCGCCACAACACCAAAGCCGCTGCCACCACCACCACCACCACCACCACCACCACCACCACCACCACCACCACCACCACCACCACCACCACCACCACCACCACCACCACCACCACCACCACCACCACCATCTCCGGGCGCTATCAACCCCGACTCCCCTCCCCCTCTTCTCTCCACTCCTCTCCTCCCCTCCCCTCTCCCTGCACCCACCCACCCACCCACCCACCCTCGCACCTCGGTGAACTGCTCGAGGTACAGCCTGATGTCGTCGAAGCGCAAGGCCAGACCACCAAAGCTACAACCATCTTGCCCCTCCTTTCTCTTTCTCTCAGCTTTATCATGCACCAACCCCCTCCCCTCTCATGCTCCCACCCACCCACGCGCGCACGCACGCACCTCGGTGAACCGCTCGAGGTACGGCCAGACGTCGAAGCGCAACACACCAAATCCCACCACCACCGCTTCCCCGTGCTATCAACCCCCAACCCCCAACCCCGCTCCCCTCTTCCTCTGGCCACACGCACCTCGGTGAATTGCTCGAGGTATGGCCAGACGTCGAAGCGCAACACACCAAATCCCACCACCACCGCTTCCCCGTGCTATCAACCCCCAACCCCCAACCCCGCTCCCCTCTTCCTCTGGCCACACGCACCTCGGTGAATTGCTCGAGGTACGGCCAGACGTCGAAGCGTGAGACCCAGTGGGAGACGATGCCATGCTGCGTGCGGAAGGGAACGCGCAGGATGCGTGTGAACTGCGTCCCCGCCACCGCCTCTATGCGCTGGTTGCACGTCGTCCCGCGCGCCTCCGGTATCAGCCTCGTCACCTGGAAAAGGAGAGGGGAAGTGGGATGGAGGTGGGGCGATTGGGGAAAGAGAGGCGGGGGGATGGGAGGAGGGAGGTGGAAGGGGTGTGCTTGTGTCACTTTTGCTGCGGGAGAGGCAGAGGGATGGGAGATGTGGAAGAGATGTGCGCCTCTATGCGCTGGTTGCACGTTGTGCCGCGCTCCTCTGGTATCAGCTGCGTCACCTGGGGGAGGAGAGGGCAACGGTGCGTGGTTTTCTTTGCAGGGTGGCGTGGGGTGTGGGATGGCTGATATGTGTGCTCTGCACTGTGATGTTCACATTCTGAGAATTCTCAACAGTGGCGCATACAGGCAACTATTGCAAGCTGCACTACACCACACACACCACACACACCATCACCACCCAGTGTCCACCACGCCACCATCCATCACACCTGGTCCAGCCCCTGCAGGTGCACCTCCGGGGATGTACACCATTCACCCCCCCCCCACCCCCACACCCCTGCGTACTCTCACCTCTTCCACCCCACCAACCCCCCCCTGACACCGACTCACAATGATAATGTTGGGGTGGAATAGGCGGTCCAGGCCCTGCAGGTGCACCCCTGCATGTACGCACCTGGACTCTCTCTGCCCACCCACACACCTGCACACCCCCCCAAACCCCCTCTTCACCCACTCACGATGACGATGTTGGGGTGGAAAAGGCTGTCTAGGCCCTGCAGGTGCAGCGACCGCAGCATCTCCTTCTCCACTGCGCGCACCTGGTCCAGGATGTACACCACCTGCCCGCCCGCTCTCCCTCCTCCCCTCCCTCCCTCCCTCCCTCCCTCCCTCCCTCCCTCCCTCCCTCCGCACACCCGCGCTCCTGTAGGCTGTACCCCCACACACCCACACACCCCCCTGAACCGTTACACTCCCTCCCTTCCCCCCCCCATCCCCCCACACCCCTGCACACCCCCTGCCGTCCCCTCCTTCCCCTCCTTCCACCCTCACAACCCCAACCAATCCCCTCAGCGACTCACGATGACGATGTTGGGGTGGAAGAGGCTGTCCAGCCCTTGCAGGTGCAGCGAGCGCAGCATCTCCTTCTCCACGGCGCGCACCTGGTCCAGGATGTACACCACCTGCCCGCCCGTGTCGGGCAGCCCCAAAACGTTCGCCTGCCCGAAGTACCCGTGCGGCGACAGGATCACCACGTCGAAGATCATGGGCAGCCGCCCGAGAAACTTCTCCAGGGTGTCCGCGTCTGGTGCCTGGTGGTTGGTTGGGGGAGGGAGGGGAGGGCGAGCAAGGGGGGGATGGTAGGGGGGGGAGAGGGGGTTCGGTGGGAAGGAGTCTACTTTTGAGGCGCCTCAAAAGTGGCCGCCTGAGAAACTTCTCCAGGGTGTCCGCATCAGGGGCCTGGTGGTTAGTTGGGGGGGGGGGAGGGAAGCAAACGGGGGCAGTGAGTGGCTTTTGAGGCGCCGCAAAAGTCTTCTCCAGGGTGTTGGCATCTGGGGCCTGGTGGTTGGTGGGTGTGGGGGGGGAGCAAAGAGGATGGAGGGTGGCGAGGGAAAGGGGGGTGGGGGACGGGGGAAATGGAATGAAAGGGGGTGGTGTGGTGTCAGGGATATAGGGTGGTTCCATTCTTGCAAGACGAAGGAGCAGAAGAAGGGAAACTGAAGGAGGCAGCGGGGAGGGGAGGGAAGGGAGGGTGACTGTGTGTCCGGTTCGGCCACTGTAGGTGGACAGCAACAACTGTGCGTGCGACAGCAGGCAGAGGGAGGAGCGGAGGTGGCAGTGAGAGGGCCGGCCGGCGGCAGAGTGAGTAGAGAAGGTGAGCATGGTGGCCGTGGGTGCCGCATTGCTGCAGTGCAGACGGACAGAGCACGGGGGAGGGGAGCCATGGGCGCCATGCAGCGATGCACAGCAATGCAGCAGCGCAGCGGAGCAGAGGTGCAGTGAAGCAGGCAGGAGGGTTTGAGGCAGGGTGGTGCGGGGGAGGGCGGGGTGGTGTGGGGTGGTGTGGGGAGTGCGGGGAGGGCGGGGTGGTGCGGGGTGGTGCGGGGCGGTGCGGCACCTGGAAGATGTCGAGCAGCAGGTTGACGGTCTCTGAGATGCGCCCCACCGTGTTGCCCCACCCCAGCTCCAGCCCTAGGTCTCGCAGCCTGTGGGAGGAGCGGTGCGATGAGTGGAAGGGAGAAGGAGAAGGACAGGACGGGGAGGGAAGAGCATTTGGGTGTGAGGAGGGAAGCGCATTTGGGTGTGAGGAGGGAAGAGCATTTGGGTGTGAGGAGGGAAGAGCATTTGGGTGTGAGGAGGGAAGAGCATTTGGGTGTGAGGAGGGAAGAGCATTTGGGTGTGAGGAGGGAAGAGCATTTGGGTGTGAGGAGGGAAGCGCATTTGGGTGTGAGGAGGGAAGAGCATTTGGGTGTGAGGAGGGAAGAGCATTTGGGTGTGAGGAGGGAAGAGCATTTGGGTGTGAGGAGGGAAGCGCATTTGGGTGTGAGGAGGGAAGAGCATTTGGGTGTGAGGAGGGAAGAGCATTTGGGTGTGAGGAGGGAAGAGCATTTGGGTGTGAGGAGGGAAGAGCATTTGGGTGTGAGGAGGGAAGAGCATTTGGGTGTGAGGAGGGAAGAGCATTTGGGTGTGAGGAGGGAAGAGCATTTGGGTGTGAGGAGGGAAGAGCATTTGGGTGTGAGGAGGGAAGAGCATTTGGGTGTGAGGAGGGAAGAGCATTTGGGTGTGAGGAGGGAAGAGCATTTGGGTGTGAGGAGGGAAGAGCATTTGGGTGTGAGGAGGGAAGAGCATTTGGGTGTGAGGAGGGAAGAGCATTTGGGTGTGAGGAGGGAAGAGCATTTGGGTGTGAGGAGGGAAGAGCATTTGGGTGTGAGGAGGGAAGAGCATTTGGGTGTGAGGAGGGAAGAGCATTTGGGTGTGAGGAGGGAAGCGCATTTGGGTGTGAGGAGGGAAGCGCATTTGGGTGTGAGGAGGGAAGAGCATTTGGGTGTGAGGAGGGAAGCGCATTTGGGTGTGAGGAGGGAAGCGCATTTGGGTGTGAGGAGGGAAGCGCATTTGGGTGTGAGGAGGGAAGAGCATTTGGGTGTGAGGAGGGAAGAGCATTTGGGTGTGAGGAGGGAAGAGCATTTGGGTGTGAGGAGGGAAGAGCATTTGGGTGTGAGGAGGGAAGAGCATTTGGGTGTGAGGAGGGAAGCGCATTTGGGTGTGAGGAGGGAAGAGCATTTGGGTGTGAGGAGGGAAGCGCATTTGGGTGTGAGGAGGGAAGCGCATTTGGGTGTGAGGAGGGAAGCGCATTTGGGTGTGAGGAGGGAAGAGCATTTGGGTGTGAGGAGGGAAGAGCATTTGGGTGTGAGGAGGGAAGCGCATTTGGGTGTGAGGAGGGAAGAGCATTTGGGTGTGAGGAGGGAAGCGCATTTGGGTGTGAGGAGGGAAGAGCATTTGGGTGTGAGGAGGGAAGAGCATTTGGGTGTGAGGAGGGAAGAGCATTTGGGTGTGAGGAGGGAAGAGCATTTGGGTGTGAGGAGGGAAGAGCATTTGGGTGTGAGGAGGGAAGAGCATTTGGGTGTGAGGAGGGAAGAGCATTTGGGTGTGAGGAGGGAAGAGCATTTGGGTGTGAGGAGGGAAGAGCATTTGGGTGTGAGGAGGGAAGAGCATTTGGGTGTGAGGAGGGAAGAGCATTTGGGTGTGAGGAGGGAAGAGCATTTGGGTGTGAGGAGGGAAGAGCATTTGGGTGTGAGGAGGGAAGAGCATTTGGGTGTGAGGAGGGAAGAGCATTTGGGTGTGAGGAGGGAAGAGCATTTGGGTGTGAGGAGGGAAGAGCATTTGGGTGTGAGGAGGGAAGCGCATTTGGGTGTGAGGAGGGAAGCGCATTTGGGTGTGAGGAGGGAAGAGCATTTGGGTGTGAGGAGGGAAGCGCATTTGGGTGTGAGGAGGGAAGCGCATTTGGGTGTGAGGAGGGAAGCGCATTTGGGTGTGAGGAGGGAAGAGCATTTGGGTGTGAGGAGGGAAGAGCATTTGGGTGTGAGGAGGGAAGAGCATTTGGGTGTGAGGAGGGAAGAGCATTTGGGTGTGAGGAGGGAAGAGCATTTGGGTGTGAGGAGGGAAGAGCATTTGGGTGTGAGGAGGGAAGCGCATTTGGGTGTGAGGAGGGAAGAGCATTTGGGTGTGAGGAGGGAAGCGCATTTGGGTGTGAGGAGGGAAGCGCATTTGGGTGTGAGGAGGGAAGCGCATTTGGGTGTGAGGAGGGAAGAGCATTTGGGTGTGAGGAGGGAAGAGCATTTGGGTGTGAGGAGGGAAGCGCATTTGGGTGTGAGGAGGGAAGAGCATTTGGGTGTGAGGAGGGAAGCGCATTTGGGTGTGAGGAGGGAAGAGCATTTGGGTGTGAGGAGGGAAGCGCATTTGGGTGTGAGGAGGGAAGAGCATTTGGGTGTGAGGAGGGAAGAGCATTTGGGTGTGAGGAGGGAAGCGCATTTGGGTGTGAGGAGGGAAGCGCATTTGGGTGTGAGGAGGGAAGCGCATTTGGGTGTGAGGAGGGAAGCGCATTTGGGTGTGAGGAGGGAAGCGCATTTGGGTGTGAGGAGGGAAGCGCATTTGGGTGTGAGGAGGGAAGCGCATTTGGGTGTGAGGAGGGAAGAGCATTTGGGTGTGAGGAGGGAAGAGCATTTGGGTGTGAGGAGGGAAGAGCATTTGGGTGTGAGGAGGGAAGAGCATTTGGGTGTGAGGAGGGAAGAGCATTTGGGTGTGAGGAGGGAAGCGCATTTGGGTGTGAGGAGGGAAGAGCATTTGGGTGTGAGGAGGGAAGCGCATTTGGGTGTGAGGAGGGAAGCGCATTTGGGTGTGAGGAGGGAAGCGCATTTGGGTGTGAGGAGGGAAGAGCATTTGGGTGTGAGGAGGGAAGAGCATTTGGGTGTGAGGAGGGAAGCGCATTTGGGTGTGAGGAGGGAAGAGCATTTGGGTGTGAGGAGGGAAGCGCATTTGGGTGTGAGGAGGGAAGAGCATTTGGGTGTGAGGAGGGAAGCGCATTTGGGTGTGAGGAGGGAAGAGCATTTGGGTGTGAGGAGGGAAGAGCATTTGGGTGTGAGGAGGGAAGCGCATTTGGGTGTGAGGAGGGAAGCGCATTTGGGTGTGAGGAGGGAAGAGCATTTGGGTGTGAGGAGGGAAGCGCATTTGGGTGTGAGGAGGGAAGCGCATTTGGGTGTGAGGAGGGAAGCGCATTTGGGTGTGAGGAGGGAAGAGCATTTGGGTGTGAGGAGGGAAGAGCATTTGGGTGTGAGGAGGGAAGCGCATTTGGGTGTGAGGAGGGAAGAGCATTTGGGTGTGAGGAGGGAAGCGCATTTGGGTGTGAGGAGGGAAGAGCATTTGGGTGTGAGGAGGGAAGAGCATTTGGGTGTGAGGAGGGAAGCGCATTTGGGTGTGAGGAGGGAAGCGCATTTGGGTGTGAGGAGGGAAGAGCATTTGGGTGTGAGGAGGGAAGCGCATTTGGGTGTGAGGAGGGAAGAGCATTTGGGTGTGAGGAGGGAAGCGCATTTGGGTGTGAGGAGGGAAGAGCATTTGGGTGTGAGGAGGGAAGAGCATTTGGGTGTGAGGAGGGAAGCGCATTTGGGTGTGAGGAGGGAAGCGCATTTGGGTGTGAGGAGGGAAGAGCATTTGGGTGTGAGGAGGGAAGAGCATTTGGGTGTGAGGAGGGAAGCGCATTTGGGTGTGAGGAGGGAAGCGCATTTGGGTGTGAGGAGGGAAGCGCATTTGGGTGTGAGGAGGGAAGCGCATTTGGGTGTGAGGAGGGAAGCGCATTTGGGTGTGAGGAGGGAAGAGCATTTGGGTGTGAGGAGGGAAGCGCATTTGGGTGTGAGGAGGGAAGCGCATTTGGGTGTGAGGAGGGAAGAGCATTTGGGTGTGAGGAGGGAAGCGCATTTGGGTGTGAGGAGGGAAGAGCATTTGGGTGTGAGGAGGGAAGCGCATTTGGGTGTGAGGAGGGAAGAGCATTTGGGTGTGAGGAGGGAAGCGCATTTGGGTGTGAGGAGGGAAGAGCATTTGGGTGTGAGGAGGGAAGCGCATTTGGGTGTGAGGAGGGAAGAGCATTTGGGTGTGAGGAGGGAAGCGCATTTGGGTGTGAGGAGGGAAGAGCATTTGGGTGTGAGGAGGGAAGCGCATTTGGGTGTGAGGAGGGAAGAGCATTTGGGTGTGAGGAGGGAAGCGCATTTGGGTGTGAGGAGGGAAGAGCATTTGGGTGTGAGGAGGGAAGCGCATTTGGGTGTGAGGAGGGAAGCGCATTTGGGTGTGAGGAGGGAAGCGCATTTGGGTGTGAGGAGGGAAGCGCATTTGGGTGTGAGGAGGGAAGAGCATTTGGGTGTGAGGAGGGAAGAGCATTTGGGTGTGAGGAGGGAAGCGCATTTGGGTGTGAGGAGGGAAGAGCATTTGGGTGTGAGGAGGGAAGCGCATTTGGGTGTGAGGAGGGAAGAGCATTTGGGTGTGAGGAGGGAAGCGCATTTGGGTGTGAGGAGGGAAGAGCATTTGGGTGTGAGGAGGGAAGCGCATTTGGGTGTGAGGAGGGAAGAGCATTTGGGTGTGAGGAGGGAAGCGCATTTGGGTGTGAGGAGGGAAGAGCATTTGGGTGTGAGGAGGGAAGCGCATTTGGGTGTGAGGAGGGAAGCGCATTTGGGTGTGAGGAGGGAAGCGCATTTGGGTGTGAGGAGGGAAGCGCATTTGGGTGTGAAGAGGGAAGCGCATTTGGGTGTGAGGAGGGAAGAGCATTTGGGTGTGAGGAGGGAAGCGCATTTGGGTGTGAGGAGGGAAGCGCATTTGGGTGTGAGGAGGGAAGAGCATTTGGGTGTGAGGAGGGAAGCGCATTTGGGTGTGAGGAGGGAAGAGCATTTGGGTGTGAGGAGGGAAGCGCATTTGGGTGTGAGGAGGGAAGAGCATTTGGGTGTGAGGAGGGAAGCGCATTTGGGTGTGAGGAGGGAAGAGCATTTGGGTGTGAGGAGGGAAGAGCATTTGGGTGTGAGGAGGGAAGCGCATTTGGGTGTGAGGAGGGAAGAGGTGAGCATCGGCCAAGAAACCATGGCATGTGGGGCATGTGGGGCATGTGGGGCATGTGGGGCATGTCAATAGTCTTGGAGCATGTAGTGCTGCTAAGCAACTCATCTCCACTGCTTCTTCACCTTCACAACCTTCCCTCGCCTCCCTTTGCCTCTCCTGCCCACGTCCCCCAGCTGCATGCCACGTGTCTCACCTTTCCGCCACGTGCCTCACCTCTCTGCCACGTGTCCAACAGGAGTCTCGTCATCGTACGACCCCAGCAGATCCTCCGCCCGCGTCAGAGCACGTTTCAGCTGGTCACGTGTCTCGATCTGCTGACTCAGCATCAGTGGCTGGAGGGATGGAACAGCGGGTCATATTTCAACAATCGTTTAACCGATCACCACAAGTAATGGAGAAAGAATAAAGAGGAGGGCAAAAGAATAAAGAGGAGGGCAAACAAACAGGAAAGAGATCAGAGGAGTGGGAATGAAAAAAATGAACGAACGGGAGAGAAACGACCAGAAGAATCGCACATACACAGAAGCGTCAGTCATGTAAAACCCCTTTAACTCTCTCCCCCTAACAACCTCCCTTCCCCCTCCTCCCAATCGCCCTCTGAATGCCTTATGACATGCACAAGAACTGTGCATGCAGGTTGCCAATCACGCACCGCCTTCTACTCCTCTCCTCAAGCCCTCCTAAAACCCCTGTCAACCCCACACAAACCCTGTAACCCCCATCACATCCCCCCGTACCCCTCCTTTCCCCTCTCCCCATCCGCACACACCCACCTGGCCACGGTAGCTGTGGAGGCGCAGGAAGTCAACGAGCGGCTGGATGGAGCCCTGCTGGCTGGCGAAGATGCGCGAGGAGAGGTAGCGGTTGAGGAAGTGCACGCCGTGCCCGATGGACCGCGGCTGCGTCAGCCGCGGGAAGGACGCGTTGAACGGGCCGAAGTCTAGCTCCAGCACGTAGTACGGGTTGTCGCTTGCTGGGCCTCTGAGAGCGGTGTGGTGGGGATTGGGACGGGAGGGGGTGACGAATGATGTGTTGAACGGCGCGTAGGGTCAGCTAAAACACACTGTACAGACAGGTTGTCGCTCATCGGGACTCTGGCTGGGTGGTGTGCTGTGTTGGAAATCGAGAGCCGGGAGGGAGGGTGGGAGCAATGAATAGAAGCTGGGAATGATGTGTTGAATGGCCCAGAGTAAAGCTTTAATAGGTAGTATGGGTTGCCCCTGGCAGGGCCCCCGAGTACAGTAGTAAAGCTTCCAAGCATGAAGGCGATGGGGAGCATGGAAAGAAGTTGGAAGGGGGATGTCGACACGAAGCAAACACAGAGGCGCTGCGGCTAGGTCAAGTGTGTTGAAAGGAGCAAGGAACAACATCCAGGTGTCTAATACGGTAACAAGTGGCAGCTGAACGGATCCAAACCAACAGACAAGCAGGCTGACAGAGCGACAGAGAGCCAGACAAACATACCCGTTGGACGAAACGAGGAGTTCTTTGAAGGCGAGGTACTCGGGCACGGTCATGGCCTGCACCAGCACCTCCTCCGCGTTGATCTTCACGTGCTGCCACTCGCCCGGCCGCACACGCACCGCCAGCGCCACCCACGGCGATACCACCACCGCCTCCTGCGACGCCAGAAGCAGCTTCCCGAACGGGCTGTCCTCCAGACTCTCCTCCCCCTCCCCCTCCTCGTCCCCGTCCACCCTGTCGAACCTGTCCGCCGAGGCCCCTGTTGCTGCCGCTTCCCCCGCGACTGCGCCCGCGCCCGCTTTTCTCCCCCCCGCCGCCCTCCGCCCGGCCCCCAGGTCCGCAGAACCGACTCTGCGCACCGCCTCCACCGTGCCCTCCAGCACCTTGGCGGTTTCCGCGTCTGCAGGGATCAGCGCGCCCGCTGCTCCGCCCGCTGCTCCCCCCGCGGCTCCCCACGCGGCTGCCGTGACGATGGCGGCGGGAGAGCGCGGGGACGCGGCTATGCGCGGGGAGCGCGGAGGGGTGGCGTGCGGGCGACGGCGCGCGGCGCTGGCTGCGCGCAGCTGATCGATGAGCTGGTGGGGGAGGAGAATGCCGTTTCCGCACTGCAGACACCTGCCGGGGAAAAGGGGACGGAGGGGGAGGGGACGGGGGGGAAGGGAAGAAAGGGCAACGACCCGGAAAGGGTAATGCAACCGGATTTAAGAAAGGAAGCGGGCAATTGGAGGTAGAGTGGCAGAGAAAGAGGTTTTGCGAAAGAAAATTATTCTG
This sequence comes from Closterium sp. NIES-65, assembly GCA_948144175.1. Classification (NCBI taxonomy): domain Eukaryota; kingdom Viridiplantae; phylum Streptophyta; class Zygnematophyceae; order Desmidiales; family Closteriaceae; genus Closterium; species Closterium sp. NIES-65. Next base: position 4,298,346 of record CANXME010001697.1, on the reverse strand, counting down.
AAACTCTATTTCGCCTCTCTACATTCCAAGAATTTGGTTTTGTTATCAAGCCGGCATGATACCACCGTGACCGTTGCCACATGTCGCGACCCGGCGGTCGCACATACCGGGACAGAGTATCAACAATCTCGTTGCGATTCTCCAGCAGGCAGTTCGCCATGCGCTCCGTCACGCGACTCGGCTGCCGAAACAGCCGCGCTGGCTTACGCGCGCCTCCCGCGCTACTAGAGGTACTAGCGGCGGGCGCAACAGGATGATGATCCGCGGAAGGATTCCCGTTGGATACGACTGCAGGTGCAGTCTTGGCGGAATCCATGTCTCGAGATGTGTGGGCGCGCCACTGCAGGTGCGTGACGTATGGATTCTCGAGAACCAATCAAACGCGTGCTGCTTTCTTTCTGGTGGAGAAGAGATGCCTGTTGATGCTTTTATGCCACCGTAACAAGAAAGACCGATGTCGCGATGGTGTGAAGACTAAGTTCTGAGGCCTCTTTGACCTGAGGTCACTAACAACGACGGCTCATAATAGCAGGCAGACAAGTGTCCAGAGATTCGGGATGATTAGTCACAACATAGATGATAGCAGCTGAGCTCAAGCCATAAACTTTTACGAGAGCGTTATAGGCTAGCGAGGCCCAGAGAGCGGATCGGGAGGCGAAGAAATTTCCTTGCTGTACACGCTGGCGAGGATCTGACGTGGGAAGATTCCGTGTGAGGAACTCGACTCTTTTCAAGCAGCGACGACAGCTTGGACGAAGAGCGCACGCGTCGGGCCGAAAGGACGTCCCTCGTGTGTTTCCAGGAAAAAAAGCAGGTCGGTGTCCCTTTACTTCGACAAGCCATATAATCGTCTTTGAGCCTTCAGATAGCGGCTGTTTCAAGCAAGATGCCGTTTGCAGTAGGGTATCGCGTGGCGGAGACACCGCTTCGTTTCACGAGGTGGTGCGGTGGAAATCCACAGCTTGCGTCCTGTGCATGCTGGGTGGGGCTCGTTGACACCTAGACTCGGAACGCTTTGATCAGCTTCGAAATTTGTGGAAAGAGGATTCCTATTTTGGCTAGTAGTTTTTTCCCTACCGATTTATGTGCCGCTAAACACAATGTGGCCAGTGAGTGTCAGACTGGTGAATGGATTTTTTCAATCCTTAGGTAGGGATTTTTGCTGGACTACTGGGGCGGCCAACTCTAAGGAGGGGAAACAGATTCTGGAAACATTCAGAAGTCCATAAGTCTCAGCACCCCGTTTTTTGAGGTCATCGGCAAAAATAGTGGCTTCCTAGGCCATCCGGACCGAGCCGCTAATGTCAAGGAAATGTGCAATTTCACGCCACGGCATTTGTTCAGTGCTGAAGAAGCTGCCGACAATGCTGGCATGAGTATATACCAGCATGGCATGGCGTGGAAACACTTGTGAATGACACGACAGGTAAGGGAAGCCGTTGTGAGCTGGCTTTTTCTCAACCCCACCATGGAACAAATCTTCTTCCGAGAATGTTCACACGTGCGATAACAACTTCAAAACGCCTACAGCGAAAAATGCTCAGCGTAATCGTGAAGCACTCACTAGCGATGGTCGGACCACATTTTTTCCCCACCTCTTCCCGTTCTGTACCACAACTGCAAGAACAACCCACAATCACCAATAATGCTAAGATCACTCCTAAACCCCCCGTATAGTGCACCGATTGTTTGCCTTGCACCAATAATTTACTCTCGCCGTGATCACCGCCACTTTCCCGCGCTGTGAACGCCCCACACCGCAATCTCTCGTTTCCTTCGCCGCAATCGCCCTGCGTGAATTCGGCTGTGTGCGTTCGAAGCCTTCCTGACGACGCAAAACAATCATTCTCAAACCGGATATCTCGTGTTGAAAAAAGGACTCACAGAACCATCGGAACGAAAATTGACTGGAAAAGAGGGAGTGAGGGGGGATTTCAAACTTTAAATGACGGGGATATCAGGATCGGAGCAGCAAATCCCTGCTTCCGCAGGCCCGGAGGCGGCTGCGGAGTGCGAGAATGCGACGAGAGACATCACGACGGGGGAGGCGGGGTCAGCGGGGGAAGTAAAAACGGCCGGCGACGAGGAAAAGCCTCTCCTTGGTGTCGCAGGTGCGGCGGAAGCCCCGCCGCCAGCGGCGGAGACCGCCACAGCGGAAGGGGGAGAGAGAGCGGCGGCGCAGGGGGAGGCGGAGACGGGGGCGGTGCCGGCGCCGATTCCGTCTGCTAAGCGGTTGCGGGAGGAGGGGGATGATGTCACTGCTACTGCTGCGGTTGCTGTAGGTACCACTGGCGCAGCGCGCGGCGGTGATGGCGGTGCAGACGAGGCGCGTGTTCCAGGGGAAAAGGCGGGTGGAGCGGCGGCGGTGGCGGTGGAGGAGGTGAAGCCGGGATCTCAGGAGGGAATTGGTGGTCAGGGAAAGAAGAAGAAGGCACGGTATGGAGATGGAAACCGGTGATGGAACGGGGGAAGCGAATGGGGACTTGCGGTCTGGGAAAGGGGGAACGGGGATTTGGGAACCGCGGAATGAGGAATGCGGAGTGGGGAATTGGGAATGGGACATGGGGAATGCGAATAGAGTGCTGTGATGCGGGATGGTATGAAAATGAACGTGGGGTATGTGAACTCGAGCGATGCAGGAATGGTAAGAAAATGAACGGACCCCGCTGAGAGGGGATGAAATGGGGAGAGCAGGGTGAAGCAACGCTCACAGCACGCACTTCATCGATGGGTCAACAGTGTTCACCCCTCCCCGCCTCAAGTGCCCACCCCTCTCCCCCCACCCCAACAACCCCCCCACCCCACACCCACCCCTCCCCTTCTTCCCCCTCCTGCCACAGTGTTCCTCCTCATCACACACTTGATTATGGTTTTCCTCCACCACCCACCCCCCCCAGCTCCCACCCGCTTCCCCACCGCAACCAACCTCCCCCCCGCCTTCCCCCTCCGCCTCCCCCTGATCCCCCCGTCTCCCCGTTCCCCCCCCTCCAGGCGGCGGCACGTGCAGTGGGACGAGGGCAACCTGGCGTACTGGGAGGAGCACCGCAGGCCGCGGGGGTGCAGAGAGCAGGGATTGCGGGTTTCCCCCATCACCCACTCCCCCAAGGCCCCACCCGATTCCCCACCTGATTCCCCACCCGTCCGTCCCCCTCACCCCAGGCGGCGGCGCGTGCAGTGGGACGAGGGCAACCTGGCGTACTGGGAGGAGCACCGCACGCCGCGGCAGCGCATCGACGAGCCCAAGACGCCCTTCCACTCCCTGGGCCCTGACTCCGAGGAAGGTGTGGGTGCCGCGCGCTGTGGGGGGGAGGAGTGGCGGAGAGGAGTGGGGAAGTGGAATGCGGATGGGAGGGGAGTGATGGAGGGGAGCAAGTGAGAGGATTATTGGGGAGGAGATTAAAGGAGAGGGGAGCAATGGTATTTGTGTGTCTGGCTCCTACCCTCGCTTCAGTTCCACTTGTTTCTCCCATTCCACCCACTCCCCTCTCTGTCGCTTCCTCACCCAGAGCACCTTCCTGGAAGCAGCACGGCAGGTGCAGCCACAGCAGGCAGAGGAACGGCAGGAGGGTCAGGAGCAGCAAGAGTGGCGGCGGTGGTGGGAGGGAGCAGTCGAGTGAGCGAGTGGACGTCATCAGAGGACGAAGGGGATCACTCGGAGTTTGAACGTACGTTGGACAGAACAGACCAGCAAGCCAGCATGCCATGAAGCTAGCATGATCTCTCAATGAACAGAGTTGCGAAGATGTCGTTTTTAAGTCTGAGTTGGGTGACTACTAGCAAACAGCTGGACGACCAAGTAACACTCAATGCACCAACCATATTTTGCACGGCATGGCATGGCATGGCACCCGTCGGCCCTGGACAGGATGGATGGAGGAGCAAGGCCACACATACAAAGACCCGGCGACTCTCGCTGCCGCTGTTGCTTCCGGCACTGCTCCTGCCTCCTTGCTTGGTACATGTCCCTGGCCCTCTTCACTCCTGATCCTCTTCAATCTCGGCCTTCACTCTTATTGTCAACTGTCAACCCAAGATTCCTCCCTAGGCTGACATTCTCTTAGGAAATTTCCGAAAGTTGCCCCGTTTCTATCTGCTGGCTCCGTCCTTCTAAGCTTAATCCCCACTGTTACCTGCCCCGTTCCTCTCTCCCTCTCCACCAGATGCGGACATATACTACAGCACAGGGAGGGACAAGGGGAAGGGCAAGGAGCCAATGGGGAGCGTGGCGCCGAGCTTCAGGGAGCACAGGAAGCGGCACTATGATGAGTTCAAGAAGATGAAGCTGCTGCAGGCTGAGAGGGCGGAGGCAGGGGAGGATGTGGGGGATGATGGGAATGGTCTTGTGCGTCAGGGGGTGGAACCTGCTGCTGTTGATCCTGCTGCTGCTGCTGCTGCTGCTGCTAATGGTGACGGTGGTGGTGATGTTACAGATAAACGCTCTGCTGCTGACCTCCATGGTGATGGTGATGTTGCTGATGTTGCTGCTGATGCTGGGGATGATGGTGCAGCAGTTACTGTGGCTGCTGGCAATGAGGAGAGTCAACATAGGGAAGAGGTTGAAACTGTGCAAGGAAGCAAAGTGGATTCGGAGGTGAAGAATACAGGTTGCTGAACTGCCGGTTAATGATTTGTTTCACAAGAATAATACCACTGGTGGTGCAAACTGTAATGAGTTTATTCCAGAAACAAGTTTCTGATTTGTTAATGACACTCGTATTTTCGTATCGGGGTGGTTTTTTTTCTCGTATTTTCCGGACAAGTACGGTAAAACGCCCAGCTAAGGCGTGCCCCCTTCACACTGTACCAGCATCAAGTTTCACGAGGACCAGAACACGAACACCTCACGCAGCCAATCACAGGAGGCTCGGAAGTAGACGATTCGTTTCCCGCGCAGGTGGCGTCAGACTTTCTCAGCTCTGATTTCTGCTGTCGGCTTCTGATTCTGACCCCATGCCCAACCCCGATTGCGCCACGGGTGATGCCTGCCAGTGATTTATGCCCCGCCTTCCCTTCCCATCCCATCTCCTCGGGAACTGGCCACGACGGAATCCAGGTTCTACCCACCGTCACCTTGGCTGTCCAAATGTTGTTGATTGACCAAACGGTCCGTCAGTGTTCCGTCCGTTCAGCGCTCCTAGATTCCGCAGGTTCTACATTCCGACGAGTAATCGACCACCAAATTTGAATCGCGCAGGTTCAGCAGCCCCATAGATCCCTAAGTGCGGAGCAGAGAAGAGAGATCTGAGGACGCTTCTGTGTTGTGCTCAAACCAAAGCTTCTGATCCTTTTCATTCAGTTGGTAGCCGTGTACGTGATATTCGCCGTCAGCGGCCTGAGCGTAATTTTCTCAGTTAGCGGGATAGAGAAGCAGTGCACCTCTGTTGCTGCACCCCTGGCGTCGAATTTACTCATTGGCACCAAAAGTCCTTATCGGTTAGAGGCATTTCTTGCCAGATACGGATCAGCTACTTCACCGACCAACAACAGCACGTTCACGAATCTCGCAGCGTTACACATCCCCACGCACTCTACAGCCGGACGTCGGAATACACAATTCAATCTGAAACCACAACACGCGCTGTCGATCTCTTAGACAGCCACCAGTAACTCCCCTACTCCATCTCCGTTTCAACCGTTTTACCGCATCTAGATCTCCTCAAATTCCGCCAGCGAGATCGGTCAAAATGTCATCGGACGCATCGAATCCGTCGCAGTACGTGAAGCTGAAGAAGGAGTACATCACGGACCAACCAGACACGGAGCCCGGGGAGCTCAGCCAACCTGTGGAGGTCCCGCAGGTACGCCATACGCCATACTCTTAGCGATCATTACAGGTGCTTCAAAGTCGTCCCGTGCACCGTGCTCCCTCAGATGCGCCAGTGCCCTTAACTTATCCTTGCTTTGTTGATCCCTGGATGGTTCTGTCCACTGGGTGGGCCCTTCCGGAGGTTCCGATCTCCGTTTATGTGTGCTGCTAATGGTCATACAAGGGGTGTGTAGAAGGGAATGATGAACCAATTCAGGTAATCCAAGGTCTTGCGAATAACCTTCGAGCGGAACACACATAGTTGCATCGTAGTAGCACACTTATTAACCAAGGTCACATGCAAGCACGGATAGATTGGATATTGAATTCTGTCCATCCTGAAAGGCTCTGCGATGCTGTAAATTGCTGTTTGTAAAACTGTATCTTTTCCATCTCCCGTCTCCACCTAACTTGTACGTTTACTCGCCGTCCGATCCCCGATCCTCCTCTCATAACTACAGCTGGATGTGCAGCGGTGCTTCGAGTGCGGCCAAATCCTGCCGCAGTCGTACGAGCCGCCTCAGGACGAGCCGTGGAGCACGGGCATCTTCGCGTGCTTCAAGGATCAACGCAGCTGTACGTACCGTGCCGTGCGCTTTGTTTCGACCCGTGACGTCAGCGTCCATGCGACATGCGCACTCCTTGATTCGTTCTCGCCGTCCTCCCAGTCATGCTGATCCGCTGTCTCTGTGACGCTCTGGGATCTACCGTCGCTGCCATTCCTGCACCCCTCATCCCCTGTCCTTCCCCCACGAGGTTTCATCGCCTTCAAACCTCTCCGATCCCACTGCCCATGCGCCCCACGCGCCCCACGCGCCCCACGCGCCCCACGCGCCCCACGCGCCCCACTCGCCCCACACGCCCCACACGCCCCGCACCAGGTATCCAAGGTTTGTTCTGCCCGTGCGTCCTCTTCGGCAAGAACGTGGAGGCGATACGCGACGACATCCCGTGGTCGGCCGCGTGCGCGTGCCACGTGATGTGCATCGAGGGCGGCGTGGCGCTGGGCACGGCGCTGCTGTGCTGCCCCGCATACATCACGGTGGACCCGCAGACGCTCTTCCTGCTGGGGGAAACGCTCTTCTTCGCCTGGTGGATGTGCGGCATCTACACGGGGTTGTTTCGACAAGAGCTGCAGAAGAAATACCACCTCAAGGTGTGTGTTGGAGGGGAAAGGGGGGGTGGAAGGGGAAAAGGGGAGCGGAGAGGGTAGGAGGCGCGTGGTGGAAAGGGAGGCTTGGTTTGGAAGTTGAGAGGGTTGGGTAGGACTGGGAGGGAAAAGGTCTGGGGTCAGAACGTGGAAAGTGTGGCGTTCAGTGGGGGTAGAGGAATGGACATCGGAGAGCTAGGTTGAATGAACAAGTAGTAACAGATGTTATCGAACCATGATGTCAACACAAGGAGGAGAATCTAAAGAAGAAGCTGGATGACAGTTAAATACTGTAAGCTGGGCCCTTTCTCTGACCTGCCTGCCACCATTGTGACCTCGGTCTTGTGCCATTGTGTTCGACCCTTTTGGACCCATCTCAGGACCCACTTGTACTTTTTATTCCCAGCTTTCCTCCCTCCGTCATCTTTCTCAATTGTTCACCTCTTGTTTCCTCGCATCCTTCACATCTCTCTCACCCCCGGCCATCCCCTCTCTCCTCCTCTCACCCCGTCTCATCCCCCTTCATCGCCCCTCATTCCCTCCCGTTTACTCAGATCCCCCGCATCCCCTCAAATCCCCTCCCTTCCACCATCTTGCTGCCCCCGCCCACCTCCTCTCCGCACTCCCACAGTCCTCCCCTCCCCCACACTCTCACCTCCCTCGTTCCTCCCCTCTGTCCCCGATCCCCCCCTTTTTAACCAACCAGAACGCGCCATGTGATCCGTGTTGCGTGCACTGCATCCTGCACCCATGTGCGCTGTGCCAGGAGCACAGGGAGATGGTGATCCGCCTGCCTGCTCTTGATGAGGGGGTCAGCCTTAACCCACCACCACAGCAAGAAATGGCTGCGGTGGGTGGTGATGCTGCTGCTGCAGCACCCAATGGGTCAGGCGAGATTGCCAGGGAGAGCTAACGACTGTTGGGAGAGGGAGAAACGAACAAGGGGTGTCGAATTTTGAGAGCAAGAGTGGAATTTGGAGAGCTAGAGTGGAATTTGGAGATCAAGAGTGGAATAGGAGAAACCCGGGATGGGAACGGGGTTGGGAGACGGAGCGTTAGTGATTGGTGGATAGCTGCTATAGACACGTGTACACTACGTCAGATGTTTTTGGCTGAGCATTATGGCGCTAGCATTATTCATCCCATTTACTGGGCTGCATTTCAGTTTGAATCCATTGCCTGATCTTGTTAAGTGGATGTTAGCTTATTCATGTTGTAGTACCTACCATAGGTACTGGAAGACATGGACACAAATCATGATTCGCGACAGTCTTTCAAAGCCACCCCAAGTGACACAAACAGATCTACACTGCACAGGCAAGTACAATGCAGACATTTACAGCAGAGTTGGTGCTGGTTAGGAACATAGCACCCCTTCAATGCGAGCCTAAACCATGGCTTCACCTAAAATATACAGAGCAATCCTTGAATGCACCAATCGTTCACCCACAACAGTGCGGCTTCTGCCCAGACCAGACTCCAACAGAACAACACGCATTGCTTTGTTACCATTCCGTATGTACATTCCAAGAATCCAATTCACCCATTGCATTGACTGCCGCACTAAACATACCGTAACCCACTTCGCAGCACCCCCAAATGCTACTGCTGCTTCTCCGATCGGAGCACTTCGACGTTCATCACCTGTACTCGGTAGCAGAGTACGTATGTGTACTTAGTACAGTACCAACATCCACTGGACTGGAACCAAGTGCTCCGATACCACACCACTTGATAACAGACCAATCAGTACCACCATGCACCCTATTGTGCAGCTTTCCCCTTGCGATCAAGCCCACCAGCCTGCCTCCCAGTGGCATGCGTCTCAGCCCCGATTTGCAGCAGAAAGCACAGACACGAGTCCAGGTCCTCGCCAAATAAGCTGACAGCCTGCGCCACGGCTGTTTCAAAAAACCCCATGGACAGAAGAATGCTGGCACATGTTGGGTGCCCTGTCGACGTGTTACTCTCTTGCTGGTTACAACCGCTGCTGTTGCTAATAGGCCTCCATTCACCATTGTTGTTGTTGCTACTGGTGCCGAATTCCGCCCTGCTGGTGCTGCTGCTGCTGCTGCCGCCATTGCTGCCACTGCCCAAACTGCTGCTACTGATGCTGCTGCTGCAGTCGTTGCTGCAACCAGGGCCTGCTGTCGCGCATGCACCAGCAGCAACAGGTATGGTGCCGGAGGGAAGGTCTTTATCAGGGTGGTGGGCAGGTGGAAATGGAACGGACGGGCTGCTAGTGCTGCCGCTGCTGGTGACGCCAGTGGTGGTGGCGGTGCTGGGATTGTTGGTAGGTGAAGCGGAGTAGGGAGGATGAGTAGGCGCCAGGTCAGATGGAGGAGAGGGAGAGCGAGAGCGGGTGGAGGGAGTGGAGGCAACTTTACCAGCTGCTACTGCTGCTTCTGCTGCACCTGCTGCTGCATTCCGGCCTGCAATACAGAGAGGCATGCTCTACAGAAATTACTGAATATCATTGGGATTTGGACAGATTCAAAACATAAACCGCAGAGAGAGTGCAGCATGGAGGCACGCTTCCTGGCAAAATAGACAAGGAGAAACAAACTCTACTGGAAACCCATCACCAGGCTGCAAGCACAAGGCACTTACCGCAGGCAGCAGCAGCAGAAGGTCGGAGGGAGGAGGAGGAGGACGACGATGATGATGGGAATTGCAGTTCAGAGGAAGAAGAAAGGATGAACGTGCGGGCAGCAGGAGCAGTCAGAGCACTGGGGGCAGGTGGAGGATGGAATGGAACTGGGCGAAGCGGCCGAACGTAACCTGGTGAGTATACAGCAACGCCCCTCTGCTGCTGCTGCTGCTGCTGCTGCTGCCGTTGCACGTACTCCCTATAGCTGGCCTCCATAACAGCGAGCTCGAGAGCCTCTTCTGTGAGCTGGCGGTCGGAGCACGCCTGTGCCTCGCACACCAGTGCCTGCTCCACCACTGCATCCTGCTGCTCCTGCATCGCCTGCTTCACTGCAGATGGCTGCACCTGCCCGCCCTGCTGTGGTGCGGTTAGGTGCAAATGTAGTAAAAGGTTTGGAGGCTTGGTGTGGATTGGGATGTGGTGAGGTGAGGCATGGTGCAGAACGTTTTGAAAGGAACAGTTTTTTGAAAGCAAATTACACTGCTGTCCAGCTGCAACACATTAACCATGTGAATCTTGTTCAGGGGCCTGCTATGAACGAGCTTTCCCTTACAGGTGCAACACATGCAGGCATGCACAATTCATACAGCCTCCCTTAACACGAATACCACTCCCACTGCCCAGCCACACTCCCAAAACCCCTTTATCTGTCACCCCTCCCTTCTTCCCTTCCATCCCTTCAATCCATCCACCTTCTCCCCAACCTCTCTCTAGCAGTCGCACCTGCAGCGCGCTGAGCACCAGCCCCACGCCAGTGTTGGGCTGAGAGGGGTCCACAAGCAAGTTGTAGTGGCGGCGCCGGTGGTATGACAAACAGATGGGCGGCAGCGACTTTTTGAGAATTCTCAAAAGCTCACCTGCAGCGCGCTGAGCCCCAGCCCCACGCCGGTGTTGGGCTGAGAGGGGTCGACGAGCGAGTTGTAGTGGCGGCGCCGGTGGTATGACAAACGGATGGGCGGCAGCGACGAGTCGTACGCTGTCTGGAAGATGTTGATTGGCTCTGTGATGGGGGTGGGAGATGGGGAATGGGAGGGACGGGAGCGGGGGGATGGGAGATGCAGGATGGGTGAAGGAGAACGGGGAAGGGGAGTGGGGGAAGAGGCACAGAGGGAGGGGGAACAGAGGAAAGGGACGAAGGATACACACCCAAATACCCCAGCAACAACAGCCACCCACACCCATCCAACAGCCCCACAAGAACTACCCACAAGCACAACAGCTACCAGCCACGGACCTGCGGAGTAGCGGAAGATGTGACTTTTGAGTCGACTCGAAACTCAAGCACAACAGGCACCAGGCACGGACCTGTGGAGTAGCAGAAGATGTGGATGGGGCGGTTGAAGAGCTCCGCTAGAGCTTGCAGCTCGAGGTTGTTACCATGCACCTGCGAGTGAACACACGCAGGCATACATGCATGCATGCACGCACGCCACACACCACATGCCAACAGCAGTCCAGGTGGACAGCTCATCAGACCATAGGACCAAGTCTTCACCCTCTTCCTTCCCGTACAATAGTGTGAGTACCTCTCAGTCTAGCATCTACTCTAAAAACTGACACGTTCAAACTACATCTTCCCTCCCTATCCACGTCTTCAGCCTTCGCTCCCCCCCCTCAAGGCCACGCCTCGCTCCCTCTCCTCCCCGCGTACCCACTTCTCACCCAGTGCACGCACCTTATCGCGCCTCTTCCGTTTGCAGTAGGCGCTGAAGCTCTCTGTCACGAACTGGCTGAAATGGTCCCGCTCCTTCTCCTGCCGGGCCGAACCGAAGAGTGCGGGATGGGGAGGGGTGGAGAGCGGAACACATGCACTCGACTTAAGGTGAACTCCCGAGGGTACAATAGACGTGATTCCAGGTGAGTTTTCTCTGGTTTGAGGATTTATAGAAGGTGACATAGGGGACGTGATTTCCGAAGGAATGCAGCATAGCGATGCAAAGACAACAATGCATGCATGCACACACACACACACACACACACACACACACACACACACACACACACACACACACACACACACACACACACACACACACACACACACACACACACACACACACACACACACACACACACACACACACACACACACACACACACACACACACACACACACACACACACACACACACACACACACACACACACACACACACACACACACACACACACACACACACACACACACACACACAACACACACACACCACACACACACACACACACACACA